>OX465275.1:168311295-168936295 GCA_949987645.1 Tachina grossa
AAGCCTGACTGCATTTAAGAAATAATTACGATGACGCGGGAGCTGCTCCGTCAAATGAAAAAGTTAAAACTGTTAAATTTTTATCAAGCACTAATGACAAGGCGCACTTGCAGACGAAAATAAATACGACTACACGCACACAACTGTTCTATTGATGAGTTAAAGGCCTATTTATCAGGTCAGCGCAATCGTCTTGATGATATTCTGTGTTTTCGTGTTTTAACTGTCAAAAGCTGTTTGCACCATACACTTTAGTTCATGTTTGTGTGCGTTTCTGACAACTGAAACACAAAGTTGTTTTTTGTGTTGCTGTGTTTTTGTAGAGTTGCATAGATCTAATAAATAGGCCTTGGATGACTTTATTTAATCGTCTCCTTGGACCTTAAGTGCACATACAATATACAAAAAAAAGAGAGATAGTTGTTTTATGTCATTGAGCTCAGCTCACAAATTTGCTTGAATTCTCTTTTAAACTGATCGTGATGGTCAAACAAGGTAACTTTACTATGGCAATAAGTAATGCCATAAAGTAATTATATATCAAAAGGAAAACAAAACAAAAGAAATGACCATGGATCGAAGCCACTTGAAAGGTACATGAAAGCCTTTATCCCCCTACCATTCTAATTTCCCTTCTCTTCTACATACCCAAGACTTGTCAAAGACAAATATCTGTGTATATATCTACTGTCAAAAAGTTACCAGTTCCTGTTTCTCTAATACATCAGCTTGTACTACAAATATATCACTTCTTTCATTTATACTTGTTGTACCAGTAAACACTCAAAAATATTTGTGGTACGAACAGTTACAATTTTCCATTTAATGAGAAACACATGATTTCAGATTTAATTTCATGCTCTTTCTATCTTTTCACACTCAAATTACTGCATAGATACCAACTTATAACTGAATCTTTTTAACATAAGAATACAAAAAGCTGTACAGTAGTATAGTCAAGTAGAACTGTGCATGTATGTAATATACATGTATGATTTTCCAAATATAAGGGATAAATTGCAACAGTCGATATCAATAAAAATTTCAAAATATTTCAAGTAGCTTTAAAAAGAAATAAAGAGAATATTTATTTGAAATTGATTGCAACAAATTGCTTCCATATATATGTATAGAGAGCGGCAATGAGCCAAACCTTTCGTTTGTAAATAACAGTTTAAATCCTTAACTATTAAGAATATGTCTAAAATGGTGTTCAAAAAAGATTCAGGTGTCTATTAACTTATTTGCAAATTCAAGGTTTCTTATCTGAAGGAAGTGAACCTAAATGGGCACGAAAAATTTAACATTAATGTAAAATTTAAAAAACACCTGCACAAAGTTTAAGAGATTTCAATAGAAATCTTTATTATCTGTTTTGACATTTATCTAGATTTTTTTATACAAAACAAAACCCATTAATTGAAAATTTTCCTAAATTAAAACCAAGCAAATGCAATATAGCTAAGTCACACACCTTTTAAAGTACACAAACTGACTCTTTAGTAGAGATGTGCAAATGTCGTCATTTTATCGTGTCACGCGTGAATCACGCGTGATTCACGTGATTCGTGATCAAATATTATAACTAATCAGGCGTGAGTGCGTGAGCGTGACTGAAAAAAAATTACTCGTCCGTGAGCTTTTTTTTAATAATCACGCACGAATTCTTACGCTCTCACGAGATACCATTCCACCATAGGTACATATGTAACTGTATTCAATCATTTGAAAGAAATTATTTTATAATAATAAATGCATATATGTATAGTAATATGTAGGGCTAATTAAAATATGCAAAAAAAAAATCAAAATATGCTCCAGAAATAGCACGAAAAAATTTCAAAATATGCACGGTTATATGCACAAATATGCAAAATATGCAAAAATAAAATCAAAAATTTTGTTACTTGAAAGTATTTTTATTCAGAGATCTTTATTATAATGAATAATCATTTGTTTCTTTAAATTTTCAAAAAGAAATGATCTATTGTCACATAAAACAGATGAATACATGGAAAATATGCGTTCAACATCAGTAGATGTAACAGGAGCATATTTAAATGCGAGTATTTCAGATGGGGACAAATTTTCAATATATTCATCGGTTTCGGTTTTATTGAAATATGTATAATTTGTAATTTTGATTAAAGTCTTCAGACCTGTTTTTCTGTTCAAAACTTTGTTGAATTTATCAATGAATACATTTTGGTTTGTATTTTCAATACTTTCTTTCACACGTTCTATAACAGCTAAACATTCACAAATAGAAAGTCCTTTAGTTTCTAGTCGGTTGATGCTTGAGCAGAGGCGATCAAAATTATGTTTTATATAAACTAAGTCAGTAAGAGGCAATCACTAATATTCGAAAACCAAATAAACGGGAGAATGCAACAACAAAGTAACATAATATCCACTACTATAATACTTATATGTATGTACCGACGGTACATCGAATAAGTAAAAATAATTAATGTGATGATCGTAAAAGATAAGCAAGAATAGTTAAACATACGTAGGTAGAGTAATATAACTTCGTGCTAACCTAAATAGAAAAATGAAAAAATGGAAAAACAGGGGAAATAAATAGTGATACTTACATATGTATTTACCAAAGGCAAATCAATAATTGTACACAACAATCATTTCTCACATTCCGTTTCATTAGAATTTACGTTAAATAGCTGATATTAATAGCAATCTCTACCCAAGTAGATAGACTAGGGTGCTGATGAAGTGCGTTCCTACACAGAAAAATATCGGTATTTCCCCCAGCTTAAAAGTCTAATTTAATTTTTTTTCTCTTCTTTAGAAATTCACATTAATTAATAAAATATTTCATTCAATAAAAAGAATTGAAATTACTGAACTTAAGCCTGACTAAAAATTATTTCTGATTAAAAATAAGTCAGATTTCATTGACGCTTTTTGAAACAACAATTTTGCATTGCGTATAGACTCTGCCTCATCGTCATCAAGTTCATGTAAAATGTCACAAATTTCTTTCATTTACAATAGAAAGAAAAGAGACAGAAAAAAATTGGTAAACATTCTATCTCTGTTGCGCTACCGCAAAATACTTTGATATGCCTGAATATGGACACCGCTCGTGTTCACCACAACAAAGAAGTTGATGAATTTTTCACAGTTGCTCTGCCGGCGTCATGTTTATGTCATGTCCAAGTTGATGGCTCGTGAAGACGTAGGGTAACGAAAGGTATTTTTGAATCGAATATCTGCAAGCAAACAATCATAAGCCTCCGGCGGTAATAGTTTCGGTTCGACTTTGTGGCAGAAGTTATAGAAAAGTAAAGAAAAAATTAATAACATGCAGACATACATGTGCAAGAAGAGGAAAGAAATATATTTCATGTTAATTTCTTTTACACCAGTTTGAGCTATATGAGTCGTTATATATTAATCGCGTTGCCAGAGTGAAAAATAAGCTTTTTTATGCAAGGTGATCCAAAATAAGCATTTCTCTACAAAAAATTAAAATATACAAAAAAATGCTTTTTCTGGCAAAAAGTCAGAAAAATTAGCCCTGGTATTATGAGCTTACAAACATAATGAATACCCCCAAACAAAATGTTTCGACTTTTTCTGAAGTCAGACTTGTCCTACCGAATTCGTTAAGACATTTCGGTAGTTTCTCTGAACAATTTTTTTTAAACATTAAAACTTTGATTTTTGAGTACATAAGTAAAAGTCTGTAAGTAGGTTTGTAAGTATGTATGTATGTTTCTTAGATACCCTGTGGGAAGTATCAATTGAGAAACACTACTGATTCAACACTGCCTTTCTCAACAATAATACTGACAAATTGTACCGCAGAAATTTTTTTTTGCTTTAGGGGCTGTCCATATATTACTTAACGCTGTAGGGGGTAGGGTTCGAGTTTTGTTATGATATGTTTTTTTTTTAAAGAGTCAGTTTTTTTAACACAAACACAATTCTCAAAGCGATTAGCTTGTCTGGTGGGGTTGGGGGAAGTCTTTGTTACGTAACAGAAAAATTTTAGTAGTTTGTATGTTTTCTCATTTAATATGCTTTTCTCATTTATTTGATTATCATTTATTTAATTGATCATACATCTTACCATCACATTTATATTATATATGTATACATACATACATGTGCGGAATGTCAATTTTTTATATACGAGAATTCGAATTCGAATATTTAAAATGATATCCGCGAATACGAATATTTAAAACTACATTAAATTAACTTTGCTTTATTTTAATTTACATTGTACATTTTACAAAAACACGAGCATATATATACATATAAATAGATATGTATATACATATGTATATGTAAGAACCTATTTTTCAACCCAAAAACATGAAAATTATATTATACATATACTTTTTCGTGAGCGTGCGTAATCGTGATAAGTTGTAAGGCACTCGTGCGTGATTAAAAATATTTTATTCGTGAGCGTGCGTGATCGCGAAAATTTTCAAAATCATTCGTGCGTGAAAGTGCGTGATTAAAATATTTTTCTGCGTGAGCGTGCGTGACGTGAGTTTGAAAACACTCACGTGCACATCTCTACTCTTTAGCACAAATTTGAAGAAAAAAAATGGTATAGTATATTGATACTCACCACTTAGCAATTCTTAGTGGTGAGTTGCAAAAACTACCAGATTGTTTGAATGGTAGATTATTAAAATGGTATAATATATTTATACTCACCACTTAACAATTCTTACTGGTGAGTTGCAAAAATTCTACCAGATTATTAATAGATTTTGATAAAATCCAAAGAGGAAGCAGATTTTCTCCGAAGTTTTACTTATATGCCTCTAAATTCACAGAAAATTCAGAAACAAAAATAAATAACAAAACGAAAACCAACAAAATATGATTAAAAATAAATCTTTAAAGTGTTTTTTAATTTTTTCGGAACTGGGAACCTTTATTTTTCTGTTAGAGCCCCTTACCTTTCTAAAGGGTAGACTTTATTTCCATTTGATTACAAAAGTGCGTATTTGCATGGGTCCCATTGCAATAGTAAAACTATTTATACCATCAGTTTTCTTTGCATACAGAGGCTTATGTGCAGCTGTATAGAACTCCACCTTCTTGGGTACGGTGCCATCCCGATGAAACTTAAATCTCTTCATGTCAGTTAATTTCATATTACCATCCAGAGTTGTTTCACGAATCTCCTGGCCACCCAAAAGATCAAAGAGCGGACGTATATTAAAACTTACAGTCGAAGTTTCTGTCTTATCCAAGAAGTTTTCCAAGCGCAACAAACGTTCATTTACCCCAAGTGGTTCTAAGGTTAAAATTTCAATGCCTTTGGGTAAGAAACTGAAAGAAGGAAGCTTTGGTATCTTTCTATTTGTGGATTTCGAAGCACTGCTAAAGAACTTGAAGTAAGGTAGGTGCAGTTCCTGGGCAGCAAATCTTTCTTGAACAGTGGGCTTATTGGCAACAAGATTGAGTACGAGTTGAATTTTACCGCGCGCTACCAAACCTTTTCCCTTAAAGGTTTCATTAAGAGCTTCGCCAACACCAAAGGCATCATCGTGCAAGAGGCGACGATGCAACATTAATTCCAATACACCACTTTTTAAACTAGAACCACCCTGGGCACGATCATTTAGCAAGGCCAAGCGTACTTTTTGATCTTGCACAGCAATGCGACTTGTAATGGGATAGTAATTACTTGAAATGGTCTCATTCAAATTGGGTTTAAAACCTTCTCTCTCATTTCGTACTCTTTTCAGCATTTCACGACCATTCGAATCAGTATAGAATTCACGGCCCGAGTTAATGTTGCTAGTGAAACGACTTATAACTTCTTTACCTACATTGTCCTTGATGGGTATGGGTCCCACCAGCCATTCAAATTCAACCAAATTTTTGCCCTCATACAATCTAATGACTTGGGAAACGTAGTCATTGAAATGTTGATGGACTTCATTTACAAAACTGCCATTGAATACATTAATTGTAGCCGAAGGGCTAACTAAAACCTCAGTGCCGTTGGGACGAAAGATGTAAGCACCTGAGGATCTATATTCGAATTTTGAATTGTTGCCTAAAGCTGCCTTGTAGTAATAGAACTCTTGGTTAATATTTTCCGATACACCATTCATTTGGACATTGTACAGCAACCCTTTGTTGTTGAATGTCAACTTTACCAGCTGAAAAAGTAAGGTTAGTTTATTTGGTGGTTTAAAAATTAGTTTTTCGTAGCTTACCGAATTTTGCACAATAGTGTCTCCAAAAGCTTTGGTCTTTATTTCATCATCAGTGTAGGAGGCATCATCGTCTTTCGGTTTTGGCTTTGATGTAACATAGAAATTAGACAGTTTGTCAACATAAGCTGGGAACACTAACTCTTTCTGTGTCAAATTATTTCTTAAATCTGTTAAGGCCAAAACTTCACTGGCCACCGGTAAAATTTGATGTCTAATTACTTTTCCAGCTGCATCAGTGACAAGATAATTATTATTTTTCACCGGTATTCTAATGTATTGTTTACTGGGTTGACTGAGAGGATTGAAAACAGTTACAACAAAATCATTGCTGGATGTTTGTGTGAAATCACATGAACTTATATTCAATTGCCAGCAAGGTATAAATTCACCATAAGTCAAATTGGTAAGAACTCTCAGAGCTAAGCGGGTATTATTGGAAGCAGCCTCTAAGCCATCTGCTAACAGCCGATTATAGTCTGCGGCAACATGTTGCTTCTCGGTACCGGTTATAGCATCATGATGTTGCATTATACCCATGATGTCTCTTAATTGATCCAGATTTTCGTTTACTTCATATGTGGTAAGATTTGCTAGTGTGGTGAGTTGCTTGGTAACCTGCAGGAAATGGTTGCCATCACGTTCGTATCTTTTTTGTGTGGGTCTGGAACTGTAGTAACCGGACCAATAAGTGTGATTATCTGTGCTATAGGGAAAGAAGTCTAGGGTCTTAATGGGCCAAGTTAACTTAAGGATATCATGAAGAGCGTTCAAGTAGCAAGAGGGTGTAGAATAGAATACGTTGATTTTACTGCCCATAAGTTGTCGTTGATTGACGTATCTGAAAAAGGCACGGGAAAGTATAAAAAATCTAAATATATAACTAAAAGCTAAATGAAATTTTTATAACAGCAGACTGGAATTAAAACAAATCTGGTTTAAATATTAAGCCAATGTATATCCCAGTTCATACATATCAACTTTTGTTGATCAACAAATATATCTGCTTTTCTACCAGCTGAATTAAAAGTTAATCAACAAAAGTTGGCATGTGTGAACCGGGAATTATCTATTTCAACAAATTTTTGAATGCTTAAACTTAAGAAAAATTATATATATGCTGATGCTTTTTATCAACTCTCGTAAAAACAATGCTGAGTTGCTCTTAACTGTTGTTAAGCTTTGCAAATATGTCTACCTAAATGCTGAATTGAAAAATTGATCACCAAGTGCCTTTTTTATTTAGATAATTTCAGTTTGCACTATTAATTCAATTGCTATTGAGTTAATAAATACATACATATGTACATATGTTTATTACATTTACATTTTTGTCTTAATATCGTACATATCATCCCCTTAAAGCACGCAAAGTTTACTTTGTAAAGTCTTAATTCAACTGTGTAAAAGACAAAGGGAGGAATAATTTCATTTTATAGTTTTCTCCCAGCTGAGATAAGACTTTGTTGTAAAACAAGATTTTCGTGTATAAAACAGGTTTATACAAGTTATAATGGTCAATTACATTTTGGTTTGGCTGAATAGCATTTTTTAATACAAAACTGCAAATATTTTTCAAATTTTTTATTTTAAAAAAATGAATACAAATGCGCTGCTGAATTCTGGTGAAATGCCTGCATATGTTGTTTAATTACTTTAATACCTATATCAAGTTCTTAGGGCTAAATTTGTGTAGCTGAATAACATTTCTGCAGGCTGAATTCCCCAAGAAGCTGAGACAAAGATATAAGGCCGGGTTTACATCTGTGTGTCATGTGCCACACAAGCGTGAAAAAAACGTAACCACTAATTACTAATGAAAAACTGTTTGATTCAGACACGTATTTATTAAGTTAAATAGTTCCATACATAACTAATAGACAATTTTATAGAGTCCAAAATGAGTTGAAATTATTTAAATCAATAAATATATATCTGAATCAAACAGTTTTTCATTAGTAATTAGTTGGTTACGCTTTTTTGGGCAAATGACACACAAGAAATGTCAGATGTAAACTCAGCTTAAGTCACTCGTTTGAAAATTCAGCTGAATTTCAGCTGAAATTTACGCAAATAAGTTGTGTAACATCCAGCTGAATTTGTGACAACAGCATGCTGAGTTTGTTGAACTGAAATTTTCGGACTTCAGCTTTAAGGAGAAACTACATTTCTGGGTTAATTCTTTAAATACCTGTACTAATTTATTTTTTGTTGAAACTGGCTGAATTTCTTAATGAGCTAAGAAAAACTAAAATAAACTGCATTTTTGTGTAGGTTAAATTAAATTTTACAATAAAATCTAGCTGAACTTACAGTGTATCATTGCAGCAAATTCTAACTGCCTGTTATAATTCAGGTAATTTAAAATTCAGCTGAATTGCTCACCTATGAGTAAATCAACATCTAGCTGAATTTATAAAAATGCTATGCTGAATTAAAATCATTGCACTTCAGTTTAAAGCGCAAACTACACCCCTAGGCTGTTTCTTTTTTTATTGGAATTTTTTTTTGTTCCTGTTGACTATAGTCATTGATTTATATAATTTTAGTGCTAAATATATATACATTAGTAGAGAATGTATTTTTTTTTTTTTTAATAAAATTAATTTTCTCTGGCGCACTTACTTGATTAATTTATCCATGTTTTTAAAGTTCATATTTGCATTTTCATAATTGAAATCATCGCCCATGGGTACCAGCAAATTAGAAGAACGATAATATTTAGCCATATTGTTAATGTATTTAATAAACTCATCAACCTGTTAGATATTTAAAAAAATCATCATAATTAAACCAATGAAAAAATATATATAAGCAATACCCTTTCAACTTACACGTCCTTTAACATTATTGTCATGGCTTTTGCCATCAATAATTGGCTTGTCGCTGCACAAATTGTCAAAACAGAAGCCTGGAGGGGCAGAATAATGATTGTAGAGAACACCTGTAAATAGTTCAGCACTTGGCCCCAAACTATCTGAGCCCGTCATAATCATTTCACCAGTCATATTAGCCAAACGTACACCCTTCTCTACCCAGTCCATGCGAGCAAAGAATTGACCATCGAAACCCATTTGGGCAAATATTGAAGCCATTTCACGTGAATGGCCAAAAGGATCAATTTGCCAGCCGACGCGTGGACGACCACAGGAGCCAAAAGTCTCACTTAAAAACCTTCATAAGGAAATATGTATTAATAATAACTTAAGTTCACTGAGTGATAAATTTAAGCCTACCTCATTCCTAAGGAAAGTTGATCAATTACACTTTGATAGTGTACGGCAGCCTCATCGTTCATACTCCAGCCACCACCAATGAATTCCAAACGACCTTCCTGTACCAACTTTTGGACGGTCTTTTGAACATCGTATGGCTGTTCTTTGTACCATCTGAACATGTAAGAAGATTCTGCTTGCACGAATCTGTAATTATAATCGATATGGAAAAAAAGACATTAGGAATAAGTAAATTTTGTAAACATATACCTCCTGGATTTGTCCTTTGATAGGGCTTCAACAACACTATCGAGTATATACTGGACACCGGCATGTTGTATATCATTTCTACTGCCATAATAATATTGATCAACTGTTTTGAGCCAGCCGGTGTCATCGTGAGAGTGCGGCACCAAATGCACATTGATCATATTAGGCTTGGTGGAGGGGCAGGACTGGAAAAATCAATTGTAAATATTAAATCAGAAAAATGTGTGCGGTGTAAGGCATACACATGTATATGTATATATGTATATATTTCTAGGACAGGTGGTTATCAATTTTCAATTAATTATATCAATTCTACATTAGCACGATATCGCTATTTTATCTCATAAAAATTAGGTTGGGTGGCTGACATACTGTTGAATATTTTTTAAATGTAATTTTTATTTTATTTTTATTTTTTTTTTTTTTTTTTTTTTTTTTTTTTTTGATACAGTAAAATACCATTAGGGTTGGATTTCACTTAATTTTCTTTAAAAAGTAGTAGCTTTTATTATAAAAAACGTATCCAAGAAATTTAAAAACGATGTTCTGGGCTGAAGTACACAGAAAAAATGATACCCAAAAAATTTTCAAACAAACGTGTGTTTTGAAATATAATTTAGTTTCAGTAAATATTTTTTACTGTTCCAGTAAATTATTTGTTCCAATTTTATTTTATGTAAAAAAACTGTATAGAATGAAAATTATCCTTATTAGTTAAAATTTATAAAAAAAAAAAAATTTAAATATATTTTTTTATATTTAAATTTGTTATTTTCAGTTAAATATATTTTTATATACTGTAAAAAAATTTGTCTGATTTTTTGTAAATTTTTTCTACAAATTATTTTATACATATAAAAAACATTTTATTTTTTTTTTAAGATTTTTGTTTGCGGTTTTCAAACTTATTATGTTTGTATATTGTGATTCTCAATATAGTATTAAGAGTATTACTATAAACATATGGAGTTTGTTAGCTAAACTCAAAAATTTTTTTGGGTTGAAGTCCACTGACGAGTTCCAGAAGCGGGAACGAAATGCTTAACCATAAAAGCAAGCCAATTTTTGAAAGTAAAGAAATAGTTGAACCTTTAATTTGATTCAGTTATTTTTTTTTCAAATAAAACTTTTACTAATTTAAAAAAAAAATTGGTAAAAATTGTTACTGATTCAGTTAATTTATTTTCTGATAATACGAAAAATTTTAGTGAATGTGTTTGTAAATTATAAAAAAAAAATTTGCTGAATAATACAAAAAAAATCTGCGAAAATGTTTTCCTGTTCCTATTAATACATTTGACTGAAAATATTTTGAATTTCAGTTAACTTTTTTCTCTAATGCCATAATAAGTTAACTAAAAATAAATTTTTTTTAGTTAATTTTAATTATTATTCGAACTCCAGTTGTTTCTATATTTGTGATTTGAACGGGCTAAAGTTCGTATCGCTTTTTAAGCCAAATTACATGTGATAATTATTAATGAACAAATAACACCAAAGTCTGTTGTAAATATTCTGACTAACAACACATAGTTGAACGGAACAGCCAGCCGTTTTCGAAGGCCACTAAACCTTCATCATCAGCGTTCTTTTGTGTTTGGTCCACTGTGTGTGGTGTCAGTTGATGTAGATTTCTGCTTTATATACTTAGCATTTTATTGCAAATGGAATATGTGAATTGTTTTGATTCATCGTATTTCAATTTGCTGAAAGCTTTTTTGTATTGTAAGCTCAATTTTACCATCACTATATTTACAACAGTCTTACCATTGTCGTTTTGTTCTTTTTGCTAATTATACACATGTTACTTAATTTACTTATTTTTTGTTCTACTTAAGACAAACTTTTTTTTCGAAGACGGCTGGCTGTTCCGTTCAACTATGTGTTGTTAGTCAGAATATTTACAACAGACTTTGGTGTTATTTGTTGATTAATAATTATCACATGTAATTTGGCTTAAAAAGCGATAAATTTTTTTTTCCAGTTAAATTTTTACAAAATTGTTATCAGAACCTACAAATTTCTTTGTAGGTCCGCATTTATACAAAATATTTACTGATTCAATGAATTTGGTTACTGAAAACGAAATTTAGTTTTTTCTGTGTAGCCAGCACAGCACGTTGGCTACAAACCTGAAAAATAAATATATAAATAAAAAACAACAACGCCGCGCATTTTTCTGATGTGCTTTAGGGTCTATTTGTATCTGTTTTTGTGGGAAAGTTCAAGTGATGAAGGCTTAGGCACTGGTCACTGAACTACTCCGGCTTCAGCGGACACTAATCCTTATGTAACATCAGAAACGTCCTCTTTCGTCGTTATTGTGTAGCAGAATCATTGGCAAAGTAAAATAACAAACAAAAATGGCTACTAAGCACAGCTTTAAAAATTTAATACGCCTCCCTGACACCAGAGGCGCTGCAACACTGCATTATTAGAAATGTGCAAAAAAGCAGAGTTGTAAAAGAATGAAACTTTCCTCTATATCTTCTTTCACCACCTGTATTCTCTATCACAATCGCTTTCCTAAGGAAAGAACACCTAGTAATAGTAATAGGCCTTCATTGCCTGAGTGTTACTTCTCCTAAATAAATATATATGTATATATAAATCGCTCATTTACTCAAACAACGTCATAACTCAAAAAAAAAAAAAAAACTAGTATGCCAGAAAACGACTTTAAAGTTTTTAATTTACACACAAAAAAAAGGAAATTTTACTTGAGTTTAGTAAGCAAGATATTGTTTTTACACAGTATGAAGAACGATATAAGGATTAATTCTGCATCATTAACTCAAAAATTCCCTTTTTTGAGTTATGGCGTTCTTTGAGTAAATGAATGACAAATACGTTAAACAGTAGCATGTAGTTCCTATGAATACACTTTGCATAATTAAAATTGAGGGACTGATAGAAAATTTTCCACTCAGTGTTTAGACCACAAGCGTCACGCGTTTGTCGAAAAAAAACTAATAAAGGTGAGTGTATATGCTCTAGAAGCTTTTAAGATCGCTGTGGAGTCAAGCTTTAAAGATATTTGTATCAACGTTTCATAAAACTTAAACAAGAATATAAATATTAATTCTGCATTAATCTAATTTGATGATGTTATTCAAGTAAATATGTGTTTCGTTTTCCAGTTCTTTTTATAAAACTTACTTTATAACCACAAACTGCCTCTCCATATTCCAGCTGTGTCAGCACTAGAATTGCTGATAATAATACTGCTAAACACTTCATTACACTGTTTGTTGGCCTCGCCAAATAATGTCTTAGTGTGGTTTCGTTTAAATTTATTTTTTATTCGAATCTTCTTTCCTAGATTCGTTTATGATTCAATGACGTCTTGAGTTAAAAGCCAACTGATTGAGTTTTGAGCATTTACAATGTTTTTATAACCGACCCTTTCACAAAATGAAATTGATAACCAATACGTCTGCAATGGAACTTGGAATAGTATTGTTTTTTTTTCTTTTTTTTTGACGAATACAAATTTTATTTGTGCGAAAAAGCTGTAGTGGAAAGAATTCAAATTGGAAATTTAAAACAGAAAATTTATAAGAATGTCAACATTTATCGCTAATTTATGATATCGTACTATTGTCGCTGTTGGTTTATATGCATCATATCTTATTTTCGGTTAGTTTATTATAGAGATTTTTTGTTATCAATTCTTGCTAATTTTGTTTAATTTTTGAGCAATAAATTTTGTTTGATATACAAACATATGAAAACCCAAGGTAAAAACTTTGTACCATTTTTCCCAATAGATTGCAGAACTGGCAATTTAATTAATTTTAATTTTTAATTTATATTTTTCATTAGTGGCATTCATTTTTAAAGTAAAATGCTATTATTTTCCCTCTAAAAAACCAAACAAAAATGGATTTGTCTGCTTCAAGAAAACAGCTGATTGATAGCAACGAAACTAATGGACTTACGCAATGAGTAATCTTGTTTATTTGATTCATGCATTCGCTGTAAAATATTCCAATAGTAAGAGTGAGAGAGAGCATTGTTCCAAGTGAGTAGAGACAAATAAAAATCAATTGTATTTGTAATAATGGAACTAATAAAAAATATACTACATATGTATGTACTTTAAAAAATGTTTAGTTAGAATATAAAATTATAATAATACAATTAATAAAAATTTACTTCAACGTCGTACTTTAGTGAGAATTATTCAAAATTTAAATAATCTTTAAGTGAAATCAAGAATTTCAGAATAGTCATCAAAATGTTAAAAATAATTAAACTAAATGTCTTGAGTGAGAGAGTGTGCTCCCTCATACTCTTCAAACTAACAAAAAAAAACCTTTAAAAAAACTTTGAACACTCAATTTGACGAAGCATTTGATTAGCACACACCCTCTCGAAAGGCTTTAAATCAATTATTTATCAAACAAAAAACAAAGCAATTAAATTTTATAAAATTGATAAAATTTCTTTAAAAAAAGTATAACAACTTGACTACAGATAAGTGGCGAAGCAAATCCACTTCCAGAGCCTCTACCTAACTAATCATAGAATTTATAGATAAATATGTGAACAAACATAAGTATTTTTATTACACGAAATTTTTATTAAAATTTAAATTTTGGCTACTTGTTCGCATACTTATCAGTTGCAGATAAAATCATAGAAATATTTATATAACCTGCATACGGCAAACAATATTGCTTCAAGTTCCACTTGAAGCATAATTTATCAGCTTATTTTTGGTAAGTGGCCAGTTATAAAAACATCGTGAATACTAAAAAAAACGATCAGTTTGTTTTTAATGCAAGGAGTAAAAAGTTAAAATTTAAATTCGATGTTTTAATTGAAATTAATTAATTAAATAAAAATATATTAATAAATTGGCAGACTTTTGCTGCTGTCAAAAGTGAAATGAAGCTTTTAGTTGTCCTAGTGGTAACTTTGACACTGGCATGGCTGGGTTATACAGAAGCAAGCGGCTGTGGTTACAAGGTAAAGCTTTAAAGAGTTTGTTAGTAAAATACTTCTACAGAAAGACGAGCCTTTGTCGTATAGCTAAAGAAAAGTCGCAGCTCGTATTGCAGTATCAAAAAAAAAAAAAAAAAAAAAAATATTTCGTCTCATCTCCTCTTGAGCAATAAATCTTATGAAATATTTTAATAGTAACACCATGGTTATTTATATTTATATCTATATGTTGCTTAAAAAAATAAGAAAAAAAACTATTACATTTTACAAAAATTTTTAAAACCGATCGACCAGAGAGTTAATAAAGCAACTCTGTTTCAATACAAAAGTGTTTGCTGGATACAAATTACAACGCTTTTACCTGATTCAAAGAAATAAAGAGAGAAAAAGAAAGATATATCGATCGTTAGAAGTTGAGTATTATGCAAAAACAAAATTAAAATAACGTGTGCTTCAAATGTACATTAAAACCGATTTTTGTATGGAAATTTTGTTTTAACGTTCACTTCAAGCACAATTAATTTTTTTTTATATTTTTAGTAGAACATGTTTACTGGGTAATTATGGAATCGATATATAGAGGGGGAGAGGCAGAAAGATAGAAAGAAAAATTCAATTCTTAAAAAAGAATACATTCATATACATTATTGGGTATTGGATACACTTTGCATACATATAAATATTATACCCGTGCAAAAGATCACTTACAAGAAATTTTAAGGCAAGAGGTATTTTTCCTAAGACAAGCGCTAAGACTTGTTTTAGACTTGGCAGTTTTTCTTGAAACAGTATTCTTCAATTCTCTTTTAAAACTACTTGTTTGTTTACAATCAGACGGTTTCAATTTTCCTATTGTTTTAATGCTGCGAATGAATAACAAGAGAGAATTGAAGTAACTTTTCCCTACAATGAAGTCAGTACCCCTCATTTTTTTTTTCTTTGCTCTATCTCCCATAAATTCAGACTTGTTTCAAAAAAAAAAAAATCTGCCGAGTCTTAAACAAGAGTAAATGACACTGTTGACAAGACCTTTGTTTCAAGTTATTGCAGGTATAAGGAGTAAAGAAGAAAATACTTCGTGACGGTAAAATTTCTGATGCTTGCTTCTTTATACAAACGTTATGCATGTGTATACGCACACGCGTTGTGTGTATGATATTTTCTGCGTACATACAAACGCACACATGCATTGACAATAGTTGTGTGCGCTTGCTTTTAAAAGCCACCCTTAAGCACATAATAAATTACCATCTACAACTTACACACACACATTCAAACGTACAATATGCAAAACAACAAGCATACACGCATCAACACTAATTCTTTTGATTGTTTGTTACGAACAAGAAGTCTTCGCGATATTCCTTGTAAACACTCCCATACACGAACATCAATACATCCATCGTATTTCGCTTATTAAACGACATCATTTATTATTGGTTTAGTATAATAACTACATGCGAGAATACATTTAAAAACCAAGACGTACTCACATTTCAAGACTGTTTACGCAGGCCTCCAAGACATATGAACCATACATACGCACTGTTGTTGTTGTGAAAATTTCTGTGTGGCTCTAGTCAAGCAGAAAACAGTCACAGTCACAATTTTTAATAGGAATTTATAAGATCATGTGTGTTTTTACACCTGCAAAATTTTCCCATTTTCTTATGTACAATGCAAGCAAGCAATTTTATTAAACAAATTGAAGATTCTACTCTAACTTAACAGGGTAAGAGACGAAGTCTGTTTTTTTTTAATATAAGCATAGTTGAAATGATCGATAAAGAGGAATATAAAAGTAACTAAACTGAAGTGAATGACTCTTGACTAACAGCTTGAAAGATTTACAGTAGAGAACAAAAATATAGTTAATATGAAAGCATTAGCAGAGGAATTTTTCTAATGCTTTATTTTAAATGTGTATATGTTCATGATCTTTTTTTACAAATATATGATTTTTGTTCTTATTTATGCCTTTTTCAAAAAAAAGAAATACTTTGAGCTTTTTTGGCAAATTTAATAATTAGGATTTTTTTTTTTGTAACGTCTGCCTTTATAAAAAACAAAACAGCCCAAAAATATCTTATCCTAAAGACTGAATGTCAAACAAATATATTTCATAATACTTAAATATTTATTATTAAGTATTTCCTATTTTGCTTAGCGCTGCAGCCTCACGTTCAATTTCATCGCTTTCAATTTAATCACACATACTGTGTGTCAAAATTGCTTGAAATTGATAGCTGTGACACAAATTGATGATCAACTTAATTTTTTAAATTTCACCGACGAAGAAACAACTCAAATTTGTACTTTGAATCAATGTGTGTCGTGACCAGCCGTTAAAATTGAAAATTAAATTGCCATATAAATGGATAGGTGAATTTGAAAGCAATTTACTTTTCAATTTATAAAGTTTGTGTTAGAAAAAAAGTGTGAGTATATTGCAAATTGAATGGAATTGAAAGCAAAAATTTAACGTGTAGGCCCAAGTAAAATTAATATTTAATTCGTTCAGTAAAATATTACACAGAAACAAAAATTGTTCTTAATATTTGGATACAAAAATCGCTGATGCAATGAAAAATATTTTGAATTTTCTGTGTTGACGCTTTGTGCATTATTGATAAATAAAATTGTATGCAAGTTTATTGATTTTTTTTTCTCAATCAATAAAGAAATTTAATGAATTAAAGTAAAAAGTTGTTCACTGATATTTTATTTTCAGTGATAATTGTATTAAGACATAATAAAACAAAAAACTTCAACCGCCTTATCTTCCCATATTATTAACAACAAACATACTGTTGATTTTGACAATGTGAAGATATTGAACATAGAGAATATAGAAAGAAAAAGATACACCATAGAAAGCTTCAGAATACAGCAAAAGATAGAAAAGACGATAAATATAAAAGAAGATACTAATAATATCAATGCTAGTTACATTGTTGCAATAAAGTAATTCTAAACCATGTTTAATAAATTGTTTCATGTTTTTGTCGTTTACAGTTTTTAAGAAAATTGGTTTTTTAAACAAACAAAAAATCTTTTTAATGTAAAAAATAAACAATTATTGTAAGTTTTTATTTTATTTAATATTTAAAAAATTTATAACAATGCAATGTTGTATCCAAAATTTAAATAGACGAAAAAAATCCCCTGAAGAAGTCAACAAACAATTGACGAAACGTTGGAAAAAATGTAATAAAGTCTTTTTATTAACATTATAAATAACTTAGGCCTTATTATCTCAAACAATTGGAACAAAAAGATAATTGTTATTGTTTGTGTGAATGAATGCCACGTTTTTCAACCACTTTTTTGTATGCACTAGAGACCTGCGAAAACACTCTTGAAATGTAAATTTGTCTTGTTTTTTAAATGTATTGTCGTAGCATGTATTATACTAAACAAATAATAAATGATTTCATTTAATAAGCGAAGCATTATAAATGTAATGCTGTAGGTGTATATGAGTGTTTATAAGCGATGTCACGAACACTTCTTGTTCATAACAAACTATCAAAGGAAGTAGTGTTGATGCGTGTATGCTTGTTATTTTGCATATTGTACGTTTGATTGTGTGTGTGGGCGTGTGTGAGATGTAGATGGTAAGCTATTTTGTATTTAAGGGGTGTTTTTTTAAAGCAAGCGCACTTAACTAATGTCAAAGCATGTGTGCGTTTGTATGTGCGCAGTAAACTCAATCATGTACATGCATGACGTTTGTATATGTATCAAAAAGCAAGCATCACAAATTCTTCCGTATTTTCTTCTTTACTCCTATACCTACAATAATGAAACAAATTTCTTGCAAACAGCGTTGTTTAGCATTTGTTTTAGAAGATTTCACTCTAATAAAGCATTTGAAAAATCCCTAATGTCTTAAAAGTTCTTTAAAAATGTCTTGTAATTATAAGACTTTAGTATACACAGTTTAATGCTTGCTTGCAATTTTCATAAGCAATGTGCTTGAATCTTTTTCCATATTCAAATATACAGTTTTTTGAAAATATGTTTGAAATATTTTTTCTGTGTAGTTGTTTTTTTTTAAATACATTAAAATTGATTTTTCTTAGAACAACTAGAAGAAGTTCAACTAAAATTATTCACAATTGAAATAGTTTTACATTATTTTATAACTTTCACATGATTTTAATTTATTTCACCACAATTTTGCCCTGCACTGTTTTGTTTGAAAAGTTCTTATCAGTTCTAATAAATTCCCCTTGTTTATGAAAAGTAAAGTTGGTGCTGCACTGCAACCAATGCACTTGATAGTGAAAGTAAATGAGAACCAAGGCGTAAGTGATGGTAATTGAAATTCACTTTTATTTATTTATATTTGATTTTCTATGTGCAGGCATGGGAGCTTAAAAGCTAATAAATTAATTCTTACTGACGTATTCATAAAAAATAATTTAAGTTAAACGAAACGTTTATTTATATTATTTATTTCCGTGCAAAATTCGTTTGGTAAGCCTTTTGTAAACCAAATTTATTTTTTATAAATACGGCAGTTAATGTTTATATATCTTTGAATGTTAAAAAAAAATATTTTAAAAATTTATGATAACATTGAAAGGATAAATTGCATTTTTAATTCAATTAATTTATGATGAGAAATACACACACAACTTTTGCACACGGAACGTTTACTTTGCGAAGTCTTAATTCAGCTGGGAGGAAGACAGAAACTGAAAGGATCCCTTTCTTTCTTTCTGGGATCTTTCTCCCAGCTGAATTAAGATGGAAATCTTCCGTGTGTAAAATTGGTGATAGTAAAGGCAGAAACAAGTTTTATTTTGCTTTTAACTTCCCTCTATAAAATAGAGGTCTCTCGTAAGTTTAGGAATGGCTTATGCTTTGAGGTAAACAGCTTTGAAAGCTCTTAAATTTGTTCTTGTTTCTTTGCAAAGTAAGAGCAAGCATTGTTGTCTGATGTATTGTTGTTGTGACTGTTCTACTATCGTGAGTGTGAAAGTACAAAAGCTCTTTTTTGCAAGTTTGCACATTGTGCTTGTGGCTTGGACGTAGCTGTTCTAAATGCATAAGTCCCATTTATATTTAATGAAATAAATTTTTTAATTTAATTCAAATTTTAACCAGGGATGCTTTCAAATATGCAGATTACGGACGTACCATTAACTTAAGATTAGCTTATAAAGACTTAAGCACTTTTTCCCTTTTGCCACAGATATAACTACTAATTTTATAAAGAAACTGACAAGCTCTTGCTTCGAATATATTTGAAAGCTGTAACTTGTTTGACACATAAGTTATGACACTTTATTATTTGTAATTGTTGGAAGCACTGCACTTTCCATCCCTGATTTAGTTCCTAAGCTAGATACTTCTAATTGAAATATGTTTGAGTTAAGGCAGAATACTCGCATATGTCTTTAAACATACAAACAATTTTACTTATTTTCTAAATACAAAAGCTCCCAATCGCAAATTATTAAATTTCTCGAAATTACATGAATACGTTCAAGTCTTTCTATTCAAAGAAATAATTAAGATTTACAAAAAAAATGTAAAATTCGTCTTGTAAACAATAATAATTTCCTAACTTTGTGTAGATTTTAATTTTAGTTGAAATTTTATCAGGGGGCAAATTACGGCATTCGAAACGATTCGATATTTGGATTTGTTTCCATATAAACTCTATTAAAATATTTCGTAATTTCGTTCGATAACGAGTGCCGTAATTTGCCCCCAGCTATTTTTAGCTTAGAGTTTCTTACGTTGATGTTGCAAGAGCATAAATCAGTATTAAAATACAACTGTACACTTGCGAGTATCTTATTAAATTAGCTTGGCAAGTTCTTGAGCTGCTACTCAAAATCTGTTCTGCTAAATAGTTTGAGTGTCCAACTATGTTCTGAGACCCTTACTTAAAATAAACAAAACAAGTACTTAAGCAAGAATTTATCACTTCAACTGAGCTCAGTTGAGTTTAGATTTTTATGAAGTGCAGACGTCTGGGTGCGTATAATTTAATGATATAAAAGAAACTTGAAAATAAAAGTAAAAGCAAAATATAGACATACATACATACATATGTATGTGCATACATTTAAGCAAATAAATAAAAATTTTATTGCAATGACAGCCGGCTTAATGGCAAAAGTAATTGCAGTCGTGTGCATTATTTTAGTTTTGATTAAAACTACTGAGTTGCGTGTCCAGAAATCGATGCCCAATGTGGGTAAGAAATGCGGTTATGCGGTAGGTCAACAAAAGTTATCACCAGAAATGTAAAAATATAATATTTAACAAAATTAATTAAGCATTAAAAAAAACGAAATATAATTAAGGCCAACGCATTAATAAATCTCTTGTTATACCCCTCTCCCCCCCACCCCCCCCCCCAGAGTTGCCCAAAAACCAAACATGATAAGCTCAATGTTCATTTAGTGGCCCATACCCATGACGATGTGGGTTGGCTCAAGACCGTTGATCAATATTATTATGGCAGTGAAACTATGATACAAAAAGCTGGTGTTCAATACATATTGGATTCGGTGATACAGGAGCTGTTGAGAGATCCCGAGAAACGTTTCATTTATGTGGAATCGGCCTTCTTTTTCAAATGGTGGCGCGAACAGACACCAGCATTGCAAGAACAAGTAAAAATGTTAGTGGAGGAAGGTCGCTTGGAATTTATAGGCGGTGCTTGGAGTATGAATGATGAAGCCACCACACATTATCAAAGTGTCATTGATCAATTCGCTTGGGGTTTGAGGTGAGTTTGGGTTTAAGTTCAATGAATCTTATGTTTAAAAATATGCTTTTCTTAGAGTGTGAAAACAATTTACTCGTTTACTTACTCAAAATAGAATTCAATTGAATTGATTTTAATAATACTGCGTTTATATAGAGCACACAAATACAAGAAAATGTAACAGGGTATAATAAGAGAGAGAAAAAATATTTTAATGACACAATTTAACAAAATAATAAATAATACAATTACTGTGATAAAATCTACTAAATTTATAAAGATTGAGAGTGACTAGAATTCCTTACTTTGAAAGAAAAATATTTCTTCGTAATAAAAACACTTGTAATTTTAAAATCGAACTGCCATTTTATATACTATTTTGCATTAAATTAGGAACTAACTATATATGTGACAGCGCATAGAGAAAGGAACCTAAGGGTTAAAAAAAAATCAATTTTCACTTTTTTTTTGATGTGGACAACATCTGAGCATCGAATGAGACCGATCCCATGCCCAAAAAGTGTTCCCTCTCAGAGATATGCGCGTTTTATGAAAGTTATGGTACACCAAAGGTACACGTATTTAAATCTTTAAAATGGCTCTCCTGATCAAAACCGGTTTTTGCCTTTAGGTCCCTTTCTATTTTGCGCTTCACATATAGGCACCAGATACAATGTTTTTTTACTTATAAATAATTTTTATTTTACTAGTACTAGAGATGGGCACGTGACGAATTTTTCAAAGACAAAACGACTTGAATACGAACACCAAGATATCCAACACGTACGAAACTCGCACGTAAAAAAAATGTTCCCAGTACGACACAATACAATACGCATGAAATTAAATTGAATACCAAAAAATACTTTTTTATATTCAAGTAGATACATATTGTTTTTTAATTTCAAAACTTTAAGCTTAAGAGACCCATACACTATTTACAAAATTTGCTTGTAAAATTTGTAAATCTTTTACTTAAACCTAAAAAAACACGTGTCTACCTCTAATTAGGATTATTTTTTTTAATATTTAGGAATTTCTCATTTTCCACTTTTTTGTGTCCATTTCTGAAAGTCTGGCAATATTAATAATTTTTCAAGTTTCTCAATTCAGAGTATGTGCACAGTTTCACAAGAATCGGTTGAGTATAAATACATGAAATAGTATGTTATATATTAATAGGCGTGGCTTAGCCCATTTCACGGCAGTCGCGGTTGGTATAAATGCAAAATATATTCAGACTAATTTTGGGTAACAATTCCCTGTGACTTTTTTCCCTTTTTCTATTTCTACTATTCAGGGCAATCATGAATAAAATTCCGCGTGAAATTATTCCCGGGGAAATATTCCAACTAATAGCAAGTAATAGAGAAAACAAAAAATTCTAATTGGAAAAGGGAGAAATTTTACTAGGAATTTTATTCATGATAGCTCTGATTATGAATTAAAATTTCCCCGGGAAAAAATAGGTATTCTAAATATGAGAGAGAGGGAGGATCTTGTGAGAGTTTTCTCCCCAAACATTTTGAAGGGAACTAATGCAAAAATGTAAAAATCATATGAGTAAATATTCTTAGACAATGGCATAAGATTAATTTAAAACAAAAAGTTTAAATAAGCACTGGAATGTTATATTTCCTTCATGTTTTAGGTATTTTTATCCAAGCCATGTGCACATGCACTTCAAGAATATGAACTACTTCTGTACTCAGAAAAACTACTAAAATACACTAAATTTTGCTTCCTTCGAATATTATCAAGATCGATAAAGTTTTATAAAATTGACAATTTCCTTTGTACATTTAGGGCTATTTTCTTATTAATTAGTTAAACTTAGTTTAACGCACGTCTGAGTTAACCAAGAAACAAATTTAAATGGGGTTTAACCGCACATGCTGTATGATGGACAATTTAGCTGGAATACTTTATTTTCAATATATGTGACAGCGCATAGAGAAAGGGTACCTAAGGGTAAAAAAATCAATTTTCACTTTTTTTTTTGATGTGGACAACATCGAATGAGACCGATCCCATGCCCCAAAAGTGTTCCCTCCCAGAGATATGAGCGTTTTATGAAATTGAAGATACACCAAAGATACACGTATTTAAATCTTTAAAATGGCTCTCCTGAACAAAACCGATTTTTACCCTTAGGTCTCTTTCTATTTTGCGCGTCACATATGTAGATGGGGCATTCTTGCAAATATTTTACGTTAATAGGGCAACACTTAAAACGCGATGTGAGAATTATTAAAATTTATTTTAAGAAAATCAATAAGTAAATTCTGAATTTATCATTTGACAGTTCTAACTTGAGTTTAATTGAGCAGTGCTGCCCGATTAAACCTAGATTATTAACTAGATAATCTTTATTCGAAAAACAAAATTTTAAGTTTAAGCTACAGTTAACTGACAAGTAGAGTTTATCTTTATGTTAAAAACTGGCTCACAGTTCTTGGGAATTTAAACCAAAGCTAAGCTAAGCTTTCGCTCCACTCTCAAAGCACAAATTTATTCCTCATGCCTGTGAATGTTTATACTGTTGATATTAATCGTATATTTTAATTAAGAAAAAAAATTATTAACACTTAATCTAATTTTCAATGAAAACACAAAATTTTTATTAATAGGCAGATGTTGTAAAAAAATTCTTTTCAAATTTGTATAAAAAGTAACGAAAATTCATTTCAAAATATATTTCTTTCATAAAAATTTAAAACGAAAAATCCAATGTTAATTTAAATTACAAGAGGCGAAAATAGTCACCTGATCCCTTGCGGACACCTAGTATAAATTCACCTTGCTTGGGATGAAAAAAAAAATGTGTGTTGATATCTGAGGGATATTCAAATTACCAGCGGCGAAAATAGTTTCCAGCACAGTCAAGGTCACCTGATATAAATTCGCTCTGGAGAAAGCTTTGTACTAGATTTTGAAACAAAAGTTATGCAAATTTTAAATCAGCCGTTGAAAATATGCTTTCCCTCTGTTTAGTGATATTATATAAATCCAAAGTGACTACAAAGTTTTGTAGAAATAGATTGAGTAGAAGAGCAAAAAATTTTATACTAAACAAAGAAAAATACTAATTTTTGAAATCGCCCTTTAATTAATACAATTAAGAACTTCCTTCTTTGAAGTCGCAAAAATTTCTTTTGTTTTTTTTATAGTTGTGAACTTTTTCCTATACTTGAGAATAACTAAAATAGATTGAGATATACTGCAAATGTCTGTTTTACATGTAGTTTTTCTTTTCCTTTAGAGAGAAGAAAGCCTCCTATTAAAAAAAAATTTTAAATTTATTAGCAGTATTTTTTTTTCAAAATTTACATGAGCTTTTTGAATTCAAAGAAACTAAATTCATTATTGCAATTTTTAGACGTTTAAATGACACATTTGGCGAATGCGGTCGACCACGTGTTGGCTGGCAAATCGATCCCTTTGGCCACTCTCGCGAAATGGCATCGATATTTGCTCAAATGGGGTTTGATGGTCAGTTTTTTGGACGTCTCGACTATCAGGACAGAGATGAAAGACTGATGACCCAAAAGGCTGAAATGATATGGCGAGCTTCGGCAAATTTAGGAGAGAAGGCTCATCTATTTACAGGAGCTCTTTATAATCAATACCAGCCCCCGCCAGGCTTCTGTTTCGACATCTTGTGCGCCGACGAGCCCATAATTGATGGCAAACATTCACCGGATAACAATGTTAATAGAAGGGTAAGTGGTTTAAGCATAACTTTTTTTATAAAAAACATATTCTTTTATTTTGTTATTTAATAAAACACTTTTAGGTTGATGAATTTTTTAGCTTTATTAGAAAACAAGCTAAATATTATCGTACTGAAAATATAATAATAACCATGGGTGGTGATTTTACTTATCAAGACGCTAACGTTTACTTTAAAAATTTGGACAAATTAATACGGTAATAAAATTAACAAAAATAAACTAATTAACTCAAATGTATGTTGACAAGAAAATTTTGGTTAAAATTGTGTTACAAGAAATAATAGCTTTAAATAAATAAATAAGAAATTAAGAAATAACCTAGATATCACCCAAATCAACAAAATGCTTCAGTCTTACTTATAAAAACTATTAAGGCTTTATAAAGTCTTTTTAAGAAAATTTTTTATAAAAGCTTGTTTTAAAAATACTTTATAAAGCCCTATAGGGCATTTACATTACCTCAAAATCTAGTACTTACGTGATTTTGAGCAAAATTTTGCTGCTTTTTACTAGATTTCCCACACAAAACAAAATCTATTTTGTCAGTAGATTTGTAGGAAATCTAATAAAAATCTAATACTTTTATTTATTTTGTACTACCCTGTACAATATATTTATAAAAAAAGATGAATGAATTAGCTACGTTCTGCTTAAAAAGGTATGTGACTTAGCTACACTGCAGTTATTTGGTTGAAGTTTTAGAAATATTTCAGTTAATGGGTTTTGTTTTGGATAAAAAATCTTGATAATTGTCAAAAAAAAAAGTTGGTCTAAATGGCATAGATTTTCATGAAGATTTTAATTAAAATCTGCTAGATTTTGTGCTGGTGTAAATGGCCTTTAGGCTGTTACTAATAATATTAAAATTAATAATGATTTGTTTTGAATATGAACAATTTCCTTTAAATCACTCTATTGAAGAAGCCTTTAACAAACAATTTATCTAGCTTTACATACCCTCAGGCGTATTATAAAAATTTTTAATGCAGCATACTTTTCATTTAAGTCTTCAACTATGATATAATTTTTTACTAACAAATAACAAACTAAAGCAAATTCTTTAATTTGGATGACCTTTTTTAAAAAAAGTAATAACAGCAATTTTCTTTAGAATCTAAATTTCCGATTCATCAATTTCTCTTAGGTTAATGAATTTTTCGCTATAGCGAGAAATATGTTCAAAGGTTATCGTACAAACCATATTTTGGTTACCATGGGTGAAGATTTTCATTACCAAAACGCAAATATGTGGTACAAAAATTTGGATAAGCTTATTAAGTAAGTTTTAGCCAAATTTTTCAAAACATGAAGCTGCTAAATTTTGTTAAACAAATTTCCGTAATGAGTTTTTTCCCTGCATGAATTCTAGATATGGCAATGAACGCCAGGCCAATGGCTCCGATATAAATCTTTTGTATTCCACTCCCTCGTGTTATCTCAAGTCTTTGCACGATGCTGGCATAACATGGCCCACCAAGGATGATGACTTCTTCCCCTATGGCTCGGATCCTCATGCTTATTGGACCGGTTATTTCACTTCCCGTCCTACACTCAAGCGTTATGAACGTGTAGGCAATCATTTTTTGCAGGTGTGCAAGCAATTGACTGCCTTGGCACCCAATATGCATCCCAAACTGTTGCCCCATTTAGGTTTTATGCGTGAAACCATGGGTGTGATGCAACATCATGATGCTGTCACTGGAACTGAGAAAGAAAAAGTAGCCTACGATTATGCCAGACGTTTGAGTGTGGGTATGCGCACCTGCTCAGCCAATGCACGCGATATTTTGAATCGTTTGACGAAGGGTGATAAGCCACGCCCAAAGAGACGTGGCCAGCCTAGACCTTTCCAATTTGAATTTAAAACTTGCTCTTTGCTTAACATTAGCTCATGTGATGTCTCCGAAAAAAGTGAACAGTTTGTATTGACCTTATACAATCCATTAGCTCAAGAAACCAAAGATTATGTGCGCGTACCAGTTCCGGATGTTAACTACGAAGTAAAAGATTACAAAGGTATATTGGTTAGTAGAAGTCTATGTATCAACTTAATTATACTGTAAATCATTATTTTTCCAGGTGCTGTACTCGATATTCAGTTTGTACCCATTCCTGATCCGGTGCAAAATCTTACTTTCCGTACATCATTGGCCAAATATGAACTGGTATTCTTGGCCAGTGAACTGCCACCATTTGGCTATAAATCTTATTATATTAAAAAGACTAATGGCCATCGCATGAAGCCACAACCAGAACCGGAAAATACTTCTAGTCTTACAGAAATAGGAAACCAGGTTTGCCTTCTATTTATCTTCTTAAAAAAATAATAATTTTCCTAACTATTTGCATGCATTATACTTTCAGAATATACGCCTGACTTTCGACACTAATGGTTTCCTGACCGCAGTGCAGACCGATGGCATGACTCATACTATTAGCCAAGAGTTTCTTTACTATGAGGGCACAGTAGGCGATAATCGTGAATTCCGCAATCGTTCATCAGGCGCTTATATATTTAGACCCAAAAATGATACCGTACATAGTGTAACATTCGGTCCAGAAATTACCGTTTACCGAGGCAATCTAGTTCAGGAAGTGCATCAAAAGTTTAATGACTGGATTAGTCAAGTGGTGAGAGTTTATAAGCAAAATAAATATGCCGAATTTGAATGGCTGGTGGGACCCATACCCATTGACGATAATGAGGGCAAGGAGATAATAACACGCTTCAATTCTGACATCAAGTCGGAGGGCTTTTTCTATACCGATTCGAATGGTCGAGAAATGATTAAACGTCTGAGAAACCATCGCGATACGTGGAATGTTAAATTGTTGGAGAAAACTGCTGGCAATTACTTGCCCATTAATACCAAAATAGCTCTGGAGGATGAAAAAACTCGCTTGGCCATTTTAACGGACCGCGCTCAAGGAGGCAGCTCTCTAAGCGATGGTTCTTTGGAGCTTATGGTGCACAGACGTCTGCTGCATGATGATGCTTTTGGTGTAGGAGAAGCCTTAAATGAGACTGCCTACGGCAAGGGCTCGATAGCGAGAGGAAAACATTATTTGATCATGGGACCTTTGCAATTGGATCAAAGTCCTACAGTGCAAGCGCTAGAACGTTTTACACAATTGGATATAACTCTGCCGCCTTGGAGGTTCTTTAGTGATACCAAGTATTCGTATGAAAGTTGGAGACAGCAGTTTACTAATATTGTAAGTAATAGGCCATTTACATTGTCCTGAAATCTACTAATTACGAGATTTTGAGCTAGGTCTAGTTACTTTGTACTAGACTACACATAAAAACCAAATATTCTTTGACGGTAAATTTTTCCGAAATCTACTCAAAATCTTATAATTTTATTTATAGAAATATATAAAAAAGATCTTGAGCTAAATCTAGTTGCTTTTTACTAGATTCCCCATACAAAAAGGAAATTCACTTTGTTGGCAAATTTTTACGAAATCTACTCAAAATCTAATAATTTTATTTAATTTTATTTAATTTTTTACTATCCTGTACAACATATTTATTTTTATAAAAGGTGATTGACTTAGCTACGCTCTACAAAATCTTCTGTTGAATGTGTATGAATGAGCTAAGTCGGCGCTTTTTGGGTTACAGGTTAACACAAGTTTTATACTAAGGATTTTGTCTTGCATACGAAATCTTGAAAAATGTCAAAAAAGCTTAGTGTAAACGATATTGATTCCGATAATGATTTCAAATCAAATCTACTAGATTTCGAGACAATGTAAATGCAGTAAAAAAATAAAAAATATTTAAAAGAGACTGGGCGGAAATTTAGAAACAAATCTAGGATGTAGTTTTCCCATAACAAACGGCCGTAGCCTTGGTAAAATTTATATGAAAATTTTTTGTGTGCAAGTCAATTGGCTGCTCGTTGTGTGCCAACTACACCTAAAGTTTAAATTAAATTCATTCAAATCACATCTGCTTTTTTTACAGTTTAGCAGCATTTCTGTGTCCCTGCCGAAAAATATTCACCTCTTGACCTTTGAACCTTGGCATGAGAATGAAATTTTAGTGCGTTTCGAGCATATCCTGGAAAAAGATGAAGATCCTGAATATTCTAAAACCATAAAATTCAATTTATATGACATTTTCCAAGGCTTTGAAATTTCCGATGTACGTGAAACTACGCTGGATGGTAATGCCTGGTTGGATGAAAATCGCCAGATGGAATTTGAGCTCGATCTAGAGGATGCTGGCTATGAAAGTTATGCCGTTTTTGCTAAATCTGCCAATAATGTACAGCTGCTGAAAGCTCAAAGACCTTTGGTCGGTACAGAATATCATGAAGAACTTCTACCTTCTGGTGGTTTGGGTGCCGAAAATAATCGTTTGAAGCGTGCCTTCAGTTACGACCCCAAAGAATTGAATCGTGTGCGCAGTGAGAAATTGAAACTAATGAACTTATCTGTGGCTCAACTGCCCTTGCAAAATGATGATGATAGAAAGTTTATGATTGAATTGAGCGCCATGCAAATCAGAACATTTGTGTTGTTTTTGTAGGACTTTTATTTATTGGAAAGGAGAGAGTTTTAAGATGAAACTGGCTTTTTGAATATTAAATACTAACGATTTTGTTCTATTAAGCAAAGAAATAAAATAAAATAATAATAAACATTTGTGTTTCCATTAAATTTTTGTGGACTTATTTATAAATCCAAAATATCCTGGTTTATCAGAAGAATTCAGAGGGAAAAGGGTTTTGATAATAGTTCACTAACACCTTCTCTTTAATCACTCACGTGTGGCTTAATGTGTTTCCAAGTTTTAAATGGGAAACAACTAACATAATAATATATTTACATACATACTGCCTTATTCATAAAAAATAATAATGTTGTATAAAGGTTATAAAAATCAGATTTAAATTGGGGAATCTGAATAAAGGTGAAATCAGACATGACATAACCATAACCATAGAAAACAGCCGTTCGAACAAAACTAATAGGCAACACTGCATTTGATTGTAGGTGACTCGCCATAACGCCATACACATTACCATAGAAACCAATTGAATTTTGGTTTGGTGATGGCTAGTCTTGTTTAGTTCATGAACGAACTAGTTATTGTTTAGCATTTCTAGATGCATTTCGATGTAATACATGAATATACTTCAACCAAAATTCAAAAAGGTTACAAAACCTCTATTCTTATAGAAAAACTCTCAATAGGTAATTGAGAATTACCAAACTACAGCCATAGTAGTCTAAGAAACTTTCCCAAAAATTAAAAAATAATATTATTCATAATGTTTTGCCTACTTTGAATTGTGGGTGAAGTCTATTGAGTTGTTGCTTAGCTGCAACGTTCTAAACCGGCAAACAATAATTTTTTTTTAAATTCGTATTCATTTTCACAAGCATTAAATAAAAATAAAATATGGATATAAAAAAAGAAACTTTTTGTTCAACTTATTGTTTTTACTTAATGCCCTCTATTAGTCAAGCTTCATATCTTTTGTTTAGCAACGCCACAAACCGTATAATCCATTCCCACAAGTTGGGCGAAAAAATACAGGTGCTTCTTTAATTTGCCTTATAAGGTACAGAGGGGAACCGAAAATATTATAAATAATGTACAAGGCGAATTGAGAGTTTACAGGTGGAGCCAATTCAAAAAATAACAGCAATGCAAAAAACAAACTTAATTATTTGGTGCTCCAATATGCATATACATACATACATACATATGTATGTACATACATATCGCTCATTCGCTTCGAGAACGTCATAACTCAAAAACAAAATAGTTTTATAGAAAATTAGTTTTAAGTATTTCATTTATAACCAAATAAATTGAAAAAGCAAATTTTTCTCTCAAGAGTTGACTAAATGAATTCGCCTTCATAGTTAACATAAAGCCAGTTCATGTTTTGAGGCGAATTTATATTAGACGGCCAACCAGCGATGCCAAATGTGCAGTTTTAACTGATTTTAGCAGTTTTTTTTTTTTGCATAGAGCAGTTTTGCAGTTTTTTGCTTAAGAAATAAGTTTTTCTATAAATTGTGCAGTTTTTAATTTTTGCTTTATCTCAAGTTTGTTATTTTAGTTCCGATATCTGAATCCATACTTTTACCCATTTTGCTTATTAAGGTTTATTAGTACCTTTTAAAACAGCAAGAGAGAATTAACACGAAAGTTGTGTTTTTCTTTATGGAATTTATATTGAAAACTACAACAAATTTTCGAACGATTTCTGGTGACATCATGGGCCAGGCCGTAAAAGAACACCCAGAAAAAAGATTGGTTGGATAACGGTTAGTCCAACAAAATATCATTTACATTAACCATATTTCAGTTCACGCTATCAATTTTCTGTTAATCCAAAAAACAATCCAAGGGCATAATTGTAACAAAGATATGATTGTGACAATACTTAAATTGATTGCATCAACCGAGTGTATGCTTTTGTCATGACTAATTAACTGATTGATTAGCACAACCGAATAAAATATTAGGAGTTGGATTTTAGTACCAATTATCGGTATTAGCAAATAAAAAAATTGTCGGTCTATATTAAGATTAAAATAAAAACTTTCAATCAGTTGCTGCAACTAACTAGAGGTTGAGTTTACAGCAGCAAATTAAAAAATTAACTTTTGTGACTTTCAAAGACATTATGATTTGTGAATTCTCAAATGGTTTTTGAAAGCCTGTGCATAAGATAACAGGTTTGTGGCTTTTCAAAATGTGTGGTTGAAGAAATGTATATAGACATGCTTCACCATTAGGAAATAAATTTCGACTAAAAAAAACTTATTACAATTTGTCAAATAATAAATTTCTTAAATTGTGTATTTTTATTTGCGTTTATTGTTTATTTTTATTTCAGCAAGGAAGGCCAATTTTTCTTTTACAGGTACCAATTATGATATTGTTTTAATTATATTAACCAAATTTTCGGTAGCAAGAATAACATTTATTTCAAATTCCATACTGTCAACCAATTTTTTCTGTTGCTGCAACTATTGGGTTGAGGGTTATAATTAAAATATAGTAATACCACAAGAAAATTTCAGTCGCTATAGCAAAATTCTATGATAGTTGCTGCAACCGCCGAAATTCAATTGGCAACAAATTCGGTTGTCACAACGAATCTGTTTTCTCTGTGTATGTATAATGCAAAATGATATCAGCCAAATGACCGCCACGGCTATGCTGGCAGGACCAAAATTTTTTCATGAAATTTTCCATCACCAATGAGCTAATTTGCGGCCATCAATCCATCTTAAAGGTCTTCATTCAATTTCACGTAGTACTAGGCAAAAGTTCTAAAGGTGTTAGATCACCAGATATCCTGGTCTAATTATTAATCCCTCTTTTAGAAATCTTATGTTCAGGAAACTTTTCACATATCGTTAGTAAGTCGCTCCAGAATAGATTTGTTCCACCGACCATTCTTAAAAAAATGAGTTAGGTATGTAATATATATATTTATACCCTCTTTTTTAATCAAAAATGCGTTCCACGAAATTTATTATGGTTTCTGAGATATTAAGCATTAATTTTCCTTCGTATTCACTATTTTTAAGTTGAATAAGTATTGTTTTGCTGTACAATTGCGTTAAATTCTTCATACAAAACTGTTGGAAGTAAAGTTAACTCTTGTTTTGCTTCATTTCTATAAGAAACGAACAATAAAAAAGAAGGTGATGTAAGAAAAATTCAACGGCGACTGTTAAGCAAAAACTTCATTTCACAGACGCAGCCTCCAATTAAATGTTTTAATATTAATTTATTAAACACTAAAATTAAATGAAATAAAGTTTAATAATGCATGTTTGCGTATAAGATAAATCATTTAAATTCATGCTATATATTAAATAAACTTCAATTACTTGTTTTTTTTTTATTTTTGGCCAAATCAAATTTGTTGTGAATTGAATTCCTTTTAATTATTTAGCTGGTGAGGCCTATATTGTCTTATGTCAATAAAAACTCAATTTTTATTTCATATTTTTCCCGACGTGTTGTGAATTTTATGTTCACTTTTTCAGGGGATTTTGTCTGTTTTATTAAAATTTAAAAATTAACATCAAAAGTGTATAGAAAATAATGTACATAATAAGATAAACTTACTAACAATCGAGTTGTGTTGTTATTAAAACATCAAAAATAAAAAATATACAAGTTTACTTGAACTAAAAATTACGATATTAAGGAAGATGGCTTTAGCTGTTCCTTATTATCACACTGTAAATGGCGCTTAAATTGTCAGTATCTTCTTTTTTGTTCATTGTTTTCATTATTTTCTGTTGTATTCTTAAGCTTTCTGTTGTGTAATGTTTTCTTGTATTGTTTTCTACATTTAGAATTTTAATATTGTCAAAATCAGGTGCATGATTGGTTTCTATTATATGTTTAGATAATGCCGTGCTTTCTTTGTTTTTATTTATGTCTGCTTTATGCTCTTTCATTCTAGTTGCTAAATTTCTTTTTGTTGTGCCAATATAGACAAGATCACAGCTGTTTGCATTATCTCCTTTACATGGTATTTCATACACGACATTATTTTGCCGTAGTTTGTCAACTGGTGTTTTTGTGTTAGTGAAAATGGTACTCAATATTTTATTAGCTTTATATGCTAAGACAGTGTTGTTGTTGTTTATTGTATATTTTATGTTTCTATTATCAGTTAAGCCTGGTATGTATTTGACCCTGTAGTACTGTTTATTATCATTAGGGTTACCATTTCTATTGTTTTGTGAGTGTTTGTGGGAATTTATGAGAGTTTTTCCCGAGTAAGTGCGTAAGCGAATCGATATTATGGCGGCAGCTTCTTGGTCGGCGTTAAACGATCGGCTTATTCTCTGGACAGCACGAAAAATAAACAAAACAACAAGATTCTAAATTCACAGCAATAAAGTATACGTATGGAGCACAAAAAGCTAATTTTTGAAAATAAATTAACATAAGTGGTGTATGAGGCACAAAACGTATTTTTATTTTTCAATGAAGTACTTCTAACTTCATTAATGAAAGTTCACAAAAATTTACATTCTTCTTCTTAACATTCGCCGGAAGCAGTGGTGCAAATGCAAAAGAAATCCATCGGTTCTATTTTGAGAAAACTTGTAAACATCTAAACCTTTTTTGTCGTCTTTCCGCACACCAACTTTGTGGTGTGTGGGCTAAACCAATTCTGTGAAGACGAGTTGTGATTAGCTTTGCGAACAGTGAACGCAAAATTTTCAAAAATTTTTCCATCTCATTTTTATAATCAGATGTCAACTCACATTTTATTAACATTCCAAATATGAATTTTTCAAAGTTAATTTAGGCAAATGTACATACCTTATATGAAAATGCCTTACAAGAAAAAACAGAATTTAAGACCAAACTTCCAAATCTAAATAAACTATGTTTATTTCCAATGTTTTAATAGCATAAAAAAAAAATAAAAAAACGCAATATTAGTGTCAAGAAAAAGTTCTCGATCATTTGTAATTAATTTAATTGAACAGTGTTAAAAACATTTGTGAAAAAAAACTTGTTTTCCAGGTAGTGACGGCATATTTTAATATATGTACATATTACAAACACACACATTTTTTTAGTTCACTTATTGTTATAATTTTTTTAGTAAACAAACTTTTTTTCTTACCCAACAAATTTTAACAATCAATATTAATCTTCATCTAAAACCTTGGTTATTTTTTTTTGTATATTTTTGTTTAACACAAATATTGCTGGGTCAAAATATTTAACATAAAAATATGTAGATAAATATATTATTATATACGTATAAATGCACACTTAACTACATACATACAAACGAACGAATAAACAAACAACAAAAACACGCACAACCGGCTTTGTTTATTTTACAAAAAAAAAAAAAAAATGTATCTTAATTAATTTTTTTAAACTATTTTCACTTTTTTGTTGAATGCGTTCGGTGTTTACTTGACTTTTAGTGACATCTCACTTTGTTTCGCATGTGTTTGAGTAGAATAAATGAAAAATTGTTAAATACTTGCATTCCCAGCAAACATAAAGATTCATGCTTAAGATAAGATCTCTTTTCTCTTAAGTGCAGCAACAAGTTGGTATATATTTGTAGAGCTATACAGGGATCAAGTCTAATAAAGATCATGCAAAACAAACGATAGAAGAAGAAGACCTGTAGACCCACATCCCTTTTTAGAAAATATGTGTAGATTTTAGGAAAATACTCAAGGTCTAACAAACAGGGAATAAATTAATTTATATAGTGGTATTAATAGATCACTTTTCTATAATTTCATTTGGAAAGGTGTAGCGCAATTTTGAGTTTACGAAATGTTTCAAAAGTTTGGAGTAGCAGAGGTGCTTTATAGCAATTATGGGCAACACACATCCCATCCCACATTGGGTAATTTGAGCTACTTTTTAGGTCAATATTGATTTCAACCAACGTCAGGAACCGATATGGCTGAAATTAGGAATTTAAGAATTTTTCATGAGTCCGCACAGCAACCATATAAAAAAAATTTAAGAAAAATCTTGCTTGGAAAAGTCGTAAATTTTTGCGAGGACCTTGTGTAAACTTATCGATAAGTTTGTACAAAAATGTTCTACCTTTTGCTTCAACGAAGGCATATCTTGTTTTGAAACATTATTTAAATAAATTTTACTGTAAACAGCATCATTTTTTCTTTCCTTTTTTGTTTTTTTTTACAAAAATCTAAACATAAAAAAATTCACTATATATATGAAAAAAGATGATATAAATCAAAAACAAAAACAAAAAGAAAAAAACCGAAATCGAAACGAAAAATAAAATTAATTCAGAATTATTTTCGCAACACAAATCATCAAGCAAAAACGCCACAGTCCACGTACAACATTTTCAAAAGCTCATGCGAAGTTTATATTTATGGAAATTTATTTGAGGTCGAATTAAAATTACACGTTTTCTTAACAAAAGCTATAACGTCCACCAAAATATTTTGTTTTTTTTTAATTACTTACTATCTCCCCCACCTCACCGTAGATCGTACCTGCCCAGAGAAGCGCCAGAGTGCCGAACATCAATCGGCTTATACATTTCTCTCTGTTTTCTCTCTGTGTGCAGCCATGCCGTAGATATTATGCACGATCTTGCTCTCTTTTTTTAATAGCTGATAAAAACGTTTTAATTTAATTTTCTTATAAATCTCAACTTCAACTGCCGATAAATCAGCTGATATTTGTTGTTTACAAAAACCAAATACGCCGGTATTTGCTTTGATATATTCTTAATCGAACTTAATTAATAAAAATATTATTCAGCCGGGCTTAAATCTGTGTGCAATGTGCCCAATAAAACGTAACCACTAATTACTAATGAAAAACTGTTTGATTCAGACATGCACCCAAAAAAAACAGCTTAAATCAATTTTAAAAAAACCATATTGAATAAATAAGAATCGTTAATGAAAGTCTAGTCATGTTAAAATTTATTATTTCAATATGGAAAAATATTAATTTACAGTGTTTATTTATTAATTTTGTTTATTTTCAAGTATCTAAATGTACATTTTCTATTTTATTGAAAATTATTGAATTGAAGTGACACGTACTTATTTTTAAGTTGCAGCTTTTCTCTGAGTGTGTATATATCGATTTACATATTTTCCAATTATTTTGGGTTCTATAAAATTGTCTATGTATGAAACTGTTTTACTTAATAGATACGTGTCTGAATAAAGCAGTTTGGGCCTGTTCGTAAATGCATCACTGCGTGCAAACAAAATTACTACTAAAACAGATAATCAGCGAACTTGTATTGCATTTTAGATAAAAGTTTGCGCACCCTTTTTCATTAGTATTCGTAATTTCTGGTTACGCTTTTTTGGGCACATGATACACAGATGTAAACTCTGCCTTATTCTTAGTGTAAAAAATTATTTTTGGCAAAGTTTGATTTCGGGTCGAATCGCCTCCTGTGCATCGCTTTGACAACTTTGTTTCAATACCTTTTACTGCAAATTAAGTTGAAAATTATCTTAATTATTATATTAGATACATCTTATATTATTATTATTTTATTAAAGGATAGAACTTCATTTCTACAATAGTGGCAACGCTGATTTGTATTGTTTTGCTCCAATAAATCGAATGATGTGAGTGCGGGCATGTGTGTGTGTGTGTGTGTGCAGCGTTGCCGTTTTGGTTACTTGTAACCAAAATTGGTTACTTTTTTTCCAATTTGTACTTGTGTACTTTTTTTCCATTTTGGTTACTTTTTTTCAACACAAAAATAACCATTTTTTATACATATACATATGTCCATATGTGGTATGTTAAATTTGCACATAACTAATTATCTTGATAAAAGTTCACAATTTACGCGTTTTTAATGCGTTGTAAATACAACACTGGTTAATCAACATAGCGTTTAAAACAAATACATGTCTGTCTCTGAACATAACAAGCCTGGTTTCAAAAATCAGATGCATTCATGGTTGCAAAATCTTTAAACGTCAAACACTATCAGCCCAATTATGAATATTCCCGGGGAGTTTTCTACCTTCCTTACCATTTGTTCCCGGGAAATAATCCTCCTGTTCAAAACAGCCGGGAAATAAAAAAATACGGGAGAGAGTAAAATCTTCATCAGCTGTTTATTGTTTACATATTTTTTTTCACTAACGCAAGAGTTCAACAATAGAAGTTTAATAAAAATTTTATGTTTTCATTGCCAATAAGATTGTGTGTTAATATAAATATTTGTTTATGCTTAAATAAAAATTATTTGAACCACTAACACTAACCATTCAAAGGCATGCGTAATAACTTTGTGATGAGAAAGTGGAGTGAAAACTGAGCCAGGTGCAGATGCAAATTGATTAAATTCCGAAGGACTGTGTGTACAAAGGAAATTGTAAATTTTATAAAGTTTTTCTTATCGGTCTTGATAATATTAGAAGGAAAGAAATCTTCTTCTGAACTTAAAGGAGGCCTGCAAAATTGAGTAGTTTAATATTTCTTCTGAATACAGAAGTGGTTTATGTTTTTGAAGTGCATGTGCGCAGGGTTTAGATAAAACTGCAAAAATACAAAAGGGAAATAATAATTCGGTAATTATTTAAACTTTTTGTTCTAAATAAATGCTTATACTATTGTTTTGCAACATTTATTAATATGATATTTAAATTTTTGCATTAGTTCCCTTCAAAATTTTTGAGGAGAAAACTATCAACAAATTCTCCCTCTCCCTCATATTTAGAATACCTTCCTTTTTCCTGGGGAGTTTTCTCCCAGGGAAATTTTAATTCATAATAGGAGGAATGGGAAAAAACTCCCGGGGAATTGCTATTCATAATTGGGCTGTATGTAAAAAGTTAAAAGAAAATTTTTTTTTTATATTTAAAGGCTCAGTTAGCCGACTGTAATGTAATGTAACTGTAACGTAGAAAACAGCTTATTGATATTTTTATATGAAAAGTAGGTTACCTTCCATTACATCTCTATAACCATTTTCATTACTTTTCACATAACAAAATCGATCAGCTGTTTCTTACTGTTGCAAGTACGTTACATTACAGTCGGCTAACTGAGCCTCAAGTTTGAGAGCGTAACAAGCAGGGAACGAAGCCGATTGGCTGTGAGTCGGCTAATAGCCGCTCCTGGCAGATTTTCTAAATTAGAAGTAAGTGCTGATTTTTGGGACGCAGTTTCAAAACATACAAATGGATTGAACGAAAAATGTTTTTATGATTTGAATAATTTTGTATATAATTTAATGTCACTGCCACACAGTTCGGCTGCTGTTGAAAGGATATTTTCGCAGCTAAGTCTAGTCAAAACTAAATATAGGAATAAGCTCATTTTAAGGCTGTAAACTCAATAATGCAATCTAAAGAATTGTGCATCAATCGAAACAATTCCTATTATGTTTGGTCTGCCAAAGATTTGTTTTAATATTAACAAATTTTATACTTTGTCTATACAGTCTTGTGTTTTGATAACGAATGTATGTTATTAAATTACATATTATGTTTTTGTTACTAAAAATATTTTTGGTTTGGAGTTTCTTATAATATTACCTGAAGTATTTTTGTTACAAAATTGATTTTATTGATTTTTAACCCCCGACTAAAAAAAGGGGTGTTGTGTTATAAGTTTGTAGTGTGTATCTATGTGTCTTTGTATCTGTGTGTCTGTCCGTGTCCACGTACAGGCCAAACGGCTGGACCGATTTTCATTTATTTTTTTTTCTGTTTGAAAGATGACTTGATCGAGAGGGTTCCTAGCCATGTTTTTGCTCGGTCCAGCCGTTTAGAAGATATAACATCTTTTCTGAAAAAAGTCGGGCGTTTTTTAAATTTTTAATTTTTGTTATTAATTATAATAAGATATACTTATAAAACTGAAGTACAAATTTATATGTAATGGTCCATTTATATTACCTATATATGATTTTGTAATAATACATATTAATATATGTATATATGTATATTTTTCAACTGAAGTACAAATAAAACAAACAGTATTTTAAATATATAAATTTTTTTTTTACTTTTTATGCATTTGGTTACTTTTTTTTTGCATTTTGGTTACAAAATTTTTTTGGTCGTGGCAACGCTGTGTTGTGTACAATTTTTATACCCTTCACCAAAAATGGTAAAGGGTATATATAGGTTTGTCCAGATTTTTGTAATTTCTACAATATTCATTTGCGGCCACATAAAGTTAGTTATTCTGGATCCTTATGAAGAGGAGATAAAAAAAATGTCCGTCTGACCGTATGTCCGTCTGCATGTACGGATAGCTTGAAAGAGATTTTCGGAAGCTCCCAAAAAGTTAGAGAGCTCAGAGTTGGACTGAAACGACCGGAGTTGTATTGGCTTGATTGGTATTGAATCAGCAAAAATAAAGAATCGGTTCTTGCATTTCCTATGTACATATATAGTTTTATCACCCTTTTTAAAAAAAATACAAAAAAATTACCGTGCATAGAACCAAGAACATTCAAATTTCTTATTATCATCGCTAGCTGCTCAGCTATTGCGACTTGCTTACTTTTGGTTTACATTTACTGTATTTAAACATTTTCTTTTAGAACATTGTTTCCTATAAAACCCCTTTTTGTCACCACTACATATTATCTCGTGATTTGCCTGGCACATCTTATGCGTGTGCATAACTTATGTATGCATGTATAGAAATGTGTTTGCACAGAATGTGTAGTGTTAAGAAAAAACTATACCCTGTCGGAAATTTGGCTAACTTTAAACTAACTTTGAGCTAACTATTTCGCAACTAGTACTGACTGCAATTGGATTACTTTGCAATGTAATCAACTGACTATTTTAACATTGCGATATCCTAGGCGGTAGTCAATTATCTCATTAGGCACTACTTTAAGCTATCTTAAAGTTGACTTTTTTTAAACACTTGGTAGTCAGTAAATTAAAAAAAAATTTCCGTTGCTGGAACATGTAACATCACACGTTGTGTATTCAACGCGCTACCACTCGGCTAAGCTGCCATCTAAAATATCAACAGCAAAATGTTAATATAAACCTGAATGAACTGAGTTTTAAAGTAGCTGAGAATAAATTTGTTGGCTCTCACCAAATTCGATTACGTACTCAACTTTACAATTAATTTTGGGTTTGTTCTGGATGACTTTGCAGCTAGCTTTTAGTCAGTCTACGAAAAGTTAACTATAAGTTAACTATTTTTGTAGTTAACCACACACTCTCCGACAGGGTAGGTATAAACATTCGCACATACATACTTACTTATGTGTAAATAAACGCTTCCATAAGATTGTATGTATGCTGCCATGAAACAACTACAACAACAACAATATGCTACCAACTGTATTGAAAGAAGAATATTCAGTTGTTTGTTGTTGTTTTTGTCTACTAAAGGTACGAACAGACGACATGTTTTTTACATGTGTTTTTTAAGTTTTCGACTCGTATGTTTTTCTTTATGCTTGTCAATATTGGTTAATTTACATAAGGTTTATAATTTTTGGTCACAAGCGTACATGTAGTATCACTTCTTCTTTTTCAGTACATAAATATCCACGTAGTTTGTTTTATAAATGGCTTGCAGCCGTCGAAATATTTTTGGTTTCGACGCTGTAGCACTGGCGACGCAAATTTCCTTTTTTAATTTTTTCTTTTTTAAACAAGACGTTTAGGTTGTATCTAAAAATCTATACATTTTTGGACTTATTTTAATAAAACGACAACGTTAAATTTAAAAAAAAATATCTAATTAATTTGTCTTGCAAAATACTTCATTCAGACGGCTAATGATAGTGCACATAATCAACCGCCGACGAATTTGTTCGCATGACATAGACATTTGGAGCTGTATGTTTATACTATGCTTAGACGACAAGTTGAATCACATGCTTCGCTCTCTGAATCTTGTTTTTGAATCTTGCCGTTTATACGACGCCTTCGTGCTTTAGTGTTTTGCGCACTAGATTTAGTGCTTTTTAATTCATAAGAGTCCGGAATTTTTCAACTAGGTGCTTTTTTTAAAATACCCGAAATTTGTGCTTTTTCACCTTTGACTTTAGTGCTTTTAGTGCGTTTAACAAATCCATTAAATATAAATTTGTGATAGTATGGTGGCTTTACACAAAACAACAAATAAACATTTTCCACTTTTCTGTCTGATTGTCATAAGTAAAGAACGGAATGTGCTACAGTAAACTTCTTGGTATGCTTTTGTAGAAAATTAAACGAAAATTAATTAAATTTAAAATTAAACTAATACCCGCATTCTAATAAATTGTGACAAACTTTTTGTCATACAATTTTGTAAAATTTCTTCTTATATAATTTTAAATAAAATTGTCATGGTATTTTGTTGCTCATATGACAAGGAAAAGCTTAAAAAGCTCAAAAAGCTTTCAACATACTATGGTGAGATTTATTTCAAATTGACAACTATATTTATTTATTTAAAAAATAATAAAAAAAAATGTATTATGAATGTAAAGAAATGTATTTCTTTTATTTCTTTAGCCGGAGTATCTTGCATTTACATAAGTAATTAGCAAACGATGGTCGCACACATAGAAATGTACTAACAATACATTTTGAAAAACACACGGACAGGACAGTATAGGTTCGTAGTTTCTCCAAAAAAGGGTTGATTGTGAAATCTGTGGAAGAAAAATTGTAATGGTATGAGGGTAATAAAACCCTCTACCAAACAAATCTTGTAAGCATCTTATTCCAAAAAAATTATTTCTTGCACTTTTTTTTTGCAAAAATTAAGGAACAAATTTACCGTCGGAATATTCAGAAATATTAAATTTTTAATTTAAAAAGTGATCTGTATGAGCTATTAGAGTGCCTAGACACGTTCAAATTGTATAAATATATTCGCAAAAGTTGTCCATTTTACCTTAGCTACAACTAGAAATATTGTTGGCAAAAAACCAGGAGTCCCTGGATGTTATTTTGGAAAAAGCGAAAAAAATGTTTCCTTTACTTTTGCAAAAAAAAGTGCACAAAGCAATTATTTTTATTGGCATAAGATTTCAATAATCACGCCTTTTTCTCTTTAATTCTCACGACTAAAAAGTAAATTAAAAGGAAAATTAATAAATTTTTATTTTGTTATGTGCTTTTCATTAGGTGACAAATTTTTTATATTTTATTCATGACAATATTTTTCAGAATACCAAAAATATACAAATAGTCAATCACCTCAGTTTTTTTATAATTTTGTCATTGTCACAGAGGTTAGAATACGGGTATAAATCTGAGATAAAAATATTTTTAATTTTCATACCATTCACTTATTACAGCTATGGATAAAATAAATTGAAAAACTTATAAAATTGTTTTATATCTCTCTATTATAACGAAAAACACTTCTTTGGCACTTTTTAAAAGGCCTGTTTGTATTTTGTATGGAACTTGGTAAACTTTTCTGGAATAACATAATATTTCTGTTATTTTCTTGAAAAATCTTATAAATTTAGGGTAAATTTTATTTGGACTGTAAATAACTTTTGATCCGGCAAAAATATTTATTTAACTTTTTTTATAGAGCGTTTAATTTCCTACAAAAGCGTACCAAGAAATTTACTGTAGGACATTCCGTTCTTTACTTATGACAATCAGAATGAATAAAACCAATTTATACCATGTAAATCGTATGGGAAATTAAAAAGTGCGATGCGCACCATCTCACCATTAATATTATGAGCTGATATTTTAACAGGCCTATTTTTTTACCTAAACTAAAGTTTTAAACCTGGTTCTGAGAAAAACAAAGGAATTTTTTTTTTTTTTTTTTTTTTTTGAGAATACCCTAATGTACATCCATACATAGTAAATAGTTTTTGTTAATTCATTGACATATACCTACATAAAATAAATACATACCACTCAGCTAAAGAGCAAATCGTTTTTGGATACGCAAGTAATAAATACACGCAAACCATGATTTCTTTTGTTTCTTCTAATCTAAAAATAACTTTGTTGAGTAAAAAAAAACAAGCCAGGACGTTTTTCGGCTTCTTGTCTGAATGCACACGAATACAACAACAACAACAATCAAAATAAACAACAACATCAGCACATGACCAGGTTTAGTCAATCAACAAGCAAGGAAAACACCAACACAAATAAATGACATTAAATGATATTTAAAAATGTGCGGAATTGATAAATACAATATTCAAGCTAATGACAAATATTGTTGAAACTAAAGTTTTATTCAATAACATGGTTTTATTGAAAACAAGTCTTGTCTATTTTTTTCTGTGAATGAATTATTTTAATTATGTTTGATCAAATTACCCTATCGTTTCTAAGGGATGCATTGTTTTGCTTTGGAAAATAATACTTTATGTAATTAATGCCTACTTTTCCAGCTGGGTACATACGTATCATATGCACGTATATACATACATACACATAAGCATACATACATTCGACTCATTCAGAATTTTGTTTTTGAAGGCATCCCTATATTTTCTTCTTATTTTTCCTTTTTTTACTATTCATAACTTAATTAAATTTATTTATTTAAACTGACATCTATGTTTTTTTGGTTTGTTTTTATTTGTTCAAACCCATACATAAACATATACATACATATTTTGTTTTGATAGCTGGTTCAGCTAAACTGCCGATAAACTGCGATAAAAGTTAGAGAAGATACCAATTTTACGTGCTTCGCAAGTAGATTCATATTGAATCTACTTGATTCGCTCTCATAATTTTGTATGGCGAAGCAAGTTGATTCGGTCATAATTGGGGTGTGAAGCATGAATAGAGAGCGAAGCACGTATCGTGTAAACATACTATTAACATAAGAAAATAGAGCACGCTCTATTTCAAATAATGTCTTATGTTTTTTGTCATGTTTTTTACACAAGTAATGTTTTAAAGGTAACACACGACATGTTTTCGTTTATATATGTAAATTCTAGCACATAAAATGTGAAAAACATGTCGTCTGTTGGTACCTTAAACACTTCATTAAACTGTTTGTTGGCTTCGTCTTAGTGTGGTTTCATTTAAATTTATTTTTTGTTCGAATCTTCTTTCCTAGATTCGTTTGTGATTCAATGACGTCTTGAGTTAAAAGCCAAATGATTGAGTTTTGAGCATTTACAATGTTTTTATAACCGACCCTTTCACAAAATGAAATTGATAACCAATACGTCTGCAATGGAACTTGGAATAGTATTGTTTTTTTTCTTTTTTTTTTTTGACGAATACAAATTTTATTTGTGCGAAAAAGCTGTAGTGGAAAGAATTCAAATTGAAAATTTAAAACAGAAAATTTATAAGAATGTCGACATTTATCGCTAATTTATGATATCGTACTATTGTCGCTGTTGGTTGATATGCATCATATCTTATTTTCGGTTAGTTTATTATAGAGATTTTTTGTTATCAATTCTTGCTAATTTTGTTTAATTTTTGAGCAATAAATTTTGTTTGATATACAAACATACGAAAACCCAAGATAGATTGCAGAACTGGCAATTTAATTAATTTTAATTTTTAATTTATATTTTTCATTACTGGCATTCTTTTTTAAAGTAAAATGCTATTATTTTCCCTCTAAAAAACCAAACAAAAATGGATTTGTCTGCTTCAAGAAAACAGCTGATTGATAGCAACGAAACTAATGGACTTACGCAATGAGTAATCTTGTTTATTTGATTCATGCATTCGCTGTAAAATATTCCAATAGTAAGAGTGAGAGAGAGCATTGTTCCAAGTGAGTACAGACAAATAAAAATCAATTGTATTTGTAATAATGGAACTAATAAAAAATATACTACATATGTATGTACTTTAAAAAATGTTTAGTTAGAATATAAAATTATAATAATACAATAAATAAAAATTTACTTCAACATCGTACTTTAGTGAGAATTATTCAAAATTTAAAAAATCTTTAAGTGAAATCAAGAATTTCAGAATAGTCATCAAAATGTTAAAAATAATTAAACTAAATGTCTTGAGTGAGAGAGTGTGCTCCCTCATACTCTTCAAACTAACAAAAAAAAAAAACCTTTAAAAAAAACTTTGAACACTCAATTTGACGAAGCATTTGATTAGCACACACCCTCTCGAAAGGCTTTAAATCAATTATTTATCAAACAAAAAACAAAGCAATTAAATTTTATAAAATTGATAAAATTTCTTTAAAAAAAAGTATAACAACTTGACTACAGATAAGTGGCGAAGCAAATCCACTTCCAGAGCCTCTACCTAACTAATCATAGAATTTATAGATAAATATGTGAACAAACATATGTATTTTTATTACACGAAATTTTTATTAAAATTTAAATTTTGGCTACTTGTTCGCATACTTATCAGTTGCAGATAAAATCATAGAAATATTTATATAACCTGCATACGGCAAACAATATTGCTTCAAGTTCCACTTGAAGCATAATTTATCAGCTTATTTTTGGTAAGTGGCCAGTTATAAAAACATCGTGAATACTAAAAAAAACGATCAGTTTGTTTTTAATGCAAGGAGTAAAAAGTTAAAATTTAAATTCGATGTTTTAATTGAAATTAATTAATTAAATAAAAATATATTAATAAATTTGCAGACTTTTGCTGCTGTCAAAAGTGAAATGAAGTTTTTAGTTGTCCTAGTGGTAACTTTGACACTGGCATGGCTGGGTTATGCAGAAGCAAGCGGCTGTGGTTACAAGGTAAAGCTTTAAAGAGTTTGTTAGTAAAATTCTTCTACAGAAAGACGAGCCTTTGTCGTATAGCTAAAGAAAAGTCGCAGCTCGTATTGCAATATCAAAAAAAAAAAAAAATATTTCGTCTCATCTCCTCTTGAGCAATAAATCTTATGAAATATTTTAATAGTAACACCATGGTTATTTATATTTATATCTATATGTTGCTTAAAAAAATAAGAAAAAAACTATTACATTTTACAAAAATTTTTAAAACCGATCGACCAGAGAGTTAATAAAGCAACTCTGTTTCAATACAAAAGTGTTTGCTGGATACAAATTACAACGCTTTTACCTGATTCAAAGAAATAAAGAGAGAAAAAGAAAGATATATCGATCGTTAGAAGTTGAGTATTATGCAAAAAAAAAATTAAAATAACGTGTGCTTCAAATGTACATTAAAACCGATTTTTGTATGGAAATTTTGTTTTAACGTTCACTTCAAGCACAATTAATTTTTTTTTATATTTTTAGTAGAACATGTTTACTGGGTAATTATGGAATCGATATATAGAGGGGGAGAGGCAGAAAGATAGAAAGAAAAATTCAATTCTTAAAAAAGAATACATTCATATACATTATTGGGTATTGGATACACTTTGCATACATATAAATATTATACCCGTGCAAAAGATCACTTACAAGAAATTTTAAGGCAAGAGGTATTTTTCATAAGACAAGCGCTAAGACTTGTTTTAGACTTGGCAGTTTTTCCTCTCACTTTCCTCTCTTTCTCTCTCCCATAAACTCAGACTTCCTTCAAAAAAATACTGCCGAGTCAAAAACAAGAGTAAATAACACTGTTGACAGGACAGTTTCAGTTATTGCAGGTATAGGAGCTAAGAAGAAAATACTTCGTGACGGAATACTTCGTGCTTTATTCTTTATATGCATGGGCGAGTATACACGTTGTGTGTATGTTCCTTAATTTTTCTGCGCACATACAAACGTAAAATGTGAAAAATAACAAGCATACACACATCAACACTACTTCTTTTGATTGTTTGTTACGAACAAGAAGTCTTCGCGATATTTCTTGTGAACACTTCCATACACGAACATCAATACATCCATCATGTTTCGCTTATTAAACGACATCATTTATTATTGGGTTAGTATAATACATGCCACGAGAATACATTTAAAAACCAAGACGTACTTACATTTCAAGACTGTTTACGCAGGCCTCCAAGTCATATGAACCATACATACGCACTGTTGCTGTTGTGAAAATATCTGTGTGGTTCTTTTCAGGCAGAAAACAGTCACGTCCAATTTTTAATAGGAATTTATAAGATCATGTGTGTTTTTACACCTGCAAAATTTACCCATTTTCTTATGTGCAATGCAAGCAAGCAATTTTATAAAAAAAATTGAAGATTCTACTCTAACTTAACAGGGTTAGAGACGAGGACTGTTTTTTTTTTAATATAAGCATAGTTGAAATGATCGATAAAGAGGAATATAAAAGTAACTAAACTGAAGTGAATGACTCTTGACTAACAGATTTACAGTGGAGAACAAAAATATAGTTAATATCACAGCATTAATAGAGGAATTTTTTAATGATTCAGTATAAATGTTTATATATTCATGATCATCTTTTACAAAAATATGTTTCTTGGTCTTATTTATACCTTTTACAAAAAAAATACTTTGAGCTTTTTTGGCAAATTTAATATTTAGCATTTTTAAGCGAAAAACAAAACAGCCAAAAAAATCATATCCTAATGTCAAACAAATACACTTCACAATACTTCAGTATTTCTTATTTATATTAATATTTATATTATTGCCATATTGCTTAACGCTGCAGCCACACGTTCAATACATAGCTTTCAATTTCATCACTCATACTGTGTGTCCAAATTCGTTGAAACTGATAGCTATGACACAAATTGATAATCAAGTTCATTTTTTCAATTCTTGCCACGAAGAAACAACTCAAATTTGTAGTTTCAATCAATGTGTGCCGTGACCAGCCGTTCAAAATAAAAATTAAACTGCCATATAAATAGATAGGTGAATTTGAAAACAATCTAGTTTTCAATTTATAAAGTTTGTGTTAGTAAAAAAAAGTGTGAGTGTATTGCAAAATGAATGGAATTGAAATGCAAAAATTGAACGTGTAGCCCCCAAGTAAAGGGTGTTTTTTATTGAGGTATAGAACTTTAAGTTGGCATCACTTTTTTAACTGGCGGCCATTTTGTCAGCTGTCAAGTGATTAATATTTAGTTTGGTTTGCCATTTCATCATGAACAGGTTGAAAAAAGAACAACGCTTGCAAATCGTGCAAATTTATTTCGAAAATAATGGTTCAGTTCGCGAAGTTTACCGCAAGCTCCGTCCATTTTATGGTCGACATAATCGTCCATCAGAGCAATTAATTCGGTTAACCATGGATCGTTTTCGCACTACGTTTACTCTATGTGATAATACGCATCCGCAGAGACGTCGAACAGTGCGCACCGAAGAAACAATTGCCGCTGTAGAGCAAAGTGTTGAAGAGGACCCGAATGAATCGATTCGCCACCGTGCACAGCAATTGGAGCCGACTAACCGACTATTTTGTTCCCGAATTGGATGGCATGAATGTGGATGAGTTGTGGTTCCAACAAGACGGTGCTACATGCCACACAGCGCACGTCACAATCGATTTATTGAAGGAAACATTCGATGAGCGCATAATTTCGCGGAATGGACCTGTAAATTGGCCACCAAGATCGTGTGATTTGACACCATTGGATTATTTTCTTTGGGGATATGTGAAGTCGCTCGTCTACGCCAACAAACCAGAAACGTTAGGGGACTTGGAAGCCAACATTCGTGGCGTTATTGCCAACATACGGCCCCATATGCTCGAAAAAGTGGTTGAAAATTGGACCTGTAGAATTGGCTTTATTCGAGCCAGCCGCGGCGTTCACATGCCCGAAATCATATTTAAACATTAATGGCATAAAATTATCCTTCCAATAAAGCCAAATTGATGGACATTTAAACGATTTTCTTGTGTTTTATTTCAATTCAAAGCTCTATACCTCTTAAAAAAACACCCTATAAAATTAATATTTAACTCGTTCAGTAAATTATTACACAGAAAAAAATGTTCTTAATATTTGAATACGAAAATCGCTGATTCAATGAAAAATATTTTGAATTTGCTGTGCTGACGCTTTTTGCATTATTGATAAATAAAATTGTGTGCAAGTTTATTGAATTTTTTTTCTCAATCAATAAAGAAATTTAATGAATCAAAGTAAAAAGTTGTTGACTCATATTTTATTTTCAGTGATAATTGTTATTGTATGTGTGAATGAATGCCACGTTTTTCAACCACTTTTTTTGTATGCACTAGAGGCCTGCGTAAACAGTCTTGAAATGTAAATTTGTCTTGTTTTTTAAATGTGTTGTCATAGCATGTATTATATTAAACCAATAATAAATGATGTCGTTGAATAAGCGAAGCACTATGGATGGATGTAAGGCTGTACGTGTATATGAGTGTTTTTAAGCGATGTCGCGAACACTTCTTGTTCATAACAAATTATAAAAGAAGCATTGTTGATGCGTGTATGCTTGTTATTTTGCATATTGTACCCCAGTCGGATTTTTATTAGCTAGCTCAAAATATGGGTGAATTTTTGATAACTTATTTACAACTAGCTTGTGAACTAATTCATAAATTATACAGATGTGAGTCAGTTGTTTTTATCACAACTGTCTTCTTCCCGATAAGTATTGAACTATTTTTAAGGTAACTCAAAACTGATACAGAGATTAGTGAGTTGTTTTTGTACAACTGTACATGTATGACGTTTGTATACGTGCCCATGCGTATGAAAAAGCAAGCATCATAGATTCTTCTGTCATGAAGTATTTTCTTCTTTACTCCTATACCTACAATACTGTAAACAAATTTCTTGCAAACAGGGTTGTTTAGCATTTGTTTTAGAAGATTTCGCTGCACTAAAGCATTTGAAAAATACCTCACGTCTAAAAAGTTCTTGTAAAAGGTCTTGTGCAGGACTTTAGTATACATAGTTTAGTGCTTGCTTGCAATTTTTATAAGCAATGTGTTTGAATAACTATTTTTCCATATTCAAATATATAGGTTTTTGAAAATATTTTTGGAATATTTTTTTCTGTGTAGTTGTTTTTTTTTTAAATACATTAAAATTGATTTTTCTTAGAACAACTAGAAGAAGTTCAACTAAAATTAATCACAATTTATTTTCTTACTTTAGCATCCCTCTAGAGGCTGACGATATTGCAGGTCAAATTATATTTGTTAATTCATATTGGAAAAAAAGCTCTTATTTTTTAAAAGATTTTTTCTTTTGGAATATTTACTTTTTATATTGTTTTGGTGGTCTTTTACATTTTCTTATAATTTTTACATGATTTTCACCACTATTTTGCCCTGCACTGTTTTGTTTGAAAAGTTATTATCAGGGCCCTGTTCCACAAAAAACTTTTTCAACTCTTCACTTTGCACTTATCAAACTGCATTTTTTGACAAAGTGATAAGTGTTTCTGTTCCACAATATTCCTTGCAAATTTCACTTTGCACTAAGTATATTTTTGCAAAGACTTTGCTCTCTTTGTTAATCTCTTGCACTCTTTGTAAAGTAATTGCGCTCTTTGCAAAGTCTTTGCGTTCTGCAGCAAAGTGAGTGTGCGAAGTGTTCCTGAAAACGTTTAAGCATCTTTGCATTTCTGTCTTATAACTTTTCACTTTGCATTCCTAAATAGAACTTGTTAAAGTTATCCGCAAAATAAAAATGAAAAAAAATTCAGAGTTTCATATGATTAAAAATATTTGTAATTTATTTGCTAGTTTTCAAACCAATAAAATAATTTTTTTTTATAAAATTATTGTAAATGTAAATGCATCCATATTCATAAAAAATAAAATTTATTTGAAATCCATTTTTAGAAAACTTTGTATGAAAAACTTAAAATAAAATACATTTCAAATTTATTTAAAATTTTATGAATATGGGTCCAACTTGTTCAATCGTTAATTTTTGCCACAAACTCATTTAAATTACATGGGTTTGATCATAGGTTTGTGGCAAAAATGAACGAATGAACGAGTTGGACCCAGCTCTAATGATGGTTAGAACATATTAAAGTTTACATTTCATTTTGAAGGTTAATAAATTAGAATCTAATTATTAGATAAATAGGCTGCTTGCGAGGAAGTTTTAAAAAAGCCCAATCCAAATTTTGAACGTAACGTTTTCAATGTGTTATTCTACATTGGTTTTACTATCTTTAATAGAATATATAATAATGCTTAAAACAAGTTTATACAAATATAATCTAGTAATATATGTAAGTTAAAGCTCAAATAAATATTTTTTTCTTTTTTTTCCATATCGAACGCAATGTGAGATTCTATTGTTATGATTATTATGTTTGAAAATATTCGAAGATTTATCAACGAATTTTATTTTGTTAATTTGCAAAGAGATCGTTTACCTTGCAAATTTTTAACAAACTTATCAAAATTTGCTTTGCAAAAATAGAATTTACAGTTATTGTGGAACGAAAAAGCATAATTTCTTGCAAAGTCTTTGCAAGCTACACTTTTCAATATTAACTTTGCACTTTTCAAGAGAGAACGTACGTGGAATAGGAATCGCAAAGAGAGCATAAAAATTGCACAAACTTTGCAAATTACACTTATCAATTTCAACTTTTCACTCATCAAATCTTACAGTTCTGAGTAACGAAAAGTTCTGCAAATTGTCGAAAAATTTGATAAGTGCAAAGTGAAAAGTTGATAAGTTGTTTTGTGGAATAGGGCCCAGTTCTAATGAATTCCCCTTATTTATGAAAAGTAAAGTTGGTGCTGCACTGCAACCAATGCACTTGATAGTGAGAGTAAATGAGAACCAAAGCGCAAGTGATGGTAATTGAAATTCTCTTTTATTTATTTATATTTTATTTTTTATGTGCAGACATGGGAGCTTAAAAGATAATAAATTGATTCATACTGCTTTATTCAAAAAAAAATAATAATTTAATAATAATTCAAGTGCATGTTGACAAGTTAAGTTTACGAAACGTTTATTTATATTATTTATTTCCATACAAAATTCGTTTGGTAACCCTTTTGTAAACCAAATTTATTTTTTATAACTACGACAGTTAATGTTTATATATCTTTGAATGTTAAAAAAAAAGTATTTTAAAAATTTATGATAACATTGAAACGCTAAATTGCATTTTTAATTTAATTAATTTATTGTGAGAAATAAAATTTTTTTATATTATTTGTACACATGTCCCTTCTAGAGCTGCAAGACTATCGATATTGGCTCCATTCGATAGTTTGGATAGTATTTTTTGATGCCATCGATACTATCGATAGTTTTTGGTTCTTAGAAGCACCCCTTTTACACACGGAAAGTTTGCTTTGCAAAGTCTTAATTCAGCTGTTCCAATGTTTTTAATACACATATTCAACAAACATATATACACAGTTCTATAAAAAAATAAACGAAAAAGCAAACAGATAGATTGATGGATCAATAAAAAATAAATTAAAAAGGAATAAAATAAAAAAAAATCTTTCATCATTATTAAGCTATTGCAGTTAGCTAAAAAGTATTCGTTTAACAGAAGTAGAAGCAAACTATTTAGCTTCACCTTTTATTTAAAAGTAAAGAGCGGAGACAGTCCAGTAGTCGCCAAATTTAGCCGCCGTCAAGTTTCTTCATGTATCAAAGCCGTTGGTACATAATAATTGTATTTTTATGCAATTTGCATCTAGTAGATAAAAACTGACATCTTATGTTGAAACAAATCAAAACTAATTAATTTGTTTTCACATTTATATATGTAATGATAACCATTACCAAACCAGGCGGCGAAATTATTTATTTATTATTTATTACACACTCGCCATCATTCCGTTTTTATTGACTTTGATTTTTTCTCTTTTAGTTGAGTGTTTTTGTCAGTAGTATCGCTATCGAAAAAAATATATCGATAGTCTACTTAAAATAAAACTATCGATACTATCGATAGTACCATCGATAGTTTTGCAGCTCTAATCCCTTCTGCACACGGAAAGTTTACTTTGTCCCAAATCACACTGTGCAAGTCTTATTGCTAAGCTGATTAGTTTCAGGGAGAGAGACACGAGGGGAACAGCAACGTTTCTTTCCCCCCCTTCTCTCTCTCCCAATAAACTAATCAGCTTAGCAATAAGACTTGCATAGTGTAAATAGGGATTTTGCGAAGTCTTAATTCATCTGGGAGGAAGACAGAAACTGAAAGTATCTCTCTCTCTCTGTCTTTCTCCCAGTTGAATTAAGACGGAAAGCTTCCGTGTGCAAAATTGGTGATAGTGAAGGCAGAAACAAATTTTATTTTGTTTTTAACTTCCCTCTATGGAATAGAGGTTTCCAGGAAGTTCAGGAATGGCTTATGCGATAGCAACTTAATTTATGACGTTCTAAAGCAGCTACGTTCATATACAAATATGTACATAGATATTTGCATTTGAGGTAAACAGCTTTGAAAGCTCTTAAATTTGTTATTGCTTCTTTGCAAAGTAAGAGCAAGCATTGTTGTCTGATGTGTTGTTGTTGTGGCTGCTCTACTATCGTCAGCGCGAAAGCACAAAAGCTTTTTTTTAAAGTTTGCACATTATGCTGATGGCTTGGACGTAGCTGTTCTAAAGGCATAAGTCCCATTTATATTTAATGAAATAATGATGCTATTCTGTAAGTAAAATTTAGAAAGTTTTTTAATATCAAATTTTTTTATTTCAAATAAGCTTGAGGCGATTGTATCCAAAATTGAGCTAGTTTGTAAGCTGGCTAAAATAGATAAACTTTTTTTCTTTGAAATAAAAAAAACTATTTGCATATCAAATGCTTAATAGATTATATAAATGGATGAAATGACTGCAGAGACATTGTTGTGCTTTATTATTAAAAAGTTCCAAAAGTTTAAGGAAATTGATTTTCTTGGTTCAGATGCTTTTTTACTTCAAAAGCTGCATCTCAAAAATCTGAAGTAATGGAGATAATAGAATTCACAGAAGTGCATAAAATGGATGGAAAGGACTTAAATTTTTCGACCCCTTTAGAACCCGCAAAGCTTAATTTGCAAAGTCTTGTATTTGAAAGGAAGAAGAGAAAAGACATCCAATTCTTTTTTTTTCTCTCAGATAAACTCAAAAATTTTTTCAAAGTAAACACCCTTTTTCCACACCCAAAGTTTACTTTGCAAAGTTTTAATTACGCTGGAATATAGACAGAAAGAGCCTGTACTACGAGTTCTACCTCTGTCTCTCATACAGCTGAATTAAGACTTTGCAAAGTAAATTTTGCGTATGGAAAAAGGGTAAAACTTAGCGTATGTGAAATTCGTCGTATTATTTCAGCCAACAGTAGCCTTTGAGTAAGAAGAACATTATCTCACAAGCTCACAACTATAACAGCATATATGTGGTAATAAGGAAAAAGTACTTAAGGCATATTTTACAGTTTTGCAGAAGAAACATTTAAGCTTTCAAGTCGATTTTTAGAAATTTATTTCTTTTACAGTTAAATTGGAAAATTCTCTGTTAGCCTTTATTTTTTTTATAAACATCGCTTTACCCATTCTAAATAATACATCTTAGTTGAAATATACCAAAGTGTAACCTAAATAAAGATAATATTCCAAATTAGCTTAGAAGTCTAAAAAAGATAAGTCGCAAGTTGTAGTACTATAACTTCCTGAAAAATTACACAACTTAATTAAGATTTTAACCACGTTTACTTTCAAATATGCAGATTAAAGACGTACTATTAACTCAAAATCAGCTTATCTCGACTTAAGCACTTTTTCCCTTTTGCCACAGGTATAACTGCTAATTTTATGAAGAAATTGACAAGCTCTTGCTTCGTATATATTTGAAAGCTATAACTTGTTTGACACATAAGTTATGGCACTTTATTATTTGTAATTGTTGGAAGCACTGCACTTTCCATCCCTGATTTAGTTCCTAAGCTAGATACTTCTAATTGAAATATGTTTGAGTTAAGGCAGAATACTCGCATATGTATTTAAACATACAAACAATTTTACTTATTTTCTAAATACAAAAGCTCCCAATCGCAAATTATTAAATATCTCGAAATTACATGAATACGTTCAAGGCTTTCTATTCAAAGAAATAATTAAGGTTTACAAAAAAATCCATATAGAATTCGTCTTGTAAACAAAAATAATTTTCTAACTTTGTGTAGATTTTAATTTTAGTTGAAATTTTATGAGCTATTTTTATATTAGAGTATCTTATTAAATTAGCTTGGCTTTTTCTTGAGCTGCTACTCAAAATCTGTGCTGCTAAAGGCGGTTTCAGACTATAATACAAGTATTAATACTTTTGATGAAAATGCTTCCCTGATCTAATTTCTGTTTAAAAAATTTCAAAAAACAATAACAACTCAACATGTGAGAGTTGCATTTTCCACAAAAGTATTAATACTTGTATTATAGTCTGAAAGCGCCTTAAATAGTTTGAGTGTCCAACTATGTTCTGAGACCCTTACTTAAAATAAACAAAACAAGTACTTAAGCAAGAATTTATCACTTCAACTGAGCTCAGTTGAGTTTAGATTTTTATGAAGTGCAGACGTCTGGGTGAGTATAGTTTAATGATATAAAAGAAACTTGAAAATAAAAGTAAAAGCAAAATATAGACATACATACATACATATGTATGTGCATACATTTAAGCAAATAAATAAAAAATTTATTGCAATGACAGCCGGCTTAATGGCAAAAGTAATTGCAGTCGTGTGCATTATTTTAGTTTTGATTAAAACTGCTGAGTTGCGTGTCCAGAAATCGATGCCCAATGTGGGTAAGAAATGCGGTTATGCGGTAGGTCAACAAAAGTTATCACCAGAAATGTAAAAATATAATATATAACAAAATTAATTAAGCATTAAAAAAAACGAAGTATAATTAAAGCCAACACATTAATAAATATCTTGTTATACCCCTCTCTCCCCCACCCCCCCCAGAGTTGCCCAAAAACCAAACATGATAAGCTCAATGTTCATTTAGTGGCCCATACCCATGACGATGTGGGTTGGCTCAAGACCGTTGATCAATATTATTATGGCAGTGAAACTATGATACAAAAAGCTGGTGTTCAATACATATTGGATTCGGTGATACAGGAGCTGTTAAGAGATCCCGAGAAACGTTTCATTTATGTGGAATCGGCCTTCTTTTTCAAATGGTGGCGCGAACAGACACCAGCATTGCAAGAACAAGTAAAAATGTTAGTGGAGGAAGGTCGCTTGGAATTTATAGGCGGTGCTTGGAGTATGAATGATGAAGCCACCACACATTATCAAAGTGTCATTGATCAATTCGCTTGGGGTTTGAGGTGAGTTTGGGTTTAAGTTCAATGAATCTTATGTTTAAAAATATGCTTTTCTTAGAGTGTGAAAACAATTTACTCGTTTACTTACTCAAAATAGAATTCAATTGAATTGATTTTAATAATACTGCGTTTATATAGAGCACACAAATACAAGAAAATGTAACAGGGTATAATAAGAGAGAGAAAAAATATTTTAATGACACAATTTAACAAAATAATAAATGCAATTACTGTGATAAAATCTACTAAATTTACAAAGATTGAAAATTACTAGAATGCCTTACTTTAGAGGAAAAATATTTTTCCGTTATAAAGGCACTTGTAATTTTAAAATAGAACTGCGATTTTATATATTATTCTGCATTAAATTAGGAACTAACTATATAAAGGCAACAGATACAATGTTTTTTTTCACTTATAAATAATTTTTATTTTATTAGTAATAGATAGAGATGGGCACGTGACGCATTGTTCAAAGACAAAACGACTTGAATACGAAGACCAAGATATCCAACACGTACGAAACTCGCACGTAAAAAAAATATCCCAGCACAACGCAATAAAAAAGGCATGAAATTAAATTGAATACCAAAAAATATTTTTTTATATTCGAGTAGATACATATTGTTGTTTAATTTCAAAACTTTAAGCTTAAGAGACCCATACACTATTTACAAATTTGCTGGTATTGTGTGTTTGACGATATCAAATATTAAATCTTTTACTTAAGCCTAAAAAAACACGTGTCTACCTCTAATTAGGATTATTTTTTTTTAATATTTAGGAATTTCTCATTTTCCACTTTTTTGTGTCCATTTCTGAAAGTCTGGCAATATTAATAATTTCTTAAGAATTACATTCTGCTCAAGTTTCTCAATTCAGAGTATGTGCACAGTTTCACAAGAATCGGTTGAGTATAAATACATGAAATAGTATGTTATATATTAATAGGCGTGGCTTAGCCCATTTTACGGCAGTCGCGGTTGGTATAAATGCAAAATATATTCAGACGAATTTTGGGTAACAATTCCCTGTGACTTTTTTCCCTTTTTCTATTTCTACTATTCAGGGCAATTTTTCCCGGGGAATAATTCCAACTAATAGTAAATAATAGGGAAAACAAAAAATTCTAATTGGAAAAGGGAGAAATTGATAATTGAAAATGATAGCCCTGATTATGAATTAAACAGGGCAATTATGAATAAAATTCCGCGGGGAATTTCTCCCTTTTCCAATTAGAATTTTTTGTTTTCCCTATTATTTACTATTAGTTGGAATTATTCCCCAGGAAAAATTTCTCGCGGAATTTTAATCATAATTGCCCTCAAAATTTCCCCGGGAAAAAATAGGTATTCTAAATATGAGAGAGAGGGAGGATCTTGTGAGAGTTTTCTCCCCAAACATTTTGAAGGGAACTAATGCAAAAATGTAAAAATCATATGAGTAAATATTCTTAGACAATGGCATAAGATTTATTTAAAACAAAAAGTTTAAATATGCACTGGAATGTTATATTTCCTTCATATTTTAGGTATTTTTATCCAAGCCCTGTGCACATGCACTTCAAGAACATGAACTACTTCTGTACTCAGAAAAACTACTAAAATACACTAAATTTTGCTTCCTTCGAATATTATCAAGATCGATAAAGTTTTATAAAATTGACAATTTCCTTTGTACATTCAGGGCTGGAATACTTTATTTTCAATATATGTGACAGCGCATAGAGAAAGGGTACCTAAGGGTAAAAAAATCAATTTTCACTTTTTTTTTTTTTTTTTTTGATGTGGACAACATCTGAGCATCGAATGAGACCGATCCCATGCCCCAAAAGTGTTCCCTCCCAGAGATATGAGCGTTTTATGAAATTGAAGATACACCAAAGATACACGTATTTAAATCTTTAAAATGGCTTTCCTGAACAAAACCGATTTTTACCCTTAGGTCTCACATATGTAGGCGCGTCACATATGTAGATGGGGCATTCTTGCAAATATTTTACGTTAATAGGGCAACACTTAAAACGCGATGTGAGAATTATTAAAATTTATTTTAAGAAAATCAATAAGTAAATTCTGAATTTATCATTTGATAGTTCTAACTTGAGTTTAATTGAGCAGTGCTGCCCGATTAAACCTAGATTATTAACTAGATAATCTTTATTCGAAAAACAAAATTTTAAATTTAAGCTACAGTTAACTGACAAGTAGAGTTTATCTTTATGTTAAAAACTGGCTCACAGTTCTTGGGAATTTAAACCAAAGCTAAGCTAAGCTTTCGCTCCACTCTCCCAGCACAAATTTATTCCTCATGCCTGTGAATGTTTATACTGTTGATATTAATCGTATGTTTTAATTAAGAAAAAAAAATTATTAAAACTTAATCTAATTTTCAATGAAAACACAAAATTTTTATTAATAGGCAGGCAGATGTTGTAAAAATATTCTTTTCAAATTTGTATAAAAAGTAACGAAAATTCATTTCAAAATATATTTCTTTCATAAAAATTTAAAACGAAAAATCCAATGTTAATTTAAATTACAAGAGGCGAAAATAGTCACCTGATCCCTTGCGGACACCTAGTATAAATTCACCTTGCTTGGGATGAAAAAAAATGTGTGTTGATATCTGAGGGATATTCAAATTACCAGCGGCGAAAATAGTTTCCAGCACAGTCAAGGTCACCTGATATAAATTCGCCCTGGAGAAAGCTTTGTACTAGATTTTGAAACAAAAGTTATGCAAATTTTAAATCAGCCGTTGAAAATATGCTTTCCCTCTGTTTAGTGATATTATATAAATCCAAAGTGACTACAAAGTTTTGTAGAAATAGATTGAGTAGAAGAGCAAAAAATTTTATACTAAACAAAGAAAAATAATAATATTTGAAATCGCCCTTTAATTAATACAATTAAGAACTTCCTTCTTTGAAGTCGCAAAAATTTCTTTTGTTTTTTTTATAGTTGTGAACTTTTTTTCTATACTTGAGAATAACTAAAATAGATTGAGATATACTGCAAATGTCTGTTTTACATGTAGTTTTTCTTTTCCTTTAGAGAGAAGAAAGCCTCCTATTAAAAAAAAATTTAAAATTTATTAGCAGTATTTTTTTTTCAAAATTTACATGAGCTTTTTGAATTCAAAGAAACTAAATTTATTATTGCAATTTTTAGACGTTTAAATGACACATTTGGCGAATGCGGTCGACCACGTGTTGGCTGGCAAATCGATCCCTTTGGCCACTCTCGCGAAATGGCATCGATATTTGCTCAAATGGGGTTTGATGGTCAGTTTTTTGGACGTCTCGACTATCAGGACAGAGATGAAAGACTGATGACCCAAAAGGCTGAAATGATATGGCGAGCTTCGGCAAATTTAGGAGAGAAGGCTCATCTATTTACAGGAGCTCTTTATAATCAATACCAGCCCCCGCCAGGCTTCTGTTTCGACATCTTGTGCGCCGACGAGCCCATAATTGATGGCAAACATTCACCGGATAACAATGTTAATAGAAGGGTAAGTGGTTTAAGCATAACTTTTTTTATAAAAACATATTCTTTTATTTTGTTATTTAATAAAACACTTTTAGGTTGATGAATTTTTTAGCTTTATTAGAAAACAAGCAAAATATTATCGTACTGAAAATATAATAATAACCATGGGTGGTGATTTTACTTATCAAGACGCTAACGTTTACTTTAAGAATTTGGACAAATTAATACGGTAATAAAATTAACAAAAATAAACTAATTAACTCAAGTGCATGTTGACAGGAAAATTTTGGTTAAAATTGTGTTACAACAAATAATAAAAGCTTTAAATAAATAAATAAGAAATTAAGTAATAACCTAGATATCACCCAAACCAACACTTACAGTCTTACTTATAAAAATTATTAAGGCTTTATAAAGTCTTTTTAAGAAAATTTTTTATGAAAGTTTGTTTTAAAAATACTTTATAAAGCCCTATAGGGCATTTACATTACCTCAAAATCTAGTACTTACGAGATTTTGAGAAAAATTTCGCTGCTTTTTACTAGATTTCCCACACAAAACAAAATCTATTTTGTCAGTAGATTGGTAGGAAATCTAATAAAAATCTAATATTTGTATTTATTTTGTACTACCCTGTACAATATATTTATAAAAAAAGATGAATGAATTAGCTACGTTCTGCTTAAAAAGGTGTGTGACTTAGCTACACTGCAGTTATTTGGTTGAAGTTTTAGAAATATTTCAGTTAATGGGTTTTGTTTTGGATAAAAAATCTTGATAATTGTCAAAAAAAAAAGTTGGTCTAAATGGCATAGATTTTCATGAAGATTTTAATTAAAATCTGCTAGATTTTGTGCTGGTGTAAATGGCCTTTAGGCTGTTACTAATAATATTAAAATTAATAATGATTTGTTTTGAATATGAACAATTTCCTTTAAATCACTCTATTGAAGAAGCCTTTAACAAACAATTTATCTAGCTTTACATACCCTCAGGCGTATTACAAATATTTTTAATGCAGCATACTTTTCATTTAAGTCTTCAACTATGATATAATTTTTTACTAACAAATAACAAACTAAAGCAAATTCTTTAATTTGGATGACCTTTTTTAAAAAAAGTAATAACAGAGTATGTCCTTATAAATGGCAATTTTCTTTAGAATCTAAATTTCCGATTCATCAATTTCTCTTATGTTAATGAATTTTTCGCTATAGCGAGAAATATGTCCAAAGGTTATCGTACAAACCATATTTTGGTTACCATGGGTGAAGATTTTCATTACCAAAACGCAAATATGTGGTACAAAAACTTGGATAAGCTTATTAAGTAAGTTTAACCAAAATTTTCAAAACACGAGGCTGCTGAATTTTGTTTAAAAAAAATTTCCGTAATGAGTTTTTTCCCTACATGAATTCTAGATATGGCAATGAACGCCAGGCCAATGGCTCCGATATAAATCTTTTGTATTCCACTCCTTCGTGTTATCTCAAGTCTTTGCACGATGCTGGCATAACATGGCCCACCAAGGATGATGACTTCTTCCCCTATGGCTCGGATCCTCATGCTTATTGGACCGGTTATTTCACTTCCCGTCCTACACTCAAGCGTTATGAACGTGTAGGCAATCATTTTTTGCAGGTGTGCAAGCAATTGACTGCCTTGGCACCCAATATGCATCCCGAACTGTTGCCCCATTTAGGTTTTATGCGTGAAACCATGGGTGTGATGCAACATCATGATGCTGTCACTGGAACTGAGAAAGAAAAAGTAGCCTACGATTATGCCAGACGTTTGAGTGTGGGTATGCGCACCTGCTCAGCCAATGCACGCGATATTTTGAATCGTTTGACGAAGGGTGATAAGCCACGCCCAAAGAGACGTGGCCAGCCTAGACCTTTCCAATTTGAATTTAAAACTTTCTCTTTGCTTAACATTAGCTCATGTGATGTCTCCGAAAAAAGTGAACAGTTTGTATTGACCTTATACAATCCATTAGCTCAAGAAACCAAAGATTATGTGCGCGTTCCAGTTCCGGATGTTAACTACGAAGTGAAAGATTACAAAGGTATATTGCTTAATAGAAGTCTATGTGTCAACTTAATTATACTGTAAATCATTATTTTTCCAGGTACTGTACTCGATATTCAGTTTGTACCCATTCCCGATCCGGTGCAAAATCTTACTTTCCGTACATCATTGGCCAAATATGAACTGGTATTCTTGGCCAGTGAACTGCCACCATTTGGCTATAAATCTTATTATATTAAAAAGACTAATGGCCATCGCATGAAGCCACAACCAGAACCGGAAAATACTTCTAGTCTTACAGAAATAGGAAACCAGGTTTGCCTACTATTTATTTAAAAAAAAAAATAATAATTTTCCTTACTATTTGCATGCATTATACTTTCAGAATATACGCCTGACTTTCGACACTAATGGTTTCCTGACCGCAGTGCAGACCGATGGCATGACTCATACTATCAGCCAAGAGTTTCTTTACTATGAGGGCACAGTAGGCGATAATCGTGAATTCCGCAATCGTTCATCAGGCGCTTATATATTTAGACCCAAAAATGATACCGTACATAGTGTAACATTCGGTCCACAAATTACCGTTTACCGAGGCAATCTAGTCGAGGAAGTGCATCAAAAGTTTAATGACTGGATTAGTCAAGTGGTGAGAGTTTATAAGCAAAATAAATATGCCGAATTTGAATGGCTGGTGGGACCCATACCCATTGACGATAATGAGGGCAAGGAGATAATAACACGCTTCAATTCTGACATCAAGTCGGAGGGCTTTTTCTATACCGATTCGAATGGTCGAGAAATGATTAAACGTCTGAGAAACCATCGCGATACGTGGAATGTTAAATTGTTGGAGAAAACTGCTGGCAATTACTTGCCCATTAATACCAAAATAGCTCTGGAGGATGAAAAAACTCGCTTGGCCATTTTAACGGACCGCGCTCAAGGAGGCAGCTCTCTAAGCGATGGTTCTTTGGAGCTTATGGTGCACAGACGTCTGCTGCATGATGATGCTTTTGGTGTAGGAGAAGCCTTAAATGAGACTGCCTACGGCAAGGGCTCGATAGCGAGAGGAAAACATTATTTGATCATGGGACCTTCGCAATTGGATCAAAGTCCTACAGTGCAAGCGCTAGAACGTTTTACACAATTGGATATAACTCTGCCGCCTTGGAGGTTCTTTAGTGTTACCAAGTATTCGTATGAAAGTTGGAGACAGCAGTTTACTAATATTGTAAGTAATAGGCCATGTACATTGTCCTGAAATCTACTAATTACGAGATTTTGAGCTAAGTCTAGTTACTTTTTACTAGACTACAGATAAAAACCAAATATTCTTTGACGGTAAATTTTTTCGAAATCTACTCAAAATCTTATAATTTTATTTATAGAAATATATAAAAAAGATCTTGAGCTAAATCTAGTTGCTTTTTACTAGATTCCCCATACAAAAAGGAAATTCACTTTGTCGGCAAATTTGTACGAAATCTACTCAAAATCTAATAATTTTATTTAATTTTTTACTATCCTGTACAACATATTTATTTTTATAAAAGGTGATTGACTTAGCTACGCTCTACAAAATCTTCTGTTGAATGTGTATGAATGAGCTAAGTCGGCGCTTTTTGGGTTACAGGTTAACACAAATTTTATGCTAAGGATTTTGTCTTGCATATGAAATCTTGAAAAATGTCAAAAAAGCTTAGTGTAAACGATATTGATTCCGATAATGATTTCAAATCAAATCTACTAGATTTCGAGACAATGTAAATGCAGTAAAAAAATAAAAAAATATTTAAAAGAGACTAGGAGGCAATCTAGAAACAAATCTAGGATATAGTTTTCCCATAACAAACGGTCGTAGCCTTGGTAAAATTTATATGAAAATTTTTTGTGTGCAAGTCAATTGGCTGCTCGTTATGTGCCAACTACACCTAAAGTTCAAATTAAATTCATTCAAATCACATCTGCTTTTTTTACAGTTTAGCAGCATTTCAGTGTCCCTGCCGAAAAATATTCACCTCTTGACCTTTGAACCTTGGCATGAGAATGAAATTTTAGTGCGTTTCGAGCATATCCTGGAAAAAGATGAAGATCCTGAATATTCTAAAACCATAAAATTCAATTTACATGACATTTTCCAAGGCTTTGAAATTTCCGATGTACGTGAAACTACGCTGGATGGTAATGCCTGGTTGGATGAAAATCGCCACATGGAATTTGAGCTCGATCCAGAGGATGCTGGCTATGAAAGTTATGCCGTTTTTGCTAAATCTGCCAATAATGTACAGCTGCTGAAAGCTCAAAGACCTTTGGTCGGTACAGAATATGATGAAGAACTTCTACCTGCTGGTTGTTTGGGTGCCGAAAATAATCGTTTGAAGCGTGCCTTCAGTTACGACCCCAAAGAATTGAATCGTGTGCGCAGTGAGAAATTGAAACTAATGAACTTATCTGTGGCTCAACTGCCCTTGCAAAATGATGATGATAGAAAGTTTATGATTGATTTGAGCGCCATGCAAATCAGAACATTTGTGTTGTTTTTGTAGGACTTTTATTTATTGGAAAGGAGAGAGTTTTAAGATGAAACTGGCTTTTTGAATATTAAATACTAACGATTTTGTTCTATTAAGCAAAGAAATAAAATAAAATAATAATAATAATAAACATTTGTGTTTCCATTAAATTTTTATGGACTTATTTATATATCCAAAATATCCTGGTTTATCAGAAGAATTCAGAGGGAAAAGGGTTTTGATAATAGTTCACTAACACCTTCTCTTTAATCACCCACGTGTGGCTTAATGTGTTTGCGAGTTTTAAATGGGAAACAACTAACATAATTATATATATATGAACAACAACAGCCCTTCACTGCCACTCATCTGTAACGAGATGGCAGAGCAGTTTAATATTAGGATCATCTACTTCCCGGGTTATAGAAGCTTTGAGGAGACTTCCATGGCTGAAGAACTTGCTAGAACTGGGATAACCTTATAGGTTCATCAGAATTGGAATATTTGGGTTTACCCCTACTCTCTTGAAAACTCATACTTAGGAGCAAGACAGAAGGTGCAACAAACAGAAAGTGCGCCACAAGAAATTACTGCGTGATCACCAGGCAGTTATAAGAAAAATATAGCTTCTTTAATTTTAAAAAATAGGAAACAAATCTCGAATTCAGTGTCTCATACATAGGCATGCACTAAAGTTAAATGTCATATACAATTAAAAAATTAGTTCTTTAAAAAAAAAAAGTTCACTTAGATTATTTTTAAGAATTTACTATTTTCAACTACGTCCATTTGCTGTAACTACTTAAACGAAATGTGTCATATCCCTGGTTATTATTATTAAATGCTTTTTTAATAATTTCCCTACATTACTTTTGTATAATGTCATTTGAAATATCAGACACGTATTTATTTACATAGAAACTTTTTGTTCAACTTATTGTTTTTACTTAATGCCCTCTATTAGTCAAGCTTCATATCTTTTGTTTAGCAACGCCACAAACCGTATAATCCATTCCCACAAGTTGGGCGAAAAAATACAGGTGCTTCTTTAATTTGCTTTATACAGTACAGAGGGGAACCGAAAATATTATAAATAATTTACAAGGCGAATTGAGAGTTTACAGGTGGAGCCAATTCAACAAAATAACAGCAATGCAAAAAACAAACTTAATTATTTGTTGATCCAATATGCATATACATACATACATACATACATACATATGTATGTACATACATATCGCTCATTCGCTTCGAGAACGTCATAACTCAAAAACAAAATAGTTTTATAGAAAATTAGTTTTAAGTATTTCATTTATAACCAAATAAATTGAAAAAGCAAATTTTTCTCTCAGGAGTTGACTAAATGAATTCGCCTTCATAGTTTACATAGAGCCAGGGCATGTTTTAAGGCGAATTTATATTAGGCGGCCAACCAGCGATGCCAAATGTGCAGTTTTAACTGATTTTAGCAGTTTTTTTAAGCATAGAGCAGTTTTGCAGTTTTTTGCTTGAGAAATAAGTTTTTCTATAAATTGTGCAGTTTCTAATTTTTGCTTTATCTCAAGTTTGTTATTTTAGTTCCGATATCTGAAGCCATACTTTTACCCATTTTGCTTATTAAGGTTTATTAGTACCTTTTCAAACAGCAAGAGAGAATTCACACGAAAGTTGTGTTTTTCTTTATGGAATTTATATTGAAAACTACAAAAAATTTTCGAATGATTTCTGGTGACATCATGGGCCAGGTCGTAAAAGTATAAATTGCTCAAAGCGTATTGTGTCGAGTAAATCTCATGTCCTACAAGTATACATTATGTGAATTTGCTTTGGCATATTTCTATAAGGTAGACTTACCTCAATTTGCTTTGAAAAATGCATATTTGGGATGCCAAAAAAATTTAGTCACCTGTGCTAGCAGATACCATTACTTTTGATAATTTCAAACTTTACTGGCATTCGAAATCGATCGAAATGTTAATATATTTTTATAGGAGTTAAGTTTAAATTTTAATTTTTTTTTTTGCTCCTAGGCAACGACGTTTTAGAAGATTCATTTCAATGCCGGCATTTTTATGAATAAAGTCACGGTGCACTCATATTAAGTGACTTAGAGACGATGAAATAAACACTTCAATCAGTGCCTGTATGTGAGTGTCATATGCTTGCTGCTTAAAAAAAGACGCACATATCAACAACTTAATCACCTTTTGTATTATGACTTCATACTGTACGTATCCACACTTTTCTCCATATTTAACAAGAATAACAAAGAAACTGATGTTTTTTTGGCAATCAAAGTTGGAGACGATTAAACCAAAAGTAAAATTGTTTTTTTTAATTTTCATTAGCTATTGCCCACAACGCGTGGCCAAAAAAACAAGATTACACGTACACAACTATGTATATAATTTATGAATTTATTTGATCATATCCAGGAAACTTTAAAATTTTCAAAATATTTATACACATTATTTTAATATATTAAGCACTTCCTTATATCTGGTTCACGCACATCAAATTTGCTTGCTCAAGTCTTGATTTTTTTATAAGAAATATAAAAAAAAGAACCCTATATATCTTTCTCATCATATCAAAATCAAAACTGGAGCAAAATAACTTCATGTAAGTGAACTAAGTATTCCAACCTTATTTTTTTCAAACGCAATGGTAAGCGTTCAAAAATTTTATATGGAAAAAACTTCAATTACAAAAACAAAATACATATAAAATTTGTTTTAATTATGGTTTGTTTAATAATACAAAAATAAAAATTTTAGCTCAAAAGGCTTATTTTACAAAATCCAAAAACGCTTTTAAAATTTAACTGCTGGTAAATCAAAATTATAAAATTTAAAGCAAAAAAATTTAATTTTAACTTACGAAACACTTACTGAAACACTTTGATATATTATACGATATTGAATGCCACCATTTCTTAACCGTTTTAATTTTATAAAATTTCCTTGTGCTCTAATTTGAGTTCTATAAGGCTGCCATGGCCTGTTGTGAGCGAATGCCACGTTGCTCAGTGGTTTTAAATTGCAACAACACAACCAGATATGTGGCCATGAAAGAGATATTCTGAAATTATATTTAATTAAGCATTAGTTATACGTTTTTGATATTTTATTTTATTTTAAAGTGATATATAAAATAGTACAGGTAGCTTAAAAAACAAATCTTTTAAGCACGAAATTAGTACGAAAATTATACCACAAAAGGACTCGAATATTACTCGTTCAGTTGGTCAGTTTAGACACAAACCTATGCTCAAGCCCATTTAAATTACATGAGGTTGATCACAGGTTTGTGTCTTAAATGACTAACTAACCCAAGTATAACTAACAATATAACAATAAACTTATTTGACACTCTCTTTCTAAAATTTTTGTATGAAAATTTGTTTTAAAACCCCTTTATAAAGCCTTAATAAGTTTTATAAATAAGGCTGTAAAAGTTCAGGGGTATTTTGATAGTTAATACAATTTTTAATATGTAATTTTGGTATTTGGCTGTATCTTGGACTACTTCAAATATAGTCTTGAAATTTTCAAAAACGCTTAAACTAAAACATTCCAAAATAGAAAATCGCCAAACAAACAAAAAATCGCAAAATACCGAAAAAATCGCCAAAAACAGAAAAAGCGCTAAGACTAAATTAAATCGCTAAACTAAAATAATGCGCAAAAGAGCAAAATAATTGCCCAAAACGAAAAAAAACAGCCTAAACTGAAAAAAATGCTAAAACCGAAAAATCGCCATAAACGAATAAAAGCGTTATAAATACTAAAAAAAAAAGCATCAAACTAAAAAAAAAATCCAACAAACTGAAACAATCGCCAAAGCGAAAAAACGCGTCAAAGATAAAAAAACGCTAAAATTAAAATAAATAACCAAAGACCGAGAAAACCGCCAGAACTAAAAAAAAATTAATAATTCGGGAAAAAAACCCAACAAAGCGTTAAGCCTAACAAAAAGCGCCAAAACCAAAAAATATCGCCAAAAACCGAAATAAAGTTTACCGGTTACTCAAAATGTTTTAAAAAATTTCTACATCAGATAAAATATTCGATTATATAAGCTTAAGTTCGTATAGTATTACATACATATAGTTACCTTAATATAGAAAGGCCCTAAATCATTATTTTTTGATATCGTGATTTTTGCGTTTTTCGATACATTAGATGGTCGTTTATCGAAATATACAAAAGTCTTGATTTCAAAGAAATAATGAGTTAAGGCCTTTCGATTACTTACATATATGTATATTGATTACTTATTCGATTGTTGTCTCAATACAAGTTGTTCATCGAATATTTTCTGTCGTCACCGGGGGCCAAGCCCTTATTACATCCATTTTTAATTTTTTTTTCTTATGCGTTTCTAATTATACTCATGGTTTCATAATGACACTTTCTTACTGGGGATTGTAATTTTCGAAATTTTTATTTCAAACTTACCGATGTTATTAATTCTCTATTAATGTTGGCATAGCCATCCAAATTCATGATGGGTGGATTCTTTGCTATGGCCACCAGAAACATTTCCACCTCTTTTTGCGTAGCCGTATCGACAGATGTCAAGTTGATATTCAGCAATTGAGTTTGAAATTCCAAACCAACTTTCTGTGAAGCATAGTGGGCCTCATTGCAAATAATATACAAAAGGCTCATGCAATAGAAAACAATAACGAAAAGGCCCACTTCCTTGTAGGTGGCACCATGATCGATAATTTCACTCAAAGAGCCATAAGTGGCAATAATGGTGGTGAAGAAGACCACCAAGCAATACATGCCATACATGTTGGAATAGGCGCGGCCTAGAAGAAGAGGTGAAAAATTAATAAGTTTTGTGTATCTTCACTCGCTTATTCAAACCACTTCTCATAAACTTATTGGATTCATAGCCAGCTAGCAAACAATGTTAGTTCATTATTATAATAGCGTAACAAATAAAACTAATTTTCCCACTTACCCAATTGCTGCATCATGTGACTTAAGTCCACCCACAAATGGCGATGCTCTGTTAATTTTTCCGACGATTTTTTAATCTTCAAAGTGTTTTTCAAAGAATTCAATAGCGCCTTGCTAGCCGTACCAAAGGCATTGCAGTTAATATACCTTTCAAATAAAAATCAATATTTGCTTTAAATTATCAATATTTATAATTTAACTTACCACAAACTGCAAAAACAATTCAGCATGGCTATTAAAGGATAATAAGCAAACGTATACCACAATTCAAAATCTGGCTGCAAAAAGTATTGCGACAAATTTATCAGAATACTTAAAGACCAGGAAAATATACACAAGCCCCAGGTTAAGGAATACAAATTTGGAAATACTATTGTTGTGCCAGTGACTTTTAGAAATTTCAGTTGATAGTTGGTCCACATATTTTTAAAAATTGCCACCTGCGGACCATGCCTCCAGCTGGCTACGGGCAGCAAAAAATTAGTAAACAGCAGACTAATGAAAATCACATTGTAAATGGCCTCATCAAATCTTCTATCCGAATTGACCACAAATTTATTCACTCTCTCCCTTAGAACCAGCACCACGACCGTAGTTTGTATGCAATAAATACAAATGGCCCATAAAACCTGCTTTGAAGTCCACGAATATCCAGTGCGTGGCATGTTCGGCTCTGGCGGATTGCGATGTATGGGCATGACACCCATTATCTGAAACAGCACCAGCAAACTCTTCGTATTGTGATAGAATGAGTCATGTTTATCCAACAGGATGGGATCGTCCACGGTGTCATGTTTGCGCACATAATAATCAGTTAAATTGGCCGCTTTACTATTGGCCAGAATATGCAATTTTTGCTGATATATTAATTCGTCTTGAAGAAATTGCTTCTGGTTGGGATTTAAGACAGGAGCAGTTTTCAAAGGTGGTGATTTACTGTTGACAGAAGCCCAAAAGGCCATTTTTGTTTATATCAAAGTAAGAAAAAAAATTAGCTGCTTTCTGCTGTTAAGTTTAAAGTTAAATGAACAGTGAATCCTTTAGGCGAAAGACTTAAATACTTTTTCCTTTGATATGCTTTAATTACATGAGTGGGTGTGTGAGTATGTGTGTGTGTGTGTGTGTGTGTGTTTATGAGGCCTTGTTTGCTTTAAGCAAGTACGAGTATGTACAGAATAAGGCAAGTGTTAAGTTCTAGGGCAAAGAAGGTGGAATATCAAATAAGTTCATTTGGTCAAGTTGAAATTATTTTCATTTTTCAATCAATAAATTTCATTAGTTTACAAAAAAAAAATACTTAAGGTGCGGTCACACTTGTCAAACAGTTGCCCAAAAAAGCGTAACCAACAAACACTAATGAAAAAAGTTTTCATCCAGACACTTGTTTATCATATTAAACAGTTTCGAACACAACTAATGGACAATGTCGTAGAATCAAACAATATTGGCTTTAACTTGACAAACTTTTGTCTGAATTTAAAGATTTTTATATTTATGATTTTAACAGGCTAAATTTCGTATCGCTTTTTTTAAGCCAAATTACATGTGATAATTATTAATGAACAAATAACACCAAAGTTAGTTGTAAATATTCTGACAACACATAGTTGAACGGAACAGCCAGCCGTTTTCGAAGGCCACTAAACCTTCACCATCAGCGTTCTTTTGTGTTTGGTCCACTGTGCGTGGTGTCAGTTGATGTAGATTTCTGCTTTATATACTTAGCATTATTGCAAATGGAATATGTGAATTGTTTGATTCATCGTATTTCAATTTGCTGAAAGCTTTTTTGTATTGTAAGCTCAATTTTACCATCTCTATATTTACAACAGTCTTACCATTGTCATTTTTGTTCTTTTACTAATTATACACATGTTAGTTAATTTGCTTATTTTTTGTTCTACTTAAGACAAACTTTTTTGGTTTGTTTCTATTAAGTATATTTTTATTTAATTTTTGCCACAGTCCCATGGCTATTAATTTTTAGTTAATTTTAATTATTATTCGAACTCCATTTGTTTCTATATTTGTGATTTGAACGGGCTAAAGTTCGTATCGCTTTTTAAGCTAAATTACATGTGATAATTATTAATGAACAAATAACACCAAAGTTATGTTGTCAGAATATTTACAACTAACTTTGGTGTTATTTGTTCATTAATAATTATCACATGTAATTTGGCTTAAAAAAAGCGATACGAACTTTAGCCTGTTAAAATCATAAATATAGAAACAAATGGAGTTCGAATAATAAATAAAATTAATTAAAGATTTTTCATTAGCATTTAGTGGTTACGCTTTTTTGGGCAAATGTTTGACAAGTGTGACCGTAGCTTAAGAAATTATAATAATATTTGTATCAAAATTTTTTTTTTAAATTTTAGATTTTTTCGTTGCTATTTTTAAAATAAATGCTTTTGAATAAAAAGACTTTTAAGGATAAAAAAAAAAAATTAAAATACATACATTCATGGATTAATTTTCATTAACAAAATGGTATAACGAGTTATAGAAGAAAATTAAACAATTATAGAATAAGGAAGAATGTTGGTAGTTCATTATACAAGAATTAGCGCCTGTTCACCGATTTCAAAAGGAAACGTTTGATCGAAAATTGCATACCTTAAAGTTGATTTTAATATAACTTGTCGATCGAACATTTTCTTTTGACTTCGCAGAACAGGCATTTTTAATATTACAGACTGCTTTTTTGTTTAAAAACTAAAAATACAGACAGACTTTTTCTTCTTGATGTTACATTAAAAAAAATATATATAGTACGCTGTTGACCTTGTAGGCCATGCCTGGAACTTCCTCGAAATCTCTCAAACCACTTAATAAATTTTTTTCTAAATTTACGGCATTCGGCGAAACATTTTAAATGCAACAAAAGTACATTAATCCTGAAAATAGTTTTAACAAGAACTTCTAAGGTAATTTTTGTGTTTAATGATTTACGATTATATATAAATTTTATTTAAGCTTTAGGTCTTTTATAATCAATTTACAATTTTATTAATAAAATTAATTAATAAAAAAGGTCGAATAAATTATTGTAATATTTAATGATTTAGGATTGTACATTTTTCAACAATGAAATTTTTGGAATCATTTGAGCGATTTAAATCGAATTGACGGTACTTACTGTAGTCCAAAAAGTAAATTAATCAATTTAATCAATCAATTAATTAAATTAGTCAATTCAATTAAATCACTTAACTATTTCGAAATTTTTCCATTTCGTCAATAATATCTGTCGAATGAATTAATCGAGAGATTAATAGATAGATTCGAATCTATCGGCTTAGTAAACGGTTAACTTTCTGTTTCGGGTTCCGTACACCAAACGTGAAAAGGAACCCCATTGTTTTCGATACGATGATTGGCTATCCGTCTGTCGGTCTGTCCGTCACAGAGCTACGGACCTGAAATTTTCAGCGAATATGCTACCTTTTGGCCGCTTCAACAACAAATGTATGACAGTTAAAATTTAAAGGGTGTTCTAAAACGAGCAAGGAAATATATTTAAATCCTATTTAATATAGAGATAATTATATATTAATTAATTTATTGCTGTTACGCCAAATCATGGGCTCATAGTGCCAAAATAATTATATATAGACACTTGAAATTTTCAAAGTTAGTGTATTTTTATGCAGATTACAACAATTAACACTGAAATTAAAAAAAATCAAAATTAAAGGGCATTTTATCAGTTAATGTATGTAATTTCGACAACTTGCTGTATCTTGGAAACCGTAACAAGCAAACTCTTGAAATTTTCAAAGACACTAAAATCAAAAAATTCCAAATTGAAAAAATTGCAGAAACGAAAAAATCGTCAAAAAACTGAGAAAAATCGCCAAAAATGAAAATAAACGGCAAAACTAAAGTAAATCGCCAAAAACCGAAAACAGCGCCAAAACTAACAAAAAGAGTCAAAAATAAAAAGAAATCGCCAATAAAACCGAAAACAAGTTTACCGTAAAACGTCATAACTAAATAAAATCGCTAATATTAAAACAAATCGCCAAAAAAAAAAAATCTCCAAAAACGAAAATAAACGGCAAAACTAAAATGAATCCCCAAAAACCGAAAAAAATTTCAGAAACAAAAAATAGCGTCAAAACTAACAAAAAGCGCCAAAAATAAAAAAATCGCTGAAAACCGAAAAAAAAAGTTTACCGTGTGTTAAAACTTGTTAAAAAATATTTATACAACAGGTAAGATATTCGATTAAAATATCTAAATCATTATATTTTTGAATTTTGGTTTTTTGTATATTTCGAAAAATGCAAAAATCTCGATTTAAAGTAAAATAATGAGTTAGGGCCTTTCTATATTAAGGTAACGATATGTAGTGTCCATACGGAACCCTTCGTGTGCGATTAGAAGTTACACTTTACTGAATTCATTTAATTTCCAAGAAGGATTTGACTCAAAACTGCCAAGCAAAACCTAAGCCAGTGTTGCCAGAAATGTAGAGATCTTATTTTGAAAAAGTCTCGAAAATGTTTTGGCGCTCTATGGAAATTCACACAGATAATTGGTGAAAATAGTACCAATTTTTGGTATTTTCCCTATACAAATCCCATTTCATAGAATATATAAATGAACTCAAAACCACATGTGGAATTCACAGTAAAGGTATTCATTTCAGTTTTTTTTTTTCGTTGGAAAAATGGATAAATGTAATTTTTCCATTTTTTCAATAAAAAATAATAAACAAATGAATACCTTTAGTAGAATGATTTACATTTTTCCAATCAAGAGAATATCGGCAAAGCGAAAAAACGCAACTAAACAAAAAACACCACAAACAGAAAACTTTGCCAAAACGAAAAAATCGTAAATCGGAAAGATGCCAAAACGAAAAAAATATTCAACATGAAAGAAGTCGCTTCAACTACAACAAAAAATTATGGAGGGAAATAATTATTTCTTGAGAAAAAACATTCCCATCAATATGGGTCTCAAAGAAAAGGACCCCAGCGGCGGACATTGCTTACCACATTACATATCTTTAATGATGTTTGTCACACTTTGTGTTCAATGAATGCTAGCTTACAATGTGTTCGAAGAAGTGTTCAAGATGTCTTCTAACGGCTCACAAAGTAAGCGAGATTGTATTCGAACTACCCACTCTCAACTTGCAATGTATGTTAGGCAAATACTGAACTTTTATGTTTATTGGATGAACACTTCAGTATGTCGCTTACTTTGTGTACAAATGAAAGGCGTTCACTCCACAAATGCGGCAATGCATTTAAAAATGTATAAAAGGTGCGTATATGAGGTGGTGTACATTGCTGTCTCACATGTGTGCATCGAATCATCGCTTCTGTAATGGACATTTTCGCAGCTGGGACTTGGTTAATGCATATAAAAAATCTGAGACTACGTCAAGAAGAAAATGGAGAGTGAAAGTTGATATGTTTGGGCAAGAAACAAGTGTCCCAGATACATAATAGTGTGTATAACTCAGAAACTCCATCAATATGGATTTCAAATAAAAGGTCTTGGTTGGTACATTATAAAAATTCTCAAATGACTAGAACAAAATGGAATTTCAAAATAGATTTCTTTCGGACAAGAAATACATCTATCAATATGGGTCACAATTAAAAGGGCTTCATGACTAGGTTTAATGAATCAACATGAATCTCAGTTGAACACAATATCAATATGACGAGTTTCGCGTACTTTTATGTTTGTACCCTATCTATTTGGATCTCAAATGCAAGAGCTTGGTTACTACGTATAAAATATCCGATAACAAAGTAGCGGGCAATATGCTAGTGGATTATATTTCAATTTAAAGTTTTGGAATAAAAATGCAAGCAACTCTATTTCAAAAAAAAAAATCTCTAAACGCCAAAAAGTAAAGTTTAATTAAAATCGTAAGAAATATATATCTAATAATATAATTATCTTAAGCATGATTCAAAACCAAGCTAATACATTTTCTCTGAAAATGAACTCGTAAGTTGTTTTGAAACATGGATTTGGAATAAGCTTTTTGACTTTTTTTAGTTAATTCAAAGAAAATTTATTTTTGTATTCACTATATCAATAAATAAGTTTCAAGGGAATTAGGCACAAATATTTGTTCAATATTTATTAACAAGCACATCAAGTTAAATGTAGTGTCGCTCATAACGTCATACAACGGGCCGAATCGCTGCATACATTTGTATGGAAACTTTTCAACAAAGCAAGAAATGTTTAAATTTTTACACATACACAAATATGAATAAACAAATGCAAGTACATTTCTTTCGTAGTATAATTCATTTATGCAGGATATATGGCAGGGCCTATAATGTTTTTGAAGCTTTATAGCCCCTCTCGCAAGAATTTTTATGATTGAATTCTACTGACGAGTTTTCTAAGCCGAAACAAAATGCCTAGAAGCCTGGCTTAACCAATAACAAATAAAACTACTGAATTTTATTTTTAGTTTTCATTTTGCTATCAATAAAATAATTGGGTTTTCGATATGGAATGGTCTCATACAAGTATAAAATTACATTGTGCTTTATTACAAGATTTTAGAGAACTAATTTTTCTGAAGGTCAATGTACTCCTTCATAACTTTTATTTACATCATTTTATAATTATGACAGTAGTTAACTGATCCACCTTCTATTTTTCTACGTGCCTGATCGCGTGCTAACTGCCACAAGCACTTTTAAATCAATTAAAATCATGTAACACTTAAAACACTTAAAACACACTTTACAAACAAACTTATTTGTTTAAGCCTTAAAATGTCCCAAATGCAAATAGTTGTCCATTAACCAGCTAAAACCAACAAGCACTAATAATTTAAGCGGAAAAATTATGTATACTACGTTAAAACCCAAACCAGTTCTGATGAAAAGCAAACAACCAGTTCAGCCCCAAAGGAAGATTTCAAGGTCAAAGAAACTCTATAAAAAATCCAATTTATTTCTTCAGAAAATTACTTCTATTCTGCTGGGATTTTGGTATTATATAAAATTATATTTGAGAACTTGTGTGGCCCACTGTTACATTTATTTGGTCAGGGATGGTTTGACTTTGTTGGAGAGAATTTTCTGGCTGGTATTAATCTTCATATGCCATTACTTCTGTTTCTACATAGCCATGGAATCGATAACACGTTTTATGGATAAAAACAGTTACGTAGGCATCGAACGCAATTATTTCGATTGGAATACCACATTGCCCAGTATAACCATTTGTCCCATGGAAAGATTGAATCTTCAAAAGTTTGCAGATTTTTGCGAGTAAGTGCAAAAATATCTTCAATCTAAAATTATATATTTTTTTCTTTTCTCCTTAGAACGCACGTTATAACTGGCCAAGAGAAGGAAGAATTTTTCGACTTTTTGGAACACTTGGCTAATTCCACATATTTTAATTTTCAACACATACCCCAGCATAAGACTATAGAAAAAACTTTAGATAAACTAAGCATAAAAGCCAACAGATACATGGAATTAATATATAATCTAACTGAGGATGCGACCATGAATCCGAATGAGAAACAACGAGTGCGCACTGTGGACAATGGCGCCAATATCCACACAAGACAAGTTTTAACCGAGTATGGTCTCTGCTATATGACCAATAATTTCTTACCCGAAAAATATACTGCACGATATTTGATATTTGGTGAATATCCCGAGAGAAACATTTATGAGGAGGAGGCCCAAGTAAGACAAGTGCAGCAGGGCTCCTATCCCGATAAGTATATAGATTTTAATTTCATAGGCTTCCAATCGGCCATGGATGTAAGTTTGTTAATTGAAATAGTAGCAAAATATAAGTGTATAAGAATTTTTTATTTCCCTTTTGAAGTTTTATGCTCACAGTCCTTTTGAGGTCATGAAAGTCGATAATAATTTTGGTTACACCACGGAAAATCTCTACTACGATCCGAGTGTTACCGAAATAACTACGACGGAAAATTTTGAGGCGTAAGGAAATTGATTAAAATAATTTAAAATATTTGTAATAAATTATTTCTCTGCTCGTTTCAGCGAGTCAAATATACGCCAACGTAATTGTCGCTTCAATCATGAGTCTAATTTGACCCATTTTCCTATTTATACGAAAAATTTGTGCATGCAAGAGTGTCGCCTAAATTTGGTGCTTAAGGTCTGCAAATGTATACCGCATTTTTATCCAAATCGGTGTAAGAAAATATTTAGGTTTGCTGCCCTTTTTCAGAAAAATTTAATGCTCCCAGTCAAAAATATTTTTGTCATATACAAAAAAAACTATTTATAAAAAGTACTTTTTGTAAAAATTACCATAAGTAAAAAGTACTTTCTGTGAAAAGAACTTTTTTTGAAATGTTTCTCCTGCAAAAAAAAACTTTTGTTTTCTTTTCAAGAAAATAACTTTTTGAAAAAATAACTTAAGTAAAAAAAAATCCTTTTATTTAAAAAGTATCTTTTCCAAAAAGAAAAATACTCCTTTTGAAAAGTACTTTTTAAGAAAGTTATCACATAGAAAGAGCAACTTTTGTAAAAACGACTTTTTGTAAAAAGTACCACATGTAAAAAACTATTCTTAGAAAAAGTACTTTTTGTAAAAATTATTTTTTTTCAATATTTTTATAATAAGTATCTTTTGCAAAAATTATTTCCATTAAAAGTACTTTTTGTAAAAAGTAGCCTCAAATTAAATTACCGTTCGCAAAAAGTACCTTTTGTAAAAAAGTGTTTTTTGGAAGATAGTACCTTTTGTAAAAATATATTCTGATGAAAAATGCTTTTTGTAAAAATAATTTTTTTTATATATATATAAAAAAAAAATTAAAAGTACGTTTTGTAAAAAGTACACTTAAAGGAAATTACTATTTGCAAAAAGTACCTTTTGCAAAAAAGTGCCTTTTGTAAGATAGTACCTTTTGTAAAACAATATTCTGATAAAAATGCTTTTTGTTAAAAGTTTTTTTAAAGTTTTAGAAAAAAAATTAAAGGTACTTTTGGTACTTTTTAAAAAAAATGCTTTTTGTAAAAAGTATTTTTTTACATCTTTATAAAAAAGATTTTTGCAAAAAGTATTCCTATTAAAAGTACTTTTTGTTAAAATTACCCTTTAAGTAAATTAACATTTGCAAAAGTACCTTTTGTAAAAAAGTCCCTTTTGTAAGATAGTACCTTTTGAAGATAGTACCTTTTGTCAAAAAATATTCTGATAAAAAGTACTTTTTGTAAAAAGTATTTGTTTTTAATATTTTTATATTTTTTTTTTTTTGCAAAAAGTATTCCTGCTAGTATTAAAAGTGCTTTTTGTGAAAATAAACCCTTAAAGTAAATTACCGTTTGTAAAAAGTACATTTTGTAAAAAAGTACTTATTGTGAAATAGTACTTTTTGTAAAAAAAAGTTCCTTGTGTAAAAAGTACTTTTTTGTCTGTGAATTTTGTAAAAAACTTTCGTTTTTAAAAGTACCTTTTGTACATATATATTCCTTTGCTAAAAAGAAATTTTACTAAAAACAGTATTATTCAGAAATTATTTTTTTTAATATTGCCTGCGGCAAGTACTTTTTACAAAAAGTAATTTGTAGAAAAATAGTTTTTATAAAAAGTACTTGCCGCAGGCAATATTAAAAGTACTTTTTATAAAAACTATTTTTCTACAAATTACTTTTTGTAAAATGCACTTTTGGTAAAAGGTACGCAGAAAGTATTTTTGGTAAACACTACCTTTAATAAAAAGTAATTTTTTTTAAGTTTGTCTTGAAAAAAGTACTTTTTGAACTTTTACAAAACGGACTTTTTATAAAATTATTTTGTAAAATTAATTCTCTAATCAAAAAGTCCCTTTAAAAAATTACCACTTTTTGAAACTAATTTTTTAAAAAGTACTTTCTTAAATTTAAAAAAGTACCGTCTCTTAAAAGTACTTTTTAAAAAATAATTTCTTTTAAGCCCCTTTTTTAATAAAAAATAACTTTTTTTTAATTTAAAAATCACATTTTCTAGTAAAGCAATATTTTTTCTGTTTGTCATTTCACAATTTTATTTAACTCTCTCTCTCTCTCTCTCTCTCTCTCTCTCTCTCTCTCTCTCTCTCTCTCTCTCTCTCTTACAGTTGGTTCCATTAAGCCAGTGTGTGATTACAGAATCCTAAGAGAATGCTTTCCCAAAAATGAAGGTGAGAAAGAAGTTTCTTAAGGAAAAAAATATTTTATTTATTTTATTTATTTATTTGGTACATATTATACAAAGTAAATTTGTATAATATGGTGTTGCACAAGTATGGGCGGAGTAACTAGACCATATGCCCAAGATGGTATTAACAGTATCCTAAAAGTTTTTGTGACTGACTGTACACGACCTATGCCTATTTTGTGATTTGTCACTGCTTTTATTTTTTCACAGCATATTTCCTTAAAATGTATCGCACCGGAGTACATGATAAAATTGAAGATATAGCACCCTGTTATTGCTTACAAAACTGTATGAATTCTGTTATCAGCTTGAAAGTTTCGGTATGATAAATAGTATTATATAAAAATTTTCTTTAAAATTTTTTATTATGTTTGACTAGTTTCTTACTAAAACCAAAGAGTTTTTCGGCGGTAAAGGCACCATACTCTCGATGAAGGAGTGGCCCACTATACGTTACAAGAGACAAATTATATTCACTTACACAGATTTAATGGGTAAGTCAAAGCACTAAGTCTTATGTTTTGTTATTGCGCTCTTCTCTTTCAGTTTATATTGGTGGCACAGCTGGCCTATTTTTGGGTTTTAGTGTTCTCGGAGTCATTGAAATGATTTATTTTTATACCATGCGTTTGTGGTTTCATATTATCGGTTATCAAATGTGAACTCCATTTTTCGGTTTGAGGATTAAAACAAGCTTGTCTACTGTCTAGTAATAAATATATCCTACAGTTTTAAATTTTAAAATAAATTTTTTTATTAGTAGTGTCTCCTTTTCTTTGTATTTGCTTAAATTTTTTTAAGTAATACAAAATTAAATTTTTATTTTTTTATATATAAAACATACATTTTAACTATTCGATCGAAATTTTTTGTTTTGTTTCGCTTTAAATTATTAAAAATAAAACTCATAAAAATAAACTTATTATACGAAATTAAATTAAAAACTAAAGATATCTATGAAACTTCTCTCAAATACTATCTCTCACATGCCCCAGACGAATTTATATACAAAGTGATAGGCAACACATGCCTTCAGGTTGTCTACAAAATAATCAACTGTTTCAGTAGGGTTATCTCGTGAAAAAAAATTCGCCCTGCCCGGGCATGTACGCTGTCTGCTGGCTGTGGTTTCCCTCTCTTTCTAACTCTCTCACTCTCTCTCTTTCTTAATCGCTCCTTATCACTCATCTAGCTTTGCCGCAAGAATAACAGCATTTATGTTGATAATACTCATAGTTACAAAGTTTAGCTTTCACCGCCCACTGGCAATTTGCGATTTCATCTAAGCAGGATATAAGGGCGCCATCATTTTGCGCACGATCGGCACGATTTTCTAACAAAGAAAGAAAGTAAAAAAATGTCCACAAATAATTAAATTAAAACCCACTCACCTTCACATTTGTGCGTATTACAACTTCTGTATATAGGCTCTCTTATGGAGTAACGACATTTATTCGACTCTCTCAAGGCGTTGTCATGATTATCATACTCCAGGCATTTGACAGAGCGCCTTTGTGTGCCCGTATTACAAGTTTTAGTGCACTAAGCGTTTTAGAAAGGAATTAAAACCAAAATATAGGTCAATAATCTTAAAATCATTTTTAAATTACCTCAGACCATTCAGAGTAATGCCATCTTGGACCACAGTATTCCACTTCTTCATGAGAACATTTCTCTGCATTGGCCGGTCTTAATTCCGGTTTACAGTCCTCATCCTCCACAATTAGCTGACTTTGTATACACAACACTTGCCGCGTTCTAGTTAAATTGAAACAATTGCCATTGCAAGGCGACCAGGGTCCGGAAAACCATTCGCCCGCTTCACAAATTTGTGTACGTTCACAACTTCTTGTTATTTCAGGTGTTGTACGAAAATCACATCTATCCGAATTCGGCTTAGAACGATCACAGTATATGGTTCTATATTCTACACCCGCCCCACAATCCGTAGAACAATATTGATTCCAGTCGGACATTAGCCAAGTGCCCGCCCTCTCGTTTCTTCTAACCAGGGAATGTGACCCATTAGAACTCAAACCATGCAAGCGATAACGTTGATTGGAACGTCTACGATTCTTGGGGCAGTCACAGGGTTTCTTAACCACCGGTTTCTCTTCCATACAAGCCGAATTATCGACATGTATGACAATGCCAGAGGCCAATTCTTGCACACAACTCAACTCACGCTCCTTAAAGCCTTCACCGTGGTGACAGCGACATTCAGCCCAGTCATCTAAGCGCCAATAAGCTGGACATGGTTGTGTGTTGCATCTCAAAAGATTTTCATTGATTACTGGCTTTTCCGATTGCGTACATCTGCGCTGTGAATAGTAGCGCAATGGATTCTCTCGTACACATCTTATGATGGGACTTTGTGTGCCACCGCCACAAGATTTTGAGCAGGTGCTAAAGCCCACCACTTTCCAATTAAAACGGCGCCTCTTAGAACTATGATTGACACTAGCGGAGACATCTTCGCTACCAGACTTTAAAAAACCATCACTTTCCAATGAAACCTCATTTTCTTCAGAGTCCGAAGTGATGGGTAGCAAATATTCGTATTTAATGCCGGGATTCACAGTTTTGCTGTAGATCTGTAGATAGAAGAGCAGAAAGTTATTTTGAAGTTTAAACTAACTTTTCAAATAATCTCATATAATCTCACTAAAGCTCAAAAACGTCTTGACCGATTTGAATACCAATTTTATTCTCTATTTATGATTCGATTAGACTTACACTGTAAGCCAAATGATATGTGATAATTTTTAACGAACAAATTACACTAAATACAATTGCAAGTTATTATGACAACCACTAGCAGAATGAAACAACATGTTATTTTTGAAGTCTGCCATACCTTCTTCACCGGCGTTGTTCTGTTATTTCCACTATATCATTTAATGTAAATTTCAGCCCTTTTTACATATTTGTCAATGCAAATAGAATATGTGAATTGTTTTGATTTGTGACACAGTCTTGTGCATAAAAAAGTGGACGTAGCCAAGATAAAATTTTTATCTAACTGATTACTATGAAATCGTTGCAAACATGTTAGACACTTGCTTTAATGATCTATGCAGTTATAATCAATAAAAATAAATTTTAAAACATCTGAGACGATTTTTTTTTTCATTAAAAATAATGGACTTCCAAATAAGGTACAACATAATTACAAATAATTCCTTTGGTAGACTTTTTTCAATTGTTTCTTAAACATACCATCAATTCCACATTATCTCTTAAAGGTCCCGTACATGTAACCCACTCGGTAACACCTTCGCCATGCTCCTGCAAGACATCTAAGCGATGATAATCGAAAACGGCACCAGCAGCCTCATAAGCACCACTCTCCGAAACAGTATTGTCACCATTAATAATATAACTATCATCGTCAGTATTTAGCACTAGAAGAAATAATTTTAAAGGAAAACATTTTAAAATACTCCTTCGCCATGTAGGACTATTCTGCCAAACAGAACAACTTCACGATTTTACTTTTGTGGTTGCTATTTTTAAAGGCTTTTGAGATTTGTAAGAAAAAAAATTCTAACTTTAAGTTTCTATGCTTTTACATATATGTGTATAGGCTTAACTCAAATTTTTGATATTTTACAAGAGAAGGAAAAAACTGAATAGCGAAAATTTTTTTAATTAGCCATACATCTTTTAATTTTCTTACTTAGTAATTATTTTATTACTTGATATTCTACTTACTTAGTTCTTTAAGGAGGATGTAATTATACGTTGGCTACCAGAAAACGTTGAAAACTTAATTTAAAAAAAAAATAAGATACGCCTTTTTATATTAAGCCATCGATATGTAACACTACCATATTTTACAATTTTCTAGTTCAATCAATGAAACGCTCTGGGGGTCTGCTCTGTAATTCGAAAAGAAAGCAAATACTTTCGAATGGTAATGTTAATAACATACAAATTAGAAAGCCTTTTCTTTCGTTTCGAAATGCAGAGTAGACCACTGGTATTTTTAATTTGTATTTCAATTGCCTTTTTTACTCACCCAGCAAATTCATGCTATTTTTCAGTTCTGTTATGGAAATGTTTGAAGCTCCTGCTGGTATCGTTGCCACATGTATGTAAGCATCATCGGGCAGGGGATCTCGGGTAAATAGGCCAGTAATAGGGCGACATAACAGACCGCCGCAGCTAACAGCTCCACTGTTGGCCGAGAGACCAGTTATAATGCCACTGGCATGTATGGCCTGGAAAACAATTAAAAATAATATTCAAAATTAAAAAAAAATTAAAATAAATTATTTCACTCTATAGGAGTTTTCTATATCCAGGACCTACTGTAAGTTGAGAAATTTGTTAGAAAAAGTTTAAGCACGAAATTTTTTTTTATAACTTTAGATGATTTGGTAAAATATATATGTACATACATATAATATTTTTAAGAGTTTCCTATATCACGGACCTACTGTAATTAAAGAAGTTTGGTAGAAAAAGCTCTAAGCGCATTTTTATAATAGTTTTACATAATTTAAAAAATATATACATGCATATAATATTTTTAAGAGTTGAATATATCAAGGTTCTACTGTAATTTGGGCAATTGGAAAGAAAATGCTCTAAACATGATAGTTTTTGAATAGTTTTAGATAATTGGAAAAATATATGCACAAATACATATATCCAAGAGCTGCCTATATCAAGTTTATACTGTAATTTGGGAAATTCGCTAGAAAAAGCTCTAAGCACGATAATTTTTGAGTAGTTTTAGTTATATTAAAATATATATACATACATATATTTTTAAGGGTTGCTTATAGCAAGGTTCTACCGTAATCTAAGAAACTCGCTAGAAAAGTGTTAGATAATTTAAAAATATATAACTACATACATATAATATTTTTAAGACTTGCCTATATCAAGGTTGTACTGTAATTTGGGAAATTTGCCAAAAAAAAAGCTCTAATAGTTTAGATAATTGAAAAAATTTATGCATGCATATAATATTTTTAATGGTTGCCTATATCAAGGTTGTACTGTAGTTTGGAAAATACGCTATAAGGCTTCTTAACAAGCTAGTTTTGAAATAATTTTAGATAATTTGGTATAAAGAAAGATGTGTAAATTTTTAAGAGTCTACTTTATCAAGGCTATTGTTAAAAAATCATGAAATAAAAAAATTTAGAAAAATTTCTAAAAAATTTAATTTTAAACTTACCAGTATTAGCAGTAGTAATTTATTTAGCATTTTTTAATGATTTATTTAGTGTTTTAATTGAGACGCCTTCTTTTTAATTTAATTAACGTGATGCTATTAATTATTTAATATTTTCATTGAGGTGTGTTTTATTGCAAGATTAGATTAATTTCATTACAAAGCGGCTCAAATAGTTTATGCCTATATTTTATTAAATTTTGTCCCCAGCATAAATTGGATAATAAATTACATTTGTTTTGCTTTTAGTGTTTGATGTTGTAAATGTTGTTTAAATGATTTAATTTAATTTATTAAATCAAATTTATTAAACACGAAATTTCAGAGCTCAAATCTCTTTTATCTTAATCTTTAAAGCCTTTGTAATTAAGCAATTAATGTTTAAAGTCTTTTGAGCATACTTCCCAAGGCTTTTACAGCTTTAATTAAAATTAAACCAAATAGGTATTTGTTTAAAAAGTTCATTTTTCTAAACGACTTGTTGGCGATAAAAAAAGAAGGGAGGCGTTTTTATTTACAATATTTAAATTTCATTATTTTTCCTCATGGCACTTTAGTCTAGATAATTATATTATCTAATTTATTAGTTCATATTAAAAAAAAAAAACCTGCTTAAAAAATTTTAATAAGCGCCTGATATCTCTTATTTAAATTTATAATATTATCACTTTATCTATCACAAGATATTTAAAATATTTTTAAAGTATAATCAAATAAATAAACAAAGTTTCATATAATATTTTTTTTTCTATGTGAACGCAATAAACCGTTTCCTTTTTCAATTAAAAATTCATGCCACACTTCACAGTCACAGTCACAGTCATCATCATCATCGTCAACAGCCACAACAACATCTTCATACAAAGAAGTTGATGTAACAAATTGCTTACAAAATACTACATATTATATATGAGTACATTGATCCATATTTATTTTAAATAAGCGAGTATTGAATTCACTGAATATATAAAATAAATAAACAAATAAACCGGTTCAAAAATATAAAACAATTCCCAAGATAAATAAATAATGCGAACATTAGAGCTTCCCTCCCTTTTTGGCACCAACGAACAAAAAGAGTAAAATATTAGCATTATTGTGGGAGGCAAGAGAAGGGGAGAGGCATATGGTGTAACAAGCAAAGTAGTGCATAATTAAAAGAACAAACATGCCAGATGTAGAGAAATAAATTCAAAAGATTCAAATGGATACAATTTAGGGACTTGTGGAAACAAAAAAAATCTGACTCAAGAATATAATGAATAAAAAATTAATTTAAAAATATCTTGTTTTTTGTAACTAAAATGTGCTAAGTCCCTATTTACACTATGCAAGTCTTATTGCTAAGCTGATTAGTTTATTAGGAGAGAGAGACGGGGGGAAAAGAAACGTTGCTGTTCCCCTCGTCTCTCTCCCCCTGAAACTAATCAGCTTAGCAATAAGACTTGCACAGTGTGATTTGGGACTATATATATAAATATATTTACTGAATCTTTGATTTCTAGATAATCGGTCAAACTTTTCACTTTTGAAGATATTTAGGAAATTCTCAAGTATAACGGCTATATATGCGATATTAAATTATTTTAAGCCTGACAAAATTCAATTTTTCTCTTATGTTTTCGGAATTTCTGTTAAATTCAACATCTGGCAACTCCTGCCTTATAGGCGCTAAGATTCCTCACAGTCACCATCGCCAATATAGTATACTTACACTTCATTTACTCACTCATCAATGCTTTTAACAGGCTCTTTGCTAACTTTTTCATGGGTACTTAGGAACATAAAAAACATACTTGCGAACAACAAAGCAACACTAATGCACAACATACAACAACAAAGAGCACTTTTTCATATGAAGCAATAAAAAAAGACACATGCATTGCTTAAGGAAATTATAGAAAAAAAAAGGCTGGAGGAATTTCTCAATATTCGGTTATAAATGCAGGGAAAGTACGTTTTTGTATAAGAGAACTCTCTCAACAATGCGATAGTAGTACTTTTTGTAAAAATTACATTTTGCAGAATAAACGTTTTTTAAAAAGTTCTATTTGAAAAAGACTTTACATAAGAAGGATATTATCTCAAAAATATCTACCTTATATAAAAATTACTTTTTCTAAAAAGTACGTATTGTGAAAAATACGTTTTGTACAATATACTTTATGTCAAAAGTACAATTTGTAAAAAGATTCTTTTGCAAAAAAATACCTATCGTAAAAATCACTTTGTGTAAAATGTACTTTTAAAAAAATAACTTACTTAAGAAGCTCCTTCAATTACAAGTTCCATTCTCAAAAAGTTCCTTCTATAAATAGTACCTTTTGTAAAAAACACCTTTTGTAAAAATTTCCTTTGCGAAAAGTAAATTTTTGTAAAAAGTACGTCTTGTATAAAAAGTAACTTTTTTGTAAAAAGTATCTCTTGTGAAAACTACTTTTTGTAAGAAGTACCTCTGGTATAAAAAGTACCTTTCTGTACAAATTACCTTTTGTAAAATTTACCTGTTTTTATAAGTACCAATTGTAAAAAGTACCGTTTTTTAAAAAGTATCTTTTGTAAAAATTACCGCTGGTAAAAAGTACTATTTGTTAAAGAAAAAACATTTTGTAAAAGGTACTTATTTTAAAAAAGTATTTAATATATTGAAAAGGTACTGTTAGTAAAAACTGTCATTGTAAAATACTTTTAGTAAAAAGTACTTCATGTAAAATGTATCTCTAATTAAAAGTACCTTTCGCAAAAAATTCCTTCTATAAAAATATTATTCTTTAAAAAGTTCCTACTATAAAAAGTACCTTGTTTTAAAAAGCAACTTTTGTAAAACCTGACTTTTGTAAAAAGTATTTTTTGCACGATATATATTTTGTTGCAATAGTTTTTTTTAAAGACCTCTTGCAAAAATATCTATTGTAAAAAGTACTATTGTAAAATGTTAGTCTTGTAAAAAAATTTTGTAAGAAGTGCTGTTTGTAAAATGCACCTTTAATAAAAAGTACCTGTCGTCAAAAGTTTCTACTAAAAATAATTTCTTCTATAAAAATTTCATTACATAAAAAGTACCTCTTGTCAAACGTACCTTTTGCAATAAGTACCTTTTGACGAAAGTACCTTTTGGAACAAGTACCTTTTGTGAAAACTACGTTCTGTATAATTTACCTTCTGTTAAAATAGCTTTTTAAAAAGTGTCTTCTATTAAAAATACTTGTTGTAAAAATTACTTCTAGCAATTTAAGTAAAAAGTACCTTTATTGAAAAGTACCTTTTCTTATAAGTACTTTTTGTACTTTTCGACATTTGTGGCACTGAAATTCACTTCTCTTCAAATTCAATGATTAAATCGTCGGCCAAGTAAACTAACTAATCAAAGGGAAAGATAGCTTAATAAAATACTCCTACTTAGCACCAGAGGCGCTGCAACAAAACACGCGAATATATAGTTCCTCTTCTATCTGTCTCTTTTTTAATTGTACTATCCCTTGCCTAATCTCAGGTAACACAAAATTACTTGTTTTAGAACCCAAAAGAGCTGCAAACTTACTTTGTCTTCTCAGAAACCGAATGCCAAACCGAATAAAATCAAACTAAACTATGTAATTCTTATTAAAAATACTACATATTCATATTTAAAAGTCGTTTTTCATATACATATATCGTGGCTGTTTTAACTAAAAGCACAAAAGTAATGCTTACAGTCATGAAAATTGTAAACAATGTGTATTATGAGTAGAGTTTTTCTTTTCCCGGACTTTTTCATTTTCCGGGAAAGCGGGAACGACTTTTCGCTTTCCCGGGAATTCCCGCGCAGTGCAAAACAATACAAAATATTCTTTAATTTAATTTATTTTAACAAAAAACAAATTGTAATTCATGAGATCGGTTAAATAATAACGTTTTATAAACAAATTAAGGCTTCATTAGCCTTTACTATCTGTTGCTGTTCTGTGCTCTGACGTTCTGCTTCCAATTTGACTACTTCCTTTTTCTGTTGTAACTTATCAGCAGTCTCTGACCAAAAGGGTCACAGTTTTCCACTAAAGCGACGAGTTTTGCATCGTCCAGTGTTAAGTTTAAATATAATTTATGTTTTTCTTTTAAATTGAATTTTTTAAATTCTAAAAGCACAATCAATATTCATTTCAAAATATATAATATTTAATTTTTAATTTATTTGATTTTCAGAGGTTAAACCGAAATAGAGCAGAACGAAACAGAAAATCTAACGACTTGTATTAGATTTCCATAAACAAAAAAGATTCAGCTGATTCGAAACAGAACAGAAAGTAAAAACTAATTCTGCCTTTAGTCAAAAAATAATAATATTTCAGTTCTTTATATAATAGTAATGCATAAATATCAATATCATATGTAAATCCAAGGCCAAATGCATTGATATAACGCAAAAAGAAACAAATTATGTTATTAAAAAATATTCCGAAATATTTGCTTGGGAATAGGACTTTAGTAGAGCATTACTAGAGTCGTTCATTTTACCAAAGAGAATCTGTAATGATTTTGTAATTTTTCTTTTATTGCCTTGCGCATTTCTGTTTTTACTTTTATGAATTGTTGTAGAATTAAATTTTGAACGTCGCGTTCCACTTTTGGTAAATAAAGGCCTCTAAGTCTCACAGCACATGTGTGCCAGATGTAACCTCGGCCTTAATTTTTGTAAGGTTTTAGCTATTGTGCTAGTGCCATCACCTTATTATTACACCATCGCATTCATAAAGTTAATAGCGACACTAATCAATGAATTTGTATATGCAAACTAAAGTTGCCATAGTAAAATCAAAAAAAATCCCGGGAATTCCCGCACAAATTTCCCGGGATTTCTTTCCCGGATAATGTGCGGGATCCCGGGAAATTTTTCCCGTGAAATCCCGTATGAAAAACACTAATTATGACTTATAAAGTCTAGTAGAGGGGACTTAACTCATTTTTCAAAAAAAAAAACAATGTCAGTTAGGTCGGTTAGTTAAATCAGCGACGATATGTGACCTTCTGCGAGAAAAGGGACCTAGTGTGTGAAAATGAAGTTTTGAGAAAAACTCATTTCATCTTATTCTACACCCTTTTAGATACCAGAATCCACTCTTAAGTCCAAATCCGTTTTTTGGCACACTAGGTCCCTTTTCTCGAAGAAGGTCACATATACATATATATATATGTATAAAAAAAATTTTTGTTTTTTTTTTTCAATGCAAAACAACTTTGAAATATGAATTGATATGGGGAAATTGGTCTTTAAAGCAACATATACGGTATTGAAAATATATTAATTCTTGTTAAACACCGAATATTCGGCTTCAAATAAAAGGGTATTAGAAAATATCTTCCTCGTGTGCTTGTGAAATATTTTAATACACTGTAGTGTTGTTACTGTTGAGGCAAATTGGCTTGATGTTATTATTGTATGTTGCAGTCAATGAATAAATTTGCATGTTATAGCAAAAGGAGGCGGGTGAAGCCAAGCAAGAGGTAAAATATAAACGTACTCATATACATATAGTTCTGCATGCAACGTTTTAGTGTTTATTTAATATACGATGTGATAATTTATGTCTTTATTGTATCGTATGGCATAGTAAAATAGTAAATTGCCAACTGTTATCACTTTTTTTTTTTTTTTTTTGTTCAATTTTGATTGGTGTTTGTTTGTTGCTACGTTGAACATTTGGCTGCAAGTTTCCATGTAGCGTTATTGGCTTAACACATGATTAGTTGCATATACACATACACCTATCCCTCGATTTACACGAAAGATACGTTCCTGAGAAAGTCGTGTAAATCGAAATTTTAAATTCTCGAAAATAGAGGCAGAATCGCCTAAAAAATTGATTTTATTAAGAAATTATATATGTATTTCAACTTAGTTTTTAAAATATCAGAAGCGTTTACTCAAAACACATAAAAATAAACCTTTATTCATTAAACAAAATAAATGCTATTCATAAAAACAAAAACAAAATTAAAAATATTGTGTAAATCGAGGTATTTCATAAATCCCTCAATTTACACGAAAACCAAAATAATAATGTAAAAGTGAAATCGTGTAAAAGTGAAATCGTGTAAATCGAGGGATAAGTGTATTTGTTTTAGTTTAGTTTTTAGTTCTTTCGAAATTTTTTCTTTTTGTTGTGTTGTTGTGATTATATCTACTCATTGATCTATCTGTTTGTTTACATGTCATCTTATCAAAATGTGTTTGTTTGTTCCATATCAAAAGATAAGATAATTGAGCTGTTTTTATAAGGAAACTGCTTTAAAAAAAAAACGTTAAGCTTATGTTTTAGTATGCATAAGAGCTGAGTTCAATGTCTTAGATCTTAATAAAGATTTGCCATCTACAAGTTTTATAACTTTATTAGTTGAGATTTAGTTTACTTTCTAAAAAAAATTTTAATGAACTGTTGTACGTATGAAGTTCAAAGTTCAGATCAGCGATTTAAGTTTCTTTAAACTTTGTTGGCTATCTTAAAAGCATTTAATCATTATTATTATTTATACTTTATAAGCTGTTTTCTGTGACTTGCCCACATTTTTTGAGTCCAAGGAAAGCTAGGAAAACGAAAGCAGTATGAAAAGTGTTTTTGTAAAGGAAGAGCAGTAATTCATAAGGAACAAAGCTATAATCTTTGAAAAAAATGGCATTAAAAAATATTATGATCTACTAAAAATAAAATTAAATGAAGAAAATATCAGTTTTAAAGCAGCGAAGTGGAGGAGAAAAAAATTTAAGGGCAAAGAAATCTGTTAAAATGCAAATACAGTAGTTTTCGCTTATAGTTCTTTTAAAATTGCACAGAAATTGTGGACTATATCGCTAACGTGACTAAAAGCCACGCAGAGGTATATAAAAGAATTTCCATACAATCCAATTATGTCAATAACAAATCAATGTTGTATTTAAAAGGCACATTTGTATGTCCTTTTATGAAACAATGTTTTTTTCTTCTACTAAACAGTAAATGGAGGTTGAAATTTAGATTTACTTTTTGGTTTATGACTTAAATAAATAACTAAAAAAAAATCTGTTGAAAATTTTTGTGACTATAAAGCGAATTGTTTGCATACAATTTGGATTTTGACTACCACAAAGTTGGTGCATATATGTCAAATATGACTATATAGTAAATGGACTATATCGTCAACTTTTTGAATGAAATTAAGTTCAAAAGTCACAAAAAACATTAAATATGGACTATATCATTAATGTGACAATAAGCGGTAGTGACTATAAACGAAAACTACTGTTAACACAAAATGTATCCTAGTGCAAAAACATTTTCTACATTACAGTAGCACTTCTTTTTCAAAAGCTACTAAATACATAACATATTTTAAGTAAGTAATAACTTGAGTACTTTCTATTAATATAGACGGTGTGCAGTACATTACCAATAATATAGACGGTGTGCAGTACATCACCAATAATATAGACGGTGTGCAGTACATTACCAGAGTGTTGCTGGTTAGTGATAGGTAAACAAAATATAATAAATTCTTGTGTATTAGGATGTCTTTAAAAGTGATCTAAGGTGGTCATGACCAGCATTCTGCCTAAAGTCCCTTTCACATTTACTAAATTTTTAAAGTCCTTTTCCGTTTGGCTTTTCATTAAAGGTCAATTTTATAATACTTTTTTGTTAAATTTTCCTTATACCTCACACTGAAAGTATGTAGATATTTATTTTTATCTATAACTGCGTAAATATTGTGGCAATTCCATACAGATGTTAATTTTTTTCTATGAGAATATTTTCCTTTCTACATCTTTAAATAGATAAAATAACAAATAAACACTTTCAAACAATTAAGGTCAAGATATGTTTGAATAGTAATAAAAAATATTAAAGCAAATTGTGTGAAGAGTTTCGAGTCAAATGTTTAGAAATAGAGAAAAATATACATACTCACGCAATAATGATAAAATTTACAATAGTAAGATAGATATGATTTAAAGGAAAAACTTTATTTAGAAAGAACAATTAAAGAAACTAAAATTTACGGCCAAAACTTTAACAATAAAAGCTTAATAAAATGGCTTGTTTTACAAGAAGAAATTTTTTGTACGAAAGTTTTTTATTCGCCTACAAATTTTGTGGAATGAAACATTTTTTATGTTATAAAAAGATCGCACAGTGGTATATAAAACAGTAAAATTGGTAATAAATTTAAAATCAGCAAACAGAACAACATGTTTTGATCCAATTTCAAATGACTCTAAGAGCAAATAATATTTCAACTATTTCAACAAATATTAGCAGCACAGATATTTCACATCTGCTTTCATGGGATTGATGCTTTGAGTGCTTGGGCACTTACAACTAATTTCAACCTTTCGCATAATTTTTTTTTTATTTATTAATATAGAATACGAAAATTGTTTGAGCTAAAGCTATAGAAGAATACAAATAATTCTCACACGCATAAAAAGCTCATATATGCATACTAAACACGGGCAAGGGTAGACAATAAGGTATTGCAAGATCAGAATTAGTTTTATTGCACAATATCAATAATTGCACAATAATATTGAAAATGAAAAAAATATATATTTATAGTATAACAGTTATGAAAGAGTTTTGATCGTTTTTTTATTTTTTTTTTTCATGAAGATTTGTAAATAATATAGTTTTTTTTAATATTTTAAAGTTTATGGAAATGCTTTAATCGTAAAATGAAGTGGAATTGTGGAGGTATTCTAGGTAAAAATTTATGTGGAGTTATTGTCGGGTAAAATATTTATGGTCTAATTCATAAAAAATATTTCAGGTTTATTACACGTTTATTTGACAAAGTCAAGTAAGCGTTTAATAAACCTGAAATATTTTTTATGAATAAGGCAGTTAATCTTAGGTATTACTTTAAACACGACAAAAACATTTTTATAACAATGTAAATTGCATGAATAAAAAATTTTATATATCTAAATGAATTTTTTTCGAAATTCGTAGACACTTCCCAACTTTGACAGCTGATAGCTGTCATATTGTTGAAGTTACAGCTGTCGAATTGGCTATCATTTATTCAGGCTGCTTTGTCGAATCACCATGGATGGGTAAAGCGTTCAACAGCAAGTGGAAATTATAAAACGGTTTTATCAAAATGTGTCGTACAGCATTCTGCATGCTTCACCGATTTTGTGACCATTATAACTGTCCCACCGAAAGGATTATTCGCAGAGTTTTGTATAAATTTGAAAGCACTGGCTCAGGTAAAAACCAACCCATACCTCGACGTCGACAAAATATCAGATCTGACGTGAACATGGCCGCTGTTCGTGAGAGTGTGCAAGACAATTCGTTGCAGTCAATTTAGTAAATCTCTAGGAACAGAAGATAAATAACTATAGAAAACGACGTATGTTAGCTCAATGGGCCTTGGAGCAGTTGGAAACTGGTGATAATTTTCCTCAAAAAATCATATTCATCGATGAGGCCCATTTCTGAATGAATGTTTATAACAACGTATAGAATTATCAAATATGGGATCATTCCTATTCACATGAGATCTCAGACCAGTGCTGGTCACCTAGATAAATGTGTTCGTATATGTGTATTTATTTGTTTAAGAAGCCGATTGAAGTTCGGCACTCTGGTGCCAGTTTGAACGACTATGTACCAGAACATTAAATGCATCCCGAAATCCCGATCCAATACTCTAGGTCACTATTTAGTGTGGATTTTAGACTGGCCATATTTCACTGAGAACGTCAATCGCCCCCAACGGCAAGTGCTACAAAAGCACGAGAGTCCGTGGGCGTGAGTGAAAAAGTTATTTATTTTTTGCTTTAATATAAAAAAGAATTTTTAACAAAGAAAACCACTCTTTTAAATTTTTTTCGACAATTTTGAATTACTGTCACTTTATCGAATATTTTTTGTGTGTGATTTCAAATAAAGATTAAAGGCCTTATTCAGAAAAAAATAATTTAGGTTCACAAAACGTTTAACAAATAAATTTCCACACAAAATTTGTTTTGTAAACCTTTTGTAAACCAAAATTATTTTTTCTGAATATGACACTAAGTGTAGTAAAGGTTTTCATAATAAAAATTTAATTTTGAAAACTAAAAAAATTACATAATGTCATAGTTGATTTTATTATTAGTTAAAAGTTGTCACGCGTGAGACGACGCGAGCGTGAGTGACAAACAAAATTTTCTTCGTGAGCTTGAGTGATAAAAACTTAAATTACGTTGATAGGGAGGCTACCGAAAATTATTTCTGAAATATTATTGCAATCGGTCGTGCCGATTGGCTGTAATTAATTATTGCCACAAAATGGGTATAATTTCCTGTAGTGTTTCTGTCAAATTCAGCCTGTAAATTGTAAAATTTATAAATTTATTTGTTTATGAAGTCGCGCTAGACATTTGCTGCTACAATACACATATCGAGCCATAACCGCAAAAAATGCTTGAGCGACAAATTTTTTGAACTTCGTTTTTTGACGAAACCCGATTATATACGATCGTAGATAATCAATGTTCGTAAAAAAAATGAAGCTCGAAAATTATGTCGCTTAAGGGCCACTCAGACCATATACGTGTACAAAGACTTTCATAACACTTTAGGACAAAGAAATCTAAAGACATTTGTTTCGACTGAAATTTTGTGTTCCACCATCACATCTCATATTACATTAAAAACACAAGTATAAAGCAAACAGCTGTTGAGGACTATCATGCCTACATTAATCGTTGGCTTCCGGCGGCAGAGCAGTTTCATGCACGCTGTGGTCGTCCGGCCTTTGAAAGTAGACGGTGGATAAATTAGTTGATTTATATAAGATAAAGAAAGAGAAAATATGGTAATTTCGTTAATTTTCAGACATGGCTTACACGAAACGACAGCACGGCATCGGCGTCGAAACAGACGACTTGTTAGTTTGTTTATTGCTTGATTTCGCAATAATGCAACTCTGATTATATGAAAAGTATTATCGTTTAGAAAAATTTCAAAAAATAGTGAAGTGTTATGGGATGTAAAATTTTTATCGTATTATTTAACATTCCTTATAACATTTTGCATTCACATTTGACATCTATTAATACAAAGTATAATAGTCTGAGTGGCCCTTCAACTGGATTGGTGGTTATGATACGATATGTGCCCTTAACTATGAAAGTAGTATAAGCCATGTGCATTTTTGTCTCGAAATATTAAATAAACATATAAAAAACTTCAATAAATAATAAATATATAAAATCGGGTCTAGCACAACTCGAAATTAAACTGTTGCATAATATAAAAATATTTTTTTCATATCTCGAAATATATGATTTAGACCACTTTCATATTTCATATACATAGTATGCACAATGACATCAATTGGCCTTTCAAAAGGATAAAAAAAAATTTTGATGATATCTCACACACATTTTGTTTATTATTATTAATTTATTTAGATTTAAAGTTAGGAAACTCTTAATGGTAGATCCTATATTTGCAACATATTAACGCGCTTCACTTGCTCATATTCAATGGCCAATTTTACTTTGTTTGTTGGTTAAATAAAAATGTTGACAATGTATGGGCGCAATGCCAATTATTTGCAAATCATAAAAAAATATCTCTCAATTTGCACTTTAAAGTCTATTTGCACTTTAACGCCAAACGGAAAGTGTAAATATTAACAAGTAGTCCCCAAGACTATTTATAAACAAAACTATATAAGCTTTTGTGAAATAGAAGAAGAAAAAAACAAACAATGGTTTGCTAATACAGCAATAAAAGTTGCTCAGTCAAGCTTAAAGATGCAATTAGACGTGCCATAGACATAGCCATAACCAAACCAAAATTCAATTGGTTTCTATGGTGAGAGTTATGGCGTTATGGCTAGAGCTGCAAAACTATCGATACTACTATCGATAGTATCGATGGTTTTATTTTAAGTGGACTATCGATATTTTTTTTCGATAGCGATACTATCGACAAAAACACTCAACTAAAAGAGAAAAAATCAAAGTCAATAAAAACGGAATGATGGCGACTGTGTAATAAAAAATGCAACATTCAAATTTCGCCGCCTGGATTGGTAATGGCTATCATTACATAAATAAATGTGAAAAATTAAATAGTTTTGATTTGTTTCAACATAAGATGTCAGTTTTTATCTACTAGATACAAATTGCATAAAAATAAAATTATTATGTACCAACGGCTTTGATACTTGAAGAAACTTGACGGCGGCTAAATTTGACGACTACTGGACTGTCTACGCTCTTTACTTTTAAATAAAAGGTGACGCTAAATAGTTTGCTTCTACTTCTGTTAAACGAATACTTTTTAGCTAACTGCAATAGTTTAAGTAATGATGAAAGATTTTTTTTATTTTATTCCTTTTTAATTTACTTTTGATTGATCCATCTATCTATCTGTTTGCTTTTTCGTTTAGTTTTTTTATAGAACTGTGTATACATATATGTTTGTTGAATATGTGTATTAAAAACATTGGAACTAAAAGTTTTAAAAAAATCAACTTTCTTTTTAGTTTATGGAAGGATTAAAAAAAATCAAGATTTTATATTAGAAAAATACACAATTGATAAGTTTTAGCCCTTATAGACACGGAAACTTTACTTTGCAAAGCCTTAATTCAGCAGGGAGAAAGACAGAAAGAGATAGTATTTATCACTCTGTCTTTCACACACCTGAATTAAGACTTTGCAAAGTAAACTTTCCGTGTGTAAAAGGGGTGTTTCTAAGAATCAAAAACTATCGATAGTATCGATGACATCAAAAAATACTATCGAAACTATCGAATAGAGCCACTATCGATAGTTTTGCAGCTCTAGTTATGGCGAATCACTATGTATAATCAAATAAAGTGTTGCCCATAAGTTTGGTTCGAACGGCTGTTTTCTATGGTTATGGTTACGGCACGTCTGATTGCACCTTAAGTCATCCATTCATACATCCACTTGTTTCACATTAACTATTGAATTTTTAAACAAAAAGTTTTTTTTTTCTTCTACTGATAATTTATTTTTAAGTTTATATACATATATATGAGTTTATGTGTGTGTATGGCTGACTTTACATCTGGCATTTTTTGTGTGTCATTTGCACAAAAAAGCGTAACCAACTAATTACTAATGAAAAACTGTTTGATTCAGACATATATTTGTTGACTTAAACAATTTCCAATCATTTTGGACTCTATAGAATTGTCTATTAGTTATGTATGGAACTACTACTGAGTCAAACAGTTTTTCATTAGTAATTAGTGGTTCCGTTTTTTTCACGCTTGTGTGGCACATAGCACACAGATGGAAACCCGGCCTATGTGTATATATGTATATATTCAACAATGATTTATGTTACTTTTTAATTCAATTTGACAATTGGTAATTCTCAATTGCTCTGCAGTTTTTTTAAGCAAAATTTAAAATTTTTTTTATTTTTTTTTTTATTCGCCGCTCGTCTATTAAACTTAAATATTTTCGCTTGCATTCATTTTCTGATTAGATTGACCTTAATTAGGAGTTAGATCCTCCAAAATAAATTATATATTTTGTGTTTTAGTTTCATTGTTTTGCCAAAGGGAGGTAGATGTTTATGCGACATGTTTTCATGACTAAATGTTGTCAATTTTGTGGTTTCTTTTTTATTCACACTTGAATAAATATAATTTAAGATATTCATATCTTTAAAAGTATTTCTTAGATCTTTCTTACCATTTAAGGAGTTTTGTGGTTAACTGTTGCTGTTTGCTCTTGTAGACTTTACTTGCCACTTTAGTTATAATTGCCTTTTAAGGAATATTTGACACAATTTTGGCAGAAAAGATTAAACGCATTTTGTTAGATAATTTTTTCATGATAAATGCGATAAGTCTATCTTAAGTAAACATGTCAAATCATTGTTGAGATGTATTTATTTATAACAGAAAATTAAGTATTTAAATCAATAATTTAAAGCTACATAATTATCTACTCAATGAAACTGGATAAAGCTTACTGGGGTGTAAAATAGCATCAGTAAATATCCAGCTGAAGTGACTGATGTGTTGAATACCAGTTAACAGGATGATATAAGTCATGTGTCTAATTAATTTTAATTTACACGCCAGTGCACTATAGCTTTTTATTCGCCTACAAAATTTATTACATGAAACATTTTTTTTTATTATAAAAAGAGTATACGGTGGGACATTGTAGAAGATTTTCTTTTCAACAAACGCAAGCTGGACAGATATTTCACACCAGCTTCCATGTTATTGCATGGATTGTGTTTAATTTTTTTATTAAAATAGAATACGAGAATTATTTATGCAAAAGCTATAGAAAAAATGAAACCATTTCCACACGTATAAAAAGTATATAAATACATACTAAACATGGGCAAGAGTAGACAATACAATACTTTATATACATAGTTGTGTAGGATTTTTTTTAATTAAAATAGAATACAAAAATTGTTTATGCAAGAGCTTAGAAAAATACAAACCATTCTCAGAGGCATAAAAAGTACATAAATACATACTAAACATGTGCTAAAGTAGACAATAAGATATTGCAAGATCAGAATTCATCTTATTGTACAATATCAAGAATTGCACAACAATATTGAATATGAAAAAAAGTATTTATGGTACAATAAGAAATAATGTTTGTTATTTTCCTTTTTTTCATGAATATTTGCAAGGAATATTTTTTATTTTTTTTTATTTATTTTTTATTTTTTTTATTTATTTATTTTTTGTTTTTATGAATATTTTTAAGCAAATGGAAACACCTACAATTGCGCAATGAAAAGGAATTGTGAACGACTTTCATACATATTTTCATGATGTAGAAGAATGTAAGTAGAAAATTATATGGAATGATTGTCAGGTGAAATATTTAAACTTATTGAAATTGATAAGAAATTTTACCCATTTTGTGGTCATAGTTAAAACCGATTGAAATAATTTTTTGGAATTTAACTTCAAAAGTCTCCTTCTTAACGTTCGCATCTATCAAAAATTTAACAAAATAAGCGTAACCACTATTTTTAGACAAACTTTTCTTTAATATTTTGTGTATATGCCCCGACAAATGAAACGATAAAAGACAATACTAATTGTGTATTGAATTTTTTACCTAATACACACATGCTTATTTTGAAAATATTTGCTTAAAATTAAACCAAAGCTTATTGGTTACGCTTATTTTGTCACTTTGGACTCACGAAGAAAAACATTTTTATCACTCACGCCCATGTCCTCTCACCCGTGTCAACTTTTGACTAATATTAATAATAAACTCATCTTCGAAATTATATTATTTTTTTTTTAATTTTCAAACTTTTCTAATGACAATCTTTATACTTAATCGTTATTTGAAATCACACGCCGAACAGTTGATAAAGTGACAGTGAACAAAAATTTTCGAAAATGTTAAGAAAGAGTTGTTTTCTTTTTACGTATTCTTTATATATGCTTTAAAGCAAAAAACATTTTCTACTCACGCTCACGCATGCTCACACGTGACAACTTTTTTAAAACAGCATTAAATTTTTTTACTTGAAACTGGATTTAAGAAATAATTTATTTTCGATTTTCCCCGTAAAGTAAATATTTCGTTTAAGTTACTCAGTAAAATAGGGTTTTTTTTTTAATTGCATATATTTGCAGCTGGAATATTTCAAGTTCGGAAGATAATCAATTGTCGTAGAGTAGTGTGATGGTATAATTGCTATCATGTGATATTTGGCTCTCTTAGGCCCAAACTCACATTCATTAGTTAGCTAATATCAGTAGTTTAAACAATAATAATTGATTCACAGCTCTTTGTTTACCATTAGTTAAACCTCCAAATGTCATTGGTTAACAAATAGTTAGACAACAGCTGATTCGTTATAAGTTTTATTAGTATCGTTACTTTGTGAATAATTTTATACACATTTCACACATTAACGTTGTCAAGTATCTTCCTTGTATTTAGCTGTAACACATTCTATTCTTTTAGATTTTATTATCAGCCATGTTCTGAAAACCATTTCGTTTTTAAATCGCAAAGTTTCAAAAACGGGAAACACTGTTCTCTTTATCAGATAGTTTAGTGCCTTCGAAATTAAGTTCGAACCAATTAAAAAGCTGCAATAAGTGAGCTTTTTTGTTGATTTCTTTCCTGACATTTGTCGGTTGCAAAACGAAATGGTTTTCAGAACCTGGCCGTATATTTTGAGTTTTCCGAACCTGCGGTAAAGTTAGGCGACCGAGCACTGTTTAATCCATTTTTTAAGATATAATATAACAGATGTAAACAGAAACCATATCTTATAGCAAAGCTGGCAATAGTGAAACTTAATAGTTTGATAGGGTTACCATTCTTTGTTCATATTAAGAATTTTAGTTAAACGATACACTGTGAATATGAAGTATTAGTTAAACAATAGTTATAATTTTAGTTTACTAATAATTAACTAATGACTGTAAATTTGGCCCTTAAATATATATCTACTGCTACGTTACAAAACTAATAGATCCTTGCAATGCGCGCAGTCTATTCTTTTCGATCGATTAATTTTAACCCTTTTCGTCGTTATTTATTATTAACACAAAACATCAACTGCCATTAAGTTTAATAGTTTTGGAAATAACCTTAATTTAACTACGATCTTTAAAACAAAATTTTTTGCAATTATTATTTCTTTTTTTGCAACCATTTTAAGACAAAATCTGTTTATAATTATTGTAACAAAATCATTTGTCTTACCCGTACTATTATTAATTTGTATACATATATTTTATGCCTTTTCAACATCATAATCATAAAAATCGTAAAAATATATAATTATAGACTTAAAAAAAAAACAAAACTAAAAAAACATAAATGCTCTATAAAGATTTTAAATTATAAGACATCGTCGTAAACGGTTAAACAAATCTTAATAGTTATTGTATTTTTTTTTTTGCACAAATGTGAGGAAAACTCTATTTTATATAAAAAAAAAGTAATTGTGGTTTATTTAAAGTATTGAAAATAATATTTTATTATGCAATATTTAAATAATTACAAGCTATTTAGTTTTATAGTTAATGGCTATAAAAAATATTATACTTGCAGCAAATGTTAGCCAAAGAAATTAAGGTGTAATATTAATAGTAAAAATACAATTCAACAGATTGTTTTAGCTATCAATAAAATATTTGAAATAAAAACATATTATTTCCAGTTAATAAGTTAAAATAAGTAAAAATTTTAATTTAATTTAACTATGTAGAATGAATTTTAAACATGTATAATATCTTAGTCAGACTTAAGTTCAGTATATTTTCAATACTTATAAAATGAAATATTTTTACATAATAGAGACCATTTCTCATATTCTATTTTCTTATAAACTCATATTAATAAGCTGATGTTAATAACAATCTCTACCGAAGTAGATAGACATGGTTGTTGATGATGTGTATGGCGGCACAGAAAAATATCAACATTTCTTTCAGCTAAAGTCTAATTTAATTTTTCTTCTCTTCTTTAGAAAATCACATAAATTAAGAATAAGATTTCATTCTGTAAGAATTGAAGTTATTTAACTCAAGCTCGATTAAAAAATTAAGATAACTAAATATATAATATTGGTGTTTTAATATACTAAAAAAAATTTTCTTTCATCAATACTTTAAATTAAAAAATAACCAATTATCAATTAAAACTTTAATAAGGTCAATTACACTTTTTAATTAATTAAAAAGATAATTTAAAAAGAAGTTTAATTTACTTAATTAAATGTTTAATTCAACCTTTAACCAAATAAATTTTCAAACAAAAGTTTAATTGGTTCAGTTAAACTTTTTATTGATTATTTGTATTATCTTTCAATTGAAGGTATTAATTGTATAAATGTTTATATTACATAGGGCTTAAAAATTTTTATTTTTTTCCCGATTTTCAATTTTTCCTTCAAAAGTGTTCAGTTAATTTTTTATGTCCAGTCAGATTTTGAATAACTATTCCTCGGGAACTGTTTCTCTCTTAAAAAAAATAATTTTCAGGCAAAATTACACAGCTAAACGTTTGACTTCGAAAATTGTAAACCCTCTCTTCCCTCTAATTTTTCTCGCGGCCTGTTTAGAAAAGAAGACTTTTTCAGGAAAATGTAATTCCCTGGTAAATATTTCTCACATAATATTTAAAGTTGGACAAAGTAAATTTTTAAGCTTAGCAATTTTAAGAGTTGCAGTATTTTTCATATATCGAGCCATAACACCACCAAAACTGCTTAAGCGACATATTTTTCTAACTTCATTTTTTGAAGAAAACCGATTATCTACGTTAGTAAATAATCAATTTTCATCAAAGAAATAAGCTCGAAAAATATGTCGCTTAAGCTTATTTGAGGCTTATGGACAGATATGTACTATGGTCATATATTCAGTATTTTTTTTTTTTTTTTGCAAACTTTAGCAGTCCTTTTTTTAAGTTCTAGCTTTTATTTTTGATTTGCGGAGTTTTTGGAGACCACCGAGGAACAACAGTTTAAGGGCCTTATTTTGTTAAACGCAACGCTTGGCGTTGATAAATTTTGTACGTATTTTGTTTTTGTAATTTAAATTTTTTTATATAAAATTTGACAACGCTTGGCGTGGCGTTTTACACAATTAGGCCCTAAAACTTGGGCTGATTACTATAGCCGCATGATATGATTTTACATGCCCACCATTGCGAAAATCGTGATTTCAATCAAAAGTCTTAAGGGGTATAAATCTTCAGTTATTGATAGAATTACAACAAAGATATTGAAGTCCAATCCACTTACGAGTGCTTGGATAATACTGCCAATTATTTAAACATTCTAGGAAAACGCAATTTATTCAGTGAGCTGTATCTGTACATTTACCTGGATTCAATAACTTTTTACGAGCTTATTTGCTTGTGGTAACAATAATGTGATTCTGTAATTTCTTTTTACGATAGTCTCTAGCTTTATCTTACTCACCATTTAATTCTAAATTATGTGGTATCTCTGTATAGAAAATGTGAAAATAAGCGAAAAGAATAATAAAGAAAAATTCAATGAATATAATCTTGTGATTTAATTTGTCTTTTCTCCAACCGACAGCGAATAACGTTAAAAACGAAACTATTGAATCACATTATTGTTACCGCAAACAAATAAATATGTCGATAAGTATTACTATTTTCGGTAAACAAAAAGTTACAGAATCCAGGTATTGATCTTCTTTCTTCACTCTTTAGAAGCATGTAGATTCCACATTGTAGAACAAGACAAGGCAACACAGCTTGCAGCAAAACAGCTGACCTTGAAACTCTCTCTCTCTATATATATTTATATATATATATATATATATATATATATATATATATATATATATATATATATCTATCTCTATACCTATCTCTATATATATATCTCTATCTCTAACTCTACCTCTATCCAGTGATGCCAACTTAGTCCTTTTAGGGCTAGATTTAGCCCATTTTCAGTCAGTCAAAATGCGAAAAAAAATGTTTAGCCCCAAACTAAAAAAGGCGCAAACCTAGCACCTTTTACAATAATCTTTCAGCCCTTTTAGCCCCTTTTTAGTTTTTGCTCGATATGGCTACATTTAAACTTTTGCGAACTTTTACTTCCTTTAATCTAGCAAAATAAAATGAGTAGAATGTCGATATTGCTTTACCAATTTAAAAAAGAAGAATAATATAGAGTAATCATTTATTTCTTCCAAATTTTGTATGCCTTGAAAGTTATTCAGTACAGCCTAAAACAGATAATGTATGTTTTTGGAAGAGCGAGAAATCGAAATTCTGTTTAATAACGGCCAATTTTAAATGTATCTACTTATGTAAACATACATATGTATATGTATTTCTACTATATATGTATGTATATGCTAACTATTTAATCTACGTATGTACATACCTCATTGAAATGTAATATGAAATGTAAATGAAATATGTACAATATTGAAGCTCTCAAGCTATGTATGTGTTGACCTCATGATAGTTATTTATTTTCTAATAAATTACTTTACAAAAATTGATTTGATGTTTTTATTTTCAAGAAAAACATTTTAATAACTACTAGCCCCTTTTCGCGCTTTTTCGAAAAATTTTACTTTTTTTTTTTTAATATTTTTTCAATTTAGCCCTTTCTAGCCCTTTTTCCAAAAATTTTTACGCATTTTGAGCCTCAAAAGTTGCCATCACTATCTCTATCTTTCTCCCTCTCTTTTCGCCCTAATATATTTGTCTTGTTTACCTCTAAAAACTTTTATTATTTATTTCATTTAAAATAAATCTTGATATCTCCTTTTTAAATCAAATACATTTAACTCAAATTTTTAATCGCTACCAATAACTTAAAATAAAAATCTTAAATTTTTTCAATAAAACAAACATATTGCCGTTATCAAGATCATATTAAATTATTTGTGTAAAAATATCTAACAAGCCCAACTAATTTCGTATTTACATAAATACTCGTACGTACATATGTATGTAAAAACATATTTATATGTTAATATAAGCTTTTTTCTCTTAGATAAATTTAGTATAATAAATTGATATTGATCTAATCCAATATAAACAATATGCCTTAGCCAGCAAACAAATACACGAAACGAATGCTTTAATTTATTATCAAAAGACCACCAATGAACTGGCTAATACATAGAACTGAGGAAACTAAGGAAAAAAATATTTAACATCAATATTTATTATTTAATAAAATATACTAAAATATGATATCGGTTAATTAAATAAGATTTGAGTATCGATTGGCTGTTATGAACAGTTTGTGCTTTAAAGGTTAAGAATTGTCAGGCAATACAATGTGCACAAAGCGATGGTGGCATGGTGAGTAATTTTTCACTCACGTATGGCAAACGAGAAAAAGCGCCAAAACTAAAAAATCCCTAAAACTAAAACAAAGCACCAAAAAGCGAATAAAAAAGCGTCAAACCTAACATCAATGAGATCATCTCATCGTAATTTTATCCTTAGTACATATTAAGAATTTTAACTAAAACCCCCTAAAAAAATGTTCATAAAGGTTTTTGAAAATTTTCTCCTTCCATTTGATATAATTTAATTTAAGTAGAAAAGGATAAATCATGATACAAATATAACAGGTACATGCACAAGCCCAGCCTGTTAATGTAAACAATACCTACAGTTGTCAAACTTTGTTTATAAGCTACAAAAATGTTAGTGTATGTGTGTGCATAAAATGATTGCAGTGTTGCCAGTGAAATTACACATGGATGTGTTTCCAATTACATATTGAAGAAAATTACACTACAAATGTTTTTTGTAAGTTGAAATGAAAACAAAAATAAATAAAAATAAAACATAAAGTAGAATTACACACAGATTATATATGAATGTAATTACATGGCCTACATATGAGAGTAATTGCACACTCTGTGTAATTACACACCTATTGGCAACACTGAATGACTATAATCATTCATGAATGCCGCGTCTGTAATTGTACTTTAGTTACCTTGTAATTGTTATTTTTAAAAACAAAAGGCATCTGTTTCTGACAATTATACGTTTGTTTATACCAACAAAATGAATGTGTTTTTTGGTGTTGTAATTTTGTTGTAGTCGTGCATGTACCTAGTATAATTGTACCATGGGATAAATCTTCCTAAACTCTTTAAGAAAACTGTTGTAATTTCATAACCACATATGTTATATGCAAATAAAGAATTGAATTGAAAAAAAAGCGCCAAAGCTAAAAAATGCCATAAACCGAAAAAAGTTTAAACTCACGAACATGCTTAATTTATACCAAGAACGTGAATGGGGCACGTCGCCACATGAAGTGTAATTAACTTGTTACTTTTGGCTTGCAGAATTATTGCTGCCGTTTTTTTCTCTTTAACAACTTAATTATTTTAAAATATAAAATGGAACAAATATTTCACATGGGCATAACATTATAAATAAATGATGAAGTGAAATATATAACGAGAGTATCAAAATTGATTATAATGATTTTATTTGATTGTTTGTAGAAAGCGAGCATACACAACAGAGATTCACAAAACTATCGTTTTAAATACTCCTTGAGTATTGGCTGTCAAACAACTATGAATGCAGACAGCTGAAAATAAAAAACACGCTCATATGCAAACACATGCATTAGCTTTTGACCGAATAAGTAAAACTATAAACATCAAAGAACTATGTTTATACACATTTTTTAAATTATGCAACACAAACAACTATAACTATAATTTTTAGACTTATATAACGCATGTTTTCGAACAGAAAACACACATCTACAAATTGTTCTTTCCATATTATATACGAGTACACAAATGTATGAATATGTTTTTTTTAGTAGGACCAGGACTCAGGGTATAACCCCTACTCACGCAATGCATTGTGCTGGAACTAGGAAAATAGGTTATGTAGAGAAGGAGGTGGCGAATGTTGAATAAATATCCCGAGTATCATGAGTATATTTGTTTGCCCGATTAAATATCCGTAGCCTGAGTGTAAACATACTCAGACTGTAAGTATGAGAGTGTTTGATATAAATGTGCCTTTTTATTTTTAGCTGTAGCGTATTTTAGTTTTTTGCATAAATGAAGTAGAGAAGCTCTTGTCGGCTATAGTCATAGTTGCTTGAGAGAAAATATGTGAGCATACGAATTGTTTTGCGCTGTAATCATGATTATATGCAGTTACTTAAATTAAGACTATTGAATAAGAGTACTCATTGTCATTCTCTAATACATACATTAGGCTACATGCATTTATACACAAGAATTTAACTTTCAGAAATTTTTTTCGAATTTTCTTTTAAATTTTCTTTGGTGCTAAACTTTACCACAAAGTATTTTCATTCTATGAAAGAAAATATAAAACAAACGAGCGATTTTCGTGTTACAAGAACCTATGCTAAGATCGCTTTTAAAGTTAATTTCGTACTTAAGCAGACTTTCAATTTAGGCGTAGAACGTATTTGAAGGTTTTACATATGTTAAATATTGCGAGGGATATTTTTGTGCAATATTTTAACCCTCTAACTCTTCTCCATATGGTTCTATTTCATTCATTGCCTAAAAACACGTTCAAACAAATGTCCTTAAATGTATACCAAAATTATTAAGGCCTTATTCATAAAGGATATTATTGATTTGTAAGAGGTTGTTTATACAACAACTTTTTACACTTAATAATTTTTTATGAATAATGCTATTAAAGTGTTCGTATTCATCATAAAGTTCTACTACAAGTCCTTGAATAGCTGGAAACTATTTCTTTTTTTCAGAGATTTTAAAATTATTCGTTCTAAATAAATGTTGCATGAAAAGTCTCCCAAACAAGATATTTTTCATTTTACTTTATCTTATCATAATGCATATGTATGTAGTATGTATATTCGTTAAAAGCTATTTTTTTAATAAAAAATTAACTTTGCGGAAAATTTGAAGAAACATTTTTTTATAATGATTTTTTTTTTAGATAAAAAACTCGAGCTAGTATTTCACTCACAATGGCCTGCTGACAGCCAACTGTTTATTAGTTTTTAACTTTTCTAAAATTATTGAATTTGAAATATTTATGTTGTTTAAAATCAATTAAATTTTTATGGGGTTTGCATTTATTCATATCTATTGAATATTTAATGCAAACAAGTCTACTGCAAGATAGCAACTAATAAAAATGTAAATTTTTTTTATGAGGAACTAAAAAACGTTTAAATTTTTTATTTTTTTTTGATGTTTTCAAACACACAAAGAATTTAAATTAACTTAAAAAATTTTATAATTTAATTAAGTGTTTATTTTTGAAAATAAACTGAAGAAAAAAATCAACAAGAATAAAAATAAAATAAAAACAAAGTCGTGTTATTTAAAGTATTAAAATATTTTGGAACTTAAACAATTTTCCGAAAAAGTTAATAATTAAAACAATTTTAATTTTGATTTATGAAAAAAACTATATTTGTTTTTGAAGATCAAGTTTTAATAGATTTGTATATTAGTAAAACCATAAATTAGCGTAAAATTTATTATATGAAATATTTTGTGTTTTTCTTCTTGAACAGGTCCATAAATATGTTAATAGCCATTACTTGTGACATTGAACTCTATTGCAAAGTACTGAAAGAAAAAAACTCCAAATTATTTATGGCTATTTGGTACATTTTTGTAAAATTTTTTTCCCTTGGAATTTTCTTCTTAAAAAAATTTATGTTTTATGATTTTTTAGGAATGTTGAAAAATTGTAAAATTTATTCAAAGTGACATTTGCATTTGTATGTGATATTTAAAGTTTATTAAAAGGCTGCAGTTATGGCTGTTAATGTAATGTGTCAAAAATTATCAATTTAATTAAATATATCGCTCGGAATGGTGAATTTAAAAAATCGAACTTGAACCTGACTCAAATTATGTGTGCGTATTTTTCAAGATTTTAAAACAGTTTATTTTACAATAATTCTTTCTGCCAAAAAAAAACCGACTTCAATGCAAAGATCTGATAGAAGAAGATAAGAAGAATAGAATAGACAACAACAAAAATTTTACATTCGGTCCAAAATGTACTGAGTCCAAACTGTACTGAGATTGTACATACACCTGTGGTCGGCGCCGCGCCTTTTCTTATACTCTTCATTACGTATGTGTATACACGCATTACTGAGAACAACTTGTGTGCATCGCATACTCTTAAGAATCAGCGTTGCCAGAGAACAATTTTTTCCCAACAATAAGAAAATATGTCCCAAATCACACTGTGCAAGTCTTATTGCTAAGCTGATTAGTTTCAGGGAGAGAGAGACGAGGGGAACAGCAACGTTTCTTTTCCCCCCGTCTCTCTCTCCTAATAAACTAATCAGCTTAGCAATAAGACTTGCATAGTGTAAATAGGGACTACGTGTGATGAGAATTTACTAAATTTTTTATTTTCAGAAAATTATTATGGCAAACCAGAAAAGTAGGTTTGTCAACGTACGTTTTCATGCATGAAAAAACGTGACATGCAAAGGCAGTTTCAAGCATATATTTAAATTATTTTAAGAAAATTTTCTACAAAACTATCTCTTTACTCTACTCATCTTTACATTGGCGTAGCAACAAGAGAAGATGTACATATTTCTTTATAAACTTTATAAAACTTGTGTGTTTCTTCTGACCATAATAGAATAAAGTTTGGTTTTGGAGATTTAAAATTTAAAGTTAAAAATTTAACTGACAATACCGACTCGTGGTAAGAGTATAACACACACAATTGAAAAATGTAATGGTATGGGTTGCAGACCACGGACATACACACACACGTTGTGTGTATGCTCTTTTATTTTTCTGGGCACATACAAACACACACATGCATTGGCATTAGTTCTGGCAGCTATGTGCCCTAAACACAAACATAATAGTTTACCATCTACCTCTGAAGATACTAATTATTTCTTTACATTACTTGTAAACACTCATATATACGAACACCAATGCATCCATCGTGCTTCGTTTATTATCCGACAGCATTTATTATTGCTTCAGTATAATACATGCCACGAGAATACTTTTAAAAAACAAGACGTATTTACATTTCAAGACTTCTTACGCAGCCCTCTAGTATGTAGATAATATATTAGGTTACATACACCTGCCCCCGTATTCTGTAACTCGCTGAAGCTAAATCTCTATCGCTAAAAATATATAGAGTCGATTTATCAATTTTCGGCTACAAATGCAACTTTCAAACTTGTATTGCTAAATCAAGCGTTGGCTCAAAAACTAATTGCGCCGAAATTTTAGTAATTTATGTCGTCGCTACAAAAATTTAATTTTCTGTTTCCTCAGCGTTTTAGCCATCGAATTTAGCTTCAGCCTTAGCGAGTTACAAAATACAGGGGCTGGACTAATATAAACATACCAACTCAATTAATGTAGGGTACAACACAACAGTATTGTTTAGTTTTTTTGTTAAAATTGATGTTGGTTTAAGTATCTTGGAATTCTCATTCAGTTGTTGAGTAAAACTATATATGGCTTTAAGACTCGGGAAAGTCAGCCACGACTAAGTACGAGCGGCAGTTGCAAGTAAATTATTTAAATGCACGCTTTAATTCCTCGCTACTTCTTGTTCCTATATCAATTAGTAGTTATAATAAAAGTAGTTATTGGAATCAATGTTGTCAGATATGGCGATTGGTTGCCAAATAAGGCAATAAAAATATATTTTTGGCGTTGAAAATGGTGATTTACTTGGCGATATTTAAACACCTTGGATTTGAATAACGCTCCTACAGAGTGATTTGGTAAATGAGATCTGTTTTCTATATTTAAAGAAGTTGTTATTAAAAATGCTTGATCGACTTCCAAAAAATATGTTCATATACATTCCAAGTTAAAAAAAATATTTTCTGTGACCAAGTTGTGTAGTTTATGCTCCAAAAGTAGCTCTTGACTGACACTTTTTGTATGTGACCGCTGACCGTCATACAAAAATTTCTGTGATTGACTGTTGACTGATGCAATTTGAGTTCACACCATCGATCAAGCCAAAATTTGAGCAAAAGCTTAAAAGTTTTATTGTATTGGCAATATTTAGCCTCCTTAGGCGATTTTCCGCAAGTAATTTAGTGGGGAGGCTAAAAATAAATATTAACCAACCAGACAATGGCAATGAGTACTCAAAAAAAATTTACATAAGTAAATAATTGAGACATTTTTTTAGATTTAATTGAACTGTAGTGAATTTTAATCAGAAATAATTTCTTAATTGGGCTTAAGTTCAGAAACTTTAATTCTTAGGGCCAATTTCACCAACTTATTTAAATATCAATTCATATTTAAAAATAATTTTTCCATACAAAAATTAATCAAAATCGACATTTAAATATGAATTAATATTTAAATAGAGTTGGTGAAATTGGCCCTTAGTGAATGAAATATTTTTATTAATTAATAGGAGTTTCTAAAGACGAGAAGAAAGTAAATAATCTGAATTAAGGTAACTGCGTATAATCATAACTATAGTGCAAACAATTCGTATATTCACATATTTACTCTCGAGCAACTGTGACTATAGCCGATTCTAACATACAAGAGCATATCTACTTTGTAATGCAAAAAACTGAAATATGCTGCAACATACATATCAAACGCATTGATTCTCTATCTCATACTTGCACTCTGAATATTTTTATACTCAGGCTATGGCTATTTCATCGGACAAAAAAAAAGGGCGCATGATACTCGGGATATTTATTCATTACTCGCCACGGATACGAACCTCTGAATTCTTTTATATATCCTCGTATTTTGTAATTAAATCGTATTAAGGCGAGTATAAAAATAATTTAAAATTTTCTTCTAGCCTCCCATTCTATTAATGCTAAAACAAAACTATATTCTTATACATATATGCCCTTAATTATGAAAGTGGTCTAAGCCATGTGCATTTTTGCTCGAAAATATCAACTAAATTTTAAAATATCATCAATAAATATTAAATGAAAATATATAAATCGAGAGTAATACAACTCCAAATTGAAATGTTGTATAATATAAAAATATTTCTTCATTTGTTCAAATGTAATCTACTAAATATCTCGAACAAAGAAATATATGACTTAGACCACTTTCATAATTAAGGGCACATATATGGAATTTACGTCCTTCTTAGTTAAGAAAAATATTAAATCATTAAAAACTGTAAGCTAATAATAAGGATACGCCAATTATAACGCGTTCGTACCAACAACACAAAATTCTCAAAAATCAACATATGTAAGTTAATATTCCTGAAAATCACAGATTTTCTAAAACTCTATACGAGAATTTGGAAATGTTATTCTAGCAAAAGTCTACTCATAACTTAAGTGGGAAATAAACATAAAAAACCTGCCCAATCAGCTTTCAAAAATAGAGTTGTCAATTTAAAGAAATCTAATCTGCCTTCAAAAAATTATCGAAACAATAGAAAAAATATTTTCTCAAAATATAAATAATTTTCTCACAAATTGTTGGCATTTACTTACATTGTCATTTGCGAGAATTCTATAAATGACTATAGTGCCAAATTTTTAAAACATTAAAATAAAAGCCTGCAAGGCCAATTTCTGAATCCAAAACCTTTTTGTAAACAACTTAACACAAAACTATTTTTAATTTAACTTAATTGCCATTTCATTAGTTTTGCCCGAAAATACATTTTTAAAAATAAATTTCTATGAGAAATTTTATTTTAACACCTTTTGTTAAATGGACAAATACATACATACATACATACATATACATATATGGAAGTGCGTATGTGTTAACTTTTAAAGTGTGTAAAGTTAAACCAAATTCCCACAAAAATTATTTATTAATATTTAATAGATTTCTTTATATGTACTCATATGCTATATTTACTTTTTATAGTCTTTAACCATTAAATAAATATTTTTCGTGATATTTTTGTTTGATTTTTTCTTTTCTTTTAAAAGAAATTTTTACGATCTTATAAAAATGTGTTAAATGTTTAGTTTAGTTTAGTATGGAGTAACAGGGAAATGTTTTTTTTTTGGCTTTTAAATTGGTCTATTAATTCAGGGTCTTTAGACAGAATATTAAGTAGTAAACATACTATTTACTAAGTGATGGCGCTGTGATCAGATTTTATTACCTTTTTTTTTTGAATTTCAAATATTTAAATTTGTGGTCTGACATTTGTGCATTTTAGTTTTTGTTTTTAATTTATAAACAGCAAATTAAAAGCAATAAAACAAATTGACCGCCGCCACCACCAACGCCTAATGGCCAATATTCGTTTCTTTGTTATTTTTATTACACTCTAATGGATTTTGCGGTTTGATGTTTTAAATTTTATGTTTTTATTTCACGACAAAGTTATAAAAAAATATAGTATAAATATTAAAAAAAAATAAATATTGATAAACATGACTCTGCCGATTGCCCAGTTTCAGTACTGGGTTAAGCAAAACGAAACAGTTATTGGAAGCTAAAATATATAAATAAAACTGCTTACAAACAGGAATTTGAAACGGATGTGCATAACTTGAAACAATTCGGGGCTTCTTATCTCCAGCCATAAATTGAAAGAGCTTTAAAAATTAGTAAACGAAATAAATAACGAAAAATGAAAGCTGCTTAAAATTTAACGATGGCCAGAGTCAACAATGTCTTGACTTGAATATTACTTGTAGGTATGTGTCTTGAATTTGACTTTACTATAGTTTAACTTTGACCTTACTATCACCTGACTATAACTTGACTATGGCTTGACTATGACTTGACTGTGACTTTAGGTTTTTGTTTGATTTTTCTTTAAAACAAAATTTTTACAATCTTGTGACTTGACTGTGACTTGGCTATTCCTTTACTGTGACATGGCCATGGGATAACTATGACAGTGGCATTTGAAAAATAAAATTGATTATCAATTTGTGTCACAGCTATCAATTTCAAGGAATTTTGACGACACAGTGTATTTGTGATGAAACTGAAATCGATTTATTGAACGTGTGCTTGCAGCATGACTTGACCATGGCTTTGAAATGACTTAACCATGACTTGACATTAACCTTAATTGGACTACGTATTGACTATCACTTGACTATGACTGGACTACTACTTGACTATGACTTGACCACTCCTTGACAATGACTTGACTATCACTTGACTATGACTTGACTACTACTTGACAATGACTTGACTATGACTTGACTATGACTTGAGTATCACTTGACTATGACTTGACTACTACTTGACAATGAATTGACTATGACTTGATCATGACATGACCATGACTTGTATATGACTTGATTATGCCTTGACTATGATTATAATATGACTTGACTATGACTATAATATTACTTGACTATAACTAGACTAGGACTTGACTATGACTTGAATTTCACTATAATATGCCATGAACATGAGTTGACAGGACCTGACTATGACCTGATTATAACTTGACCATGGTTGGACTATGACTTGACTATGAGTTAACTATGTCTTGGCTATGACTTGACTATGAATTGACTATGACTTGACTATGACTTGACTATGACTTGGCTATGACTTGACTATGACTTGACTATGACTTCACTGTGACTTGACTATGACTTGACTATGACTTGACTGAAGTTGAATTAATGTGACTCGCACATGATTTGACTAAGACTTGATCCTAACTTGGCTATGATCTGACTTCGATCTGACTACGCTTTGGTTATTGTGCCACTGTGCCTCAAATTTTGCTTGACTGTAACTTTTTTATGATCATATTTGGTTTTTGCATAAACTATCCGAAGAACAAAGGACTGGAACTATTATATGACATAAATGTAATAGCTTTCAGAGTGGACAAAATCTTGCCCTTCACAGCGTAAATGAGAAAACTGATAAGTGGAAAGTTTTGCTATTAAAAACTAAAAATTTTATTTATATTGATTTTATTATATTTTTATTTGTTTGACATTCATTATTTAATGTGTAAAGGATTTTTGACTGTTTTGTTGGTTAAGCAAGCATTTTGTACTTGGGTTGAAAAGTCTGCTGAAAAATGCCTTAAGCAGCAATGAAATGCATATAAATTGTGCTTTACCAACAAAATAAGCAAAAATTTCAATTAACAGAAATATATTTATGCCACACACTACACATACGCCTGTTCAAATATCACTATCATTTAATTCTAAGCAAGTTTATTGAACCATGTTACACATTTTTTTTTCCTTAGAGACTATAAAATCAAAGTGCGAGTTGCATATATAAAATTTTTGCATCGTTTTGATGTGTTAATCAATTTGCAATAAACGTTTCTTTTTTCATTTGATTTATAAATTTGTGTCACAGAAATATTGGTTAATTAATTTATCATTCAAAATGTTCTGATTTCAAAATATTAAAAAAAAAGTCTATTCAAATATATAAATAAAGAACTCAATAACAATTAACATGAATAAATTAAACACCAATCATGCCAACAACAGTTTAGAAAGAAAAATAAAAACTCTTAAATTTTCTAAAAAAAATATAAAAAAAATATTGACAAAGTAATTTGATAACGACATAAATCAATTAAGAAAATAAGGCAAAAATACTTATGTACATATGTATAAAATAAAACAAATTACAACTGTTAAACACACACACACACTCTATAAGAAATATAAAACGCGAAATATTTCAAATTTGCGGCAAATCACTTTCAATAAAAATTGCAATAAATTATAATAAAATACTGAGAAAAACTCAATATAACTTTTTTTAAGTTTTTATTTTTTTTTTAATATTTCACACTTGTTTTACGCGCTTTTTTAAGTAACAAATTTCGTTACTAATTTTTTAATGGTTTTGCTGTAATGCAGTATTTTTACTTTTTTTTTTAATTTAACCGTTTTTCTTTTTCAAATTTGTTGCTCGAAATTAAAAAAAGAAATAAAGAAACCTCCACCGACGTTTCGCTTCGTTTAAAACCACAACACGTCTAATGCCTGACAGCTTTGAAACAATATTGAATTTTGAAAATTTAGAATATTTTGCTTAAAGTCTACAGCAAAAAAAAAACGTAACAACTCGCATAACTTTGCATGTGTATACATTATGATAATTAGGGTGAGCCCAAAATAAAACCCATTTTAGAAAAGGTTTTTGAGATAAAATAAAAATTTTTAAACTCTAAAATTATCAAAAAGAAAACATGAAAATTTACTTATGTACAAAAATCGATTTAATGTACCCGAATAAGATATTCGAATAAAAGATACGAATAAAATATTCGCTTTTGCGGGGATAGAGTATTATGTTACAATTATTTACTTTAAAATGGAAGGAAAATTAATGTTTTCTGCCTATTGAAATAAAATTTTTTTAAAAGGAATTGAAATCGGTTTACAAAATTTTTTTAATTTATTTACTCCCTCACTACTGAATCGCTTTCTCAAAATGTTTGCTAATTTGAAAAACCCAAACTAGCTCTAATAAAATTTTTTATATAGTTAGTAAGTTTCAAATGTAATTGTTGAGTATGTATAGTCGAATAAAATTTTCGAATAAAATTATTCGAGATTTTTAATACAAATATTTATAGTCATAGTATGCATTGCTTCAAATAATCTACATAAAACATATTTTTTCTTCTAATAGAACAGCAAACACCAGTGTTGCATACATATATAACTAGTTATTTTTTTAATCGTATATTAAATCGAATAATCTAATAAAATTTGCTTATATAACTTAACCAAATACTTGAAATTTAAACGTATAAATTTACTGATATATAAATGAGTTTTTTGAAATAAATTTTTGAATCGTCAATTTCATTTAACCGGATAAAATATTCGAATACAAATAACCGGTTTTTAGTAAAAGTCACTATAAGCAATTTTCAAATGCTTAAAAAACTAACATAAGGCCGGAGTTTTTTTTAACGCTTAAACTTATTCGCTTGTGACGTTAACTCCGAATAATCGAATAAAATTTCTATCGCTTAAAACCGTCCTAGTTTTTTAATACAAATATTTACAGTCATAGTATGTATTTAACCAAGCACTTATAATTTAAATGTACAAACTTACTGATATTTAATCAGATTTTTTTAATAAGTTTTTAATCATCAATTTCATGTTACCGAATAAATTATTTGTATACAAAAAACCGGTTTTTTAGTAAAAGTCAATGTAACCTATTTTTAAAGCGCTAAAAAACTAACATAACGCTTGTGTTTTTTAACATTTAATTTATTTGCTTGTGACGTTAACTCCGAATAATCGAATCAAATTTTCAAATTTCTTTATCTTCAAATAACTTCCAGTCTTAAAAAAAAAACACTGAGCGTAATAAACGTTTAAGAATATATATTATACATAGCATGATTTTCTCATACTCGAACAAAATATTCGAATAAAACTATTCGTTTTGTTCACTAAACATATTTAAAGTTTTACAATAAATTGTTTCATTTTACAATTTTAATTTTCTTAAGTCCCATAAAAAATAAACACTGTTTATTTGTCTCATCAATAAGAATAATCTCAAAACGATTTCTGTTTTTGTTATAAAAGACCTACGATTAATCGGTTAAAATATATATGTATGCTTTTGCTTAAGCATAAAAATTCTGCTCTAACTGATAAAATGTTATAAAACTGCACATTCTTGAAAGCTTATTAGCTTAAACTATCATGCAATTCTCAAAAAAAAAATATTAGTTTTCAAGATTTCTTCTTTCATTCTCTTTCTTATTCGATAGAGACAATATTTTTTAACTATAAATTAATCAAACACAAATAGGTAATTAAATTAAATAAATAATCTTTGTAGCTTTGTGTTATGATTTTTATAAAAATTCTCTATTAATATTTTCCAGGCATCCAGCTAAACCCCTCAGTAATTAATTTCAATGTATTTTTAATAAAAAAAAATATTTGACTTAGTAAGCAAAATATGAATTTGCGTTTAAAAAAATTTTAAACTTAAATTGTAAGAATTCCCATAAAAAAAACAGTAATTTTCCAAAAACGTTTAATTAACCCAGTTATCTGCAAGCAACTTAATTTTAATCGAATAATCGATAAAAAAAATAACCGTGCGTCAGCTGGTCATGATGTTTGATCCATAACATTCACAAAGTTTCTATTCATTCAAAATATTTTTTGTGTGTGTGCTTACAGTTGATTGAGTCTTTAGATTTTTAGGGCCTAAGTGTTGCCATTAAAAGTCCGGGTCCAGACTTGCCTTTTTTTTGGCAATGATTCTTGAATGTGTGGAAGAGTGTTGAAATTGAAATATATACAATTTTTCGGTCTTTTTGACTAAAAAATAAATAAAAGTTGCTGCAACAAAAATTGCTAGTATGGACCGGGACTTAAGCCATCTCTACTTACGCCGCTATTCATAAATGATTGCTAAAGTTAATGGGCTTAAAGTAGATTCTGTATGAGAAAACTAATTTAATTAATGCTTTATTTAACTTGCGTTTATCGTTTGGGGAACCGGTTTTGGTGTTTAATGTTTGGAAAAGCAGCAAAAAGAATTTTTGAGAAAATAATATAGAAAATAGGAAATGACTTAATTATCAAACTGGTTAAAAATATTCGCTCGAAAATTCTCTTTCAAAAACAAGAACAAGAACTGCTGAAAAACTAGCTTTTGTTCAAAATCACTTCTTATGGGACACCCTAACTAAGCATAAAGCTTCACATTGAGGTGTTTTAGTTGTTGTTGTTTTTTTATCAAGCCAAACATATATACATACATATGTATCTATTTAAAAAAAACCGTACGTTATTTCGCACGAGATTCTGATATGACTCCATAAAACAACACCAACAACACACAACTCAAAACACTTATACGAGTATAAAATAAGCAAATCAAATTAGTTATACCACTGACTGATAACTTTGACAGCGTTTTCTTCAAAAACTTATGTTGTTATTGTGCTTGTTAAGTAATTCATTTGAATATTTGCGGACACTATAGTGTTTTTTTTTTATATGTCATCGCGTGTGTGCGTGAAGAAACCTATTTCAATTATGCTGTTGTAATTTGCTTATTTGCACCTTTAAAAATGAAGAAAATAAACAAACAAAAAAAGCCGAGTACTTCGATGCGTAAGTTTGCGTAAAAATAAGCTCGATTTGATTTATAGGTAATTAATTTTTGTTTGCTTTTGTCGTTTGTTTTCAAGTTTTCTACGCACAAAGGCGCTCGACGCGTTTTCTAAGACTGAACAAATTTCCGACACTTCGCTTGGTATTATAACATAATCAAACAATCAAATATATACAAAAAAAAAGTAAATTCTTTTTCTTCGTTTTGCTTGTGTATGGCGGCGCATTGCTACAAAACATTATTTGAATTGATTCATTCATTCATTCATTAAGTCATAGAGCATACGCAAAATGACTCACTGTACTTTGCAAATCTTTTAAGTCTAAATGTAAAGCAGATGTTTTAGGGTGATTTTAGAATTTTTTTTTTGGTCTTAGTGGAGCCATTAGAAAATAAGAGATACATTTATTGAAAATGATCACATTGTTACTGTAATAATTTAAAACTATTTTGGGAAAAAGATTATCAACTAATCCGCGATTTTCAATAAATTTACTACCAACGAGGGAGAAAGTCAAAATAAATTGCTTTCAAGCATTTGCTGGTTCAATTAAAAAAATTAATCAAATAGAATTACTCACTCAGTAGTAATGGGTGTTTTTTATTGAGGTATAGAACTTTAAGTTGGCATCACTTTTTTAACTGGCGGCCATTTTGTCAGCTGTCAAGCGATTAATATTTAGTTTGGTTTGCCATTTCATCATGAACAGGTTGACAAAAGAACAATGCTTGCAAATCGTGCAAATTTATTTCGAAAATAATGGTTCAGTTCGCGAAGTTTACCGCAAGCTCCGTCCATTTTATGGTCGACATAATCGTCCATCAGAGCAATTAATTCGGTTAACCATGGATCGTTTTCGCACTACGTTTACTCTATGTGATAATACGCATCCGCAGAGACGTCGAACAGTGCGCACCGAAGAAACAATTGCCGCTGTAGAGCAAAGTGTTGAAGAGGACCCGAATGAATCGATTCGCCACCGTGCACAGCAATTGGAGCTTTGTCCATCAACTTTATGGAAGATTTTGCGCAAAGATCTTGGCTTGCGACCTTACAAGATCCAGCTTGTGCAAGAATTAAAGCCGCGAGACCATGCAATGCGTCGTGATTTTGGTGTATGGGCCGAAAATGAGATTGATCTCGATGCTGATTTTCATCGCAAAATTTTGTTCAGTGATGAGGCTCATTTTTGGTTGAATGGCTACGTCAACAAGCAAAATTGCCGCATTTGGAGTGAAGAGAATCCACATGAGACCCTTGAGACGCCATTACATCCACAAAAACTGACTGTTTGGTGTGCTCTATGGGCTGGTGGAGTCATTGGGCCATACTTCTTCCGAAATAATGCTGGAGAGTCAGTTACCGTAAATGGAGACCGGTATAGAGCCATGATAACCGACTATTTTGTTCCCGAATTGGATGGCATGAATGTGGATGAATTGTGGTTCCAACAAGACGGCGCTACATGCCACACAGCGCACGTCACAATCGATTTATTGAAGGAAACATTCGATGAGCGCATAATTTCGCGGAATGGACCTGTCAATTGGCCACCAAGATCGTGTGATTTGACACCATTGGATTATTTTCTTTGGGGATATGTGAAGTCGCTCGTCTACGCCAACAAACCAGAAACGTTAGGGGACTTGGAAGCCAACATTCGGGGCGTTATTGCCAACATACGGCCCCATATGCTCGAAAAAGTGGTTGAAAATTGGACCTGTAGAATTGGCTTTATTCGAGCCAGCCGGCGGCGGCCACATGCCCGAAATCATATTTAAACATTAATGGCATAAAATTATCCTTCCAATAAAGCCAAATTGATGGACATTAAAACGATTTTCTTGTGTTTTATTTCAATTCGAAGTTCTATACCTCTAAAAAAACACCTGTTATAAGCGGCCACTTTAATAAAACATTTCAGAAATAAGTATGGAGCCGCCAGATCATTGGACCACTAAGGTGATTTTATTGCCAAAAGTCAACAATCTTTAAACCAACATTCAGCAGTATACAAAATTTCAAGGGAAGTGCTCTTATGTCCTGTCCCAGTAACTGTCATTAAGCAAATCATAATCAAGTAAATATTTTCATTTAACATACATTTAACAATACAAGGAATATTCCATTCTTATGGGTGTGACAGAGGCCACCATACCGCGATCAACTCTCATGTGAAAACAAATTTGTCAGTCACCCCCAAAATTTTAAATATGTTATTAAAAATTTTAAAAATCTTTTTCAATATTTCATTTGTATGTAACTCCTGTTGGCTCAGCACGTTAAGATGCAACTCGTTGCTGCTGAGGAATACTGCAGTAGACTTCAACCACAATTAATTGAGGTTTTGTAAGCTTTTTTGAATTGTGGTTGAAGTCTGCTTGGATGTGCTGCCTAACAGCACCGAAATCCATCTAGATGTGCTAACCCAACAACAAATAACTTTTTTAAATATAGATTTTAAAAATCTTCAAAATATTCAAAGTTTGCCACAACGTAAAAATGACACCCCTTATGTTTTTCATGAATATTGAGCCGTTATGCGCTCGTTTTCAACATATTTCGTTCTTGTTGTTTATGAATTGGCCATGGCCTCGAATACTTCTAGGAGTATTTTTTAAGCCACTTCTTATCCACTTCAAACTACTCTTGAGGGTATGTAGTATAAGCTTTTAAAAGTTTACCTTTTGTTCACTAGTTATAGTTTTATACTGATTAGAAAAAGTGATTATAAAGTGAAAGTGGTACAGTAATTTCCCCTTAACTGATTTTTTTTCAAGGCTAGTTTTATGATGCAATTAATCGTTTAAATAATTAATAACTGACTCACTAATAAATTTGCAAGCTTTTGAATCAATTAAGTGAATAATTCAATTAACCGGAGATCGATTAAAAGGCAACTACTGTATATCCAAGTAAAATGTTAACTTTTAAATATTTAAGTAGTCTGCATTTGGAATGCGCAAAATTTTAATATTTCAAAAGGTAGAGCAGTGCTATTGGGCACCATTAAAATTAACATCCTGAATCACTATATATGTATCTTCAGGAAGCAGAAGTTAGCTGGAATAGGCTGAGTACGTGTACGGTCCTAGAGAAGATGTAGCCACACTTCCATAATAAAGCCCCAGAACCAATAGTAACACCCCTTTTCCACACGAAAAATTTAGTTTGCAAAGTCTTAATTCAGCTGGGAGAAAGAGACTGTAATACTTACTACAGGGGTATAAGCATGAATAGAAGGAGCATCTCCCAGTTGGTCGCGGTATTAACGGCTCTGCCCTTTCCAACTGGCACATTATGACCTTGAATAGAAATATAAAAGACTAGAAATTTTTAGCAGGGACCGTAAATAATAGTTATCGATTTCAAAAAATTATTTTATGACAGTTATTTTGTGAATTAAAAAATAAACCTTCACCTAAGACAGTTATTTTTCAATGTAAAAACAAAAGGTCGGATGAAACTCTTAAAATGAGAGTTTTATTTTTCCGTCATAAAATAAAACTCATTTCAGGAGTTTTATTTTTCCCGTCCGAAAATAAAACTCAGTTTATGTAAATTGTCTCCCAATACAATCACCTTGCATTGCAATTGAATAAATCGTAATTAAAATAAAAACATATCGTGCTATAACCACCAAAAAAAAGCTAATAAGTCGCTCAAGCAATTTTTGAAGTAAATAAGTGATGTGTACTTGAAAAATAACTGCAAATAAACTTGAATGTTATAACTTGATCGTTATAACTGAACTTAACTGTATATATTTAAGCGAATATATTTCCACACGGTTTTTCAATTGTTCGTTGTAGACGATCATTCATAATACCGAGGTTTGTTATAACCGAACTTAATTGTATATAATTTTCTAAGACATTTTCTTTTCTTTTATCTTCCATATAAAAATTTATTTAAAGTGAATCAGCTAAAAAAGTAAACAAAAATTTACGGCAAATTCCAGTCGATGTTCGTTTTATCCAAACTGTACTGCCAACATTTTTTACATATGATTTTGATTTATCTTCCATATATAAAAGCTTATTTGAAGTAAAGTAATTAAAAAAAATCGGCGGCTACTTTTAAGCCGATTTTTAGCCGAGAAATTAGCGGCGGCGGCGACTGCCAAAAATCGTCGGCGGCTCGCTTTTAGCCGGCTAAGCCGTCTCGGCGCAGGCCACTGCTCACTAGGCGATCGGCAGACATACTAGCAGGTTAGGTGTGCCCTATAATACATCAATTCGCATCTGTCAAGAATAGACAAAAAAAAAAGAGTTAATTTCTCTTTCTCACCTGCTCTGTTAGTGTTCAACATTGCTCACTAAGCCATAAAAATTTCTAGTAAAATACATATTAGACGACCTATCGGAGGTATCAAAAATTTATATAGGGGATCCCAGGCAGTACGTAATGCAATGTGGGGGATATATTACGGCTGATCTCTCGATCTAGCATTGGATTCAGAACTTTTTCGTAAGCTAAAACTGTGACGAGCAGAGCTGTAAATGGAATATCATGATTCTTGATTGTGTGCAGCCACGTAAATCAACCTACTATGGCATCTTTTTTTATGGCCCACTTTTTCTTAAGTTAAACTTGCTAGTGAGGGAAACGTTATGCTTGTGCAAAGTTTAATTTAAATGGGTTGAATAGAATTTCTTGAAAAAAAAAAGTAACTATATGCTCGTATGGGCGTGACTGACACTTTCTAATCACTGTTTGTATCTTAATATGTGCTTTAAGCTTAATATACAAAAAATTTGATTAAAATTTATTTAAAACGTTTAACGTAATTGGCTAAAGAGATTCAAACATAAAACTTTTACATTTAAAAAAGCAAATAGAAAATAAAACTAATAAATATATACCCAGTAAAAAAATGGAAGTCATTCTGAAGGAACCACATTTTCATTGCTTCGAAAAAATCGATATTTTTAATTTGCCGATAGTTAGCAGAAAACTAAGTAGAAGTTTATTTTAATCACACAAAACCTTGTAGTTTTTCCATAGTTTTAGTAAATACTCACCAAAATGTTGAAAAAATCGATTTTTTGAAAGAAATTTATGAACTAATTTTGGCCGAAAATTTAGAAGTTATTTGCTTAAATTTACATGAAAACACTGTTTCGCGTTTAAATTCGTATAAAAAGAAACGAATTGTTAAAATATGTAACTTTTTAAAGTTTTTCCTAGACGAAAATATAAGAACATAGAACACAAAAAATTAAATTTTTCTTAAAATCGCTTCTAATTCGGTGACTAGGCATCGAAAAAGAGAACTTCTTGCAATGACAACCCTATGTAAAAATCATTAGATCGGATCGAAATTTGAACTACTTCCAGACTGCAAACTATACATTTTCATGACTTCTTTGGAGTGTCTTTTTTTACTGGGTATGTATGTATGTATGTATTTATATTGAATGCTATTTTTTTTGCTTGAAATGGTTGTTATTATTAATTGTTTTCGTAATATTTTTTAAACCTACAAATAATTTCTTTGTTAAAAATTATCATATTTCTTTATTTGCATTAGATAACTTAGAATTTTGGATTTACAAACTCAAAAATTTGTTTAGTAATAAAACATATAAACAAGATCACTTATAAAACCTTGTTAAATGTATCAGGTTGCCTTAAATAATTTTATTCCATTATTTGTTAGACAAATTATAATACAAATTTGAAAAAAAAAAAACATGAAATAAATTAAAACACAAATTTGAAAAAAAACATGAAATTTTTGAGATGGAAATCGATTTACTCATATCATAAAAATAAAAAAGTTCAGGTGCTCATAATTTTAAATGTCTGGTGTAACTGAGTTTAAACACACAAATATTTCAATAATCCTTGTTGGGTTTCTTAGCAAAATTATTCTTTGCTATAAGCATTTTAATTTCTAGTTCACTTTTTAAAAATTATATAACAAAAATTTAAAACTTTAAAAACCCCCGATATATCCAGAAAAGATGTGATATATTCTAAGCGGCTAGACCGATTTTTTTCAAGCATAGCTAAGAACACTCTCGATCAAGTCACCTTTCAAACAGAAAAAACTAAATCGAAATCGGTCCAGTCATTTGGTCTGTACGAGAACTTGTACAGATACACAGCCACACACTACACATTTTTTTGGTCGGGGGTTAAAAACTATGACGGGTTCGAAATTGAAATTAGAAATCAATACGAAATTCATCACACTTTTCTCAGAGAATAAATAGTTCTCCAATCAATCAAAAATCAATTAAAAATTTAATGGTATCAATTATACTTGTTAATTGATTAAGATTTTAAGCAAAAGTTCAATTAATTCCAAAAGCAAATTTTAATTAAACTTTTAATTAAACCAATTAAAAGTTTAAACGAAGTTCATTAGACTTTTCACAGGAAAAAAATTTCTCCAATATATTCCTTTAATTAAAAAAACAAATCAATTGAAAATTCAAGTGCGTCCATGAAATTTTTTAAACATAAGTTTAATTCAATCAATTAAATTTTTAATTAAATTTTAATCTGTTAAATTTTTAATAAAATTTTTATCTATTAAATTTCTAAGCAAAATTTTAATTGACTCAAATAAATGTTTAATTAATTATTTATATTCTTTCAATTAAGGGTGCTAAGTGGAGAAAATTTTTTTCTATGTTTCAAGACCAAGGGCCAATTTCACCAACTCTACTTAAATATCAATTCATATTTAAATATCGATTTTCGTAAATTTTTGTATGGAAAAATTACATTTAAATATGAATTGATATTTAAATAAGTTGGTGAAATTGGCCCTAATAGTTTGAAAATCATAAGAATTCCATCACATAAGTGATAGTTATCATTATGAGTATGCTTAAGTTATTTTAACCAATAACATGGTGTTACAAAAAAACACTTTTTGTCAGAACTTGAAAATCGACCTAGTTGGACTTGTAGGCCCAGGTGAGGACATACAAGAACCGTTTTCAAAGGTTTTGAAACACCCTCAAAAATTCGAGATATTTTGAAAAAACTGTTTTAGGATGGGTCGTAGTACTTTAGTACCTCTAGCTCACTCATGTTTTGACCAATTTTAAAATTTTAAACAGTTTTGGAAAGGCAAAGAATTAGGTTTTTAAAAAATGTATGCATTAATTGTATGTTTCAAGAAATTGGGTAAGTTTTTATCGCACATTTCAATTTTTTTTTTATTTTTTTGCGTAATTTTTGAAAATAAACAATTGTTATTTTAATTTTTTTCTATGAAGACCTATCGTTTTTGCACAGAACTTTAAAGGAAATTTTATATACAAAGGAATGAGATATCATTTGTTAGAATCGATTAATATTTGTAAAAGTTATTAAACTTTTTCTAAAGTACAAATATTGCGATTGCAGGCTTTTTTTTTGGTAAGCCACTTCACACAAATAACAGTCCTCTGCTTTATGGAATATTTGATGATGCCAAATCATTGAGAAATATAATGATAATGAGGGGCTCATAAATTCTTCAGACTTCATTTTCTTAAGTACAAAGGGAACAGCTTGTACAAGTACTTTCGGGTTCATACCATTTCCTAGAACTATATGAGCAGTCAAAATCTATTTTGAAGGCATATTTTGCGTGGCTGTCCGCTTCGCGCAGGTATTCCAGTAGAATTCAAACCGCAAACATAAAAAAAATATTATGCTTATCACACACTGCATGATGATAACAACATCTACAAACTTACTTATTTTAATTAAAATAAATATTAATTTACTCTTCTCTAAAAACAATAACCTTGACCACATTGTGTTGGTACTCGTATTAAATTCGTTTATTTTATGTGTTTATCCAAATATATATAGCAGAAATTTAGTTATAAAAACATTCTAAACTTTTTTAATAATTAAAAAAAATAGTACAAAATAACTCCCATTCATCTGTACTATCTTCCAGTTTAATTTTTTCCAGTTTAGGATAAATTGACAATAAAAAAGAGTGTATTTATTTCTGCATCACCGAATATAACAACTTTACTTATTAACAGCCTTATACATAACGAGAAACTGGAAAAAGCGACGAAAGTGAACATGGTCCCAACAAGTTTTGCCAGACAATTTTAGATTACAATTCAGGCTAGGATTTAATAGTGGGTTAAAAATACATCCATCATGCTCCAATTTCTAATGTCAAATAGTTTGAAACTCGTTAAGACATATAGTCAATTTTGCTACTTATGCTAACTGGCATGAAGGTTTTTGTTATGTATAAGGCTTTAAGTATATACAAAAAACAAATAACTGTAAGATTACAACAAAACAAAAAAATTTGCATAATTAAGTTGATGAATTTGTTTCGTTCGTTAACTGTGTTTTTATTCAAATTTTTCGCACTGGGGTTAGAAAATGTTAAAAAAGGGTCTTAATGAAATTTAATAACTTTCACAACTTTTATCCGATTTGAATCACTAAAACCATATTTTGCTAAAAACTAAATTTGCTTTATATATTAGTATAAATTTTCATAAGCTTTCATATCAAAATAAGCAATGAAAAGCTACGCAAATCAAAAAAGTTGATAAATTTTATTATTTTTTTGAATATTCTTAACAAAAACAATACTCAAAATTTATAAATATATCAAGATATACACATCGTTGTAAAGCGTAATCAGTTTTCTTTCTAAAAGTATTAAAAAATTTTAGATCTAACAAAAACTGACTTAGTTACAGTTCGATAAGTTGACGAACATCACCGAAAGCGGTATTTTCAGAATAACTTCTGAATTTGAGGGTGTTTCTGAAATTTTTGACACAATTTGTAATGTACTCAACAAGATCTACAACTCATGCTAGGTCGTTTTCCAAGTTTTTTTTTCACTGTAACACCGTGTAATTAAAACACGAAAGAACAAGACTTGCATACAAAATTTCCAAATCAGCTTGGATGAGTTCAAAAATTAAAAAAAAAATCTTTTATTTTTACTATTCGAAAAGGTGACCAATTAACAACACTCGTGAACAATGCCGGTTTCGATTAGTTCACAATATCGAGAGTGCACTGTAAAAACATAAGTGAATTGAAAATTGTATTGCCTTAACTAAACTTTTTGAACAAATTGATTATTAATCAAATTTTAATTAATTAAATTTTTTTCGCAAAATTTTAATTGATTTAATTAAATTTTTAATTATAGATTTATGATTTGATCAGGCTAAAGTTCGTATCGCTTTGTAAGCCAAGTTACATGTAATAATTATTAATGAACAAATAGCACCAAAGTTAGTTGTAAATATTCTGACAAACACTTAGTAGAACGGAACAACTAGCTATTTTCGAAGGCCTCTACAGTTTCATCATCAGCATTCTTTGTGTTTGGTCCACTGTGTGTGGTGTCAGTTGATGTAGATTTCTGCTTTATATACTCATCTTTTCATTGTAAATGGAATATGTGAATTGTTTTGATTCATCGTATTACAATTTGCTGAAAGTTTTTTTTTTTTTTTTTGTAATGAAAGCTCAATTTTACCATCTCTAAATTTACAACAGTCTTGCCATTGTCGTTTGCTATTTACAAATTATGCACATGTGATTTAATTTAAATTGTTAATTGTTTTTACAATCTTGGATTAACTAATAACAATAGTTTAGTCAATAACATATGTAAGAAAATTTAAACAGTTAAACTTAAGTTAACTTAGTTTAACTAAAGAATGTTGTTAATTTAAGTATTAATCTTTAATTCCTTAACACTTTCAAAACCTTTTACAAGCCGCAAGTAAAAAACTTATAAACGCCCCCTATACCACGCTGCTCTAAAAATGCTTTGCTGAATGAAGCCTGTACTTGTGTATGCACAAGCAAGAGTGTGCTCAAATAATAAAAATAAAAAAGAAGATAGATGGTAGTAATAAAGTTACTTAAACTGACATTTGGTTGATAAAATTTTGAAGGTGTCGAAAAGGGAAACAACTAAATTTACACAGGCCGACAAGATATAATGGCAGACAATTTCATAAGACACTTACTACTCGTAAATTTTTTGCTCGCTTTTCCTGTTTCACATTTCAGTTGTTTCCATAATAAAATTATCAATGTCAAGGAAATGATAAAAAAACCCAATTGACTTCAAAATGAAAAGTCAATAAATTATTGTTTTAATAATAAATAAAGAAAAGCGAAAACATTTGAAGAACAATAAACAAAAATGAAACTTAATGTAAAAAAAAAATCAAGTAGCAAATACAAAACCAAAGCCATCATAATATAATTTTTTAAGTTATAAGATCTTAAACAAAATTTCCGACTAAGCAGAAAAGAAACTAAACATACATCGTTTGAGTGTTGCTGATGACTTACTCTGCAAGCGATGATAATGATGAAGCTGGTGGCGGAGGTGTTGGTACAAAAAAAAATTGTGGTTAAAGCAAAAAAAATACAAATAAACAGAAAAGAGAAATAAACAAATTCATTTGATACTTTAGTGGCTACGCATTAATTCAAATGTAGGCCATTTACTTACAGCAACTACTGACTTAATTCTTCCTGTCTATGAAGCATTTGCATACACACATTTAACTTAACAAAAAATCTAAACCTTCCCTACAAAACATGTTTATAATTAGAATTTCTTTTTAAATAAAAAACAGATGCATTTTGAAACAAAAATAATTCCAGCCAAATTCAACATAAACTCCACTTAAACTTCATGTGAATATGTAAAAAGTATTTTACCATAAAATAAATTGAAATATTCTCACAAGATCAAAGTAAATTTTTGAAAAAAAAATTTGTTGTGAAAAAAAGTTTAAGATATTTTTTCTTATTCTTTTTTTATTACATACGTAGTTGTTGATTTAACATTTGTCTGCAAACTTGCTAAATTTTTATAACAGAATGTGTTTTAACAGCAGCTGTGATTGTACAGCATGTTTAGTTTGGTTTTTGTTTAGAATTTAACTAGTTTGTGTTTTTTTATTTCACCCTAAAAGTAGGCCTCAGATTTTAGTTTGCAGCATGATCTTTACAGGGAAAACTGTTTATGTTTTCTCTGCTGTTAAAGTGAACTATTAAATTAACATAGCGGAATACTAAATTTAAATATTTTTTTGTTTTAGTATTAAAAGAAATTTTAAAAAATTTAATTCCAAATTTTAAATAAGAAAAATATTTGGCAAGAGCAGTATAAAAAAAGAAATAAGTAAAATAAACAATAAAAATTAAAAATATATTCATAAAAGTGGTATACTCGTATCATTAATAACACTGTGTGACAGTGAAAAAAATATATGCTTTTAAAATTATTGTTGAGACCATTTGATTGAAGCTCAAAATCGAAAGCTATCGATCGATACAGTGAGATTTTTTTGGGACCTTGTGTTCAAATATATTTTTTACTAAATAATTTTGCATTGATTTTAACGTTTTGAACAGTATAAAATATTTAGAAGAGAGTTTAGGTTTTATTACAGCTGCTAAGCAATTTTTGTTTTAACGAGCTGTAGAAAAATATCAGATATAATTTTATTAAAGAAATCTTAATGGCTTATTATAATAATATTTGATTATTATTAAACCAGCTGTATATTATTTAGCTCTACAATAAAGTTTTTATTAAATTTTTAAACGAACCTAAACAAAGTACCTATAAAATAATTTAAATAGTGTATGTTGTGTCCAAATAAATTATTTTAATAAACCTAACTTTTTTCTAAACCAAATATAATCATTAAGGTTCTATTTATTCTTTCCAATTTAGAATTGAAAATAACCTGAATATCTAATTTTTATTATCTGTAATCAAATTTATTTGAAGTTGTTTGAAAAAAAATTCTGCGCAGTTCCAATACAATATCTGTACTTTAAAGTAGCGATATAAAATAATTGAAATTTATTTGCTGGTAGTTTAGCATGTCTATATACGTATTTCATTGGCGCTTCGAGCAAATCATCAGTAGACTTTTGTGATTTTCAAAAGTAATATTATTTTATGAATTCTCATATAGTTTTTAAAAGTCTATGCATAAAGTAAGAGGTTTGTGACTGTTTAAAATTTGTGGTTAAGGTCTACTGATGATTTGGTTGAAGCGCCAATGAAATACGTATATAGACATGCTAAACTACCAGCAAATAAATTTCAATTATTTTATGTACACTTCTGACAATATGTCAAATAATAAATTTTCTTTAAAGTAGCGATTTAAAGAATCTATTTTTAACTTTGAAAATAATTCTTACCTTACAAATGCCATCAATACACATGGCTCGACCCTTGTAATGCGATCTATAATATTCAGCCGGCTTTTCACATGAAGTGCCATCAATAACTGTTGAATTTAAAGTGGCAAAATATTTCATGCCCAACGGTTTACAATTCAGCTCGCACTCGGCATCATCTTAAATTATTTAAAATAATATATTAAAAACTTTTAGTATATATATTATAAACAACAACTTTCACCTTTTACATAAGGCTCCCACAAGAATTGTTGACCCTGAAATGCCACATTATTGTAAGATGAACATTGTAAGGCTCTAAAATCTTCCTGATGAGAAGGGCAAGGCTAAGAAAACAATAAAATAAAATTGTAATTAATTTTTTGTAATAACTTATTTTAAAAATTAATTTTTTTCTGGTTAAGCCCATTTAGATGCATATCTAGACTGCTAAGCAATACTTCAGTAGACTTCAACAGCAATTCAAAAACCTTACAAAACTCCAATAATTATAGAAAAACTCTTAATACATTATTGAGAATTACAAAACTACAATCATAATTGGCTAAGAAACGTTTTCAAAAATAACGAATAATATTATTCACAATCTGTTCCAACCAGCAACAAATAAATTTTTTAAATTCTTATTAATTTTAACATGAGTTAAATAATAATAAAATGTTGAAACAAATATTTTAGTAATAACCTTCAAAATTTAAAAAAAAACAAAACATTTTTTTTGTATTAACTTTATAAGAAAACTTTAATAAATAATTAATAACAAAAATTATTAAATAAAAATTTAAAAAATAAAATTGAAACTTTTTATAAAAAAAAATTTAAAACTTTTTTATAAAAAAAAAGTGAAACTTTAAAAAAAAATCAAACTTGTTTATAAAAAAATTTGAGACGTTTTTTAAACTTTCTTGTAAAAAAATGTTTTTTGGAAAATTCTTATCAAAAAAATTTAAATTTAAAATTTGTTTTTAATTTTAATAAATTTTAATTTTTATAAAAATAACTTAAAACTTCTCTTCTTAATATTATAAAAAAATTGAAGTAGTATAAAAAATGGTATTTAAAAAAGAATCTACAAACGGCATTCATTATCTAATGGCTAACAAATACTACATAGTTTATAAATAAAAAATTATAAAATTTAGCTGATTTTTGGTAATAACCTGAAGTTTTTAATGTAAGAAAATAAAAAACAAAAAGAAAACATGAATTTAATAAAAAAAATAGCAAAAAATGTTTGTAATAATCATTTATAAAATAAAATATATTAAAAAAAATTAATAATTAATTAAAATAATTGTTAAATAACAATTTTTAGTAAAAAAAAAGTTATAAATATTAATTTAAATTTTTTTTTTAAATTTTAGAAAAAAATATTTTTTCATTAAAAAAAATATAAAAATAAATAAAATTTATTTTATTTTGTAAAATTTTGTTACAAATGGTGCTCATTCTCAAATGGCTAAGATAAATTATATAAATAAATTAAAAAAAAACAAAATATTAAAAATTAAACGATTTTTGATAACCTGAACTTTTTATATGTAAAAAAAAATTAAAAAAAGTCATGAATTTAATAAAAAAAATGCAAAAAATTTTTGTAGTAAACTTTTATAAAATAAAAGTTATTAAAAAAATTAATAAATAAATAACAAAAATTGTTTAATAAAAATTTTTAATAAAAAATTTATAAAAATTAATTTATTTTTTTTTAATTTTAGAAAAAAATATTTTTTTTTATTAAAAAAATGTAAAAATAAATAAAATAATTATTTAAACTTTTTTTTTATAAATTGTGCTCATTCTCAAATTGCTATGCAACTGCAAATTTCAGAAATTTTATAAAAAATTAAATTTTAACAAAAAAAAATTATTAAAATTTAAGCGATTTTTAATAATAACCTGAAGTTTTCTCAAAAAAAAAAATAATATAAAAAAAATAATAATTGAATAAAGAAAATTAAAAAAATTTATAAAATAATTTTTTATTTTAAATTTTTTTTATAAATTGTGCTCATTCTCAAATTGCTAAGATAAATTTTATACAACTGCAAATTGCAGAAATTTTATAAAAAATGAAATTTTAACAACAAAAATGATTAAAATTTAAGCGATTTTTAATAATAACCTGAAGTTTTCGCAAAAAAATAATATAAAAAAAAATAATAACTGAAGAAAAAAAAATTTAAAAAAATTTATACCCAAATTTTGATTATTTTCCAAAGACAAAGAACTTTTTAAATTTTTTATTTTAATCACCTGTTCATTGCACAACTGATAACGTTTGTAGACACCAATGCAATTTTTGCTCAAATGAAGTTTGCCAGTTGAAGAATTTCTGCAAATAAATTAATTCATTTAAAATTTTAATTAATTTTGCTAATAAAATAAATTATCTTAAATGATTTAAATTCATAGAAAATTATAACAAAAAAATTTAAAAGCACTGCCTTTCCTCATCAAATCAAATACAATTGGCGCCTACAAAAAATATTCTCTAGCTAGAGTCATAATTTTTGCCATCAAATGATTGATGCGTGCTGGCAATCATTCATATTGTTGTCATAAAAATCATGTACATATGTACTCGTATTAACGCTTGAGAGAAGTCTTTGCATGATGAGCATTATAAATAGAAAAGAGAAAAGCATAGTTTTTAAAATTAAGCATAAGCAAGTTGCAATCAATAATAACACATATAATGCCAAAAAAAATACGTATTTATTGCCATGTCGCAACGCAATTCATCAGCATGCGTAATATCCTGGCTTTCATTGAAATATAAACATGACGCCAATGCTTTGCGTCACCGGCAAAGATTAGAAATATTTCTTACAACCAGTTGTGTTTGATGACTCAAATAAATTTGTGTATATTCCAGTAGAAAATTGTTGATTCATTCCTTAAACAATTAATTGTATAATATATTATACTATTTAAAAACAATTATTTAATCCTTTCCTAAGCAATAGAGTAAGTAATTTCACCTTACTGTTATGTTGTATTGATTATGGAAATAGAATACGAGAATTGTGCATGCAAACTCTGTAAAGAAAACATAAACAATGCATTCCATTTGCAGTCTATGTTCTAATGTGTTTCACATATAGGAAAGAAGGAGGCGCTATGAAATAAAGCCTAAATAAATAACGCCCAAATAAAAAATGAAATAAGTCCCAATTATATAAAAACAAAACATGAAATTAAATAACATCCCAGAGAAAATTTATGGAGAAACACTCAATAAAAATTAAATATGGTGTCCAATGAAACCAAACTCAAGATGCAATAAGGCCCACAGAAAATGAATCCAAGTCCAAAATAAAATAAAACCCAAAATAAATTAAATAAAGCCCAACTTTATTGGGCCTTATTTCTTTGGTCCTTATTTCATAGTGCCTGAAATAATAACAAATAAAATTCAAGCTGAAATAAGAAGAAGGAATGTATAGGGTTTCTAAGTGTAACGATTATTTGCGTTTTTTTTATTTTTTCTTGCATAGAAAATTCTGATATTCTATTTCAATTTAAAATAGCCACGTCCAAGGCATATGCATAATGTGCAAACTTTTACAAAAAGAACTTTTGTGCTTTCACACCGACGAGAGCATAGCAGCCAACGAGATCTTGGCGACAACAATGCTGCTCTTAGTTTGCAAGGAAAAAAGAACAAATTAAAGAGCTTTCAAAGCTGTTTACCTCAAATGCAGTTATCATAGTATGTAAGTTTGCAAGTAGCTGACTTAACCTGCGTTTACACATGCAAGTGCCTTGCATGCAAGCTCTGTGTACGTATTATCAACGAAAATTTCGCACAAATGTCCGGCTGTCTTGCAACTTGCATGTTTGCCTTTTAGTGCAGAGTTGTCCATAACATAAAAAATTTTAATTTTAAGGGAACCAGATAGTGTTGAATTTTATTCGTATTTTTTCAATGTTATTTGTGCCTAAAAAATAATAATAAACTGCTCGATTTATGAATATTTCAGAAAAAAATTATTAAATTAGCTTTTAAATGTATTTAAAATGAGTAAAAACTCATATAACATTACACTGAAATCCAGTTAATTTGTGCTAAACTATTAATAGGGCAACACTGTTAGCTAACTTTCCATTTACTTGCTACAAGTTCAACAAGTAACTGTCTTGTAAAATTCCTTGGCAGTTGAGTTGGAAGCAGGGCTGTCAGATATGGCGATTTCTCGCCAAACGTGGCGATTTTTCAACTTGTTTGGCGTCCAAATTTTTGGTTTGGCAACATGGCGATTTTTCTGGCGATAATTAAATTTGTTGGCGATTATCATGGCTATTTTTTAAACAAAATTGAACTTAAAAATTATTCTAATTCAGGAAAATTAGTTTGTTGAAGGAGTAGTTTCAAATATAAATCCTACCAAAAGTCGTCTGCAAGAAGTTAAAACAATTTGATTTTTCTTATATTAATTAAAGTCATTTAATTTGAATGAGAAAAATTTACAAGAAATAGTTTTTGGCGATTTTATTTCTAATTTTGGCGATTTTCTGATAAATTTTGATACTTTTATTTTATAAAAATTAATATAAAAAAAGTGTTATATGAAATCAAATAAATTATCAAATATTTACTAAGAAAAACTACATAAAACAGATTTTTGGCGACTTTTGGCGATTTTTCAAATCAATTTGGCGAAATAGGTCGGAAAAGATCTGACAACCCTGGTTGGAAGTAGACTACAAGTGCCGAAAGTGTAGATGTGTTAGTAAAAGAGTTTGAGTATATTGGGTCTCATGCATAAAAACGAATAAAAGCGCTGAGTTGAGTCAGGTGAGCAATTGCTCGTAAGTTGAGCTGGATCAAACAGCAACAGCTTTTGCTCAATTTCGTATGCATAAAAATGAGTTCAAACCAATTGCAATTACTTGAGCAAAGGGAGATCAAACGTCTAATGGTTATTGAAGTGCAAATATGTCGTAAAGTGAAAGTGAAGTAGAAGTAGAATCAAATAATAATAATAATAATACAATACAAACTGACGACATTTCTAAATGTTTAGTAGAAAAACTAAAAAAAATATTTACTAGAAAAAAATCAATTACCAAGCATTTACGGCCCGTCCCACGATGTCACCAGAAATCGTTCGATGAACAACTTGTATTGCAAAAAACAATAACATTAGAAAATTTTTCAATATAAGTATTCGATCGAACGATTTTTGGTGACATCGTGGGACTGGCCGTAAAAATAATAAAAAACAAATAATAGAAACATGTGTAACAGAAATTAAGCAATCTTATTTTAGATTTTGCTATATGTAGTTTATTTTTGAAGGTTAAAAAAAGTCAACAGCAGTTTTGAGTCGTTATGAACCTGATGAGACAAGGGAGTTGAATTTTCAAAGTCTGCAGAGGCTTGTTTTATTAAAGCAAAACAAGGTGGGTGATTCCTTCAAAAATGCAGATTTTGCAAGAAAAACTTGTGGAAAGAAACTTGCGTCATTTGAGCATCTTTTATTTAATTTCGGGAATTTTATCCACTCGCTTGTTTTGGCAGATATAAGTTTCGCAACTTCTGCAATAGTTCGCGACACAGTGGATTAATGGACTCTAATATCTTAAATACAGTCGAATTTTATCAATGTTGCTTAGGCCACCACCACGTGTTTCTTCTGACTCCTCAAAAAAGTAATTAGCCAACCAGCAGATGCTACTAACTATCATCAAACCTATGTATTTATTATTTTATTATTAATTATATAAAAAAAAAAAATAATAATTAAGAATACAAACCTGTATAATTTTTTATCCTCACTTGTTAAATTTTTTTGCGCTGTTGATAACATTTTGTATTTCTTTGTGGCACAAAATTTTCAGCCATGGTTCCTTTTTAGTGTACGCGAGTCAACTATAAGGCAGGCTCAACAAAATTTGAGCACGAGCTCACAAAAGAAAGCAAAAGCTTGTTTTTATGCATATGAAAATGAGCACAAGCTCATCTAATTTAGTTCAAACTGAGCAACACGAGATCAAACGTGAGCAGTGACTAAAAGCAAATACATCAAATTTTATTATGCATACGACAAGCACCTTTTACTCAAACAATCGAGTCCGAGCTCAAGCTCACGTTTTATGCATGAGACCCATTGAGTTTTTTGAACTTGCACTTGCACGTGTAAGCCCTAGGTTAAAACTAGAGATGTGCACGTGAGTGTTTTCTGACTCACGACACGCACGCTCACGCAGAAAAATATTTTACTCACGCACTTTCACGCACGAATGATTTTGAAAATTTTCACGATCACGCACGCTCACGAATAAAATATTTTTAATCATGCACGAGTGGTTTACAACTTATCACGATCACGCACGCTCACGAAAAAGTATATTTATAATATAATTTTCATGTTTTTTGGGTTGAAAAATAGGTTCTTACATATCGTCACCTAAAATCCAAACGGCCGTAACAACCAAAAAATTCAATATAGACTTTTTGATTAATTATGATGTGATTAACCAAAATACATATTTTCCTCAAATTTTACTCAAATATGTTTAAAAATACCGATTTTATTCATTATTCAATTTGGCATCTAACATACATGTAAATAGAATGAATTTATGAAGTTTTTTGCTTCTGTAAAATAGTAAAAAGTGTACTTACGGCCTTTTGTATTTTAGGTGACGATATAAATATCTATGTATATATGTATAATCGTGTTTTTGTAAAATTTACAATGTAAATTAAAATAAAGCAAAGTTAATTTAATATCGTTTTAAATATTCGAATTCTCGTGTATCAAAAATTGACATTCCGCACATGTATCTATCTATGTATGTATACATACATAATATAAATGTGAAGGTAAGACGTATGATCAATTAAATAAATGATAATCAAATAAACGAGAAAAGCATATTAAATGAGAAAACATACAAATTACTAAAACTTTCCTGTTACGTAACATTTTCAAAGAATCCCCCCACCCCCACCATAACAAATCATAACAAAACTCGAACCCCACCCCTCCCCCCTACAGCGTTACGTAATATATGGACGGCCCCTAAATCAAAAACCATTTTCTGCGGTACAATTCGTCAGTAGTATTGTTGACAAAGGCACTGTTGAATCAGTAGTGTTTCGCAATTGATACTTCCTACAGGGTATCTAAGAAACATACATATATACATACAGGTGTATGTACCCATCAAACAAAATGCTCCGAATTCGTAAAGAATTCGTAATGATTGGTCGACAAAATCTTCCGATTTCGGCTCCGAAATATTACCGAAATCGTAACAATTTTTCTATGAAATGGTTGACACGTCTTCGTAACGATATGTCGGTTCAAATTCGTTACGATAAGTCGGTACGAACTCGTAACGACATGTAGGTACGATTTCTTTTTGGTTTTATAGCAGAGTACCGCTTCACCGTTAGTTATGTTGCTGCTATTGTCGAAATAATTTGCACATACTCACGTTTTTTTAATATTTGTTACAATCTTTTTTTTTATCAACATATACATACATATTTATTTAAAAAAATTTTCACAGACTTTTACGTACTCGTATGTATTCAAAAATCAAAGCTTTACTCTCATATTCATAAATTTGAAATAAAATACATTTCAAATTCGTTTCAAATTTTATGAATATGGGGATTAATGTTTAAAAAAAATTGTTCAGAAATGTCTTAACGAATTCGGTACGACAAGTCTAACTTCAGAAAAAGTCGAAGCATTTTGTTTGGGGGTATTCATTGTGTTTGTAAGCTCATACTACCATACATATTACTATACATACATACTCGTATATGCATTTATTATTATAAAATAATTTATTTCAAATGATTGAATACAGTTACATATGTACCTATGCAGGAATGTTATCTCGTGAGAGCGTGAGAATTCGTGCGTGATTATTAAAAAAAGCTCACGCACGAGTAAATTTTTTTTAGTCACGCTCACGCACTCACGCGTGATTAGTTATAATATTTGATCACGAATCGCGTGAATCACGCGTGAATCACGCGTGACACGATAAAATCACGACATTTGCACATCTCTAGTTAAAACATTAAATATAAGACTTCAATTTACATTAGCTGACACTACAGGAAAATCATCTAAATAAATATTAATTATTATTTTTTCAGAACAAAGAATTATGGATGGAAGCTATTTACAATACGAGTACAAGCTCCTTTTCTATTCATGACATTTTTCTGGTATGTTGTTTTAGGCTAATATAATATAATACTGAATGATAAGATTAAAAGCTAACAGGGACTTTAACGGCAAGTTTTGTATGAAGAACTGTTAGGTAAAGTTCACGTTACCTCTTAATCATACATTGTGAAAAGGGACGTAAATTGCTTTAAAAAGTTTTAAATAAGCTTTTTTTTGAAAGAATTGCTTTAGAATTTGTTTACCAACTTCAAAAGAAGTAGCAAGTTATCAATTGAAGCTATCAGCACAGAAGTGATGTAACCCACATCTAGTTATTTAAACAATTGCTATTTTTAATTATATAATTGTTTTATTAGTTTGCAGTATTATGGTCTGGGCAAAAACGATTTTTCAGCTTCATTTTCTTTAGAATACCAAAATGTGGCTTACTGTACTTTTTTTTGATAGCTGGTAATTTAAATAATGTGTTTATCATCAGAACAGCAACCAAGGGCACATAGAGCTGTTTTGCAGTTTTTTGGTTAAAAAATAAGTTTTTCTATAAATTGTGCAGTTTTTAATTTTTATATTATCTCAAGTTTGTTATTTTAGTTCTGATATCTGAAGGCATAGTTTTACCCATTTTGCTTAGTAAAGGTTTATTAATTCTTTTTCAAACAGCAAGAGAGAATTCACACGAAAGTTGTGTTTTTCTTTATGGAATTTTGTCTTATTGTTTGCAAGTTGGGTTCATACGGACGTAGCACTTCCTTTTTAGGGTTCCGTACACCAAAGGTGAAAAGGCACCCTATTGTTTTCGCTACGCTGTCCGTCTGTCCGTCACACGGTATTTTCTCAAGAACCGTAAGAGCTATGGACCTGAAATTTGGACATAGTATGTAGAACCTTGGCCGCTACAACAGCAAATACATGAGAATTAAAAATTAAAGGGTGTTCCAAAACGAGCAACGAAAAATGTTAAAATCCCATGTAATATACATACAATTGTATGAACATACATATGTATATTGAAACTTGAAATTTGTAAAATTAGTGTATTTTTATACAGACTACAACACTTAACACTAAAATTAAAAAAAATTAAAATTAAAGGGTAGTCCATCAGTTAATGCAATTTTGACTATGTAATTTTGACAATTTGCTATATCTTGGAAACCGTAAGAGGCAAACACTTGAAATTTTCAAAAACGGTAAATCTAAAAAAACCGAAAATTATAAAATCGCCAAACCAAAAAAAATCGCCAAAAATTAAAAAAAAATCGCCAAAACGAAAAAAATCGCCAAAATAAAAAAAAATTCCAACACTAAAATAAATCGCCAAATTCGAAAAAATCGTCAGAATGAAAAAAAAACGCCAAAATGAAAAAAAACGCCAAAAATCTAAAAAAAATCGTCAAAACGCGAAAATGTCGCCAAAACCAAAAAAAAATTTTAAAAAAAGTCGCAGAAATGAAAAAAAAATCGCCAAAAATAAAAAAATCGACAAAATGAAAAAACGCCAAAAACCGGAAAAAGTCGCCAAAACAAAAAAATAAAGTGTCAAAACTAAAAAATGAGCCAAAACTTAAATAAATCGCCAAAACCGAAAGAACGCCAAAACAAAAAACCGAAAAGACCCCAAAAACGAAAAAAAAATGCCAAAACTATTTATTATATAGGATGAAGTTTGTATTAAATTACATATCTAGTGTTCGTACGGAACTTTTCGTGCTCGAGTCAGAGTCGCATTTTACTGAATTTATTTAATATTAATTCGCCTTGCTTTATTGAAAATGAAAAACAAGTTTCTTCATTGAAATAATTCGATCTTATAGAATGAGATAAAACACGATGAAATATGTACCAAATTAAAGTATAGACCCCATAAAATTTGAAGCCATACACATTTTTCCAAACTCTCTTAGCAAAATTTCAGTAATTCACAGAAAAAATCCAAATTTTATTTTTGCTAAGCAAGTGTATTAAATAAATAAATCATTGTGCACTTCAAATAAAACAAAATCTTAAAAAACAAATGGATCCACTTACTTCTTTAGGTTGATTCGGAAAAAAAGAATATCCCTGTGTAATTTAATGTGAAATATCCCATAGTGCAACTAAAACATTTCCATTTCAATTAATTAAAAACTTTATAAATTTGTGCAGCCATATTTTCTTAACTGATGCCGATGATAAAACGTAACAACTTGACAAACATTATCAAGTCGTGATATAAAAATATATCAGGTTTAGACGTATGGTTAATACCCCACCCCCTCTCCCCAAAATATACGAAATACTAAAGAATTTTTTATGAGCTGTTTTTTCACATGAAAATAAGTTTGTTTATTCTAAATTTTCAGTTAAAAAAAAAAAAATTTATGGCAACGCTGAACGCATGTAAAATTTACGCTAACGAAAACAAATTCGTAAAGAAAACAGTTTTTTATTGTCTAGGCCACTGACCATCACTAATTCACTATTAATACAAAAATTTTAGCAGAAACGTAAGGTTTTACTCGCAAGACTCTACACGATTTGTCTTTTACGCAATGTCATAACACAAGCCCATACTCGTATATTTGAATATTTAAATCTTCAAAGCTATAAATTATGTCAAGTTCATTTGAATTTAGTTAGCATAGTCATTTGTTTTCCTTTTACAGCAAGCGTGTCTTTTAAAAGCTTAAGCTAAGCTAAAAATGTGTTTATTTATTTTTCCAATATTAATTTCTAACAATATTTTACTTATTTTGCAAAATTCTACTTAGAAGGCACTTTATGCCTAAGAAATTTGCTCCCATCTTTTATACAATTGTCCCACAATCAGTAACAGAAAATGCTATAAAATTTGTTTACTTTATGGATTTCTTAATAATATTTATTAATAAATAAATAACACTAACAAAGTTTCTGATCTCTGTTGTTTTTTACAACAATTAATAATGTCAGCGGCATCTGAAGGTAGCGAGTGAGTGACTTAAATATGAGTAATCAAAATAAAATGTTGTTGCCAAGGGGAAGAGCTTTAGAGATTGACAGATTTTTTTTTTTTTTTTTTTTTTTTTGAAGTGCATTAGGAATTTTCTATCAAAAATTATTGTTTAATAAAAAAGATTTAATACGCGTACGATAAGAATGGGAAATTACAATATTATGGTTTAATTAAATTAAACAAATATAAAAGTCTTGTTATTATAAGTCATAGACAGTTTGTCTGGAAAATATATACAGTATGTGAAAAAATCAAAAAAAAATTTATAATTTATGTGAGCTTACATTTGATGGTAGTTGACATTTTTTATTACTTTTTGTATTTATATTGCAAACAATTTATTGATAAACTGTGTATTTACCAAATATGAAAGTTTTTAAAAATTATATGCTCAAGGCGATTTTTAGGTTTATGAAACTTCCACTATATATAATGTGAGGTTAGGAAGTACATTGGTTTAAAAACACACTTTTCGTTCTATTTATTTGATATCACTGCAAAGTAGAAATATGGCAGACGTCCACTCTTTTCATAAAATTTTTAACCACATTTTGCTACAAAGCTTCGCTTATCTCGTTAATGCAGCGCTGAATTTAATCTTTCAGAGCGTCAGTTGTTTCTGATTTGTTCACGTAAACACGATCTTTCAAATTAAAATTCACAAATTTCACAATTAAAATTCTTTGTTCTAGAGAGTAGCTTTCCATGGACGAAATTTCCTAACTTTTTACTAAATAAATGTCAAAGGCTGACGACAGCTCAATTCTTGACATTTCATCATTTGACAACCAATTTACTTTCTAACCCCAAATTTTTGTCCACCTTTTATATAAAAACAAGTAGTCAATTGTTGAATGTTTTGTATAAGTTTTTGTAAGCAAAATTATTTTTTTGTAATTGCAAAAATTATTGGACAAACTGTAAATTTGATTTTATTGCAATTTAAATTTTTTTCATCTTCAGAGAATTTTTCTGCGGTAGAAAACACTAAATACATATTGAAATCACATAAATATTTTGTTGTTATTTCTTTTTGTATGCGAGATAACTTTCTTAATTTTTGCAAGCAATGTCTTGACAAACTGTACATATATTAAACATGATTTAAGGAAAATATTCAAAATACTTCGTGCTAAGTGAAATTCGTAGCTTAGTTTTTTCGATTTTCTGAAAAATTACATCTTATATTTAAGGTTTTACATGTGATAACAGTTAAATTATTATTTAGCTCTTAACAGCTTGTTCAGAAAATTTATACAAAATGTAAATACTCAAAGGCATAAAAATTTATATTTTTTTTTTATTTTTGCTATTATGCATTCCTTTTTATAGGTGCAAACAATTTGTGGACAAACTGTACGTATGTATATTAAATATAATCTAAAGAAACTTTTCAAAATACTTCGTGAAATACGTAGCTCAGCTTTTTCCACTTTGCTTAAAAATAATATCCTTTATTCACTGTTTTGCATGTAGAAACAGTTGAATTATATATTTAGCTCTTTACAGTTTATCCATAAAATTTATATAAAATATACATATAAAAAGGAATAAAAGTTTGCATTGCACTTAGTTTTGTTACTATTTCTTTTATAATTGTACTTAAAAAAGGTTAATTTAACATTTTTTTGCAATGATTTTACTTTTTATATACATATTTCATGTTAATTCAACATGATTTACAGTGATTTTCAAAGAAAAATTTTTCATTTTGAAAAAACTTTATTACCGTTGGGACAACGTAAATTCGATACTGAAATAACACGAAGAACCATGTTGAATCAAAGTTGTTTCAAGTTAAAACAACATGAATTTAATTTAATGTAGTCATTGTATTTCAATAATTATTTAACTAATGTTATTGTGTGTATTGACACAGGAAAATTTTTGTTGCGTTGCGCTTACCGCTTCAACCACAACCATCTTAAATATTTTCTAGATACACACTTAATATATACTTATGAATAAAATTTTAATATAAAATAATTTTATTGATCACTTAACATAAAATTTATTTCAAATGAAATTTATAGTTAAAAAAAAACCAAGCTGCGAGGCTACTTTCTTTGGCTTGTCTAAAGGATTTGAGCCCGTGACCCTCCGACTACAAGACTAGTATACTGCCACAAAACATACAGAAGTGTCACGAGACGGAAGATACGGGTATTTTTCTGTTTGTCTCGTTTTCCCTCAAATTTTGTCGTCGTTTCTGTTTTGCTACGTCTTTCTAGGGCAATAACTTTTTATTAGCTGTGTTAATTGGTATGTAGTAATACACTACAGTATCAAATACACTATGCTTTTCTCTTTTTTCCACGAATTTTAACAAAAACCTGATTGGAGCTTTTTTTACCTGTCACTTTCTTCACTTCTGTGTATTCTGTGATACTGCCTACTAGCCAGCATCTATTCGCGAATAGTGCGAATTTTGCCGGCTTTTTGCCAACATGAAAATAGACGACAACAAAACAAGAACAAGTCACACAACTGAGCATAACAGTGTATTGCAGCTATGAACAAAACAAATAAATATCAACACACTTAAATAACATATTAATTCTTGTAAATTTAATATTGATTACAAATCAAAATTTTAGCATGGTGATTTTACATTGGTATTTGTTTTTGTGTATACTGCAAATAATTTCTTGACAAACTGTATATTTGCCATACATAATTTGCAAAATAATATTCAAAAACTTTGCTGCAATTTAATATAATTTGTAAGCTTAACTTTTACTATTTCTTTTTAGAAAGTTACAGCCTTCAGCTATTAATTTTGTATTTTATGAGGTATACACATTTTAACATTAATACTAGTAAATAGCTTTTTATGTCTCTGTAGTTTGGGTGGTCGTAAGTAAAGTAAACTCTACCTCTAATTGGCCTGTAGACAACTATGGCAGCCAAATACATTATCTGTGTCTTGTTATTGCTATCATTGGATTTATTGAATTGAAATTATTTATCACACACTTATCCCATTGTGCAAGATTCCAATAAATAGTTTGTTGACATTTTCGCTATGAAAAAAAGCTTTTACATGGTCAAAAAAGACATAAAATGGTAAAAGTAAGGACTGTGCTGGGGAGAATTAGTGGATGTTTAATTATTATCAAATACCGCTAACGTCTAGACGTTTTGAAAGTAGCAAAAACTTTTTTCTAGCGATTCTGAACATTTTTGCTAAATCATCATGATTTGAGCTAGTTTTTACCATAACTGGCCCTGACTTATATACATACATACGCACATACAAACATTAATCCATAATATAGTTTTTTCCTATAGAAAAAATACTAATACATATTAAAAAAAAAATCACTCCCCCCTTCAAAATTTTGCTGATAATAATTTGTTTTATTATTATAGTGGGTATTATAAATGATTTTGTTTTTATTTAATTTTTTTTATTTCTTTTTAATATTCCAAATCTCTGACAGCCATCTATCTCTGGGCATGTTTTATTCCGTTTTATTATTTATAATGAAATATACTACAATACTTCCAATTACAACTGAAATATCGATGATTTCATGTGACTCTCATGTTAGTATTTATTTAATAATATAAATTTTAATCTATAAATGTTTAATAATTATTCTATAAATCTGTTTTCATTTGTAATATACCAACACTTTATGCAAAAAAAAATACATATACGAGTACATTTAATAATATTACAAAAAAAAAATAATAATACGATTTTTTTTATTTTATTTGATAAGAATTTCTTTATTTAACGAAAAAATCTCAAGACTGCTTAAAGAAGGCATTTCAAAAATGCAAAACAGTTTTAAAACAATTGTTTAATAGAACAGATCAATATATATAATAAATCTTTTTATAAAATTATTTAGCACAATTTATTTTGTTTTGTTTTTTATTTTATTAATCACTTACAAAAAAAAAAAGTAGTAAGCGTGCGGAAAATTTTCATACATTTCGAGCATCTTTTTAGTGGAATATTTTCGGTTCGAAAAGAATAACAAAAGAAAAACTTCAAGAAATAAATCAGAAATTATAATAAAAATAATGGCCTTTAATTGGAAATTATGTATTTTGATAACATTAATTAGCAATCAAGTGAGTGCAATGAAAATATATAAATCAATTATTTTAACCAGTTAAAACTTGAAAGTCCAGTAAATCTTTGCAAGTGCTTAAAACAAAATTTAACTAGTTTTTTTTATGAGAAAATTGAGGTTAATAAAAAAATGTAATGTCATGCCATAACCGCCAAAAAAGTTTTAGCTATATAATTTTCAAACCTCGTTTTTTTTATCGCAGATAATCGATTTTTGTTTAAAAAAAAATACTTGCGAAAAGTATGTCGCTTAAGCGTTTTAGGCGGTTATGACCCGATGTATCAACATAAGTTGAGAAAAAAGAGAAATAGTAACAACAGCTGATTACGTACAAGCCACCAAAACATAAATACATATATATGTACATACATACATACACATATTTCATATAATTTGCGCTAAATTTACAATCAAGTTTAAGTGATTTTAAAACGCATTTTCTTCTGTAAAACTATACAGAAAAAATTAATTTTCCAATTTATATACAAAATCATTTCAATCAAATATTCATAAATTGTCATTCAAAAAAAAAAAAAATAAATAAAACAAATAATTTATCTGTACAGTATGACATTTCCATATTGGAACAGAAATTTTCTCTAAACAATAATGTCATAAATGTTACTTTACATTAATTCTACACATTTTTTTTGCATAAAATAATATTGTAACAAATAATTTACTGGAACAGTACAAAATATTTACTAAAACTAACGGCCATAAAACCATGGTGACAGAAAACGTTCGATCGACAATTTGTATTAAAAACAAAAATAAAATAAAAAATTTGTTTTTGGTTTCAATGTAAGTAATCGATCGAACGTTTTCTGTCGACATCGTGGGACAGGCTGTAAATTGTATTTAATATATCTATGGTTTGCATGAATAACAGCCTATGTTATACAATTCTCATTTCATTTTAAAAAGGTCTTAAAAAATTTTTCAAAAATATTGATGTATGTACATAATTTTTTCTCTATTCCGCAACGATGAGTTTTGAAGTGTTCAGCAATTTCAGTGTGCACTTGCTGCTTTGTGCATCCATAACGGTGGGAACGAATTATTTTGACAGTTATAGAGAGCACTAGTGTCAAAATATTACAGTGCAAAAAGTGCAGTGAATTGTGAACACTTCATAACTCATCATTGCAGAATCCGGCCTCTGGTATGATTGAGTTTCAGAACATTTTCAAAATACAATAATAGTTCATAAGATCAGGGTTGTATTTTTTGTAAATCGTGTGATTGTGTAGGAAAGTGAGTCCCAGCCTTAAGACGATACTTCTAATTTGGGCAGTCTTTCTAATACGTCATAATAACCATACATTTGCAATATTATTGTGCAATAATTTATATTGAACAGTAAAAGGTGGCATAACATCCGATTTAATAGGGCTTGTTAGCCCCAATTATAAACAAGCACGAAATTAACGCTTTAATGAATTTTAAAATTTTTTATTGTTGTTGTTGTTTAAGTAAAATTTGATTTTTATATAAAAAAATGTTTAACCCTTTAACCCTTTGTGTTCCTAATAAATTTTGTTTATTTTGAACTTAGTTAAGAAAGCGAAAAAAAGTCCCATAAGGAGAAGAATTAGAGGCCTACAATGTTCCCCAAAAATTTTGATTATAATATAAAGGGTGGACAAATTTAAGGTTAGGAAGTAAATTGGCTTAAAACACACTTTTTTTACAAATTCAGTTCTATTCATACCAATGTAAAGTAGAAATATGGAAATTAATAATGGAATATAATGTCGGGCAAATGTTCGCCGCTAGCACGTCGCCAAGCGTCTGCTCTTTTCAAAAATTTTGAACTACATTTTGCAACAAGCTTCGCTTATCTCGTCAATGCAGCACCGAATTTCATCTTTCAGAGCGTCAATTGTTTCTAGTTTCTAATTAGTGATTTTTTTATGGGATTTGTTGAAATTTAAGTTTAAAATTTTTTAAACACGTTAATAATCCCACTTATTAAGTAAAATATTTGTTTTTTATTATTGAGGGGTTTAGCTGGATCCTATGCGCATTTCACTATTGCTAATGCAGATCATCAGGGAACCTTTACCCAAAGTTTCTTAGAACAACTAGAGTTATTATGTTATAAACTTTCATTTAAACAAATGAGAAGCTTAAAACAAATAACAAAGTTGAAACAAGAACTCAATAGTCAACATGTTTTTTATTTTCTTTACCGGGTTTTTTTTAACGTAAACCCGATCTTTCAAATTAAAATTCACAAATTTCACAATTAAAATTCTTTGCTCACAAGAGTATAGCGTTTTATGGTTAAAATTTCCCTACTTTTTACTACATAAATGTCAAGGGATGACAACTCAATTCTTGACATTTCATCATTTGATAACCAATTCGCTTCCTAACCTCAAATTTACCCACCAAAATTAAAAAAAAATTTGTTTTATTTCAAGTGTGGTTTGGTCAAAATATTTTATGAAAGCATTGTGTTAACGTACACTTCAAATCCGAATTATTTTTTTAGAAGTACAGGAAGTGAAAAGAAAAATTATGTTTCGCGAAAAAATAAAATTTTTTAACAAATATTAAAATTCCGCTATAAAATGTTAATGAGATTAAAATCTAAAATTTACAAAAAAAAAAAGGATTACAAAAAAATTATCAATTGCAGAAATGTGTCCAACATACAAAAAAAAAATAATGCCGAGTACACATTTTGCACACATGTACCCAAAAAAGCATAACCACTATTTACTAATGACAAACTGTTTGATTCCGAAATGTATTTATTGATTTAAACAGTTTCCAATCATTTTGGATTCTATAAAATTGTCTACTAGTTATTTATGAAAATGTTTAACTTAATAAATACGTGTCTAAATCAAAAAGTTTTTCTAGTTAATTTTAATTATTATTCGAACTCCATTTGTTTCTATATTTATGATTTTAACAAAAAAAAAAGCTGAAAAAAAAGTTTACGCAATTAGTGGTTACGCTTTTTTGGGCACATGTGTGCCAGATATGTACTCCGCATAACAATGTTCTGCCAACTGATTCTTTTACAGGAGACTAATAAAAGATATTTGTACGTGTATCGGCGTTTTGAAAGTTTACATCTCAAACTCATTTTACGGCCTGTTGAAAAATTTTACCTTTGTGCAGAAAAAAATTTTTGAAATCATAGGTTTTTGGTATGTAGTGTCTTCAGAACGTTCATTCAGAACACTATAAGCAAAATTTTTTTGGTATACATTGACCCTGTACCTCTTCTGGGAATGGCTTGATTTTACAATATTTTTGGAAAAAAAGCAAAAATTTCCTTTAAATCAGGGATGTGTGTGGTTAAAATATTCTGCGAAAATATTTGTCATGAAATTTTACTATAGGTCTCACAACACATTTAAGTTCAAAATTCAACTCTAACACAAGAATCAGTTGGCAGAACATTTTTATTAAAAAAAAATAATTTTGTTGTACAGTGTTGTTAGAAAACAAAAAACTCTACACTTAGACAAAAAATGACATCATCCATTTACAAAATGATCACATTTGATGTCAAAAATGTTATCAACAATGCATGTCGTCAAATTGTAAACGAATCTTGTCAAATCAATAATGAAAACCTAAACGATTAGTGCACATTCTTTAGCAAATTGTAAAAAAAAAACATAGGAAAACGTAATAGCATTTGATACTCGTTGCTGATTTTATAACATAATTTTTTTTTTGACAGTATTAAGAAGAAGCAGAAAAAATTTTAAAAAAGGACGGTTTCTTAAAATTTACTCTAAACTTGGCAAATTAATACAACAGAAAGAGCAGATTCAAAATTTCAATATATTCAAAGTTAAAACAAAACCGAGTATAAACAAATAAATATCTCTCTCGTATTCTAATTCGATTAGTTGTTTAGTTTAGTAGATAAGACTTGTTGCGAAATTTTTAAATTTCCTGCCTTTTTTTCTTCGTATTAATTACTTATTTTTTTCACATTAAATTATATAAAAAAAAATTAATTTGAACTTGGCGAAAATTGTTTATTGACAATAATAATCAACACAGTTCGATTAGCATTAAAAACGAAAAACACGAAGCATTTTAAATAGAAAAATAACAAATTAAAATTGTTCTCTGTGCCAATTGATTAATTGAATTTTAAAGCTTAAATTATAATTTTCACAAAAGCTTCTGCAAACAGGAAGAAAGAATGAGCAATGAAGTTTATTTACTAAAATATATTGATATCAATTAAAGTCCTGCGCAAGACCACTTATAAGAACTTTTAAGATATGAGGAATTTTTAAAATGCTTTACTACAGCAAAATCTTCTAAAAGAAACGCTAAACAACACTGTTGGCAAGACATTTGTTTCAGTTATTGCGGTAAGAAATCGACTTTTTCCAGAAACCGGTTTTCGAATAGTTCGAATATGTGATATTATGAAAAACCCGGTTTCGGTTTTTACAATTCAGGAAAAACCAGTCAACCGGTGTTTTAAGTAAGGCAATTATTATACAAAAGTTTCGATTTTAAATTGCTTTAATAAAAAGAAAGAGTTAACAGTTCATGAGTAAATACTATAAAACAATAAAAAAAATTAAAGAAAAACATAAAAATTAACTTCATATACCTACATATGTGTAGTACATATACATACATAAGGTCTGTTCATTTACTTTGCCAGCAGAAACTAGCAACTAGAGAGTAAGGCAGAAATTTACAAAATTACTCTCCTAAATATGAAGAAGTAAATGAACGCTTTACTTGTAAAAATTCGCAAGAAAATTTTATTCATATCAGAACCATAGATGGAAATCATGATACAATTGTACTTTTTCTGATGTATTTTGTTTGATAAAATTTTAAATTGCAATTTTTCTTTAGAAATTGACGTTTAATATGAAATTCTTTACACAGTTTCATGTCTTTTTACTATTTTTATGAATTTTCCATAATTTTTTAATTTTATTCATTAACAAATACAAAAATTCCACTTTCCATCTCTGATTAGATATGAGAAAAAACCAAATTCTTTACAATAAAATTGAATTTATGTGGCTTAATGACAGAAAAACAATAAATTAAGAAAACATGCTTTTTTTTCATACGTATACATGTTTTTTAACAAAGAAATGCACATTTATCAGTTTTCCTGAAATAATTAATTTGACAACAAAACATACAACAGATCGTTGTATAATTCTTGCAAATAAAAATTCTACTAGTAATAATTTTTAAACAAATTTTTGACGGAAGAGACCTTGCAAACTTTTTGAGTTAATGAATACTTTCCAGTAACAATTGTTATAAATTCGTAACAATTTTTAGTAAATGAACAATCCCTTATGTATATAATATACATATATACGTGTGATTGTATGGACAAAGTGGAGATCTACCTCTATATAAAATATAAAGCAAACAAAACTAAAAAATATTTTTACAAATGGATTTTGACATCCATTGAACACATTGTCTGCTACCACCTCATAAAATAATTTCGCTTCAATTTCATGTTTCAGTAAGTGTTGCCATGCTCAAAAAACAACTAGACCTTTTACACTTGAAAATCAATCGAACACGTTGGTCTAAGTTTTAATATAGTAAAAAGTAATATTAAAAAATATACAAATCGAAAAGTATTCGACTCAGCTTGTTTTTAAATTGTAAAAAAACCGGACTATTCGACATTCGAAAAATCAACATTTTGAAAAAAACCGACCACCGTATTGTGAAAAAAGCGGGTTTTAAAACCGGTTGAAAAACCGAGTCGATCACCCTAGTACTGAGTCAGTCGCTTTTGACTTTGTCACCAGTACTACTCTACAATCATTCCCAATACAATGCTTTATGCTATAGACCTCTAGCATGTGCTTGTCATTGAAAATCTACTAGTGACACTAAAACAATTGACTAGGTACTGACTACGTAGTTCCTATGGCAACATGGAGACATACCAACCATACTGGTACATTTCTATACCTTAAGTACATACAAATTTATTTATATTGACAAGTTGTTGCAAAATCCACCAGAAATATTCCACATCTGTTTTCTATCTTTATTTTATACTGACAAATAGAAGAGAAATTGTAGACAATGTAACTACTATTGGAATTTAGTGTTGACATTAACAGATTTGGCCCCAGTCTGACTGCAGGGACATAATAGCTTACCATCTACATCTTACACAGACACTTAAACGTACAATATGCAAACTAACAAGCATACGCTCATCGACACTACTTTTTTTGATTGTTTGTTACGAACAAAAAGTCTTCGCGACACCGCTTGTTAACACTCATATATACGAACCCCAAAGCATCTATCTTGCTTCGCTTATAAACCGACAGCATTTATTATTGGTTTAGTAAAATACATGCCACGAGAATACATTTAAGAAACAAGAGGTATTGACATTTCAAGACTGTTTACGCAGGTCTCTAACATCAATAGCGAGATAACAAATCAACGGGCTGCTTAAATGTTCTCTCTGCGTTTTCGCATCAGCGCGTTCTGTACTAAAGAAACATTCTTTAAGTTGCATTCCATGCTTTTCTGCATTTCAAGTTAAACAAAATGGGCAAGCTTTTTTTGAAGCCAACTGAAACAAATCGGCGCCAACTTTTTGCAATTGGGAAATTCGATTTTGACAGCACTTTAAGTAGTAAAGTTGGCTGCTAAAAACTGTTTTGTTTTTTTTTTCATTATTTGAAAACAAAGTTTCTAAAGCAGCAAAAAATATTTTTTCCCACGCCCCAAAATGCAGCACTGCGTACCATCAAATAAAATCGAACTTTCAGCATTTAACTCATCAGTTCATTTTAGGCGTTTTATTCTGTAACTTGCAACATAAAAATAGACTGATGTTACTTTTTATAAATGGTTAGGATGAAGAAATCCGCTTTGAAATAAGGCCCAAGAAAATAACGTCCAATGAAGAAATAAACTAAGAAGCCCCGATGAAATAAAACCCAAAGAAAAATAAATAAGGCCCAAGAGAAAATTTATGAAAAAACATCAAATAAAAATGAAATAAGGCCCAATTCAAAAAGCCCTATGTAATAAGAAACAATCAAACCAAAAAAAAAAAATTAAATAACGCTCAACCAAACTCAATATGAAATAAAGTCCAAAATAAATTAAATAAGGACCAATTAAAAATTCCTTAGCTTTATTGGGCCTTATTTCATTTTCTGATTTGGCCTTATTGTCTTAGGCCTTATTTAATAGCGCCTGCTAGCAAATCTAAGACTCGTGCTACGGATTGGCAATAGTTCATGCGTTTTTAAGGTCGTTACAATTTATTTAGCATAGAAATAAGTTTAAATTAATTGAAAACGTAAAGCTTTCATATGCTGGCTAAGGAACACAACTATGGCAGAGCGTTTTAGCGCCCAGCGGCTGTTAAGAAAATATTATTTTCCAATTGATTTGCTTTTATTGAATTTGTCTAATCACATTTTTATGCAATAAATATAAATTTTTTTTCTCTTTCTTTAGCTAACACACACCTTCGTCATCTTGGACACAGCCGATTGCCACTACAGCGATAATGAATTGTCGCCGCCGAATCCGAAGTGCTCCTGGATTGAGAAGGCCTTCAAAAGCTTACCCAAATATCGCAATTTCTTTGCGGGCCTATTGCAAGAGGAAAGCGGGGAGTTTGCCTACGAATTGCAGGAGATCTTCAATGCAATTTGTAATGCCATGGCGGAAAATGATCGCAGTAAGCAACGTGAACAGCTAACGGTGGCCAAGTGGTTGATGGATAATAATAAAAAACTGAATGAATATTTATTGAAAAAGGGCATATGGAAGATTTAAATAAAAAATTTATGTGCTCTGGCTTTCATATAAATTAAAATACATACTTAGCTTTCTTATAGCCTTAAGTTTAGCTATAAAGCTTACGCATTTTTTTGGGACCTTACAAAAAGTAGTATTATTGTAAAGCGTTTTTTTTTTTTGCTATAAATAAAATTATGTTTTTCTTTTTTAATTATTAATAATAAAGCGATATTGTTGTTAAATGTATATATTTTTTGCTTATTTATTTCTTTAGATCGAATTATAACAAATTCCTTTTTTTTTACTCAAAAAAGTTTTCCAATAATTCCACCACATAAGCCTCATATTTCTTATAGTCCTCAAACTGTTCGCGTACTCTTTTTAATATATCAGCCAAAGTGGTTAAATGATCTGGATGTTGTTGCAGTTGCTGTAGGCCATGTTGCATTTTAGGTTTTTCATACAATGACAGTTTCTTGAGCAATTGCACAATTTCCTCCAAACCTTTTTGCTGTTCTTCCGATAAAGCACTATTCTCAGTCAGCAGACTTTCTTGCTTAAACTTTTTATACCTTTTCAAAGCTCTTTCAGCTTCTTTAATATTTCTGCAATCCTGCAGCCTTATTTTCAAAGATAGAGCTTCATATTTTGTACTCAAGGGTAGATTTTTCTTTAATAGTAGATTTTCCAATTCCTCAATGGCTAGAGTCAATTGCTTAGCTATTTCCTGATAATTGTTGACATAGTTTGAAAATTTGCTCATACTCTGTTGGGCGTGAACTTCTGAGCCTTCTATTGCATCGTTAGATTTATTGAATTTGGCATTTTGCAGCAACATTCGTTCATGATTGAATTCCAAATTGAGCTTTAAGTCGGACTCATCTTTGAGCGGTTGGTCTTGTAATAATTTATCGATTTGTTTGTTAATATATTTGACTACATCTTCGCTTAGATTTTGAGCAGTTGACAACTTTACAAGAGCAAGAAAGATAAATAGAAACTTCATGTTTAATAAAAAAAAAATTTTCAACTTCTGTGCTGCTTTGTAAAGTTGGAGAAAATACTCTACTTGAAAAAAATTTTAAGCTTTCTTTTATATAATATTTTCAGGTAGAGGTTACTTTAAAAAAATTAATTTAAACAAAATTTTATTTGTTTTAGGGTAATAAATATGGCAGGTAATTATATTTTACACCTTACAGTGGCACAAAAGGCGAAATTTTGAAGCTCAGAGTTTTGCCATTTCTACTCAGAAAAGCCTTTTTAGGGTTCCGTACGCCAACTAAAAAAACGTCGGAAAACGAAAATATCACACCAAGGAAAAAAAGCGCCAAAATTAAAAAAGCACTCAAATTAAAAATATCACCAAAAATATTAAAAAGCAAAAAGGCCAAAAAAAACTAAAAAAATCTCCCCAAACTGCAAAATTCGCTAAAACTAAAAATATATATTGAAAAAAAACAGAAGAAATCGCCTAAATGAAAAAAGAGCCGAAAGAAAAAAAAACGCTATAACGCATAAAATTGCCCAACTAAAAAAATCGCTCAAATGAAGTATATTACCAAATTAAAAAGGTAAAAATAAGATATATATGTATGTATAAACAGAAAAGCGCCCAAATTAAAAAAAAAACAAAATAATAAATTGCAAAAATTAAAATAAATCGCCTAAAATCAAAAAATCGCCAAACTAAAGAAAACGCCAATATAAAAAAATATCAAAACTAAAAAATGCGCCAAAACGCATAAAATCGCCCAAATTAAATGATATATATCATCAAAATAAAAAAGGTCAAAAGTTTGCCAAAAAATTAATATATCGCTGAAACTAAAAATACGTATTGCAAAAAACAGAAAAAAATCACCAAACTGAAATAAACCAAGACAAAAAAGTCGGCAAGACTAAAATAAATCGCCTTAAACCAAAAAAAACGCCAAACTAAAAAAAAATCCAATATTAATAAAATAATTGTAATAACTAAAAAACGCCAAAACGCATAAAATCGCCCAAATAAAAAAAGCTCTTAAATGAAATATATCACAAAGAATAAAAAAAAGTCAAAAGGTCGCCACGAAAACTGAAAACGATCCAAAATTGAAATAAAACTAAACTAAAAGTATATATTGCAAAAAAAAAAGAAGAAGAAGAAAAAAACGACAGAATGAAAAAAAGAGTAAAACAAAACAAAAAGTCGCTAAAACAAAAATAAATCGCCTAAAACCAAAAACTTGCCAAACAAAAAATAACGCCAAAATTAAAAATAATTGCCAAAACTCAAAAAATGCCAAGACGAAAAAACGCAAAAAGCGAAAAAATCTTAAGAACGAAACAATAGCCAAAACTAAGAAAAATCGTCAAAACGCATAAAATCGCCAAATAAAAAAAAACGCTTAAATGAAATATACTGAAAAAAATCGCCAAATTAAAAAAGTAAAACAAAGAAACGTTGCTTTGGCTAAAATAAATCGCCTAAAACTAAAACATCGGTAAACTAAAAAAACGCCAAAATAAAATATATCCAAAGCTAAAAAAACGCCAAAAGCGCTTGAATGAAAGGTTTAACCAAAACTAAAAAAAAGTCAAAAAGTCATCAAAAAACTAAAAAAATCCTCCAACTAAAACTAAATATATCGCTAAAACTAAAAAAATAGCATTAAACAACCAAAAAATCACCAAACAAAAAAAAACGCCAAAACTAAAAAAATTGCCAAAACTAAAAAAACGCCAAAAAGCGAAGGAATTGAAAAAACGAAAAAAGCACCAAAATTAAGAAAAATCGGCAAAATTAAAAAAACTCCAAGACAAAGAAGAAAAATCGGCAAAAATAAAATAAATCGCCAAAAACGAAAATCGCCACAATTAAAAAAAAATCGGCAAAACGAAAAAAACATTAAGACTAAAGTTTGTATAGTATTACATACATATATAGTGTTCGTGGGGAGCCCTTCGTATGTGAGTCAAATTCGCACTTTATCAGTTCCTAAACAAATAAAATTTTAAGAGTAGAAAAATTTTTCAAAATATTCCTATTTTGTCCCACTGTGAATTTCCTAAATTAATATCGTTTTATGGCCAAAGTTAGATTTAGCACACAAATCTATTACATTTTTATTAGTTCTTTAAGAAATTAAATTTTTTAAGCCCAATAAACAATTTGAGTTCAAAAAAACTTAAAGTGATTTAACATTTTCGGAACTAAAAATATTTAAGTTTAAAATTTTTTAAACGCACTAATAATCCCAAAAAAAATCAACTTTGTTATTTGTTATTGAGCTTCTCATTTGTTTAAATGAAAGTTTATAATATAATAACTCTAGTTGTTCTAAGAAGCTTTGGGTAAAGGTTCCCTGATGATCTGCATTAGCAACAGTGAAATGCGCATAGGATCCAGCTAAGCCCCTCAATAATCAATTTCAATGTATTTTTAATAAAAAAATATTTAACTTAATAAGTAAAATATTAATTTGGGATTATTAGTGCGTTTAAAAAATTTTAAACTTAAATTGTAACAATTCCCATAAAAAACACTAAAAATATTTAAATCTAAGTGCCGCATATTGAGAAGTTCTAATTTTAAAAACCAAGCAGATGTTTTTGAGTAGAGAGATCAAAATGTTAATAGATTTTAAGAGTTTTGCAGCATATTAAAAAAATCAATCATAAGGTCGTGAAATTTTTTGAAACGAAGATTACAGATTTTAGTAGCCTTGAGAATTTTGAAGAAAAACTAACCCATTAACAAGAGTAAAGTAAATTGTAAACAGCTGACGACGACGATATGAGGCCATCTGACACTATCACACCAATATCACAAGATCCCTCTAGAGCTTTATTTATTTCTACATTAAAAAACAAAACTTGTATTTTTATTGCTACGGCTTAAAAGTGCTCTCTTCATATATAATTCTTTGTGCAACAGAAATTGTAAATATAATTTTTAATTTTACAAATAGTTAAAAAATTTTGAAAAAAGAAAATAAATCGAAAAAGAAGTCTCCATCATCATCATCATCGGAATCATCATCCGAAATACCTTGCAATGCTTCATAAAGTTTTTTCAATTGTTCGGGATACTTTAAGATTTGCTGTAAGAAACTTTCCATTTCCGGTGTATCTTTTTTCAAGTGTTTCCTTAAGATCTTTAAAATTTCTTCAAAATATTTTGCATACTCAGCGCTAAGAGGTGGCGTACTTGAGTTGGAGGGTGTGCCGTTTACACTTGGCTTAGAATTGCCATTCAATGACTTTTTGAAATCATCATAAAGTTTTAAACTCTTCTCGGCGTTTTTTAATGTTGAGCTATTTTTAAGTTTAAGCAGCAGCATAAGAGCTTCGTATCTTACAGCCAAAGGAAGAGTTATGTCCTCTTCGTATGAATTTAAATTTTCCAAGGCGTTTTCTAGCATGTTCTCAATTTTTGCATAACGTTGTAAAAAACTTTTGAAATTTTCTATAGCTTGTTCGGCCTTACTGTAGGCCTGCTCTGTAGGAGTTCCTGTGATGAGAGCATTTTCCAATTTACTGCGCTCTTCATTGAAGCTGGCTGCCAGAGTTAGTTCAGACGGATCTTTAGCAGGATTTTCATTAAGCACTTGTCTGATTCTTCTATTCAAATATTCAGCAATATCAGAACTGGCAGATTGTGCGGCAGGTGTATTCATGTCATTATTGGGTGCACTAGATGCAGCTGGTGCTGATGCTGGTGCCGGCTGAGGAGATTGAGGACTATTAGCAGCTTCATTTGCTGCCGCAGGTGTGGGTGGATTTGCTGCATTGGTTAAAATAATCATTAGTAATGGAAACATTTTTTGTTATATTTCATTCTTTTCTTCATACTAAGTTTTCACTACTCACTACTGCATAATTTCTTCAAGATGGGTATTTTCCAAGAACTAATTCTTTTACATTACAGAGAAAAAAAGTACTTAATTTTAGTTTCACGATACCAAAATGCCATAAAAACTTTTATTTTTAACTAAATTATTATAATTGTTTTGTGTGTAGTATTAAGAGATAAAAGTTTATTTACTTTTGTCGTGTGCGATTTTAATGTTTTAAACACACAAAAATTCTGCCAGCAAGAAAACGATTTTTTTAAGCTTGAATAACTTGGACACAAGTAATACACAAAATTTTTCTAATAAAAATAAAACAAAGTAGATGTACTCCGCAGTAGCATTTACTACAAAAAAACTGACTTCATAAGCATGAAAAAACGTATAAAAAATATTTTTTTTTTATTTTAACAATAAAAACAGAAATCATCTAATAAAACTGACCTAGAGCTCATTAATTACATACATACATTCATCAAAAAAGGTCGAGAAATTTGAAAATTTAATCACAAAAAATTTGGTTTATTACTTGCAAGAAAGTAAAAAAAAAGAATTAAACGATTTGTAAACAAAAAAATCCACCTCACAAAGCGCCACAAATAAGCATTTTTAACCCACACACACACACACATACACACTCACACATACTCAAACTCAAACTGAGAGAGCCGTTACTCATGCACGTTTAAGTGAACCTCCTAAAAGTATGCACACTTTTTTAGCCTTAAACATATTTTCTATTCCAAATTAGTTTTTTAATCACCAAAATTCACGCAAACGAATATTTTTTTTAACGCAAAAAATTTACTGACTAATTTATTAACTCTTTTTTTACCTGGCGCTGGCATTGCTCCTTCAGCTGGTGTATCCTGGGGCTCCACTTTAGGTAAAAATATCATTAGCACCAAACACAAAAATATTCCCACTTTCATGTTACTCATATTTTGCTTGCTCTCTTCCAAAAAAAAAATCCTAAAGTTCAATTTAAACTTTGAGCACTTAGCAGAATAGTTTAAAACTGTAAGAATTGTGCTAAAAACTTCAGCTTTTATAGTTAAAATTTTTCTTTAATTTTTAATTTATATTTAACGATTTAAAAATGCAATCAAAATTTTATGTTTTAAGTTTAAATAACACACTTATGTTACTTCAAATAATAGATAAATAATTATTTCGAAAAATAGAATATATTTTAAGTAGTTTAAAACAATAACAATATAAACATTTTATCGCCAAAGCAAAAAATGTTTATTCTTTCAAGCTTAGTAAAACAAAAACAAAATTAAGAGCAAAGTTATTGCACCAAATAAATTATGCCTGAAAGCATTAAACATTTAACACAACTGTGAAATATTGCACGACCAGAAAATGTCTCACTTATGGTAAGAGAATTGTTGCAAGTGCTGCATGACATGTTGTACGGTTTGGTTGAAAGCACATGTCATGTAATAAAACTTACACCAATATTTTCACTTTAATGGACTTTTCTTCGATGGCAGATGCGTTTAACGTTTATTGCTAATGGATAACTTAATTATTAAAGCAATATTCCAAATAAAGGGTGTTTTTTATTGAGGTATAGAACTTTAAGTTGGCATCACTTTTTTAATTGGCGGCCATTTTGTCAGCTGTCAAGTGATTAATATTTAGTTTGGTTTGCCATTTCATCATGAACAGGTTGACAAAAGAACAACGCTTGCAAATCGTGCAAATTTATTTCGAAAATAATGGTTCAGTTCGCGAAGTTTACCGCAAGCTCCGTCCATTTTATGGTCGACATAATCGTCCATCAGAGCAATTAATTCGGTTAACCATGGATCGTTTTCGCACTACGTTTACTCTATGTGATAATACGCATCCGCAGAGACATCGAACAGTGCGCACCGAAGAAACAATTGCCGCTGTAGAGCAAACTGTTGAAGAGGACCCGAATGAATCGATTCGCCACCGTGCACAGCAATTGGAGCCGACTAACCGACTATTTTGTTCCCGAATTGGATGGCATGAATGTGGATGAGTTGTGGTTCCAACAAGACGGCGCTACATGCCACACAGCGCACGTCACAATCGATTTATTGAAGGAAACATTCGATGAGCGCATAATTTCGCGGAATGGACCTGTCAATTGGCCACCAAGATGTGATTTGACACCATTGGATTATTTTCTTTGGGGATATGTGAAGTCGTTCGTCTACGCCAACAAACCAGAAACGTTAGGGGACTTGGAAGCCAACATTCGTGGCGTTATTGCCAACATACGGCCCCATATACTAGAAAATATGGTTGAAAATTGGACCTGTAGAATTGGCTTTATTCGAGCCAGCCGCGGCGGCATAAAATTATCCTTCCAATAAAGCCAAACTGATGGACATTAAAACGATTTTCTTGTGTTTTATTTCAATTCGAAGTTCTATACCTCTGAAAAAACACCCTATATAATATCTAGCCATAAGCGCCAAAAAATCTTAAGCGTCATAATTTTTCAGCTTAATTGTTTAACGAAAATTTCGTCAAAAAGCGAAATTTTAAAAATATGTCCAATTTTCCTTTTCAGAAAAATTAAACCATCAATTGTTACAATTACAATTACTAACTCGTCAGTAAGAAATATTTTCTTTATTCATTTTACCAGTCACTGTTGATGTATATATCTATCATTACGTAAAACAAAGTTTCTGTTCAGTTCTTAAAGGCAAAATGATTAACTTTACGTTTGTCTGTCGGCCTGTCACAATTTGTTTTCGCAAGAACCGTGGGAGCTACGGACGGTTAAAAATTAAAAGGTGTTAGTTATCTTACATTTCTTTGTTGTGCATTATGCCTTAAACACATTCACCACAGCATTCTACATGAACACACGAATTCAAATGCCGCAAGCAGCATTTGTCGCCTCGTAGCCGGCTACTTAATTACTTGGAGACGGCAGCAGCACCATCTGCAGCTGATATTCAAGTACAAATACATAGTTCAGTATTGCCACTTTTATATATTTTCCATTTATAAAAATTAATTACTTATTAAGGTATAGGCACTGGTCCCTGAACTACTCCGGCATCAGCGAATAATAATCCTAATGTAACATCAGAGCGCCCTCCTTCGTCGGTATTGTGTAGCAGAATCATGGGCGAAGTAAAAGAACCAATAAAAATGGCTATTACACAGTTTCAGAAAATTTAATACGACTCATTAACACCAGAGGCGTTGCAATATTACACAATTAAAAAAAATACAAAAAGCAGAGTTGTGAAAGAATAGAGATCGTCCTCTATCTCTTCATTTACCACCTATATTCTCTATACTATCCCTTTCCTAAAGAAGGTAACACCTAGTAATAAAAGTAGACATTCATTGTCTCAGTATAACTTCTCTTGAAATTTTTAAAAACGCTAAAACTCAAATATACCAAAATTAAAAAAACTCATCAATATGAAAAATCGCCAAGGACCGAAAAAAATCGCCAAACCGAAAAAGCACCAAAACTAAAAAACGCAAAAAACTGAAAAAATCCCAAAACCGAAAAAAAATTGCTAAGACTTAAAAATCCCAAATTCCGTGCAGCTCACAGCTGTACTTCTGCTGTTTTAAAAGTTATGGATGATATTAGAACTGAATATGATACTGGTAACCTTTCCTTAATGTGTTTTTTAGATTTTTCTGAGGCTTTTGATAAAGTAAACCATTTTATACTCCTTTTTAAGCTTAAATATTATTTTGGATTCAACAATAATGCATTAGCACTTTTGAATAATTACCTTTCCGGACGTTCGCAGAAAGTGTTGGTAGGAGAAAAAGTATCTGGTCTGAGAGATATCAAGTCGGGTGTTCCTCAGGGATCTGTTCTTGGCCCCCTTATGTTTAGCATGTTTATTAATGACATTTTTAGCGTTGTAAATTATGCTAAAATTCATGCTTATGCTGATGACATCCAGTTGTACAGGGTGGGCCAAAAGAAACCAATGGGGGTGTAAAAGTTTAATAACTTTTTTGTTTATTAACTTTTTTTTATTTTTTCTTCCAGATTATATAATATACAAAATGGAAATTTTTAAACACTAAGTATGAAAAATGATGTCTCTTAAATGACCACCGTTTTCAGCTTCGCACTGATGGGCTCCTTTTAGAGCATTTTCCATAACATCTTTCAAAACTTGTGGCTGTAGCGTTCGAATTTCTGCAAGAATGTTTGCCTTGAGTTCAAGGATTGTATCTGGCTTGTTCACATACACTCGCTCCTTCAAAAAACCCCAAAGAAAATAGTCGGGTGCTGTCAAATCTGGCGATCGCGCTGGCCAAATAATTTCCGAATTTCGAGAAATTATTCGCTCTCCAAAAATTTGACTTAAAAGTGCCATTGTGTCTCGGGCAGTATGGGCAGTGGCTCCGTCCTGCTGAAACCACATACCAGGTCTGTTTTCAAGAGCAGGACGTAAAAAAGTTTCTATCATAAACCGATACCGCTCTCCATTTACGGTTACAGCACTTCCATCTTCATTCTCGAAGAAGTAGGGCCCAATGACATTTTCGGATGTGATCCCACACCATACTGTACACCTGATGGGGTGCAATTGGCGTTGATGAATGGCTCTTGGATTTTGAGAACCCCAGAACCTACAGTTCTGCTTATTAACAAAGCCATTCAAATGAAAATGAGCTTAAAATAATTGATCTCTGGTTTAAATAATAAAATTCTATTGTTCTGGTTCTCTGTTCAGTTGTGAACCTCTCTATTATAAATTCTCCAAGTGTTGTCTATATAATCTGAAAGAAAAAATAAAAAACAATTAATAAACAAAAAAGTTATTAAACTTTTACACCCCTTGGTTTCTTTTGGCCCACCCTGTATATATCTAATCGTGTTGGATTGATAGAGGATATGTGCTTTAAGTTGAATGATGACTTAGTTTCAATTGTAAAGTGGGCTAAATTGAATAATCTAATGCTTAACCAGAACAAATCACTGGTTCTACCTGTTAGTAGGCATAAAGTTGACTCCGTCAACTTTCCAGGAATATACCTTAATGGAAATGTGCTGAAATACGTTGATAAGGTTAAATACTTAGGCTTCCATCTTAACTCACCATTCACATGTAAAGATCATATTAATGTTGTTGTTCGGAATGTCTTTCTTACTCTTCGTAACTTCCGAGTGTCTTCTGAATATGTGCCAATACCAGTCAAAAGAAGACTTGTTGTCCAACTTATACTTCCATTGATAACTTATTCGGCAGAAGTTTATAGTAAAATAGATTCGCAATCGCCACATAAACTGCAAGTTGTTTTTAATAATGCAACCCGCTATGTTTATGACATAAGACGTTACAGCAGTATTTCATTTTCATAAGAAATTTGTTATTTTTGCATGGTATTTTGTACAGAAAGACTCCATCCTACTTATATGAAAAACTTAATTTTGGAACTTCAACCCGCTGTATGACACTTTTGACACCGAGATATTTGCACCTTAACACGTCAAGATTTTTTTTCGTTAACGCTATTAAATTATGGAATGCTCTACCAGTAAGTTTAAAGATCATACATAGAAAATACAGTTTTGCTAAAGCTCTTTTAAATTTTTTTTAAATATTACTTAGCAGCCCCTCTCAAAGACTATTTATTAAAATTGATGTAACTCTTCATTTATTTTATATTTTATATATACTCATAAATTACTGTTTTTATATTTTTATATATATATATGTTTTCTTTTACAAAAATTATTACAAAAATTATTACAAAAATCCCTTCATATAATCAAAAACGTATTATAACATTGTCTTAAGTATTGTTATTGAACTCTAAAAGAATTATATTCTCAATATTCTTATGGCGAAATAAATAAATAAATAAATTAAAGAATCACCAAAACGTAAAAAGCGCTTAAATGAAAAAAATCGCTAACATGCAAAAAAAAATCATCAAAAATTAAAAGGTTGCCAAAAAACTAAAGAAAAGACGCCAAAACAAAAAAAAAAAAAAACTCATCACTAAAATAAATCGCACAAAACCTAAAAAAATTGCCATAAAACGGAAAAAATCGCCAAAAAGAAACAACCGCTGTATGGAACCCTTTGTATGCGGGTCAAAGTCGCATTTTACTGGACGTAGCAGGCTTATAAGTGAAATATGCTTTGTATTGTTTACTTTACTACTTCGAAAAAAAAATCTTCGAAATGGCATGACCTTCGCAATGTCCCACTTGAAATCTCTTGTTTTTTAAATAAAACAGCTCTTCTTTCAAAACATCAAAGACGATATAATCGTCAAACATAATTATGGCATTAATAACATTAGACTTATTTTTATAATTCTTTATTTACACTCTGTCCACTAAAGGACCATAAGTAAATTTTGATTATATAAAATTGATATTGACGTATAAAGTTATAATAAAGAAAACTAAATTTTACAATATCTGAATTAAATAGGTAATAAATTAAAGATTGGTTCTTCATTATCGTAATACTCATTGGAGAGTTCCCTTAAAGTAGTGGATAATTTCAATTCATCGATATCCACAAGAATTTGTTCCAATAAACTTTCAACTTTCATTGTATCATTTATGGCATGTTTTTTTAAAATTGATAAAATTTCCTCAAAATATTCTTTGTATTCATCGTTTATATGAGGCATAGTTAATTGTGTCTCAGATGCATTTGCAGATTTGGATGTAATACTTTTGCTTAAGCCACTCTTAAAATCATCATAAAGCTTTAAGGCCTTTTCGGCTTCTTTTAAAGTTAAACTGTTTCTCAGTTTAAGCACCAACATAAGAGCCTGATAGCGAACTTCTACCGGCAGTTTAGGGTCCTCTTCGTAAACGTTCAAGTCATCTAAGGCAATTTCCAGCATGTGCTCTATTTTTACATAACGTTGCGTATAACTTCGAAAGCTTTCTATAGCTTGTTCGGTTTTGACAGCATTATCCTCTGAAGCGGGTAATGTTATAATAAAGCTTTCAAGTTTTCTACGCTCTTCATTAAAAATGCCAGCCAAGTTAAAATCTGCAGGATTTCTTGCAGGATTTTCATTTAACAATTGTCGTATTCTTCTATTCAAATAAGCGACAATGTCAGAACTGACATATGAAGGAGCTGATATTACTGAAGCTGGTGCTTCAGTTGTTGTTGTTGATTCTTGCGGCACTGCTTGCGGTAGCAGAGCCACTATTAAAGCGAAGATTACAGCTTGCACCTTAATTTCCATTGCTTATTAATATTTTCCTTAAAGTTGTTATTGTTAACACCCGTTTGAATTTTCCTTAACTGTGTTTCCTATTTCTGTAAACTAGTTCTTTTATAGTAGAAGATTTTCTTATTTCAATCTTAATTATTAGTTAACGTTTGTTATATGCCATTAAAATTTTATGTTTGAAACTAAAATTACATATTTATGCTATCTTTCTTAAAAGCAACTACATATTTCTAAAAGATAAACACTTTTTTTTACATACATATATAAAAAATATCTCTATCGTTAGCAAGAAAATTTATATATTCTAAAAGTAATTAAAGGAAATAATTACAAACCTTAACAAAATTTTGTTAAGGTAAAGTAAACAAAACCATAAAACTATAACAATAAAATATTAAAAGATACGCAACAAGAAAATGAGAAACTACCGTTTATTGGAAGAAAATACTAAGGCGAAAATTTGAATACTTGGAATTAAAGTTCAAAACAATTCCTCTAGAACTGAAATTCACATTAGTGTTATCTTGCATTAAGATATAAGATTGGTATTGATAGAGTAGAAACTAAACATCTAAGGGACCAACACTAATTTTTTTTTTTTTGAAATCGAGGTTTTTATATATATTTCGATAGAAGAACATCTACTGTATTGAAAAATGAAAAAAATTACAATTTCAAAAAAATAATGAGTTAGGGCCTTTCTATATTAAGGTAACGATATGCATCTGTTAAATGATATCAGTTTTAAAATAATTCAAGTTTAAAATTTTTAAACGCACTAATAATACCAAATTAAAATTTTACTTATTAAGTAAAATATTTGTTTTATTAAAAATTGTTAATTTGGAATTATCAGTGCGTTTAAAAATTTTAAACTTAATTTGTAACAATTCCCATAAAAAAACACTAAAAATTTAAAATAATTCGTCGATTTTTTTTCTTTTTCACAAAATGGCGTCTGTTTGCTGCCATATCTTTTTAGTGACACTCGTAAGATTAAGACAAATCGTTTGACGTAAAAATCATCAAAAGCGGCGCAAAGGAACACAGACAGTATTTTCCTGGGAAATACTTTCCAAGAAATTAATTGTTTATGAGAATAAAATTCCCCCATTCGCAACAGGTGAGCAAAAATATCAAAATAAGAGAGAATTTCGCAGTTTTCAGATCAGCTGTTTTCTTTCTGTTGTTTTTTTTTCGCCTGAAAATGTGCAAATTATTTTTGAAAATCGACGGACAAGGAATGGAAAAAAAATCCCAGCGGCTTACTTAGTCTGAATTAGACCGATAGTATGACCATATACTTTCCACCCAAATATCTCAAAGTTTATTTAAATCCTATGAATATTTTTAAAACTTTAAATTTAGCATTAAATAAATTCAGTAAAGTGTGACTTTGACTCGCACACGAAGGATTTCCTATGAACACTATACGAACTATACTATACGAATTTTGAAATTTTTTTCTTTTTGGAATTTTTTTGTTTTTAACGTTTTTCAGTTTTGGCATTTTTTTTTATCTTTGGGCATTTTTTCGATTTTGGCAATTTATTTTAATTATAGCGATTTTTTAGTTTTGATGCTTTTTAGGGTTCCGTACACCAAAGGTGAAAAGGCAACCTATTGTTTTCGCTACGCTGTCCGTCTGTCCGTCACACGGTATTTGTTCAGGAACCGTGAGAGCTACGGACCTGAAATTTGGACAGAGTATGTAGAACCTAGGCCGCTACAACAACAAATACATGAGAATTAAAAATTAAAGGGTGTTCCAAAACGAGCAACGAAAAATCTTAAAATCCCATGTAATATACATACAATTGTATGAACATATGTATATTGAAACTTGAAATTTGTAAAATTAGTGTATTTTTATACAGACTACAACAATTAACACTAAAATTTAAAAAAATTAAAATTAAAGGGTGGTCCATCAGTTAATGCAATTTTGACTATGTAATTTTGACAATTTGCTATATCTTGGAAACCGTAAGAGGCAAGCACTTGAAATTTTCAAAAACGGTAAAACTAAAAAAACCGAAAATTATAAAATTGCCAAACCAAAAAAAAAATCGCCAAAACGAAAAAAATCGCCAAAATTAAAAAAAAATTCTAGCACTAAAATAAATCGCCAAATTCGAAAAAATCGCCAAAATGAAAAAAACGCCAAAAATCGAAATAAATCGCCAAAACGCGAAAATGTCGCCAAAACTAAAAAAAAAAATTATATAAAAAAAATCGCAAAAATGAAAATAATCGCCAAAAATTAAAAAAAAGATCGCCAAAATGAAAAAACGCCAAAAAACCGAAAAAAATCGCCAAAACGAGAAAATAAAGTGTCAAAACTAAAAAAATAGCCAAAAATTTAAAAAAGTCGTCAAAACCGAAAAAAACGCAAAAACGCCAAAACAAAAAAACCGAAAAGACCCTAAAAACGAAAAAAATGCCAAAACTATATATTATATAGGATGAAGTTTGTATTAAATTACATATCTAGTGTTCGTACGGAACCCTTCGTGCGCGAGTCAGAGTCGCACTTTACTGAATTTATTTCGGTTTCTGGTGATTTAGTTTAGCTTTATGTTTTTTTTTAGTTTGGCCCTATTTTCGTTTTGGTGATTTTTTTTTTTTTTTTGTTTTTTGGCGTTTTTTTTAATTTTGGCTCTTCTTTCGGTTTTTGGAGATTTATTTTAGCCTTAGAGATTTTTTTAGTTTGGCGCTTTTTTTCATTTTTCCGATTTTTTTTCTATGGGTTTTTGGCTATTTTTTTCGGTTTGGCGATTTTTAATTTTGGTATTTTTCAACGTTTTTGAAAATTTCAAGAGTTTGCTTCTTACGGTTTCCAAGATACAGCAAGTTGTCAAAATTACATAGTCAAAATACCATTAAGTGATAGAACACGCTTTAATTTTGATTTTTTTTAAATACACTAACTTTGCAAATTTCAAGTGTCTATATATAATTTTATGTATATTACATAGAATTTTTAAATTTCTCGTTTCCGTTTTGGAACACCCTTCAATTTTTAACTGCCATGTATTTGCTGTTGTAGCGGCCAACAGGTCCGTAGCTCTTACTACTGTCTAGAAAACGATCTGTGACGGAGAGACAGCCAGCGTAGCGAAAACAGTAGGATTCTGTTTCATCTTTGGTGTACGGAACCCTAACTATACATTAAGAGCATTCACTCACTCTGCCCCCACAATGTAAGAAAATCTCCTACACTTCAAATATATCAGGTGCAAAATCTAAACATTATATTAACTTAAATTAAAGCAGATAATTTTTAACATTTTAAGCTTGAGTGAATGTCACTAGAAAAAATCAATGACTTCATGAAATTTAATGTTTTAAGTTAGTTATGACTTGACAAACTTTAACCGATAAACATATTGTTGCCTTAATATAGAAAGGCCTTAACTAATTTTTTGGAAATCGAGTTTTTTGTACAGGTTGGCGCAGAATGAGCTACTTTTGTAATTATTATTCTTTCTTAGTTTGTAACTCAGCATTTTGTGAAGAAGATTTAGGGAATTAATTATGAATCAATACACGATCGAACAACGAATTTTATTTTTCAAACCAACAGTCTATTCTGTTGACACAGCGTGCATATCGTCGTTATTTTAATGTGAGCATTGCACCCACAGTTTTCTTTGGGGATATTTGAAAGAAAGAGTGAACCATACTCCAACTAAAAACCAAAATTTGAAATGAAATCATGAAATCATACACCCAAATTTTGCGAAAAGTTATGGAAAATATGACATGTATACTCTATGTCGCTAAAAAGAGCACGTACATAGGAAGCAGAAAATGGACATCACTTAGGCCGAGTACACATTGTGGCATTTTGTGACAAATATAGCAAAAATAACAGTGGGAACTAGTGGCAACGTTTGTCATTTCCGATATTTTTCGTTGTGTGGCATTACCAAACAAACTGTTTACGTACCTGTTGTAAACAGTTGTGAGAATAAGTTGGCTGCATTGCAAACACAAAAAGAAAATATCAGCGTGTTGACACGCATATTAAGTAAGCCCTGGTCTTTTCCACCACTTTATTTGCCGCTTTTTAGATTTTCTTAATTAGGGTTCCGTACACCAAAGGTGAAAAGGCACCCTATTGTTTTCGCTACGCTGTCCGTCTGTCCGTCACACGGTATTTTCTCAGGAACCGTAAGAGCTACGGACCTGAAATTTGGACAGAGTATGTAGAACCTTGGCCGCTACAACAACAAATACATGAGAATTAAAAATTAAAGGGTGTTCCAAAACGAGCAACGAAAAATGTTAAAATCCCATGTAATATACATACAATTGTATGAACATATGTATATTGAAACTTGAAATTTGTAAAATTAGTGTATTTTTACACAGACTACAATAATTAACACTAAAATTTAAATAAATTTAAATTAAAGGGTGGTCCATCAGTTAATGCAATTTTGACTATGTAATTTTGACAATTTGCTATATCTTGGAAACCGTAAGAGGCAAACACGTGAAATTTTCACAAACGGTAAAACTAAAAAAAAACCGAAAATTATAAAATCGCCAAACCAAAAAAAAAATCGCCAAAAATTAAAAAAAATCACCAAAACGAAAAAAATCGCCAAATTAAAAAAAAAATATTTCCAACACTAAAATAAATCGCCAAATTCGAAAAATCGCCAAAATGAAAAAAACGCCAAAAATCTAAAAAAATCGCCAAAAAGGCGAAAATGTCGCCAAAACTAAAAAAAAATTTAAATAAAAAAAAGTCGCAGAAATGAAAATAAATCGCCAAAAATAAAAAAATCGACAAAATGAAAAAACGCCCAGAACCGAAAAAAGTCGCCAAAACAAAAAAATAAAGTGTCAAAACTAAAAAATGAGCCAAAACTTAAATAAATGGCCAAAACCGAAAAAACGCCAAAAGAAAAAACCGAAAAGACCCCAAAAACGAAAAAAATGCCAAAACTATATATTATGTAGGATGAAGTTTGTATTAAATTACATATCTAGTGTTCGTACGGAACCTTCGTGCGCGAGTCAGAGTCGCACTTTACTGAATTTATTTTTTTCTTATTATTGATAAACACACGGTGGCACTAGCCAATTGAATAATTTTGCGATTATCCATCTGTATAAATATTAATTAACAAACAATACGAAAATCAAAGTCTCACAATGATAAATCAAACGACATTAAATGTAATTCTGTCAAAATCAGTTCTTGATGTAGACAACGATACCGTATTGCCATTATTTAGGGATGGGACTCTTTTCTATCACAAAGACACAACAAAATTGTGTGTCATCGAAAAATTTGATGGAAACGTGATTGCACACACATGAAAATGACACCACAAAATGAAAACATTTGAAATGCCCAACGTAAATTCGGCATTACACGATTTCATTTTTCAAAGCTAATTGCAAAAAATTCCCCAATAATATACTGCATTTAAAACAAAAATATTATAATAATCGCATAAATAATAAAGTTATAAACCATTTAAACCATATAGCTCATAATTCACCGCCCTGTATATTTCGATAGAAGAACACCTAATGTATCGAAAAAAGTAAAAAATCTCGATTTCAAAAAAAATAATGAGTTAGGGACTTTCTATATTAAGGTAACGATATCTATTGTATAATGAAATGATTACACAGGAAATCATTTTTAACATTATAAACATTAAACTAAAACGTAAATCTTAAACATTTTATACAAGTACTCGTAACTAACTAACAACTAAGTGGGGTAATTGAAAAGAATTTAGTATAAAAGGAGTTATAAAAAAAGAACATTAGAACAAAGACTGTTGTAAATTTAGAGATGGTAAGGTGAGCTTTCATTACAAAACATCTTTCAGCAAATTGAAATACGATGAATCAAAACAATTCACATATTCCATTTGCAAAAAAGTTTCATATATAAAGCAGAAATCTACATCAACTGACACCACACACAGTGGATCAAACACAGAAGAACGCTGATGATGAAGGTTTAATGGCCTTCGAAAACGGCTAGATGTTCCGTTCAACTATGTGCTGTCAGAATATTTATAACTAACTTTAGTGTTATTTGTTCATTAATAATTATCACATGTAATTTGGCTTAAAAAGCGATACGAACTTTAGCCTGTTCAAATCATAAATATTATGCCATATTAGTTTTATAACAAATAAATGCTACATCTTCCTTATCGATAGGCGGACCCCCTAAGAAAAATGTAACACTTATCTGTTGTAAAATTTATATTGCTTCGTCAGCACTCTTGCTTTCATACTTTCTTTGAAAACTGAGCATTTGTTATGTCATACAAAATGAAACTTGCAATAGTATTTGCAATACTATTGTGCAATAACTGATATTGTACAATAAAAGTGCCCTTTTGTTTATTATATTGGTATATGGCACCAATATTTTGATGAATATTGCACAACAAGAAATATTTTATAATGTATTGAAAAAATTGTATAATAATTATTATCAAGTACTTAACTAACGAATAACGAATACTTATGTATATTTAAAACAAAAACAAATTTTTTAACATTTGTTGGTGACATCGTGGGACAGGCCGTAACTAATATTTTTAAATTTTTTTTACTTTCTTGGTGCGACATTGTTCTTAAATATATATCCGATAATTTGGCTTAAAAATATTCGTTTTCTTGCACTTCAAAATGCAACTTCTTTTTTGGAAACCCTACTTAAGATACATTATTATTTTACTAAATTTTAAATTGCACTCCGTTACAAAAAGCGATAACCTACAATTATTAATTTTATAATGCAATTCAAAAATTTTTAATAAAAATCTATAAATACACTTAAAATTATTTGTAAAGCACGCAAAAATCTTAACTTTTTACAATAAAACACAACGCAAGTTTTTCTTAAAGAAAAAAAAATATGTGGGCGAAACTATTTTTAACACAAATAATTTGTTTAATTTTCTTGTTGAATCGGGTAATATTTTAACTTAAAATGAAGTATTAAAAAAGTTTATTTGAAGCTTTTTATACATTGAAATTCTAGTTATCTGTCTGCCAACCTTTGTCGTCCAAAGAAGAAGAAGCAGTAGAAGAGGAACATTTAAATATTCGCTTGAAGCACTATTTAAAACGTCTGGAACTAATGCCCGAAAATATCAACAATAAATTCTCTGCTGAGTTAAAAGATCTCAAAGACAAATTCAAACATTCCTTAGAAAAGGAATCACTCAAAGAAAAAACCTTCTTTTTAGATAAATTTGATCAATACATGGAATTTTCTGAATTTTTGAGCTTAGAATTTGATAAACAATATCTCGATGAAGATATTCTAATGGAAAGCTGGTACTTAAATGAAATTATTCCTTATGTTGACGGAGATATAAAAGCTGAGGCCATACAAATTGTGAAGGATTTAAAGGTGGCTTATCATACGGAAGATTTAGATAAAAAGTATGATATTTATGCTGATATAGGAGAAAAAATGTCAGAGAAGTTTTTGGATTATTTCTATGGTGAAAATGAATCACTGCCACTGCTTAATGCCCACTTGAAATATTATATGGAATATTTGAATTATTTGCTTGAAGAGGATAAGTTGGATGGTGAGTTTAAAAAGAAACTGCAAGACTTGATGGTTAATGTGGAAACAGCGCGTGCAAGTGTTAACAAGGAGGTAAAGGAAAAAGTTATCGATTTATTTGATGACTTGACAACTAGGTTTGGTCGTTATTTGGATGAGCATTTTTCGGATTTTAAAATGTTTAAATTTTATCAATGAATAAAATGCATTCTCCCGGATCTTATTTTTCATGATAAATTTTGAGTTGTGGTTTATTCAGAAACTTATAGAGTTTTTCAGCATACGTTTCGGTGCAACATTTAAGCCTGTCATATTCCCGCTTAAGGGTAATTTTTTGCCCATTTTCTGAATGCAAGGTTTATATGATTTCCTTTGCCGTTTCACTGCAACAATCTGCAAAAATGCTACTCAGCTTTAAATGACATCTAGACCTAAAATTGCGAAACATACACATATGATTTTTTTCCCCAGCACTGCCCAAATTAGACTTTACACCTTTTTTAGGGTTCCGTACACCAAAGGTGAAAAGGAACCCTATTGTTTTCGCCACAATGTCAGTCTGTCCATCACACGGTATTTTCTCTGGAACCGTAAGAGCTACGGTCCTGAAATTTGGATAGAGTATGTAGAACCTTGGCCGCAATAACAACAATTACATGAGAGTTAAAAATTAAAGGGTGTTCCAAAACGAGCAACGGAATATGTTAAAATCCAATGTAATATACATACAATTGTATGTACATATGTATATTGACACTAGAAGTTTGTAAAATTAGTGTATTTTTATAAAGACTACAACAATTAACACTAAAATTTAAAAAAATTTAAATTAAAGGGTGGTCCATCAGTTAATGCAATTTTGACTATGTAGTTTTGACAACTTACTATATCTTGGAAACCGTAAGAGGCAAACTCTTGAAATTTTCAAAAACGGTAAAACTAATATTATAAAATCGTCAAACCAAAAAAAATCGCCAAAAACCAAAAAAAATCGCTGAAACGAAAAAAGCACCAAATTAAAAAAATTTCTAACACAAAAATAAATCGGTAAAACCAAACAAAATAGACAAAATAAAAAATCCCCAAAATAAAAAAAAAACGCCAAAATCCGAAAAAAGGCCAAAACCCGAAAAAAACGCCAAAATTAAAAAAATCGCCAAAAACCAACAAAAAATCGCCAAAACGCGAAAAAGACACCAAAACTAAAAAAATTGCCTGAATGAAAAAAATTGACAAAATGAATGAATTTCCAAAATAAAACGAAATCGCCAAATTAAAAAAAAACAAAAAAAAATAAAAAAGTTGCCAAAACGCGAAAATCTCACCAAAGCTAAAAAAATCGCCTATATGAAAAATAATCGCCAAATTGAAAAAAATCGCCAAAAATAAAAAAATTTCCTAAATGAAAAAAATCTCCAAAATGAAAAGACGCCAAAAACCGAAAAAATCGACATAACGGGGAAAAACGTGCCAAAAGTAAAATAAATTCAGTAAAGTGCGACTCTGACTCGCGCACGAAGGGTTCCGTACGAACACTAGATATGTAATTTGATACAAACTTCATCCTATATAATATATAGTTTTGGCATTTTTTTCGTTTTTGGGGTCCTTTCGGTTTTTTTGTTTTGGCGTTTTTTCGGTTTTGGCGATTTTTTTAAGTTTTGGCTCTTTTTTTAGTTTTGACACTTTATATTCTAGTTTTGGCGATTTTTTCGGTTTTTGCCGTTTTTTTATTTTGGCGATTTTTTTTTATTTTTGGCGATTTTTTTCATTTTTGCGATTTTTTTTATATAAAAATTTTTTTTACCTTTGGCGACATTTTCGCGTTTTGGCGATTTTTTCGATTTTTGGCGTTTTTTTTTTCATTTTGGCGTTTTTTTTATTTTGGCGATTTTTTCGAATTTGGCGATTTATTTTAGTGTTCGATTTTTTTTTAATTTTGGCGATTTTTTTCGTTTTGGCGATTTTTTGTAATTTTTGGCGATTTTTTTTTTTGGTTTGGCGATTTTATAATTTTCGGTTTTTTTAGTTTTACCGTTTTTGAAAATTTCAAGTGTTTGCCTCTTACGGTTTCCAAGATATAGCAAATTGTCAAAACTACATAGTCAAAATTGCATTAACTGATTAATTAATTAAATTTAATTTTAATTTTTTTAAATTTTAGTGTTAAAATACACTAATTTTACAACTTTCAAGTTTCAATATAATTACAAATGTTCATACAATTAATTGTATGTATATTACATGGGATTTTAACATTTTTCGTTACTCGTTTTGGAATTTTTAATTCTCATGTATTTTTAATTCTCATGTATTTGTTGTTGTAGCGGCCTAGGTTCTACATACTCTGTCCAAATTTCAGGTCCGTAACTCTTACGGTTCCTGAGAAAATACCGTGTGACGGACAGACGGACAGCGTAGCGAAAACAATAGGGTTCCTTTTCACCTTTGGTGTAAGAAACCCTAAAAAGCTCCAAAAACCGAAAAAACCCAAAAACGAAAAAAACTAAAACTATTTATTATATAGGCTAAAGTTCGTATTGAATTACATATCTAGTGTCCGTACGGAACCCTTCGTGCGCGGGTCAAAGTCGCACTTCACTGAATTTTTTTTTTTTTTTGTTTGTTCAGTTTCGTATTCTTAAAGATATTAAATACTGTTCATCTGCCAACTTTAAATTTCGTTATTATTTCTTGTACTTGCATTGAACTGTTAAACATTTAAAAGGTGTATAATTATTTTACAAGGCCATTAATTGCAGCTTCAAAAGTAAAGGGTCTACCAATAAAAGGTTTCCTTTTTATATGTAAGAAAAGAGAAATTTTAACAGAAATGTATAATAATTATATAATGGAATATAATATCGGTCAAATGGCCACCCTTGGCTACACAGAAAAAAAACAGTTCCTGCAATAAACAATTTCAATTGAAAATAAAACCAAAAATCAATTAAAATTATATAATAATTATTTTTTATAATTAATAAAATTTTTAAACAAAAGCTTAATTGACTCAAATATATTTTTAATTGATATTAAATATTATAATAGTTTATTCGACCTTTTTTGTTAATTATATATAAATTTTATTCAAGCTATAGGTCTTTTTGTAATCCATTTACAATTTTATTTAATTTATGCGATATTTCGCTTCAACTTTGTGTAGCTTCTTCAGGAAATTTATATTTAGTTTTCTTTTCAATTAAAGTTGTTTATTGCAGGAATATTTTTTTCTGTGTAGGCTTACAGGCCTGCATTCTTTGCATGAAATTGTTAATTACAAATTCGAAAATTTGCGGAAGTATATCCTCAATGACTTTACGAATTCCATCTTTAAGGCTCTGAATTGATTGTGTAAAATTGGCATAGACATTGTATTTCATGTAGCCCCGAGGGAAAAAGGTCTAGAAATTTTGAATCACAAGATTTCAGTGGCCAATTGTGAGGCGATCACAATTAGAGAAATCACAGGTTGAGGAAATTTTTCACGACAAAAAAGTGGCGATTAATTCATAGAAGTCGTAATTTTAAAGTGTTGTTATTTTTTATTGATGAATATTAATAAATACACCAAAAACCAGCATTTAAAAAAAATTTTTGAAAAAAATTTTTTAACCTTTTTCGGACTTTTTTGTATTTTGGAGAAAGTGGTCTCATTTGACTATTTTCGCTGTAACTTTGGAATGAAAAAAGATAAATTAGTAAATTAAATTGTAAATTAGAGCATACTTTATGTGCCTTTTGTTTAAATAAAAAAAATAAGTATTTAATATGTATTTTTCACATGGATTTTTAGCAATTGGAATTCTCTCACAAAAACCTTCATAACCTCTGTTGAAAAAGGCGAAGTTTAATGTGTGACGGATTCATTGTGCCCCGGCCTTTAAAGCCCCTATTGCAAGAGCCTTTATATGCTTGTATGTCACCATTCACACTAAAAGAAATGGCCTTCATTACAAGTCTCCCTCACATCTTGTATTAACCCATTTTTGCTACATATAGTTATTAATTTAGTTTTTTTTTCATTCTCATTTTTTTCCTGAAGCCAACTTAAAAACCAGTTTAAATGTTTAAATTAAAGAAACAAATAAGTTAATGAAGAAAAAAACTGCAAATTTGCATAATCAAATTAACATTCACGTATTTATAATAAGACAAATTTCGGGGAAACCTTTATTGGAATAACTTTTTTTAGGTTTTAGTTTTTTGTATAAATAAAAATGAAATGAATGTTTATATAAACAGTAAATAAGCAAAAAAAAAAAAACTTTATGTATTAAAAAATCATACAAACAACTGCTTTTAGTAATCGTATGTGGACGGCACACCAAACTCACAAATTTTTAAAAAGCAAATGAGACAAAGTAATTGCCAAAAATTAACATGAAATTTAAAGCAAGTGATTGAGCTTGAGTGACGTCACTACTGAACATCATATTAACTTGTTTGTGATTAGTTTTTTTTTTGTTTTTTGTTATTTTAACATTTTGACACCCTCACGTAAAATTTTCATAGAATGGATTTAAGTGTCTTGAAACGGGTTTGCTTGTTCAACTAGATAAAATACAGTAGTTGCATTTTTAATGTTGCTTTTTAATCCATACATCATAAATCGTACATATACGTATGTATGTATGTATGTATGTATATCTGCTCAACTTGAGCAAAAAGTTGTTGTTATTTTCTTTCACAAATGTTTGAGGAACTAGTTTCTTGCTTTTGACTATTTATTTATTTTTTGTTATTAAATAATTTATACACATTTGCTTATTTAGGAGATGATTCAAGTTTCAGTTTTGCAGTAATTTAGTTCGATTTTGTGCAAACAACATTTCTGCGATTGCCAGAGTTAAACCAGCAGCTTTAATTTTTGCATTTAAAGCTGCCGGTTATAAAATCAAATACACTAAAAGACAAATTTATGCTGAAAACATATTCCCAAAAATTAAAAGAGTTTGGAATATACATTTTTGAAATACCGGAAAAAATAATTTTTTCCATAATAACACTGCAGAAAATTTGGTGACATGCGAGTGTTATCAAAAGCACGGAGAAGTTTATGGTGAAAAAAAGACATATCGTGTAAATGGTTACATATTCATAATTTTTGTGATGTATCGTCTTGATCTAGAGCCAATTTAATTTGGACTCGGTGCAATATTGTAGTAAACGGCGCTGAACATGTTCGATGTGGTTGAATACATGGACCTATCAAATAGTGTAAATATAATGTTAATTGGTCACTCCAATGTGACTCTGGAACCACTCCCGTAACTATACTGAGATATTAACCTAAGCTTATATGGTTATTATACTTTTGAAACATGAGTGGCCCTGTGGTTGAGTGGGTAGTGTGCAAGACGGTCATGCGCAAGGTTGTCGGTTCGAGTCTACAAAAATTTTCTGCTTAAAAATAAATTATAATTGCATTTGTAATATAAAAAAAGACTATAAGTTTTCATTGTTACAGTTAAATGTCGGAATGACATTTATATATAATTTTTATTATTCCACACCGAATCGGTCCCCATAAGATAGTTCAGTCACAAGTCACAAGGTGCATAAGAAGTATCAATTAACCCCATCCTAGGTCATTCCCATGTAAAAGTGACTGGTCCGATTCATAGGAAGTGTTAGAACTCTGACTAGTCCCTATCACTTGGGGACCGGTCACGTGACTAGTGTTATGTCAGTTCAATTTCCTGCAGGGATATTATAGACTTCCACATGGATTCATGGGCCGGAACTGTATTTTAACTGACTTTAAAAAAGAAGCAGTTACAGAATTTGGTTGTATTCGAAAAAACAATTTGCAATTTATTATGTTTGTTAAAGGCTAGTACTTACTATCCAACATTGTCAAACGGCTTTTGAGAAAATGCATTATTTTTATTTACTTATTTCTGCTCAAGCGATTTCTATGGAATTTGGCACCCACCTTGGGTTAAGAAAAGCGAGTAAGTATGTAATATTGAAAATGTGACAAGTGTTGAAAAGCCTTAAAACAAGTTAAAATGAAATTGAAGCAATTAAAAAAAGTGTCCCAAAAATTCAAAATAATTAATTATTAGTGAAATGAAACATTAAAGTATATGTTAGCATTAATATCGTTAATTTTGATTGTCAAGCAGAAATCAAAAAAATTATTTGTTAATCTAATTTTTTTACTTTTTTATATTCTATTATTTTAATAACTAATGTTAAGGTCCAATATTTTATTTAAAAAAAACAGTTAAGAGCATTAGTTTATGCCAATATATCGCTGCAACTTTTTGTAGTTTCTCCAGGTATTGTCAAATTGAAATATATATTTTTTTTAACATTCAAACTAAACTCATATGTATTATTAATCGTTCTTTATTAAATATGGGACCCTAAATTGGTCACTAAATTGTAAATAACAAGAAATTAAAAATTGAGCTTTCATTCCAAAAAAGCTTTCAGTAAATTGTAATACGATGAATCAAAACAATTCACATATTCTATTTGCACTGAAAACTGAGTATTTAAAGCAGAAATCTACATCAACTGACACCACACATAGTGGACCAAACACAACGAACGCTGATGATGAAGGTGTACTGACTTTCGAAAACAGCTAGTTGTTCCGTTCTACTAAGTGTTTGTGGGAATATTTACAATTAGCTTTGGTGCTATTTTGTTCATTGATAATTATCACATGTAATTTGGCTTACAAAGAGATACGACCTTTAGCCTAATCAAATCATAAATATAGCAACAATATATAAAAAGTTGCATACAAAAATGTTTATAAAATTTATGTATATTTAAATTTGTCTAAAACCCACAATTATAAAACAAGTACTGTCCAAAAAGTAATACCTTATTTCCATTTATGTACTTTTTTCATGAAATTTTTTGCAAACGACTTTTTCTATTTTCTAGTGATATAGAAGTGAGAGATTTATAAAAAAAATGACGTAACATGAATCTCTGAAGCATTTTTTGACCTCATTTCCTTCCTCAGGCCTCCTATTGACAAATGAAAAAATTTTCATGCAACTAATTTTATGACAAAATGCTTAATGTTAATTAAATATAAGTTTTAGAAAGAAGTTTTTTCACTCGTAGACATATTTATAATTAATAGAAATGCACATTTTGAGTTTCGAAAATTCGAAGTTGAATTTCGAAATTTTGAAGTTTATGTTCGAATTGTATATCACAGCAAATCTGAAATACTTATATCGTAATTTAATAAAAATTTCGGCATCATTCTCTCAATATTGTTAAATTTTTAATATTGAAAACTAGAATTCGACTTCGAAAAATATATTTAAAGGAAATCTGATATATTCTTATTAAATCAAAGTCCTTTTTTATCATTTAATGAATTAATCAGTGTTTTTCACAAATTCGAATATTATTTCGAAAATTCGAATACTAATTCTAAAATTCTAATATTATTTCTAAAATTCTAATATTATTTCTAAAATTCTAATATTAATTCGAAAATTCGAATATTATTTCGAAAACTCGAATATTATTTCATAAAGTCAAAAATCAGCCCCAGCATACAGTGATGATGTGTGAGTGCCAAATCGATCCAAAATTTTTGCTTTATGTTCTACAGAAAAAAAAGTAAAAATGATTAAAGTAAAGCTTGTTTGCTAAAGAATTTTTATATTATTTACACCAGTACATTGCAGTGAAAATGGCAAAAATGCTAAAACATTATGATTAAAGCTTAAAGCTCTCTTATAACATTCAGTTATTCACTCAAATCAGTTTGAAAAACGGAAATAATTTTCGTACATTATATTCTCTCCTAACAGAACACCCTTTTATGTTTTTAGCACATGACTTGATACATTTTGTTCGATTTATTAAAAATGTTTTTTTTTTTTGCAAAAATTACTAAGAAATTTTTAAATGTTAATTAAAAATGACGATTGTTGGGGTATTGGCTATTGTTAATTCTATTGGTGACATGATGTATCAGAGTTTGTTTTTATTTTCAATTTGTTCTTGTTTAGTCATTAGAGTCCAGATGTGTTTTGGGTAACAATTATGTGTGAAGTATTTAAAAGTATTTCTTTATAAATATTCATATTTGCACATATTTATTTCCTTGAAAACAAAATTATAAAGATATTTTATTCACCAAAAATATTCTACAGTATGTCAAAAAAAAACTTGTCAAAGCTTAAAAAAAATATATATATGTAAATATGTGTTTCTTAACTTAACAGTAAATAAGGTAAAGCAGTCTAGACACGATCAATATGCTTGATATCAAATCCGAGCACGAAGCCTATATTATTCGATGGTCGGCGACGGCTTATCTAAAATGCAACCAGCCTCGGCTAAGCGCCGGCTGTAAGCCGATAGTTTTAATCAGCGGAGGCTGAAGGAAACGTGTCGGCTGTCGACTGGCTCACTGATATATACTTAATTTTTAAAGTTGCCACGTTGAATATAAAATAAATGTAAGATACAAAACTTATATTCCTTGATAGTCACTTGTTGGCTGAGTCGTGTGCCGATCACAGCCGCTTTCAACGTTAGCGGGGCAATTTGAAGACAAAATTCGGCAGCGGCTGTTAAGCCGGCTTTGCGTGAACGGCTTCGTGCTCTGTGTCAAATGCGTGTAACTGTGATGTATACTTGGATGCACACATGCATTGAGAAAAAAAGTGCTATCAATATCACAAAAATTTCAATATTTAGAGAAAATTTAATAGAAAAAAAAATAAAAATAATGAGTGGAAAAGCAAGAGAGAGACAAATTATATATAATCGTGTATGTCATGATTTTCACATCCGTGTACAAGTGAATCTTTTCCGCATATTTTGGTGTCCTGACATTCACTTCCGAATAATTTTTTCGTTTTACTTTCGACTACACCAAGCAACGTGAAAGTAAATAGAATCGCCTTTTTTCCACAATAAAATTAATTTAATTTAAACAAAATTTTTTCTAAAATTAGGCTTGATATCTCATCTACCTAATTCAGAAATTTAAACCAATATATATTTGGTTTTAATACATAGAAAAGGGGATATGAAAAACATTCCCACATTAGCAACTAATTTTGCAAAAATATTCGTAAGTATGCAGGCACCAAATCTTCTTTTTTGTGATTTGGAAATTTTCATTCTAATTGAAAACGTTCGAAAGTCATGACAGACACGAATATATCTTTTTTTCATCGGTAACTTTTAACAACCTTGCAGATCGAAATCTTATTTAAAATATGTATGTTCGTGCTTGGTCAAGCAACACAAAAAACACATCCAAATGCTTGGTCATGACACATATATGTATAAACTACCTTAATGATTATTAAATATTTTGATAGTGTCTAGACCATTTAAAAATTCTTAAATTTTCAAATAAAACACAAAGTTTAAGCTTCCTCATTTATGTTAAATAATCTTTGATCTACTCGTACCAAGTGAGTAATCTTAATACAAAATAATTTAATTATGTTTGTACACATGCGCCGTGTGTCAACTAAACTCTTAATTGAACGGTTGATATTTCAAATAAATTTCCAAGTAGTTAAGATTGAAATCTTTTAACACTATCTTTCAGTCTTCTTTCTTTTCAATGTTCTCTAAAATTTGCTTTTCGTATTTACAGTGTAAAAAAAATTAAATGTGATTTTTTAAGGTTGTATCGGCTAGTAAGAAAAAAAATGTATAAATAAATAAATAAACCAAAATATAAAAAAAAAATCAAACCTCAAAACAGATTGTAAATAAATGAATAAATAAACAATAAAAATCACTGTTTTCTTTGCGAAATTGAAAACACACACACACTTTGTGTCAAAAATTCAAAAACTATAAAAAGAGCGATTCAAAAGCCGGTATTAGCAGTCGTTAAATTAATCTTGGCCGTATAACACACGCTTTAAACTCCAGCTCCAAGAAAATGGCAAAACTGTGGATATTTGCAGTATTAGTTGTGGTTGCCTTGGTGCAGGTATAAAAACTAAATTTTTTATTTTAAATTTTAAATGGAAATTTATTAATAAAATTGTACGCTTTCTTTAGATCTCTCATGCTGTAGATATAGCCGAAGCTTTGAATAACAACATTCGCCAACAATTGAATTTGTATGACCAACTCCTAAAGCAAGCTGACAGTGCGAAATTTGCAGATGATTTAAAAAAATTGATAGAGCTTACGGAGGAAGCCTTAAAAACAGAAGCTGTCGAGGAAAAGAATAAAATCATTTCTACAGTTCCCAGCCACTTTACGGATGAATTCAACAGCTGGATTGGTGCCAAAGTAGAAGAATCCCAAGTCAATAGTGATATACACAATGCTATTGAGTACTATAGTTCGCTGTTGTCGTCTAGCCCCAACGAACATGAAGCTGAAATCAAAAAGGCTGTTAGCACTTTGGAAAATCTTTTGAAGGAAACTAACTTGAAGCAAAAGGAAGAACAATTCTTGGGCTTAGAGAGCACATTTTCTCCCGAATTCCAGAATTTTATTAAACAAAGTGCCCTGCCCAGCATTAACAGTCGTTTGCAAAAGTCAGTAGAGTTCTTTGGCAATGTGCTGAATGACAAGGATATTAAATTTGCCCAGGAAATTGAGGCTTTGAAAGCAAAGGCAGCAGCTGCTTTGGAAAGCAGTGTTTCCGTGGATGACAAGACCAAAGTATTACAAGAAATCACCTTCACCAACAACGAACAGTTGAATGAATTTTTGCACCAGAAAAATATTGAGTATTCATAAGTTTGTATTTTTTGTCGCTACTAATTTATTTGTTCTAATATACCATCATGTGAGGTTAAATAATTAAAATAAAATTAGCAGAGATTTAAGTAGAAGAAACAAAAAAAAACAAGTGGCATGAGCTTATTGAATATTATTTTTTTTGTGTGTCTTTTAAATTAATTCGCCAAAGTGGAAAAACTACTCATACTTGAAATATTTGTCAAGTTTTTACAGCATAATTTAATTAACTGCCTGTTTACTCATATTCAAATTTGTTGCTCAGCCTTTTAATTTATGCGGAAAGAGCAGAGAAAATAATAAAGAGGGCAGGCGTCATCTTTTCGTCTCTATTACATAAATTAAAAAATTTATGAATGTACGTGAACCGGCACTGCTTGAAGTAGAAAGTTTTTTATTTCCTAATAAAAAGGGTTTTCTTGTATTTAATGTTATTATTTCTAAAACTGCTTCTGACATTTTTTTTTCTAAGGGATTATAGAAATAATTTTCGGAGTTAAGATGATAACGTAAGATATTATTTTTCACAATACAGTGGAATCTCTCTTGAGCGGACACCGAAGGGACCATTGAAATGTGTCCGCACAAGGGGTCTGTCAGCTCAAGAGAGAGCAATTTCTTTGCTTATAGAGCTGTCGGGACCTGTCAAAAGTGTCCATCTAAAGGGGGTGTTCGCCTATAGGAAGTGTCCGTTAAGGGAGATTCCACTGTATATGTATGTATATCGTCAGCTAAAACGCAAACGGCCCTAACTAACAAATAATTAAAAATCGCTTTTTTGATTGATTCTGATGCATTGCATCACAATACACAACCACAAAAAAATTAAGACTTGCCTGACCAAAACTAGCTATTTTTTGACGAAAAACAAACGGCCCTATCTACAAAAGCGTTTATTTGATAAACACAAAATGACTTAAGTCATCGTTTGTTTGAGCAACATTGAAAAATGACAATAACAAAAACTGACAAATTTTACCTTTGAAGAAATTGTTTGTTGAAGGAAAATTAAATTAGCTTCAGTTTAAAAAAAATTAAGAAATTCATCTCAAAAGTGATTTTGTAAGAAATAAAGGAAAATAAGAAGCGTATAAATAAAAAGCGTCATGTCAATGATAAAATTATTTTACATTAAAATCTACATAGGGCCTTTGGTTTCAGAAAAGTAAGGTACAAAAGGACTTAACTAACATAGCCATTCAAATATCACATTGATTTTATTTTGCCAGAAATCAATTTGTCACATTTTTTTTAATAATTCTGGTGAAAACCATGCTGATTGAAACTATACTTTTGGTTTAAAACAGTATTTTGCTTCTCCTGTAAAATTTCAAAAATGTTAGATAGGGCCGTTTGCGTTTTAAACGTACAAAACAGCTGTTCGATTCAATCGTTTGGGCAACACTGTCTTTGATTATAATAACGATAAATTTGTTTAGGTCGACTTAAACTATTATTCAGTTTTGCAATAGATATATTGTATCGTTAGATTAGTATAGAAAGGCCCAAACTCATTATTTATTAAATCGATTTTTTTTTTAATTTTTCGATACACTAGATGTTCGTTCTTCTTTCGAAATATAGAAAAATACTTCGTATCAAAAATGAAATGAATTAGGGCTTATTTTTATATTAAGGTAACGATATGTATGTATGTATGCTACAGCTGTAAAATAAAATTTTTATCGACAATTTCTTTCAAAAAAATTTTTCTTAATGCCAAATTTATATAAAGCGATAATTTCTGCCTTTCTTATGGAAACAGGGTGTAATATTTGTTTAATTTATGCGATTTTCTAGAGCAAGAAAAGTTTAGTTAAACCAGTACCTGGATTCAGCAACTTTTATTGCGATAATCGTATCGCTGTAATAAATGTAAGGAAATTTTATCGACTTTGCTATTCAGTAACATATTTTAACGATATTCGCTGTCGGTTGGATAAAAATGAAATTCAATCACTAGATCAAATTCATTGAGTTCTTCTTTACTATTCCTTGTTCTTTTCGCTTATTTTCACATTTTCTATACAGAGATACCATATAATCAGGTACAGGGGTTTCATGCAAATGCATGTTTTTTCCCTTAACTCTGATAATGGCTGGAACGAAATATCTTTACGAAACAATGAATTTGCGTAAAAGTGGCATCGATTTGTTAGTGCATATTTTTGCATATTTTGCTGAAAATTCATATTTTTGCATAATTTAGTCATAAATGCATATTTTTGTCTCATATTTTGATATAAATGCTGATTTTGTGTCATATTTTCTCAAAAATTCAAATTTCCAAAAATATTTCAAAACAATTTTTGGCAACTGTATTCGCTTGCGTTGTTATAGAACTGTGGAACGATTGTACAAGCACACACCTACCAAATTTAATGGAAATTGTAATTTTGATAATTTCAAATTGTCTGCTATTAAAGCCGAAAGTAGTGAAAAAATTATGCTTAAACTTGATATTGTTTTTAAAAATTATAACGGATTCAAAAACCAAATTTATTAGCTAGTATTCAATCCATTGTAATGGTTGAGTTAAATAAATATACAACATTATATAAAAAGAATCATTTACGTTTGAGCCGATTACATCCACAGACGTTACAAGGCCTTTTTCAATGCACAAAGCTTTCTAAGAACAAATTGATTGGACTTCACATTCGATAATACATATGTATGAATAATAAAAAGATTTTTAATGAAAATAAATAAATAACAACACTTTTCTTTTTATATTTACGTATCGCTCCTTTAGTGTAATATAAACATACATATGTATCTCGAAAATGTGAGTTTGGAGTTAATAATGCAGAAAGAATCATTACACAATATTTAATCTTGTGTAAAGATTTAATATAAAAGGCTTGTACACGCACCTCTTGAGAAATCAAAATATATTTATATCTTTATTTAGTGATATGTAGATTGAGAACTTTACTTTTGAATACTTTTTTTTAAAGATATGTGCATATTTTATTGTTTTTAGTGCATATTTTGCGTTTTTGATGTCATATCTTAGGCGCCTAAAATACCTTTTTTAAATGCATAAAGTCCTTGTCCCTGCATATAATATTGAATTAAATGGTGAGTAAGATAAAGCTGGAGACTATCGTAAAAAAGAAATTACGGAATCACATTATCGTTACCACAGGCGAATAAATATATCGATAAATATTACGATTTTCGGTTCGCAAAAAGTTACAGAATCCAGGTACAATTGAAATTTCCACCGCACACTTCGCCAGCACTCATGTTTATCATGTTTTCAATATGTTAACGGCCTGTCCCACGATGTCGGCAGAAAACATTTAATCGAAAATTTGCTTTAAAAAAAAACTGTAAAATAAGGAAATTTCTTATTGTTTTCGATAAAAGTAATCAATCAAACTAACGTTCTCTGATGACATCATGGAACAGGCTGTAACATTAACATTTGCAAATCATTTCAGTCATATGTCCACCACAGCTGTTCTTGACGAACCGCATTTTGGGCATCCAATTTCGGACGAAATTTTCCCTACAAGACGTCAATTCTTGTGATTTTACGTGGCCCCATAGGAAAAAAATTTACCTAATTAGTCTTAGTTTACATTATGTAAGTCTTATTGTTAAGCTAATTAGTTTGTTAAACCAATCAGCTTAGCAATAAGACTTGCATGGTATAAACTAGGACTTACGAGTGTCGTATTTCGACTTCCACAACATTTTTGTCCAAGATTAAAAAAAAATGCAGTATTCTCTGATATAGCACAAAAAACTTCGTAACCGAAATCGAAAGGCGGCACTCGTAATTAGGCCCAATATAGAGGTGTCAAATTGAATGATCTAGGAGGCCAATTGACAACTCCATTTCACGAAATCTACTTTTCGTAAAATTTTACTTTCAATATGTCTATTTATCATTGTTATTTATCATGACTCGGTAACACTCCCCCTTGACCACAACGAGAGCTATGGTGTAATTTTTAAAAAAAATAAGGTGCAAGATGCCACTAAACGTTGCATTTGTCTGGGTGTAATGCAGGGTGTATTGCCGATTGGTTTTACTTCTTGTATAGCACTTTCGCTTATTAATAAGCCCGTTAAAGCCAAAAATAAGCCTCATCGCTGATTTATTAAAAAATAGGATCGGTTTCCAACTGATCTAGAGCCCAATTGGAGAAAGAATGACGCGTATGAGGGTTCTTGGCACTAAGTTCCAGCTGGTGTGGATCCCAAATAGATGTAGGCAAAGATTTTTGCGCAGAGTTTTCCACTTAGTGGACTAACAGAGCCCCAATTCCCGCATCTGACGAATCGATAAATTTGTATCTTTTTCCACACTTTCGTTTACAGCATTATTCTCTTCAGTACGTGCATTCTTTCGACGATCGGAGTTATTGCATCATTAGAAGAAAATTTGTTATGAAATCTATCCACAGTTCTACGGTTAGCCTGTTTGTGTGTCATACAAATCGTGATGGTGGTATATAAGTTGCACTTTTTTATTATTTATTTTCAAACTAAATCTGAATAATCTGGTAACGTTGTTCATGCCTCAATATATTCATGATAATTTGCCAAAGTAAACTAATCGTAAATGTCAAAAAGTGAGCCCAGTATAACAATTTGTTTGACAGTTAAGGTTCAATCCGATGTCCCGTACCATAATGCCATAGCCATAACCATAAATATATTTGCTTCACCCATTAGTGCTGCCATAACCATAAGCAGCTGTTTATGTTTTCACTTGTTTATTAATTTCAAAAGTGCAATAGCAAATATATTTAACCAATAAGCAAACAGTTGTTTATGGTTATGGCGAAAAACCAAAATTCTCAACTGTTTTCTATGATTATAGCAATGGCTATGACGTTATGGCGAGCCACACGTAATCAAACACAGTGCTAGTTTGGTTTGGTTTAGATGGCTTCGAACAGCTATTTATTGTTATGGTTGTGGTTATGGCACGTTTAATTAAACTTTCAATTATCTTGTAACTTTTGTTAAACATAAAAATAATTTTATATACAATTATTGAATTACCGTCGGTAGAGGCAGATCTAAGTACAACTAATCACTTCTATGTTGCCGTCTCAAATATTCCTAATTTGTTCGATGTAGCGATGGCCGCTGAAGACACACAAAATGCGACATATCCCAGACTGTAAAAATTTTTATAATTTTTTTTCATGTTTTACATGACTAAAATATTTTCTTCAAACTTTAAATGCAAAAAACCTTTAAATTATATAATACTCTTTTCGTTTTCTGCTGAATAATGAATTAGGATGAAAATAAAGGGTGTCCCAACAAGAACGCAATATTTAAATTTTAAATAAAACACAGATATTTAAAAAAAATCGTGAAACTTTATGATATCGTAAAGTAGACAAAATGAGGTTATGTGTGGAACAACAAATCGGGCAGATGGCCGCCGAGGCTTTGCTGGCACACACGCGATCTTTTAATGAAATTTAATGAGTCGTCGTCGGCTTATTCGCGTAAACCATCGACTTCAAAAAACCCCAAAGAAAAAAGTCTAATGGTGTTAAATCGCACGATCTAGGCGGCCAATTCTAGTCTTCAAAACGCGAAATAACAGGACCGGGAAATGACTGATGTAGCAATTGAATTGTTTCTCTGGCTGTATAGCATGTGGCGCCGTCTTGTTGAAACCACATGCCCTCCACATTAATTTCTTCAATTCTAGGCACGAAAAAACTGGTTATCATTTCACGATACCGAACACCATTGACTGTTTGTGCTTGACCTGCGTTTGAGCGACATCTTCACGTACAGCTGCGACATTTTCGGTCGATCGACCTGGTCGAAGGCGCGTTGTTGTCTTTACATCACTAACAGACCCAGTTTGGGCAAATTTATCCATTAATGTCTTTACAGTTGACTCTTTTGGAGCATTATTGTGACACCAAATTGATCGCAAATTGCGAACTGTAGCCGCAAAACTTTCACCATTTTGGTAAAACAATTTCACAATGAGAATGCGTTGTTCATTCGTGTAGCGCTCCATTTTTACTAACCTCGTAACTTCTACTAGCAAACAATAACAATTGTTCAAATGTCAAACAATGACACTTCGCATGGCGGCAAATTTAAATCTTGCGTTCTTGTTGGGACACCCTTTACTAACTAGTCTTAACATAAATAATCCAGATAAAATATATATTTTTTTTTAATTTATCATCATGTAGAGAGACTTTCTTTTTCATTTATTTATTATTTTTTCACTTACCGATTAATACATTTGCGCAGCTGATGCTTAATGCCGCCACCGCAACTACGCGAACAATCACTCCATTCGCCCCAGTTGCCCCAGCGTGGATAAGGGCGCTGCTTAGCTTTACGAGTTGCTGCTGTTGTTGTTGTTGTCGTTGTTGCCAGCGTTGTACTGGTGCTGGTGGTGGTAGTAGCTGTAGTGGAAATTATAGCGGGAGCCGCAGACGTTGATATTGTGGTTGTGAAAGGTGTAGTGGTTTCCAAAATATCATTACTCAACCATTCGCTGGTGTTGGATGATTTCAAATGGAAATTTGAGTCAAATCTGGCTATGGAATTATAAAAAGGTGCCACAGCAGCTGGTTTTACAGTAGTAGTGGTGGCAGTGCTAACATACGCTGTTGGCTGTTGAGTCGTAGTTGTGGTTGTACTACTAGTGGTGAAGGTGGCGGCAGGAAGTGTAGTTTTAGTTGTGGTTACCTCAGGCATTGTGGTCGTTGTTGTAACGTTGATGTTTGCAATAGCTGTTGCGGTTGTAGTCGTTTTACTTAAAATATTATCATTTTCTGGATAGACATCGTTTATACTATTTTCATTTTCATTTTTATTAAATCTCCATAAATTTAATAATTCTATAGATTTTTTAGGTTTTGCTGTTGACAGTAAATGATTACGCCCGTGATTACGTTGTTTTAGCCATTCTTGATGTTTCTAATAAAAGTAAAAGGAAATAATATCAAGCAATTATTTAACACAGAAAATTGTTTGCAATATAAGTATATATTTTTTTTGGTTTCTTAGTTTATTTTACAACACAACACATATTTAATAACAACATTAATTAATTCTGTTTCTTTTCCAGGGCGCCACATCATCTCTTAATAGATTAGATAATACTTTTTTAGTAATAAATTGAAAATATTTTTAAAAACATATTTTTTTTTTTTAAATTTAATGTGTTGAAATTGTGGGAGTAATATCGTTTATTTATCACTTTAGATAAGTGAGTGTATGTTAGAGAGGGAATGTAATCAAAGCCATGTAATAGCAATGCGTAAATTAGGTTAAACATTATCGCACTGTCTGTTTCAAGGCGTGCCACAGTAGGGCGCATGTGAAAAATATTTAACAATGTCTTGGTGTATTTTTAAGATAATATTTCATAAGGTATTTCTTGTTAAAAAGTATATTTTTATAAAAAGTATCCACCGAATCCAAGAAGAAGAAAAAAGTTTTTCGTACAAAAGTACCATAACGTGCCATAACCGCCAAAATAGCTTAAGCGACATAATTTTTTATCGTAAATAGTCGATTTTCGTTGAAAGAACGAAGCCCAAAAAATGTGTCGCTTAAGCTATTTTAGCGGTTATGGCTCGATATATAGTATAAATTAATGATTTACAATGGAGTATATTTTAATTTTCCTCTTGACAAGAGCGCATTGCAAAAATTATTTTCACCAAAATACGTTTTCTTAAAAAAAAAATTATATTCTAAGGCATTAAGCCATTATCTCTGGAACTATAGGATTTGTGGAGCTGAAATTTTCAACAAAGTTTAGGATCAATACCCAGTAGGTCTTGGTTTGGTTTTCCCACAACAAGTGAGCGCTGTGTGGAGTAATTTCTAATTAAAAACAATAATTGATGGTAGGACAATGTTTGCATGGCTCATCTAGTTTTTTATAAAACTGTATATCTATATGATCCGTTTTTGTTTTGTTCGTTATTGTCTGGAGAAGAAGAATATGAAAGAAAAAATTAAGAAAGCTACGAGGAACAGGGTAAAAATGGGTAAAATTTGTGCGTTGGTATTTTTTCTGTTTTTGATAAAATTGGTATACATTCAGTTTAAAGTCGACTGAGTTTCTTCCTGAATGCGAACGAAATCATGGGGAAATTCTAGTTTTAAAAGCACATTTCTTTAAAAGTACCTTTTATTTTAAAAATCACTGTACTACACATTAATATTTTTCTAAAAATTACATGTTTGAAACAAGTACCCTCGTTGTTAAAATAACTTTCTTCATAACAATTAAACTATTTAAAAAAATATATTTTTTTATAAAAAGTACCTTTTTTAAAAAAGTATAAAAATTGCTTTTTTTATACAAATTGGGTTTTTTATTATATATATATGTACCCTTTTCAAACACTCATTTTTCATAAAAGTACGTTTTACATAAAAAATAATTATTTCAAAGGAAAATTAATTTTTTTCTTTGAAGTACTTTTTCTATAAAAAATACTTTTTCCTTGAAAGATACAAATATTTTATATAGTATCTTTTCATGCAAAATAATTTTGTATTAAAAGTATAACTATTATATGCAATATCTTTTTTTTATTAAAAGTACTCTTTTTAAGAGGTAGTTTTTATAAAAGTACCTTTATATAGTAAACAAAAAATTATACTTTCTTTAATACTTTTTTTTTTAATAGTACTTTTTCTTATAGAAATACTGTTTTCCTTTAATATCTTAAAACTTTTAAAGCTCATTTTCGAAAAGAAAGTACTTTTTCTTATAAAAGCACCCATTTTTTAAAAAAGAGTTAATTTTCTTTTCTTTTTAAAAATATTATTATTAAAAGTACATTTCTTCCAAATAGTTCTTTTTTTATGATAAGTGCCTTTTCTTATGAAATGTAGTTTCTCTTATGAAAAGTAGGTTTTCTTATAAAAAGTTCATTTTGTTATGAAAATTTCCTTCTCTTATGAAAACTACCTTTTCTTATGAAAAGTACGTTTTCTTATGAGAAGTGTCTTTTCTTATGAACAGTACGTTTTCTTATGAGAAGTACCCTTTCTTATGAAAAGTACCTTTTGTTATGAAAGGTACGTTTTCTTATCAAAATTACAAAAAATTACTTTTAACAACTATCTCTTTTCCAGTAGATAGACATGGGTGCTGATGAAGTGCGTGGCTGCACAAAAAAATATCGGTATTTCCCCCAGCTATTAAAGTCTGGTATAATTTTTCTTCTCTTCTTTAAAAACTCACATTAATTAAAAAAAAATATTTCATTCAATAAGAATTGAAATTACTGAACTTGAGCCCGATTAAGAAATTCTTTCTAATTAAAAATAACTTTTCTTATGAAAAGTACCTTATTTATAAACAAAAAACACCTTTCAGGTAAAAAAAAAAAAAAAACTTTTAATATAAAAAACCACAAAATTTAAAAAATTCCTTATGAAAACTGATTTTTAAGATGTAAATTTTCTTGAGATTTTTTAAAATAAAGTACAAGTATCTGTGCTAACAAATTCCTTTATAAAAAATTCTTTCTAATTAAGTATTTAGCTGTCCCACTGTACTCTTTGTAACTGAGTGGTTTTTGATCAAATGAGAGTAAATGGAGCATACATTTTACTAAATGAAACGAATTTTAAACTATAAAAAATTTTAAAACCTATGGAGAATATTTTTTATGAAATAATAACGAAAAATATGTTTTATATTCGTTGCTTTATTTTACTAGAAAGTATAATACTAAAGGAGCTTATATTTTTTTTTTATCTGTCATGACCATTATAATATATATATATATAATTTTAGCTTGTTTTGCGAAATTAAGAATTTCAATTTGTCCAGCACAATATCTAAAATTCAAATTTTTTTTCAAAAACATTATCATTACCATAATTCTTTAAATAAACTCTTTTCACAACCTTAACCTATTTAATTAATGATGCCTTTAAACTGCAGCTAATCTCACCCAAAATTTCAAACCAAAATTAAAAGCTTTTAAAAAACTGAAGCACGCTTCATTAAATATCGTTCCGTATAAAAAGCGCCAAAAGCAATAAATTACAACAAGTTGTTAACATTTAAAGTTTTAAATGGTTTTAATGACATTTTTTGTAATTCTAAAAAATTTATATGAACAAAAAATATAAAAAAATATTTAACCTTGACTAAAATAAGCATTTGTATGAAAGAGGCCTACTGGAAGAGTCTGCCTGCCACCACTGCTAATCAAATATCTAATATGATGATGCTACACCGTGACCAATGATCCATAACATTGACGCTAAATTTAGAAATTACTAAAAAGGGATTGATGTTTTTTTTTTTTTTTTTTTTGTTTGATATTATTGCTGCCGAAAAGGTTCTCATAAAAACACACCTTGAAAAATATGTATGCCGTCATTTGAAAAAAAAATATTATTTGCACAGCACGTAAACTAAAATTGTCAAAGTTGTGAATTAAAAAAAAAACTTAATTTGGAGTAACGGCTGACTGTCTCAATTTCATTTACAACCGATTTGTTGATTTTCAAAGTGGTTAAGAGGGAAAGGATCTAATTTGGAAAAGATTAAAAAAGTGAGAGAAATAAATAAGATCATCAGTCAAAATTATGCATGTTAGCATGCAAATATCTTTTAACAAAGAATATAATGCAAAAGAGCAAGAGAGGAATACAAAAAGCATATACATATTTCTATTTCAACACTCTCACACATATTCAAGGATTGCTGCAACAAAAATTGCAAGTCTAGACCGGGACTAAAGGAATATTAATCAGGGACGAAATACTTACTGCCAATTTCTAGAAGACAAGTATAAATTCTCGCCTGTCTATTTATATTGAAAACAAAAACAAATTACTTAAAATTTTGTTTTCAATACAAATAGGCAGACGAGAATTTTCTGTTGTCGTCTATAAACTGGCAGTGAGAAAAATTTTTAATAAAATATTATTTATTGTAAGAAGTTCAATGATGCACTTCAATTTATTTCCATTTGTATTAAAAATTTGTTTGAAACTAGGCGAAGAAGGTTTATTACATAAATTACGTGTTGTCTGGGAAGTAATATGGTTGCAAGACTCTACATAAGACTCTCAATGAAATGTACTAAATATTTATATTTAATATAAGTATAGACTACATATGAAACACTGTATTCACAGAAAATGTTATAGTTGAACTTTAATGTTAATATAAATAATTATAATAATAATTAATGAATTATTAAAGAACTTAAAACTTTGTTACGCTTTAGCTAATTAATTTCTTTTTTTTTTTTTTTTGGAAAAAAAATTTTTTTATAATTTTCTTACTGGGCACTTACACTTGCCCAAAATCTAGTATATTTTAATTAAAATATTTATGAAAATCTATAATTATTACACCAATTTTTTATTGTTCTTTATCAAGGTTTTTATCCAATACAAGACCCATTAACTGAAATTTTTCCAAAACTACAATCCAACAACTGCAATTTATTCAATTCACACACCTTTTTATGTACACAGACTGACTTTTTAGCACAAAGATGAATAAAACACATAGTTGATTTCCTAAGTTCTACTAAATTTTGACAAAATCTAGTAAGGAAGTAAAAAATTTCATTGAGTCAGTTAAACTTTTATTTTAAATTTAATTGATTAAGGGCAACTTTTTGAGTTCAAGATTAGAGATTAAATTAACCTTAGTCTTCATTTGTGATTTTTGGGTGGTCGATTATATGGTTTTACTTGCTAGTTTAAGCGGGCAATCGTGGTGGTTTAATCATCCATTAATGTTGACAACATACACTTGTGAAACTAATAACTTTTTGTAAAAATTATATTATAAAATAATTTAAAAACACATAAATAAATATATATATTTTATATTATTTATCTATTTCCTTTAACAAGCGCAATATTTTACTTGTAAATAATAAAACATGGCAGTTTCTTCTTCTTTCCACAAAAAATCAAAGTGTGTTGATAACATGTATGGCTTTTACACAGAAAATGTTGCCACTATTTTGTTCCTCAGTATGGTAATACTACATATATACGGTGACCATCAGTTCTGTATTATACAGAACAGTACTGTATTTGAGAGTCCTGTTCTGTATAAATTATTCCTTAGAAAATAACGTTGAAATGTTCTGTATTTTATTTACTGTTCAGTATTTGTTCTGTATTTTCATGACTCAAACTGCGTTTAAAAAATTATCGCAGTTTCTGCAACAATACTGTTTTAATCAACATTGTAAAAGGGCTTAATATACGAGTATTAACTGCAAATGCAGCAGTTCTATAAAACTACAGAAACAACGACTTTAGTTTCCTTAATTTTTTTCCTTGAGAGCATGAATATTAAATTTGTCTTATTTTTGACGATCCCGCTTCAGGTGCTTGGATTTTCTTCGTTCATTGTCAAGCTAATTTATTTCATGATTATATAACGCAGATGACTCCCAAAAAATATGTATGACTGAGCTTTCTCTCATTATTAATGAACTTAAGTTTAAAATCGCACAATGTAGAGATGAAAAAATTTTGCCAATTGCTGTTAAAAAATCGTAATTGAGCTAACCCAGAAAAAATTTTATCGATTTTATACAGATTGTATTGAATACTTAAATCACACTGACTACGAAGAAGTTGAAACTCCCACGTGGAAAGTTTTTAAATCCAGTTTTGTTTTCATTATGGATAAAAGAAATGAGTTAAACATAAATGACACCGAATTATTTGATGAATTAACTCTTGTTAAAAGATATACCTCTTTAGAAAAATTAGGTTAATAGAATTAGAATAAAAAATCTGCAGAAGAGCGGTGGGTAAAATATGTTTAAACATTTTAAATAAAGAGACATAAGTTTCCAAAATAGGTTGAAAGTTGTCGAATTCAGTTTATGTTTATCTGATTTTAATGCCCTAACAGAACGAGTATTTTCTGTTTTAAATAATATATGGACCGGTGAAAAAACTTAAATGAAGATGAATACCATCAAAGCGTTTTTAATTACTAAATTAAATTATGATTTATGAGTTTAAAGAATATTTAAAAGGAAATCAATACTTGGTAAAACAAATTTATTGCACAGAAATGTACTAAAATGAGCTGTTTTGTATTTTAACATTCTATTCTAAAACTTTTTTTAATAGTCTTGATATGTAACGAGTAAATATTAATTTTAATTTTATAGTTTTTACAACTTATGTGGCAATAATCTCCAGAAACTATGTACATATGTAGCTATTATTGAAATTCAATATGTTTAATATGTCTTTAAGGTTGTTTGTAATTTAGTTGCTGTTTGTTAAATATGTCCTTGTTCTGTATTTTGATTTAAAAATTATGGTCACCGTATACATATAAGAAGATTAAACTACCACTCAAAAAAATCTAACTCAATTAATTTGAGATTAAGTTTATTTTTGGATTAGCTAATTAGAGAATTAAACTAATCTTAATCTCGAACCCAAAAAGTCGCCCTAAGAGTTAACCTAAAAATTTAATTGGCTCAATTAAACTTTTGTTCAAAAATTTAATGAATTAAAAAGTTTAATTGACACAGTTAAATTTTTAATTAATATTTTTTTTACAAAAAAAGGTGTTGATTGGAGAAATACTTTTTGTATGTGCAATGCATTTTCGGTCAAAAAATATTATTAATCAGAATCGGTTTTTTTGCAAATTTCTTTTTCAATTTAACACACTAATCATACAAAATTATTATTTTACTTATTCAGTAAAATATTTTTCTATTAAAATACATTCAAATTGATTATTGAGAAGTTTAGCTGGATCCTATGCGCATTTCACTGTTGTTGCTAATGCAGATCATCAGGGAACCTTTACCCAAAGTTTCTTAGAACAACTAGAGTTATTATGTTATAAACTTTTATTTAAACAAGTGAGAAGTTTGATGTTTAATAATTGATGTTTTATGGGTATTGCTACAATTAAGATTAACATTTTGTCGGTTGGTTATTGGTTTGCGGCACAAAATATATTATATCTGCAGCAAACCAACAACCAAACGACGATTTGTTAATGCACTAATAATCTCAAATTATTATTTTACTTAATTAGTTAATTTTTGTTTTATTAAAAATTTTGATTTTTTTTTTTTTTTTTTTTTTTTTTGTCACCACTCACTTTATTGGAACCATATCCATCTACTTTGTCAGAGATAAGCTATAAAAAACAGCCATTGGACATGATTTTTTTATGAAATGGAGTAGGAAAAATTGGTTTTTATTTTTTAAGCAATTACAAAACTAAAAATTTTAAAAAACCCCTATATATCTAGAAAAGATGCGATATTTTCTAAACGGCTGGACCGATTTTTTTCAACAATCTCGATCAATTCACCTTTAAAACAGAAAAAACTAAATCAAAATCGATCCCGCAGACTCGTTCATCCTTACAGATACACACTACAGTCTTATAGCACTCCTTTTTTTGGTCGGCGGTTAAAAATAAAAGATAAAAAACTAAAAAATATATATATAAAATTAAAAATTTCTGAACTAGAGACTGATTAAAAATTTGTTGCTGCTTTTTTAAGTAACTTTAAATTAAAAAGAAATCTTGGTCTTTTAAAATACTCGTATTACAAATAAAAAACTTACTCTTATTCTTTCTGCAGTTGTTTTATCCGCCATTGTGAGACTACATATTGCAACAGTGATGAAAATTGTGCTGAAATGGCAGAAAGAAAAATTTAATTTAATAATTTGTTTATTTTCAGTATTATTAAAAATTTCATATTAGCCATAAATGTTACAAAAATTAAATTTGGGTAAAATTTAAAAAAAAGCTAAAAAAAAATTTAATGATACAAAGTTTAGCCTAATCGAATCATAAATATTAAAAAAAAATTAAATTCGAACGATAACACTGTGTGACAAATTTTAATTAAATCAAAATAACTGTGACGTGTTACTGTTTTCCTGTTTGTGTTTGGACAATAACTCGACAATACTCGTACCTACCAAAACAAATAGTAACACGTCACACAGTGTAAAGCCTGGTACTCTGTTCACAATTCTACATACAAAAGTATTTGGTATGAAATATTTGCGAAATAAATTGGCAAAAGTAGTACTCTGTTCTTGTTGTCTGGCATCATTTTAGTTTAGCTGCGAAACAACATGAGCAGTGCTTTTTTCGCACGTAATTTTAACAATGCTGCATACTTTCAAGCAATAAAAGCGAGAAATTTATAAAAAATAACGCGAGTTGCGCTACATTTAGTACATGTCAAATTTTTCACGCGAAATAATCAATGGTGCTGAAAACTTTTCTCAACTTTGAACAGAGTACCAGGCTTAATATGTATGTAATTAAAACTGACCTAAAAATTTAATATATTAGCAGTGCCAATGCCTTTTTAAAATACAAAATTAGAAGTAATTCTTAAATTCAAATTTCATATTGATTAAATGTGTTTTAAAAAAGTTCAGTTACACATAAAATTTTTTTTTTAATTTTAAGTGCCCTGGAGACGATCAAACAAAACTCCTCAATCAGTGCACATGTATGTGGGAGTGTCCTATGTTTATCACTTAAAAGGAGATGCACAAATAAACAGATTTACTACCATTTGTATTTTTGCATTAAAATTTTGTTTGTCTGCGCACTTAACCATTATTAACAAGAATCACAAAGAAACGAAAAAATGCCTTCGAATTGGCATTTGATTAACATTACAATTAGAAAGAATTTGCGTTCGTTTCGAATTACAGAGTAGAAACCCTGATGTTTTATTGTCAATCAAAGTGACATAAAAAATCAAAACTTAATTAATTTTTAATTAAATTAGTTACAACAACTCCCAAAAAAAATACCAGTTATTAAGTTCCCTTCATCTGGTCAAAAATACTTGTGTGGCAACACTCTATTCTTGCGAAAGCAAATGAATAGTTGTTGTTGTTTTTTACCCGACTGCGCAACGTAAAGAAGGGTATTGTGTTTATCAGTATATGTATGTATGTTTGTATGTATGTATGTATCTATTAACCCTGCAGAAACTGCGAATAGTGAAATTGTGGTGATTTACTAGTGACGTTGTCAGTAGCACTACTGACCAGGTGTACCCCAGCCAATGTAATCGTCTATTGACATTTAACATTAGCTTGTCATTGAAAATCCACCACTAGACTATAGCACTACTGACTTAGTAGTTCTTTCAGGACCACATGGAGATATTGGCACCAAAGATTCACTAGTAAATTTTAGGGGCTCTAGTCTACAATATCGATATATCCTCTCTCGTTGTCAATAGTAAACTTATAGTAATTTTCTCATCACATTGTCAATAGTGCTACTGACTAGGTGTACCCCAGCCAATGCAAAATCTATCAGTAGACTTTAGCACTATTGAGAAGGTAGTTCTTTTACGACCATATGGAGATATTTGAACCGAAGATTCACTCGTAGATTTTAGTGACCCTCGTCTACATATATTTATTTAATATTGTTGCACAACATAATAAAAAAGAAAAACAAACTATTGACGCGTTCATTCACAATATCACCAGAAATACACTGGAACTCTTGTCTCCAACGTATCTCTACACACGCATAAAAGGAAAGTTGTCGACATTTTAACTAGTGCAATTGTCGCTGGAGAAAGAGTATTGACATAGAGACATATGGTTCTAAGTTGATTAGAGGGAATGTATGTATGTATGTATGTATGTGTGTTCATTTGCGGCACTATATAAACCGAACGCGTGGACCGCGATTTTGATGATTCTTAAGTCAAAGATATGCCAGTTGTCAAAATTCAATATGGCGGTCAACAGACGCCATTTTGTAAATACGAAGAAATAAAAAGTTGGCGAATAATATCAAAGTGGGTATCATTCGACAGGTATTTTAAAATTATCTTTCGGTTTCTCTTATGATTTTTCATTCAAGTTGGGTTTTTTTATTTTTTTGTTACATTTATTTTCTTTACATACTTCTTACAACTACAATTCGAGTTGAAAAAATCAGCCGATGTAGCAATGGTAAAGTAAGAAAATAAAAAACATGTTGATAATTGAGTTATTTCCTTCGTGTCTGCAACTTGTGAGAAGTTCTTGCATGGAGACAAATTAAATAATTTGTATATTGGTTGTCCTATTTTACGCAGTATCACTCATATAAAACGTATATTAACTTAAAGCTCAGTTAAGGCTCAGTTAGCCGACTGTAATGTAGTGTAACTGTAACGTAGAAAACAGCTGATCGATATTTTTATATGAAAAGCAGGTTACGTTACATTACATCTCTATAACCATTTTCATTACTTTTCACATAAAAATATCGATCAGCTGGTTTTTACCGTTGCAGTTACTTTACATTACTGTCGGCTAACTGAGCCTTAAGCCGAAGGTAATGTAAAGTAACTGCAACGTAGGAAATAGCTGACCGAGATTTTTATATGAAAAGTAGGTTACGTTACATTACATCTCTATAACCATTTTCATTACTTTTCACATAACAATGTCGATCAGCTGTTTCCTACTGTTACAGTTACTTTACATTACAGTCGGCTAACTGAGCCTTTACAAAAAATATAAACATATAAAATTTTTTCTTACTCACCCTGTGTTTCACAGGATGATAACAATTTTTTCAACTCAAAAAGTTCTCATATTCCTTACAGAAACAAGGCAATTGTTCTAAGAAATTTTTGGGCAAATGTTCTCTGGTGGTTTGCATTAGCAACAGTGAAATGCTCATAAGATCCAGCTAAACCCCTCAATAATCCACTTTAATGTATTTTTAATAAAAATATTTTACTGAATAAGTAGAATAATAGTTTGGGATTATTAGTGCATTACAAACAAAACAAAACTTTTTTACTTTAATCAAAAATTGCCCACAACGAACAACAAAAAACTATGTGATTGATGAGTTTATTTGATTGTCTCCAGGGAACTTTATTTAGTAAGTATAATTAGCTTAAAGTGGCGCCCAAATGTATGCAAAGTTTTTGCGACCGAAATTTTAAAATAATTTAAAATTGTTTTCTCCTTCGTATAATTCTTTAGTACGATCGAAATATTTAAAAATTTAAGAAAACCAATTATTCAAAATATTTGCTACCACACTGTACTTGATGCCTCAATAGTTCTGTTATTAATCATGTTTTAATTTTTCTTCTAAATTATGTTGTCGCTTTTAGTCAACAATGAGTATTTATAACATCAAGATATATATGTTGGCTTTTTATTTTTTTATTATTTTTTTTTGTTACAAAATTTTTACACATCTTGTTAAATGAAACATATAATATTGCGTACAAAAGAAAAAGAAGATAATAATTTCAACAACCAACGACAACTTTATTCAATTTCAATTTTTTGTATCTTATTTTTAACATGTGCCGCTTTAAGTACCAGGCCATAAAATCATTTTTCTAGATACAGCTCGAGTGAAACACATGTTGGCAGGGCCAAACTAGAAAAAAAAAATAAAAGTTGCTGAAATTTTAAAATGTAATGAACTAAAACGAAAAATATACATTGAAGATGAAAATCTATAAAAACTAGGCTAATGAAATAGAAATAATATTAAGTAAGGGCTGTTAGAGGTTAAATATTAAACAACTGAATTAGTTATGGTATTGAGTTATAATTGCTTAGAAAAATTAAAAAAATTAGTAAGAAATAAATATTTTTTGTCTTAGAATATGAAAAAATTTTACATAAATTATATGTAATTATTACTAAATTATTATTAAAACTATACTCGTAGAGGCATATTAACGAATTTTTTTAATATTAATTATTAGTCCAATTCACAATCTTATGCAAATGGTCTTGCGTCGTAGCATATGAAAAATGGAGTAGTATATTGATACTCACCACTTAACAATTCTTAGTGGTGAGTATCAATATACTATACCATTTTTCACAAGCTACAATGCAAGGCCATTTGCGCAAGACTGTGAATTGGGCTATTGTATGTATTTCTGGTGACCAGCAAACATCTTAAACATCTTTGTCTTTGATTTCTTTAATCGTTGCAATAATCTTTTTGAAGGTACTCTTTATTTATCTGGCAATACATACAAAAAACTTTGCCTAAAGAAATTTCCTTAACACACCTCTAAATCTCCATTTAATAATAGTTACATTTATATAAAATCCACACAATGAACATGCTACAGCCTTTTAACACACAACCACGCCATCACAAACACTTAATAAATATTTTGTTCGAAAGGTGAGACTGTTATCGCCACCAGTGTAAATTAATGGTAACTATTAGTTTGTACTTGCATTTATTTATATTTACCTTCATTTTTGATTAAGTGAGAACTGCTGAGCTTGAATGGCACAAATGCATAAATTTTTGAAGTAATGAAAATGTCATTCATACAGAAATATGTGCTTCAATATATGTATATTTCATTTTGCAAGTCTCTAACATATTTAAAGATACAATCTTAACTTTTGTTTGTCATGGGAAATTTTTCATATGCTCCTTTTTTATAAGAAAAAAAATTTTTTAGCAAAACATGCAAATGAATTTTAAATAAGATTTTTAATATTAAAATATATTTATTGTAAAAGTCAAGATCACTGCTGCGAACGAAAACTTGGCCAGCCATCCAAATTTAAGTAAGCAAACGATAATATTTTTATTAACATTTAAAGTCAAAATAAAATCACTATGAACAATCATTTTTTTGTTTTGATGTTTTTGGCTTAACACGCAAGTGTAATGGATTTTGTTTTACTTGTTTATTTATTCACATACAGCTCTTTCATATCTTGAAGAAATATGAAATAAATCTATTGCCTAAAAACATGTTATTATTATTTTTTGTTTTACTTCTTTTAAAACATACAGGTGGCAACACTTGTTTTTAAATTGTTTATTAATTAAATTCGCAGAAACATTAACAGTGATGGAGATAACAGTTTGACCTTTCGCACAAAATATTTGCTAAATGCTCATGCATGATGTGCAGTTGGAATGTTTTGCATGTTATCGATAGCAATTTAGTTACTATTCATTAGAGATTTAACTGTATGCACTTAATTACTATTATTTAAAATTTTTTCTTGTGGAAAAAAAATTTTTTTTTCGATTGCGTGTAGTTATTTTAAAAAGAAATACAGGGTGTTACAATAAAACGTTTTGTTTTCAATATCACGCCTTTTTAACAATTGTCAAGACTCAGGCATTAAACACATTCACCACAGCAAGCTACCGACTACAAAATGTTAAGGATTGATACATAACAATGGAATGCAACAAGGCAACAGGCTACAGGTTGTTGTCTGTGCTAAATTTGTCGTTCCTTCTTCGGTATATATTTTATAAAAAATATTTGTGCAACAATTTTACAAATTTGTTTTGTAAAGTATTTATGAAATAAATAAATAAGCAAATAAATAAAAAATTATGTTTATTAATTAAAAAATAATCACTTTGTATGGGAGGTACTTGGGGGAGTCCTATACCAACAAGATTTTGTTAAAATATATAGTTTGTTCTACGAGCTATCCGCATAAAATTTATTGAGCCTCACTATAGTATGTCGACAGATATTGGGAAAATGATAATTACTTTGTATGGGGTGTACCTCTTTCCCTCCTCCTATACCACCAACATTTTGTGGAAGCATGTACTTTGGCCTAAGAGTTATGCACATCAAATTAAGTGACCGTTACTATTATAGTTGTCGCGGTATGAATTAATCTGCGAAAAAAGGGGTTTGGCCCCACTGTGTGAAGCTTATCGTCAACAAAACTGCGCTAACTGCTGCAGAGTAACGATACCATCGCTGTTTTGAGTGGATAGTTTCCTGAACATCTGACGTCTCGACCTAGAGCTGAATTGATGATGAAAAATTTTATGAAAAGAACATGGTCGTGCAAGCGTAGCCATGGTTGCCGTGGCTGGCCGATTTCTTTCCAATTAAATAGGCATTGAATAATTCCGCTTAAAAATACTCGTTTTTTACAAACAAAAATTATAGATTTTATTGAATGATCTTTTATTTCAGACGATTGTGTTACAAGTCACTTTTTTATATAAAACTTGACTGTGTCACGGCACACTTTTTTTACAGACTGTCTCACAGCTCATTATTCTAATAGAGAAGTCAACTATGTCATACTGCTCCTTTCTTACAGAATAGTTGACTGTTCCACAGCACACTTTTCCTAAAAGATGTCTTATGGAAAAGACAACTGTGACGGAGCACTATATCCTTTTTTTTTTTTTTTTTCTTTCAAAAATACTGTGTTGGGGCACATATTTCTTATGGAAAAATATACTGTGTCACAGCACACTTTTCTGATAGTAAATTGCATAGCAGATTTTTTTAATGAAAAACTTGACTGTGTCACAGCACACTTTTCTTATAAAAAAATTAAACTAACACATAATCAACAGAAGAATCAATTATATCACATCATACTTTTCTAACAGAAAATTTGACTTTGCCAGAGCACACTTTTGTATAGTTTTTTAATGGAAAAGACAGCAGCATTGTCTCCTTTGAAAAAGGCAATTTCTGTCACAGCACACTTTTCTTAAAAAAAATTACTGTGCCTGAGCAGGCTTTTCTTATAGAAAAATCTACTGCGTCACAGCACACTTTTCTTAAAGTAAGTTCCACTGTGTCACAGCAAACTTTTCTTACAAAAATTTTTTAGTATGTCACAGCACACTTTTTGCATAGAAAAGTTAATTGTGTCACAGCACACTTTTCTTATAAGAACATCTACTGTGTCCCAGCGCACTTTCCTTATAGAATACTCGCAATTGAATTCTCTACAATTCTTATAGAAAATTCGACTATTTAACAACAATTTTGTCCCAGACAAAAATTTTCTCTAAAACAAATGGGGGAATTCAACTTAATAAGCATCCAGTTTTTATTTAAAAAGTAATTTTCCCTACAACTATCATTTATTGTTTAATAAGATTTTTACCAATGATTATGAAATCATAGTAGACGGAAAAATTTACAAACTATTTTCTATACAAGACCACCAAAAAATTAGTAATAATAATAAAAAATAATAATGAAACAAAACATAATCTTGTAATACAACGTGTGTGGTGTGGTTGGTGGTTGGTGGTTGGTGTTGGCTGGCAAAGGCGGTAAATGATGACGTTAACGGTGGTAGATACTTCCATACTTACTCGTATGTGTATAATGATGGTTTTGTTTATGGAAGGAAATTCGATCTACCCTATGACTTCATTCATTTACTCTCGCTGTAAGAGGTCTGTCTAAATTATGCTAATGCTTCTGCTACTGACTGCAATAAACTATTTTTCTTTAATTTATCAATTAAATTTTTGAAAAACTTGTGGCTATTTTAATAAGAAAATTTTTGGTCATAAATATTTTGTTGTTTTATTATTTTATTATATGCTCATATGTTTGTGTTTTATGACTTGTATTTTTTTATGAGACAATAATTATTATGGAGAGATGTCTTAGGAATTTCTGATTATATTTAGGCTTATGAGTCATTTTTATTTTGTTTATTGTGTTCAGGGTCAGAGGAGGGGGCGGTATGATGTTATCAAAAATTTTGTGTTATGTGCACCCGTTCTCTAAATTCTCTACAGGCTTATTTTATAATTTAAATCAATCTAAGCTTTTATGGTTTATTGTGAGTAATAAAAATGAGCTTAATGACTTTCTGTAATGAAATGTTGTGTATCTGCATATTTAATTTTTTAGTAAGCAATGTAGAAACCAATTAGCAATGAATTATTTATGTATGTTTTTTATTAATTCGATATACATATTTAAAAAAAAAGAAAATTACTGAAAATGACACAAGCTTATAAATTTTTTTTTTTAATTTTTCACTTAAGTAAAATTAAGATAATTGACTTAATATTTTTCGTCTTTTAATTGTTCAACTGAATATTATTTTTCTAGCGAAAGGATAAATTTAAAGTATTTCACCTAATTGTAGCTCTGTTTTAGACTTAAAACATTATTAGTCTTATAAAAAGGCAATGTCCAATATATTGCTAATGATCTGCTAAAGTGTTGCTAAATAACTGCAAAACGTTTGCTAACTTGTAAACGAACAGCTGATATTTCGCAACTAGTACTGACTGACACTTGGATGACTTTTAATGTAATCAACTGACTATTTTAACATTTGCAATGTCCTAGGCGGTATTCAATTGTCTCACTCTGCATTACTTTTCATCTAACTTAAGGTTCATTTTTTTTTAAATCACTTGGTGGTCAGTAAATTTAAAAAATTTTCTGGGGTTCGAACATGTATCATCACACGTTGTGTACTCAATGCGCTACTACCCAGCTAAATCAGACGTGCCATAACCATAACCATAACCATAGAAAACAGCCGTTCGAAGCAAACTAATGGTCAACAATGTATTTGATTATAGGTGACTTGCTATAACGCCATAACTCTCACCATAGAAACCAATTGAATTTTGGTTTGGTTATGGCTATGGCATTATGGATATGTCACGTCTAATTTAAGCTTAAGGTACGAATACCATCTGAAATAATAACAGCAAAATGTTAATATAAAACTGAAATGAGTTCAAGAATAGCTGAGAATAAATTTGTTGGCTCTCAACAAACTCGATTGCGTACTCAGCTTAAAAATTAATCTTGGATTTGTTCTGGATGACATTGCAGTTAGCTTTTAGTCATACATACGTTAACTATTTTTTTAGTCAACCACACATTCTCCGTAAGGGTTTTAATTCATGTTCTTAATGTGGGAGTGTTTGAAAAATAATACACACACGTATGTAACTTACTGTCCCAAAATCAGGCATAACGCTTGTGTTTCATAATCACAATGTGGCAACCTTGATACTCAGAGTTGATATCTAACAAATAAGCAAATTGATTAGAAGGTTTTATGTCAAACTCTATGCTAACGAGTTGCTAAAACAAATCGATATTCTAAAGTATTGCTAATTTTTTTTAAACATAAGGGCACAACTTCCCGTTTATTTTTATCAACGTTTAGCAATTCGTTTTTACTTTTTTTTATTTGCTCCATAGTGCAACCTCATAAAGCTATTAATTTTAGACATAAATACTTTTAAGTTGAAATATATATATTAAACTTACCTAAATATTATCTTCAAATCCATTTTGAAACGCATTGTTTTGCTGTTTAACACTAGCTTATCTCAAAATGTTTGAACACATTTATATCTTGATTAATTATCCAATCCCAATACCGAAAGTCTGTAAAGAAAGAAAAATTTGTGTTAAAACACGTTCACACAATTAACACAATCATATATAAAATAAATGTTTTAAGTTTTACTCTAACAGCTATCTGCTGCATTCATAAAAATTTGTTTGGGAATTTGTTTCTTAAACGTTTTGTAAATCAAAATAATTCTTTATGCATAAAGTCTGTTTTTATAAGACGAAAGTCTAAATTATTCAAAACAAAATACGCTGTCAAATCCAATACATGCTAAAATATGAAATTATATGCGATGAAATCTTATATATGCAATAATATGCAAATATTTTCTGTTAAAAATAAAATATACTGTAAAGTTTAATATTTGAGAAAATGTGCCAAAAATTAGCAAATATATTTTGTTAAGTCAAAAATATTTTAAAATATGCTATAAAATCTTAAATATGTAAAAATATATTAAAATATTCTTTAACCAGAAATAATTTTTAGTCAGGCTTAAGTTCAGTAATTTCAATTCTTTTATTGAATGACAAATGTTGGAAAGTCAAATCAACTGTAGAAAGCAAAAACAAAGTAACATAATATCCACTACTATAATACTTACATGTATGTACTGACGGTACATCGAATAAGTAAAAAATAATTAATGTGATGATCGTAAAAGAGAAGTAAGAATAGTTAAACATACGTGGCTAGAGTAACATAACTTCGTGCTAACCTAAATAGAAAAATGAAAAATATGGAAAAACAGGGGAAATAAATAGTGATACTTACATATGTATTTACCAAAGGTAAATCAATAATTGTACACAACAATCATTTCTCACAAATACATTTCATTAGAATTTACGTTAAATAGCTGATGTTAATAACAATCTCTACCCAAGTAGATAGACTAGGGTGCTGATGAAGTGCGTTGCTGCACAGAAAAATATCGGAAAAATATCCCCCAGCTTAAAAGTCTAATTTAATTTTGCTTCTCTTCTTTAGAAACTCACATTAATTAATAAAAATATTTCGTTCAATAAAAGAATTGAAATTACTGAACTTAAGCCTGACTAAAAATTATTTCTGATTGAAAAATTCACTATAGTTCAATTAAAATCTAAAAATGTCTCACTTAGGGCCATTATTACAACTTAAAAATAGTTAAAAGTAGGATTTTATCGGACGTATAAAAAGCTTTCCATTATTGCAAATTGAATTTAACTTACCAGGTAGGATAAACTTGCCTGTAATTTATCGCTCACTTTAGGTTAAAGTAAAATTTTGCAAATAATAAAGTTTTTATACGTCCGATAAAATCCTACTTTTAACTATTTTTAAGTTGTAATAATGGCCCTTAATATTCTTTAACGCTAAAAATATTTTAAAACGTGCAATTATGTATATGGAGTGAAATGCAATAATATGCTGCAAGGAATAGAATATGCAAAATTATTTCTAAAAGCTTAAAATATGTAAAAATATGCTGGAAGATATGCAAAAATATGTTTAAATATGCACACGCAATTTTTGAAATTTTTAATTAAATATTTAAAAGTATGCCTCAATATTTAAAATAGGCAAAAATATGCAGTGAATTTTAATATATCGCTCATTTACTTCAATAGAGTCACAATTAAAAAAAAAAACAAGTTTTGCAGAAAACGCGTTTTTAGTTTTCAATTTGCAATGAAGAAATTAAAAAATATTCTTCTCTAAGAAAATTTTACACAAGATAAAATACAAAATGCCGCATTATTCTGCATTATTAACTCGAAAAACTAATTTTTTGAGTTATGACACTATTGAAGTACATGAGCGATATGACAAAATAGATTAAATGTTTTAAGATATTCTATAAAAGTTATTATATTCAAAATTATGTTGTTAATTTCAACATTTTTCCGTTAGGACAAAGCTATGGAAGGAAGTGCTGCTGCAAGGCTTAAAATATGAAAATATGTATGTTCTGTAAAGGCTAAAATACTAATTAATATTTTTTAAATGACTGAGATCATGAGTCAAGGACTTTACTAAGAGTATTCTTGTAAATGATTTTGTGGCTAGAGAGCAAAAATATGTGTGTATATATTTACATGCAAAAATATGCCTTTATACCGAAAATATTTAAATATATTCTGCATTGTGCCAAAGTGTGCCTTTATGCCCTTAAATCTAAAATATGCCAAAGCATACCTTAAATATGCCTTTACAAATATCTGCAAACTATGCCAAAATATACTGCTGAAGAATAATATGCAGAAATATTCCTTTGAGTCTAACATATGCAAAAATATACTGAAATGTCTAACATATGACAAAGTACGCTTTAAATATGCCTTTAAATCTAAAAAAAGCCAAAGCATGTTTTTGATATGACCTCAGTCTAACTAAATATGCTGCAAAATATATTGTAGAAGAAAAATATGCAAAAATATGCCTTTAAATGTAATATAAGAAAACATATGCTGCAATATCTTGCCTTTAAGTATAAATATGCCTTTAAATCTAAAATATGCCAAAATATGACCTTAGTCTCCCTTCACGTCTATTTATGCTTTTAAGTCTAAATTATATAAAAATAAGCTGCAAAATATACTGCAGAAGAAAAATATGCCTTTAAGTCTAAAATATGCCAAAGTATGTTTTTAATAGGCGTTTAAGTTTGAATATTCCTTAAAATCATATGTACGCCAAGGTACGCTTTTAATATGCCTGTAAGTCTAAATATGCCTATAAGTTTCAAATACATAAATATATGCTGCAAAATATGATAAAATATAATGTACAATAAAAATATGCTGCAATGTCTAAAATATGCTAAATTATGCAAGACCTAAATTTTGAAAAGGCTAGATAGAGGACGCAAAAATATACTGTATAATAAAAATATGCAAAAATATAACTTTAAGTCTAACATATAAAACAAGATACTGCGATGTCTAAAATATGCCTAAGTATGCTCTGAATATGCTTTTAAGCAGGCACCGTAACGGTTATAATTTTTATTTTAAAAATCACTTTTTAATCATTATTTCTTGATTTTTATTTATCCCTCACAAAATAACAGTTATTTCTTGATTTTTATTTATTCCTCAGAAAATAAGAGTTATTTTCTGACTTTTATTTATTCCTCACAAAATAACAATTACTTTTTGATTTTTATTTTTTTGCTTAATTTTTAAAATGTAGAAAGTGTAATTTTTGCGTTAAAATTAATATTGACCGATTTAAAATTGAATTTATCGCCAGAGTCTGTAAAAGAAACTCTTATATGTTTAATTAAATTTACTTTTTTATAGTTTATTCATTTTAAAAATTAAAATGTTTTTAAGGAATAAATAAAAGTCTCAAAATAACTCTTATTTTGTGAGGAATAAATAAAAGTCAAGAAATACTGTTATTTTCTGAGGAATAAATAAAAATCAAAAATATAACAATCATTGCATCTATAGGTAGTCCATGTAACATAGAGTATCGTGGTACATTCCTTGTGCACGTAGCACTTCTCTATTACTGTGATTTTTTCAGTTTAAATTTGGAAAATAATCGTTATTTGCGATCCCTGCTTTTAAGTATTAAGTCTAAAGTATGTCAAAATGAATATTCTGCATAATACGCCAATATATGTATTGTAGAAAAAAAACTTTTTAAAAAATTATTTTAAGTCTAACATATACAAAAATATGCTGCAATGTCTGATATATGATGCAGTGTCTAAAATATGCCAAAATATGCTTTGACTATTCCTTTAAGTATAAATATGCTTTTAAATGTTAGATGTGACAAAATATGCTTGTAATATGCCTTTAAGTCTAAAATACATAAAAATATTCTGTGATATATGCCAAAATATATTGTTGAAGAAATATATGCTTTTAAGTCTAACACATGCAAATATATGCTGCAATGTCTAATATATGTTAAAATATGCTATAAGTCCTAAATTTAAAAAAAAAAATCCTAGGTAAAATATTCCAAAATATGTTGTTAAATATACTGTGAAGGCTAAAGTATGCAAAAATAATTGCTGAAAGCAAAATTTGCAAATATATGCCTTTAAGTCTAAAATATGGAAAAATATTTTGTAATGTTTGATATATGCCAAAGTATGTCTTTAATATGCATTTAAGTCAGAAATGTTTAAAAATATGCTGCAATATCTAAAATATGCCAAACTATGCTATAAAAGCTTAAACATGAAAAAACATGCTGTAAATGTTAAAATACTCCAAAATATATTATAAAAAAATATTAAATCTTAACTGCATATTTATGCATATTTTGGCCATTAAAGCATATATTTTTCATAAATTTGCCTCCACAGGATATTTTTGCATCCTTAAGTCTTGACAGCATATCGAGCCATAACCGCCAAAAAAAAAGCTTAAGCGACATAATTTTCGAAATTAATTTTTTTAACAAAATCGATCATTTGATTTCCTAAAAAAAATGATGTCCAAAAATGTTTCGGTTAAGCTTTTTTGCCGGCTATGGCTGGATATGCTGTCAAAACTAAAGGATGCAAAAATATCCTGTGGAGGCAAAGTTATGAAAAATATATGCTTTAATAGCCAAAATATGTATTAATATTCAGTTAAGATTAAAATATGCATAAATATGATCTAATTTTTGAATACCTCAGAGACGTAAATATGTATAGAAATCTTTTCTTCGCCACCATAAAGCTTATAGTTATAAAATTACATATAATTGTATATTTCTGATTTCCCTGGTCATCATTTATAAAAAATAATACACTTATAAAAAAGAAACTAAATTATGATGAAAAAAAATTGTGCGGCTGTTAAAATTTTTGGGCCTCATTAATAAATTAGAACAAACTCAAAAAAAGACACTTTAAATTGAAACCAACAAAAGCTCAATATTGCCCAACATTGACATATTGAAATAGTCCAACTTAATAATATACTAAAATAATATTTAATATAAAAAACTGATCCTGAACTAATTGTAGAGCAATAAAAACTATACTTAATATTGATAATTTATTTACTTTTTCATTAATTTTATTTGAAAATATTTTTCAGGGAATTTATTTCAACATTTTGTATATTTTTCTAATCAATTTTTTACACCCTTTTTTCTAATACGAAATGATGTGTTGTTTATTTGAACGAACATGAACACATACAAAATTAGAAAAAAAAAGAATTTAATTTTAAGCCCAAAGATTAATTAAAGATAAGAACAACTATGTATTGAGTTATAGTTTGCTATTTAATTAAAACGAGATAAAAAATAAATAAATAAACATGAGAAATGTGTGTTTCGAAGAATTGATGTGAATGTATTCAATACTCGCAGTTGTGAACAAAATAGAACTTTGAATGCGTTGATGAAATTGAAAGTGCGATCGATCAATGAATGAACTAATACGATCAATATCTTTTTTTTTTTGTTTTTGCTTCTTTGTTTATTGTTTTGGCTTAGAAAAAATTTGCATGTGGCGGAAATGTGAATGAATGAAATGATGTAATTTGCGGTGAAAGACCTTTACTGAGATAGAATTTTAAAGGAAATGTAACAATATTATGCCGATTATTGATAATATTTGACATCGCAAACAAACTTAAAATAGATGAAGATACATTCATTTCCAAAAGCTCTAGTGTTGAATTTCCAAAAGCACTTAGTAGTTGTTTCTTAATACAGTAGTTTTGATTTAGCTACCTTTTGTTTAAGTGCACTTTGGACTTAACTGCCTAAACTGATAAATTTCTGTCACTATTCTTTAAAATCCCATACAAATTCGTTTTTTAAGTGCACTTTCTATACCTGCACATTTAAGATAAGTGCCCTAAAATTTTGGTAATTTTAAAAGATTTTCAGACAAAAAATCAACGTTAGCTGCACATTGACTTAACTGCACAAAATATATTTTTCTGTAATTATTGTACAAAATCCTTTTTTAAGTGCACTTTGTATACCTGCGCATTTAACATATTTTTGGGCAGTTTTAAATTATTCTCATATAAAAATTTTAAGTTAGCTGCACACATTAAATAAATGTTGCTACATAAGTATGCAACCATGTATGTGTATAAAACTGAAGTCAAAAATTGTATACCTGCACATTTAGGCAGGTGAAGTGCATTTAAGATAACAGCATTTTTGACTTATCTGCACAAAACGTCGTGCAAAGTTGATTGTGCAGGTAAGTCAAAATTACTGTAGTCACGTTTTAAGGTACCAACAGACGACATGTTTTTTACATGTGTTTTTTAAGTTTTCGACTCGTATGTTTTTCTTTATGCTTATCAATATTGGTTAATTTACATAAGGTTTATAATTTTTGGTCACAAACGTATATGTAGTATCACTTCTTCTTTTTCAGTACATAAATATCCACGTAGTTTGTTTTATAAATGGCTTGCAGCCGTCGAAATATTTTTGGTTCCGTCGCTGTAGTACAGGCGACGCAAATTTGCTTTTTTAATTTTTTCTTTTTTAAACAAGACGATGAGGTTGTATCTAAAAATCTATACATTTTTTGACTTATTTTAATAAATCGACAACTTTAAATTAAAAAAAAATATATAATTTATTTGTCTTGCAAAATACTTCATTCAGACGGCTAATGATAGTGCACATAATCAACCGCCGACGAATTTGTTCGCATGACAAAGACATTTGGAGCTGTATGTTTAACATAAGAAAATAGAGCACGCTCTATTTCAAATAATGTCTTATGTCTTTTGTCATGTTTTTTACACAAGCAATGTTTTAAAGGCAACACACGTCATGTTTTCGTTTACATATGTAAATTCTGGCACATACAATGTGAAAAACATGTCGTCTGTTGGTACCTTTATTAAACTTAAGAGACTTCCCTTGCACAATGCAATTTCTGTAGTTAAAGTAAAGAACAGTCGAAATAACTAGAAACTGCCCTAAATGGGCTTACGCTGTTTTTTCTGAAGACCACGAAAATAATTCATATGTAACACCTTTTGTCTATAAATAAGATTTATAATAATATTTCATTATCAGTTTCACAATTGTATCAGATAAAAAAAAAACTAGAAAGAGAAAAAAGGCGTGGCAACTCCCACTTGTAGTGGGATAAATCCCCACAAGGACTTGCTAAAATCTTATGATTTCCACACAAGTTTCCAAAATTAACACCATTTATTTCTTATACCTACAGTCAGTTACTTTTTCTATACGTGTATTTCATGAATACACAATTCAACTTGCGAAATCCTCATACGATGCTCCCCGCACTTTGAGTCATGACAACATCTGAAAACATTAAATTTCCAACAAACTTAACAAACAAAATACCAAATAATAACAAATTATTTTAAAAGAATTCGGGAATTCAATATAAAAAATATATATTACCAAAAAAAATGGGTTAATAGTGCCATCGACCAAAGTGATTTTCAAATGATTTTTTCACTACATTTGAAAAAAATCGCTGTATTTTAAAAGAAATACGTAAATAATGTTTCTATACATACAAATACATCAGTGACCGGCAATGAATCGTTTTTTTTTTATTTTTTTTTGCTATTCATACTGACTCATGAAATTTTAAATATAAGTGAGTAGGCATCATTTAAACTCAACTACTCTGATTTACGCATACTCACGATGACATTGATTTATAAGTATAGGTTGGAATAAATATGAATGCGACGTCGACATCATAGTCATACCACACTCACACTTATAAATCACTTCAGTTTGATATCTAATTTCAGGAAAATACTTATACTACTCACATTGATTTAGCTCACTCGACTCATGCATGTATTTTAGTAATAAATAGGGTTAATTTTCGATTCCTGCAAAAAAAAACAAAAAACAACAGAGAAACACATAACCTCGTAATAGTGATGAGCGATAACGTGATTTTTTAATATTGTTGCTCCTTGTGAACGCGCTTTCTAAATCTCTCTTCTGTTAAACTGTGACTGTGATCACAGTTAGGAATATTTTGTCTGTAGCAGTTCTATTGTTTTGAGAAAATCTAATAAGAAGAGCAACAGTGAAATTAAACAGTGACTGTGATCACGGTTAAACACATTTCAGCTCTTCTGCTTTAAAAGTATTTATTAGTATTGTTGTCTTGATAAATACCAATAAGAAGAGCGACAAGAACAAACAATTAGCAATCAATCCCGTTCATATTTTAACCGCTGTGATAAAGTAACAGGTTTCAAAATATCGCTCAACACTACCTCATAATGAGAAATTTAATGTTCGTATGCGAAGTTCGCATTGTGAATCATACTTATTTTGCATCGTCCATAGGCATTGAGTTAAGAGGAGTCGAAATCAACAACATCATAAATGTTGCTAAGTATGAGTTCGATGCGCACTTCAAACTTTCGAGTGAATATGATTCATAGACAACAATGCTATAAGTATGAGTGCGCATAAGTACAAGAAATTATAAGTCATGATTCAACTCTACTCACTTTTTTCACTACTCATTGCTGTTCTCTGATATACATATACATATATATCTTTACCCTGCCGGAGAATGTGTGGTTGACTACAAAAATAGTTAACTTATTGCCAACTTTTCTTAGACTGACTAAAAGCTAACTGCAATGTCATCCAGAACAAATCCAAAATTAATTCTAAAGCTGATTGCTCAATAGAGTTTGATGAGAGCCAACAAATTTATTCTCAGCTAGTTTTAAACTCATTTCAGTTTTATATTAACATTTTTCTGCTATTATTTTAGATGGTACTCGTACCTTAGCTGCGTAGTAGCGCATTGAGCACACAACGTGTGATGATATATGTTCGAAACCCAGAAAAAAAAATTTAAATTACTGACTACCAGGTGATTTAAAAAAATTAACTTTAAGTTAGTTGAAAAGAAATGCAGAGTGAGACAATTGACTACCGCCTAGGACATCGCAATGTTAAAATAGTCAGTTGATTGCATTAAAAGTAATCCAAGTGTCAGTCAGTACCAGTTGCAAAATAGTTAGCTTTAAGTTAGTTTAAAGTTAACGTAATTTCCGACAGGGTATGTATGTATAAGCATAAAAGATTTCATTGTCACATTTGTTTCTATTATTTTGTAAGTTTTGCTACAAAAACACCCATAAAAAAACATTATAATTCTAAGATTTTTTTATTTGAAGTAAACAGCCAAGCAACATAAACGAATTTTGAGTCTTTGAGAGTCTTGTAATGAAAATGTATTTGTTTATTGACATAATACTTAAGAAATAAAATACTTAAAATAATTTTAAAACCGAATTGTCATTTAAGCATACAAATGTATTCGAATGTAAATTATGTTGTATGTGATTTGATATTACAGCTTAAGTATATTTTAATGAAGTTTTATTTCAAAAAAAAACTTTACAATTTCTATTTAGACAAACTGAAAATGAGGCAAGTGACACAACGAAATTGATTTTAAGTGCGTATTCGAAAAGCGTTTTTATAGCTTGTTACTTGCGCTACTGTTGCTCAGCAATTAATAAGTCTTTATTTGAAAGTTTTACGACCCTGTAAATTCTTATAGTTTTAAACAATTAAAAACTTTAAAAAAAAAATTTTTGACATCGTTATACAGTCAGTCAAATGTCACTACGGTAAAAATCGATTGGTTCGTTAGCGCTACTTAAGCATTCAAACATAAAGTGAAGGTCAAAAGCTTTTTTGGTACCTAATGATTGTATATTTATTTATGTTTCAAGATATAATGATTATTAGTTAACCTTTAAAAATTCGGAGAATCCCTTCTTTCCAATTACTTTCAAAAACAATTTTTTTAATTTATCGTCTTTTAGAAGAATACTTAAAAAGATACTTTCTAAAAAATACTTAAAAAAGCTATATAACAAAAAGTTTCATTTAAAAAGTACTTTTCCAAAATAACCTTTTAGATATTACCTCTCAAAATTAACTCTTAAAAAGTACCTCTTAACAAAAAGGAGTCATGTAGATTATACTTGAAGGCCTGCGTGTAGTAGCAACCACGTAAACCAACCTCTTAATAAATACATTAAAAAAAACTTTTCAAAGGTACTTTTTAAAAAGTACCTTTAAAAAAATTAAAATGATACATTTTTAAAAACACTTTAAAGAGATACATATATAACAAAAAGTTTAATTTAAAAAGTTCTTTTCCAAAGTACCTTTCAAAACCTAACTTTCAAAAAGTACCCTTTAACAAGTATATTTTAAAAGAACCTTTTCAAAAGTACCTTTCGAAACGAACACCTTTTTAAACGTATCTATTCACAAATACATTTTCAAAAGCGCCTTTTAAAAAATATTTTTTTAAAAGTACCTTTAAAAAATTAACTTCTCAAAGCTTTTTATAACTAAATTTTCAAAAAGACCCTTTGAAAAAACGTTTTTAAAGTATCTTTTTTAAAGATCTTTTTCGGTAGTAGATATTAAAAATTTTAATTTTCAAAAGAACCTGCCAAAAAGAACCCTCAAAACTTAACTTTTAAAAGGTACCTAACAAAACGTACCTTTTAAAAAGCACCAAAAAAGTACCTTTTAAAAAGTTCCTAATAAAAAGTACCTTTTAAATAGTACCTTAAGAAAGTATTTTTTTGAAAGTACATTTTAAAAACAGATTTGAGAAAAAAATTTTAAAAACCATGCGTAAAAAATAACTTTTGAAGTGTACTTTAATGAGATACTTTTTAAAAGGTACTTTTTATTAAATATTTTTTGACAGGTACTTTTTATTAGATACTTTTAAAAGGTACTTAACAAATGGGCCTTTTTAAAAGGTAGCTAACAAAAAGTATTTTTTTAAAGTACTTAACAAAAAGAACCTTTTAAAAAGGTACTCAAGAAAAAGTACATTTTAAAAACTACTTGAAAAAAAGTACGTTTTAAAAAGTACTTGACAAAAAGTACCTTTTAATAAGTACTTAACAAAAACTACCTTTTATAAAATACCTAACAAAAAGTAACTTTTTAGAAGTACCTTTTAAAAACTACCTTTTAAAAAGTACCTTTTTAAATCAGCCTTTCAAAATCACTTGAGAAAATTTCATTTTAAAATGTAGCTTTTAAAATTATCATTTAAAAGATCACATATACATTTTAAGAAGTATCTAATAACATACATCCTTTGAAAAGTATCTTTTGAAAAATCCCTTTTTAAACCAGCCTTTTAAATTCACCTTCTAAAAACTTCATTATAAAAAGTAACTTTTAAAATGATTCCTTACAAAAATTACATTTTAAAAAGTACCTTTTAAAAAAGTGCTTTTTAAGAAACACTTTTAACCAACGCGTTTTGGAAAGTACTTCCTAAAAAGTACCTTACTAAAAATACTTTCTGAAAAGTATATTCCAAAAGAAATAAAATGCGTTTAAAAGTTCCTTAACTAAAAGTTTCAAAAATACATTAAAACCCGTTTTTGAAAGTATATTTTTACTATTAAAAAGTATCACTTTAAATGTGTCTCGGAAAAAGTAGTGTTTAAAAAGTACTTATTCAGAAGTAGCTTCCGAAAACCAACTTTGTAGAAGCACATGTCTCTTAGCAAATCTACAAAAATATTATTTAAAAAAAGTTGTCTTGAACTAAATTTTGTTTAGATGCTCCTAAAAGTACGTCTTAAAAAGTACTGTATAAAAAATACCTTAAAAACCGCTAGAAATAATTACCTTCAATAAATTGTCTTTTTTTGAAAAAGGTGAGTTATAACGAAACTTTTTGGCCACAATAAAATAAGCGATCTTCAGAGATTTACGGGCTACTCACAGACAACTAGCACGAGTCAAAAAACGCACACAAACTTATAAAGAAATACCCTTTAAATAAATGACACCAATGTCGAACTATCTTCTCTATATTTAGAACAAACAAAAGCCTTAATTTCTATTTTATCTTACAGTCAGTCCTTAAATTATATATCTTTTTGAAAACCAAAAATCACTTAATTGTTTATTCATGTTATTTTTGGCAATTAAAAAAATTATTGGCCTTTAACAACCATATTTCATAAATCAATCAGTGTCTCTTGTTTATTTAAAAAATAAAAATAAAAACTGTATTCAAATATTCATTATAACCTCATTTTAATGTCTTTCAAGACAAGAACTAATTTTTCACAAAATTTCTTCTACACAAACCCGATTGTTAAATAATCCTCAATCATTTGTTATTGAGTGCATCTATCATCAATATTATTTGTCTATTGTTTACGGTTTTCATTTCATTACAAGCACAACAACAACAATCAAGTATGAGCAATAAGAAATAGAAGAAACAGTTTACAAACTGCAATCAATAAGAAGGAAAAAACAATAACTCTTGTTAGTTCATTTAACTGGGATTTGTTTAGTCTATCAACTTGATCATATATTTTTTTTTATTTGGAACTTTGCTGCTCGCTTTAGACAGCCAGACAGACGAATTGTCAGTTGTTTTGTCTAATGGCTTGAACCCACCAAAGTGCATTTAGAGCTCATTATCTTTTTATGTATATTGGTGGCAAAGTTGAGGTATCATCATTGTGCAATAGAGGGCTGCGTAAACAGGCTTGAAATGTAAATACGTCTTGTTTTTTAAATGTATTTTCGTAGCAGATATTATACTAAACCAATAATAAATGAAGTCGTTTAATAAGCGTAGCACGATGAATGTATTGATGTACGTGTATATGAGTGTTTTTAAGCGATATCGCGAAGACTTCTTGTTCGTAACAAACAATCAAAAGAAGTAGTGTTGATGCGTGTATGCTTGCTATTTTGCATATTATACGTTTGAGTGTGCGTGTGTAAGATGTAGATGGTAAGCTTTTATGTATTTAAGGCGCAACTGTTTAATTTCGATTACGATTAGGAATCAATTAGATTACATTTTAAAAAGAATTGCACTGATTATATAATTCCGCTTTATATGCCATTTACACCAGCACAAAATCTAGCAGATTTTAATTAAAATCTTTATGAAAATCTATGCCGCTTAGACCAACTTTTTTTTGACATTTATCAAGATTTGTTATCCAAAACTAAACCCATTAAATTAAATATTTCTAAAACTACAACCAAATAACTGCAATGTAGCTAAATCACACACCTTTTTAAGCAGAACGTAGCTAATTCACTCATCTTTTTTATAAAAATATTGTACAGGGTAGTACAAAATAAATAAAAATATTTGATTTTTATTAGATTTCCTACAAATCTATAGACAAAATAGATTTTGTTTTGTATGGGAAATCTAGTAAAAAGCAGCAAGACTTAAATCGAAATCTCGTAAGTACTAGATTTCGAGGTAATGTAAATGCCCTACTAAAGATTTTCTGATAAATAATTGATTACGATTACAAATAATAAAATAGATTAAAGAAATTACAACAAAATAATCAAAAAGAATCAAAAGTAATCAAAAAATAATCCAAATACTTTCAAAGATTACTTCTGACTATTAATAAATAATCAAAAGGAATTAAAAGTAATCTTCAAATACAATCGGATTATTTTTTGATTGCTTTTGATTCTTTTGTTGTAATTTCAAGTAATTCAGATTACTTTTCCATTATTAGTAATCGTAATCAATTAGTAATCGTGCGAAACTGAATATAATCGTAATTTAATCATTACTTCACCTTTCAAAAAAAAAGGTATCAAATTATTAATCAGTACGATTACTAATCATTACTCAACAGCTATGGTTTAAGGGTGGTGTTTTAAAGCAAGCGCACACAAATAAAAAAATTAATGATGATACACACAACGCGTATGCGTATGTACATGCATGACGTTTGTTTAAGCGCCCATCCGTATGAGAAGCAGGCATCACAAATCCTTCCGTCACGAAGTATTTTCTTCTATACTCCCATACCTGCAATAACTGAAACAAATTTCTTGCAAACTGTGTTCTTTAGCGCTTGATTTAGAAGATTTCGCTGTAGTAAAGCATTTGAAAAATCCTTCATGTCTTAAAAGTTCTTGTAAGTGGTCTTGTGCAGGGGTCTATTGTGCAATAGATGTTTTCTGATACTGTTTTTTTTTTTGTCCTACGTAAAAGTAAAGTATTTAGCGTTAGCGTAAATAATAAAATGATGTCTGCATTGTCTAGTAACTATTCATAATTGCCAGAAATCATTTAGAAACTATCTAGGAAACAACAGAGATAGCTCAACTGATCTGGAAACAATATATTTTTGTTAATAAATAATATTTGAAGTATTGGATTTAAAGTTAAAGGTCAATCTTTTAGTATTTATGTGGGAAAAAGGATACGAAAGAAAGCCAGCTTGCCATTGCATTTGTGTGAAATAAATGCTTAAGAGCATACTTGATGTTACTTGGGGTGTTCAATATTTTAGGTTATGACAAATCTTTGGAAAATATTTTATTGACATACATACCCTCGCATATATGTATGCATGTATGTATGTACATATGTGTCACGAATTACATCCTTCATTTTGAAGGTTATTAACATTAACATATCCATACATACATACATATGTATATAAATACATAAATAAATATAAAATTCCTTCATTTGCTATTGCGGATTATTTTAATATTTAAGAAGTATCTCCTCATTTCGAACTTCCATTAGATTTTAATAGTCATTTTGAGAATGAAAGCCGTTGCCCTAAACACACACACAGCACAAAATACATATGATATGTATTTTTTATGTGTAAATAAAACTGCAGAACAAACATTTTAATGAGTTGTAGAAAAAAAAATACATACGCATGTGGTTTTTTTGTTTCAAATTATACAATATTTGTACTTTTCTAAAGTACAAAATAGAAAGAAAAAAACCTATAGAGTGTCATGCATGATTTATTTTGAAATACTGCTAATTCTCATAATAAATTTAAAATACAGTGGACGATAAAATTAGCAAAAATGTGCCTAGAAAAAGATGACTCAGCGAAAATGTTACCATTGAACTGATTACAAATTTTTGTTGGACACTATTTTTTTTTTTAATTTTAACTACATAAAATTGAGGGATTCAAACTGTAGCCTTAAGTGTCATAATGTTTTAATATTTTCAAAGAAAAAACAAAAGAAAAAACAATTACATGAAAATATTTTAAAACATGATGAAACTATGGCACTTAAGACTACCATTTGAATCCCCCAAATGTATAATTTTCTGTCACATGAAAATACTCATATCCTTTTATGTTTCCATATATCGAAAAATGGCTTAAAGTTTTCTCTATTGGGAAAGAAAATATTTTATTGGAAAAGGGCATTTGCAAAAAAAAGATACGTTCTGAAAAGAGGTCTTAGGAGGTACTTAACTCCTAAAGTAAAACACCCCCCTTATGCAAAAAAAAAATTAAATAACGTGTGGTTCAAGTGTACGTTAAAACCGGTTTTTGTATGGAAATTTTTCTTAATTAGACTTCAAGCACACGTTATTTTGCTTTTATATGACGGTTAGGCTTTTTAATTAAAAATTATCATACAAAGAATCATTTGAGAACGTTTTTCCAAAGGGAAAAATCAGCTAAAAAATATCCTTTCAAAAAGTACCCTTTTAAGTTTCTTTTTGTTAAAAAGTAAATATTTGTTTAAAAGTACCAGTCTGTTAAATAGTATCATATTATTCAAATTTATCGGCTTGTCCCACGATGTCACCAGCAAACGTTCGATCGACAACTTGTATTGCATACAACAATAACATTAGAAAATTGGTTGTTGTTTTCGTTTAAAAGTACCTGTTTGTTAATAAGTATCTTATTGCTTTAAATTATGTTCTTTTTGCTAAAAAGTATCATTTTGTTAAAAGTATATTTTTATTAAAAATTATCTTTTGCTAAAGAGTACATTTTTATAGCGAAGTATATTTTTAGTAAAAACTAAATTTTTGTCGAAAAGCACCCTTAGTTCAAGCGCAAACAGTCAATGGTGTTCGGTAGCGTGAAATGATAACCAGTTTTTTCGTGCCTAGAATTGAAGAAATGAATGTGGAGGGCATGTGGTTTCAACAAGACGGCGCCACATGTCATACAGCCAGAGAAACAATTTAATTGCTACATCAGTCATTTCCCAGTCGTGTTGTTTCGCGTTTTGGAGACCAGAATTGGCCGCCTAGATCGTGCGATTTAACACCATTAGACTTTTTTCTTTGGGGTTTTTTGAAGTCGATGGTTTACGCGAATAAGCCGACGACGACTCAAGCCTTAAAAGAGGAAATTGGACGCTGCATTAATGAAATACCGCAGCATTTATGCAAAACGGCCATTGAAAATTTCATTAAAAGATCGCGTGTGTGCCAGCAAAGCCGCGGCGGCCATCTGCCCGATTTGTTGTTCCACACATAACCTCTACTTTACGATATAATAAAGTTTCACGATTTTTTTTAAATATCTGTGTTTTATTTAAAATTTAAATCTTGCGTTCTTGTTGGGACACCCTTTATTTCGTCAGAAACATAATGCTTATAGACGTTGATCAACCGAAAAGCAAAAAAAAGTTCTTAATCAAAAACTATATTTGATATAAACAGACTTCATGTTTCTTGATTGTTAAAAAGTACTTTATTTAAGCAAGTAGCTTTTTGTTAAAAAGTGAGTTTTTGTTTAAAAAAAAGTAAGTTTTTCTCCGTTCGAACAAACATAATTTAAAACTAGCTAAAGTAACTTTCAATTAAAAAGTACCTTTTTGTTACAAATTGCCTTTTCGTTAAAAAGTATATTAAAAAGCAACTTTATATTAAAAAGTAAATTTTTGTTTAAATGTACCTTTTCGCCGAAAAAGAGTACGTTTTTTTGCTAACAAAGTATTTTTTTTTTTTTGCTAAAAAGTACCTTCTTGTTAAAAAGTACATTTTTGTTTAAAAGGAACTTTTTAGTAAAAAGAACCTTTTTTTGAAAAAGGACATTTTCGCTATATAGTACCTTTCTGCTAAAAAGTACTATTTCGCTCAAAAAGTACCTCTTTGTTAAAAAGTACATCATTCTTGAAATGTGTCTTAGTTTAACAAGTACGTTTTGGATAAAAAAAAGTGCCTTTATATTAAAAAAGTAACTTTTTGTTAAAAAATACACTTTTAGAAAAGTAACTCCTAAAAAAAATTTATTCAATAATTATTTCAAAATAAACTATTTCAAACAGTTCCTTTAAAAAGAATGAAAAATTGAAAAAGCGTTTTTGAAGAATGCATTGGAAAATGTCTTGAAATATTTTAAAACATATTTAAAATCACCTCTGTATGTATCTTGAAAAGTTATATTTTAGAAAGTTACTTTTTTGAGATACAAAAATTTTTACTTAAAAGGGTACTTTGAGTACTCAAAAGGGTACTTTGAGTACAAAAAGTGTTTTCAACGCTTTTGCTTGCAACTGTCCGTCATTGATGTATGTATGTGTAAATGTCTGTATTTTTATGTTTCGTAATAAAAATTCTCAAGCCTATAGCACTATTGACATATTGACACAATTTGTTACAAAAAAAAAAAAAAAAAAAGAACCAACTATATGACAAAAAATAGAACTTTTATTTAATGCACCCATACCAATAAAATGCTTAAATAATTTCCGACTTTGCGATAAGATTTTTATTATTACAAGGCTTACAAAGAAAACAAATTAGAACAGAAGATCAATTTTGTGTATTTTGCCTTTTATTAGTTTTTCATAATAAAATATTTTTAGCGATCATAATAACGTCACCACCAACATCATCATCATCACCACTGACAATCATTTGTGGCGTCTTGAACTTTGAATAGCAAATTGGACAGACACATCGTCAGTTGGTTATTGGTTTGCGGCACAGTATATTCAAAATACATTATGTCAGCAGCAAACCAATAACCAACCGACGACATGTGTAAAGTGGAGGGAAGAAATCAAAACAAATTAAGAATTTTAAATTAACAAAAAAAAAAAAAATAAAGAAACAACCCAACACGACTGCTGCAGAAGTTTGCGGCTTTTGAACAAAAATTCTAAGCTTTACCAACAAAAAAAAAAATAAAATAAATAAATAATCGTTCGTACCTTAAAAACAACTTGATTGAACTTGAATATATCATAGATAACAAATGTTTGAAACGAATTTGTAATATGCTTATTATGCTGGACAATGGAACCTTATAGGACACATTAATTTATTTCAAGCTATAATTAATTTGTAATGTGACAACAAAAACTCCCATGACTATGCGTTGCTTATTGTTGTTGTTGGTTTTAACAAAACTAAAATTAAAAGTTTATTTTACAGAAGAAGAAAAAACTATTTCTGTTTGCTTTTGAACAGCTGCTTTTGCGAAAGGTTACAAACTGTCAAATGTATTTGCTGAGTTCAGCAAAACAAAGCCAAGTAAATAAATATGTATGGATTATAAATATATACATATGTATATGCTATTTGAAAAAAAAAGATGTCTCCACAATTTAGGTTAAAATAATATTATAGATACTGAAGTTCAACTTGGGGAGTTAGATAAAATACAATTTTTCAGAGCTAAAAAATTGATTTCATAAAAGCTTTAGAAGATTTCCTAAGAATTTTGTTTAGATTCAACATTGCAAACATCTACATTTAGTCAATTAACAATTGCATTCTGTTAACGCACAATTTACATCTATATTAACCTTCATAGGGTCTTTGGGTAAATTTTGACCCATTTCAGGAAAAAACTTTGATTTTTTCTGAAAATTAGTGATTGATCTATGTCATATTTTCTGACTTTTATTTAATTTTATATCTTAACAGATATAGTAGGTTTATATATCCGCAAACTTGCCAAAGAAAATTGTATGCAAGATTTTACACTAGAGATCTTCGGGTCAAATTTGACCCGTTTTAAAGTTTGGAAGTGTAAAATAATGAAAGATAATGAAATAGAAAATGGCCTGCATACATTATCAGACGATTTTGAAAATATAACACGACTGCAGATAATTTTTTTACATCTTATCGGTTGAACAATAAATACTGAGATCACAAATCACTTTAGTTCAAACTACACATAAAAATATAAATGAGTTACTACCAGAGATAGTACATGTGTTATTATCATGCGTGTTTATCATTATTTTTGTTTTACCAAAGATAGTACTCGTACCCTTCTTATATATATTCCGATTAAAAAAAGTCTGTGAATCTTCTTAGTATAATATGGTCACTTCTGGCTGCAAATGGGAGGGTAAATATTACTTTTTTGGGCAACAGGTGGAGGTGCGGTAAAGCACCACCCTTCCTAAACTAACCTAACCTTCTTAGTACTTTGCATCATATCTCTAAAGTTAGTAATCACCAAGACAAGAAACTGCAAATATGATTAGATTACAATAAATAAAATGGAAGGGTTTATTTGCTGGACAAAGTTAGATCATGTTTTACTTGCAAAAGAAAGACTAATCAATGTTGTCAAATGGTGGTTAGTAACATGGTAGATATATAAGCTTACAATGCTTTTGTGATATCTACATCAGCTAATAGCGGCTGGAAATAAACTGTTTTGCAAAACGTCGGCACTTCTTAGAAAATTTAGGATTGCAGCTTACTATGCCTTATATAAAAAACCAAAAGAGGTTATCAATATCAGTATTTTCACAGAAAGTTGCACTAAAACTACGTGAGGTAAATGAGTAGCCGTAAACTTCAACTAAATCCAAAGAAAAAGTGCTTGAAGAGGGTAAAAACAGATCCAAAAGAAGTCGTTGCCAGATAGGCCTCAACGCAGAAAATAAAACACCATTAGATACTATTATAACTTGCAAAAACTTGATATGAAAACTGCACTCTGAAACCATTACTTTATGTACAATTAATAATAATATCGATTTAATATTACGGTTTTATCTATCATATATTAATCGAATTAAATATATGAAATAATGTTCTCTTTCATTGGCAATAAATGAATCACAAATAAATGAAACCAACACATAATTTTTTTGGGTCAAATTTGACCCGAAGATTGTTAACGTCCACGATTTTAAAGACCCTATGAAGGTTAAATACAATTAAATCTTAAGCCCAATTAAAACAGGAGCTACAACCACCGTCGACAATAACCATGCAAGACGATATATCGCAATTATCAAACTATCGCAAATTACCACCAGACAAAATTATATTTTAGTATTGTAGCCCTCTCGGGCGATACTCTTAATTTATGACAATTTCATAAACTGGAATACTCACGTGATTAATGTGAAATGAAAATTTTTGAACGAGTTTTATTTTAATAAATTCTTTAGATTATACATATGTTCATATTAGGGATGCACGAATATTCGTATTCGTATTGGAATTCGAATTGTCGAATATTCGGCCATTTTTAAATATTCGTGTTCGCATTCGTATTCGTCAAATTCAGGCGAATGCGAATATTTTTCCAAAAAAATAAAAATAAATAAAAAAATTCATAAATCCTAACGAAATGTAAGTAAATGGATAAAAATATTAGTTTGTACGAATCCATTAAATTTTTTTATAGAAATTTGTGCTTTGTATCATTTTCAGTTCTTATTTACTGACGATCATTAAAACTTTGGAACAGAAGCATGAAGTTCTTTTTCATAACAATTTTTTAATATTTAATATTGCAGGCGTAAATAGAACCCTAATTTAATGTCTATACATTTCGTCGCATTAAATATTCGTATTCGTATTCGCGAATATCGTTTGAAATATTCGCGTATATCAAAAATTGACATTCGTTACATCACTAGTTCATATATAGAAAATTATTTTAGTGTCTCCATAAATAGACAGTGAAATGAATACCCAATTAAAAATGGAATGTCAGACTTACAACACCCCCATACATGCTCAAGTGATTAATAAAACACGCTTTTTTTTCCTTAAGTTAAGGCGTTTCCCACCAGTTATTTTTTTCGATTATTCACTTAATTCTTTAATTTTTTGTTGTTTACAATTTCTTATCAATTACCTGTAAACAATAGACATCTCATGTATTTAAAGCATATAAAAAACATATTCATAATAATTATGTATTTAATATTTGAACAAAAAAAAAACTTTAAACAAAAGCCGCTAACAAATCACAAATCTAATAGTATTTAAAGAAAAACTATTAATCTTATGCTTCTATATAAAACCATAAACAACAACCAGCAGACACTTAATGTGAACACCACTAAGCACAGTGTGTCAAACGTTAAAGGTTTTTTAAAACGCTACTTTAAGACAAGTATTAAAAGGCGTTAACATATTAACATTAAAAAGGGCCATAAATTCACTAAATTAGTTTTTAGTTTTAATCAGGCAGTTTTTTCCTAAGAAAATGCAATATGCGAGGCTGCTATTAAAAGTATCTATTATAAGATTAAGCAAAAGGAATATAATTTTTAAACTTCCGTAGATCAAAGGGGAAAAGGTACGTTATTAATTCTGTTCTTTTGTATGTCTGTTGGTCACAGGCTGTTTTCACGAGAAGAGCTACGAACTTGAAATTTTCATAAAATATGTAAAGCTGCCCCTGCATTATACAATATTATTGCATATGTTTTTATACATACATATTATTGTCGTTTTGACCTATACTATGCAATAAATGGCACAATATTTTCAAAGAAATTATTGCCCAATTTTCGTGACCGTGAAAAAGTAAACAACATTGAATATGTTAATCAATAAATTTGTTAAGTCTTTTTCAATCGTAATAGTTATTCACCTTTATCGGGAATAAAAGTTCACGTGAAAAGTGATCCCTTTCCCTAAAATTGTGGTCGCCAATTAGACTTGGGTCGAACTCATTCACTCTTTCATTTTTGCCACAAACCACTGATCAAACCCATGTAATTTAAATGGGTTTGATCACTGGTTTGTGGCAAAAATGAAAGAGTGAATGAGTTCGACCCAAGTCTATCGCCAATGTTTAAGTTCTTGTTGTGTCAGCACTCTATTTTCTATATGTTCACCGTCTACAGACGGTCTTCATTATTCTTTACCTGGCGTTCTTTACTAATATTTTTTGACCTGTAAATTCTTTTGACTATATCCAACTAAAAAAAATTATTAACTTCATCCGATCATTTTTACGATCTGGCTTGTTAGAGGGTTGGCATTGATTTATAATTAAAGTATTTTAGTCTAACGTATTTAGTTCACTGTTAAAATTCGTGTTTCTTTTTTTTAAGTGAAATTAATGTAATTTTTTGTTCACAAGAAACTTTACCCTATTTTACTATAAAATACCATTTTTTACCCTTTTTTTCTTAAATACTCTTTTTATGATACTTCTTCGTAATTCTCAACGGCAACAGTGATTGTATTGTTCAATATATCGAGCCATATCCGCAAAAAAAAGCAAAGCTTAAACGATACATTTTTTGGAGCCTCGTTTTTTGACGAAAATCTATTAATTAATCAATTTAAGAGTTCTTAAATAATAAAATATTCTTATTCATTACTGTATCATTTGATAGTGCTACAGCATTCGTGCCCCCAGGGGAGTCTATTTTTGACTACGGGTGTGGCAACCCCGGAGCCCCAGCTGGGGTGATGTGACTTTTTCCATTGACGTACCTTTGGTACATTACCCATAGAACTTATGTGTACCTACCCGATCTCTGGCAACAGGAAGACAGGTCCTGTTGATGTCAGTTAGGTGCAGCGTCACCTAGAACTGCCCCTGAGTTCAAAAGACGATAGAGGTGAAGCCCTTGTGGTGGAACTTCAAAGTCTGACCAGAGGCTACTTCTGGTGCCACGGGTGCCGGTTGCCCGACAGCCGAGCTGCTTGTTTGCTAAAATGCCGAGTTCGTCCTACCCCATGGGGTTTAAGGGATGATTTTGGTATGTGTGGAGTAGGCACTGGATTTTTGGCGACACAGGTATGGGTTCATCTCGAATGAGTGGTTGAGCTGTGCCGACAATGGTTGAGGAATTCTCTTGGGGACCTCGCTATGGGTGTATACACAACACCTTAGCGTGGAAGCCGGAGAATTATCGTGGTGGCTGTGGTTGCTACCAAAATCGCTGGGAGAATAGTCTTGGCTTCCCAGTGTGAAATCAATGCTAGTGGTTGGTCTGACGCGGTCAGCCAGACACTATTCTAGGTGCTGTTGCCATTCAACAGAAGCTGCTATGGGCACGGACATAGCAGCAGAGTTTAGATAGCTCAAAGTACCTCAGCAAGGTACTTGTATATAGTACAGGGATAACTATATCAAAGATTGCAACCTATGTGCCTTGAGGAGTGGGCCTTAGGTTCATTCTAAAAGGGTGCATGGGGGCGATGGTCTGGCGTCTTACCTGCACCCGGTGCTTTGGCACCCGTGAGATAAGGCCGTAATGGCAGGTGCTCACGGAAAGCTATTGCACATCTGCTACAGCCTTCGTATATTTAATATATATTAAATAAAATATAACACTTTATAACTGTAATTTAAATTTCCTTGTAACTATAACTCAAATTTCAAAATTTCTATTTAAATTATTAAATAAAATGAATTAAACGATTTACAAACATTAAATGGAAATAAGACCCCAGGGAAAAGGGCTGTGTAATTAAATAAATAACAACAAATGGAGGGTAACTATATTCATAGTGACAGGAAAATTTGTTAACGAACAACAACTTGTGCTTAACAGTGAGCACAGAAACTTTGTAAAAATCTATTTTGCGGTTTTTCATTAAATTTGTTAAAGATTTTTATAGACTGTCAGTTAGAGAAAAATCACACACATACACACAGATTTATTTATATACATACACGAAAGATAAATGGGTATTTAAAAACGTATAATTCATACTATATTGATTTTTGTATATATTTCTTCAAAATCAGTTGTACAAACCACAAAAAGAATTTTAATAAAAATCTTATTGTTAAATGAAGTGTGTTAATCTTGAGTTTATGAAAATAATAGTTATACATTTGTCAGTAAGTGTATAAATTATTAATAATTATCATTGATTTCAATGTTTATGGCACACGCACTTTAAGTAATTTATTTTCTATTAAATTTTTATTTTTATATTCCCATCAAATGGTTGCAAAGGTGTGGCTGGGCGCAGAAGAAGAAGGGCATAGTACTTATCTAAAAACAATTAATATTTACATTCATTGTAAAAGTCATACCGAATATTTATCTAATACAATTTTGTACTAAATTAAAAGAAACAAATATAATGGCCTGTCTCACGATATCCAAAGAAGACTTTCGATTTACAACTTGTCTGAAAACATCAGTAAAATAAAAAATTTTGCTTTTGTTTTCAATATACATAAAAAATCAATCGAAAGTTCTCTAGCGACATCGTGGGACAGGTCGTAAATTTTCTTTAATGTAGAACAAAGTCATAATTGATATAAATTTTATAAAAAAAACATGTCCATTATTAATAATTTTTTTTATAAATAATTCTGCTGTCGAATGTTATGTAGTTAATCATAGTGGTCGATAACTTATCCAAGAAAATGTTCCCCTGCAAAGATTACTATATGTAAATACATATGTATGTGCCAGAGAATGACAAAAGTATAGTTTCAAGAACTATTTGAGTATTGGCCGACAAACAACTATGAATGCGTACAACTTAAAATGAAAAAACGCTCATATGCAAGTACACGCATTAATTTTAAACTAAATACGTTTAACTATAAACATCCAACAACTACGCTCATGTAACGCAGCATAAACAACTATAACTAAAATTTGTAGACTGTATGAGCTACAATCATACACATGAGTATAAAAATCTCTGGCTATTAATCGGCTTTACATGCGCATATACAGGGCTATTTTATATATACAAACACATAAAGCATGTTTTCAAAACAAAACAAAGCAAAAAACACATTTTCCATTCCATTTTATATACACAAAAATATGTATACGGTGGCGAATGATGATATCCTACGTATATTTTTTTTTGTCCGACTAAATATCCATACTCTGAGTATAAGAATACTCCAACTATAAGTATGAAAGAGAGTCCATACGCTTGATACGTATGTAGCTTTTTATTTATAATTAGAGCGTAGTTTAGTTTTTCGCATGAACGAAGTAGAGATGCTCTTATATCTTGGAATTGCCTATAGTCATAGCTGCTTTAGAGAAAATATGTCAGCGTACTCATTGTCATTCTTTGGTATCTACATCCACATCATTCTCCAGGAAATAATAATAATCAGTCGATAATTTCTGCAAGAAAATTTCCCTTTCCAAAAATTTCTTTATGCACATCCGCAACGTTGCTCAGATCTCAAATTTTAATCGTATGTATCATTTATAAAGTTTTGGTTAAAAATTTTATATACATAAATAGTTTTTTAGAAATATTAAATTTTAATTTCTTATAAAATGTTTCATATCGATAATTTTTATTTGTTTTTAATTGAAACCGACATAGACATATACATATACATATGTATATGGAACTTTTTATATTAAAAATTCATGTTTTCAACACCTTTTGTTATCGATAACTTTCCTGTAGCAGATTTTTGTCCAAATCAAAAATTATATTTTATCGAGAAAATTTTTTAGAGAAAAAACTTGATAAAAACATAAATAAATTAAAAAATATAAAAAATAAAGTATCTAATTTTCCACATACAGAATCTATGATCAGAACATAAATATATAAATAAATTATATTAAGAATGTCAAGGCAAAATAGTTTAACGAAACAATAATATGCAAATAGTAAATAATATTGGCTTTCAATAAAAAGATGGGCAACTTTTGTATTAAATTAAAACTAATACTTAATACATTCCCACAAATATTATTATTCTTAAACAAAAATTTAAATCACACACAATTTATTGCTTTCATATGTTGCACATTTCCCTTTCTTTTTAAATGGCAACTATAACAACTGTTGCTCATAAAAAGCTCTGAAAATTCACAAGTTCATTTGATTATTTATTCATTTTCACTTAAGTACATACATACATACATACATATGTACATATATGACACACATATCTTTCACATTTTCTTAAGTGTATTAAGCCAAAAGGATTAACTGCAAATACTTTTGTTTATTTTATTTTTATTTAAAAATTATTTGTTAGAACCAAGGTCGCTAGTAAAATTCTATAATTAATTTCTTATTTTGTTTGTTAATTTTTTTAATAAAAATTTTTGCTTCCTTTACTTTATACAATGAAAAAAAAAATAATTCATTCATAATTTATAAAGCAAGAACTTATTATTTTAGACTAATCATCGTTCATTCATCATTTACAATTTATCAGTTTTTAAATAAAACACAAAATATCAGAATGTTGATGCACAATTTAAGACAAGTAATAAATTAAGACAAATGTTGCAATGCATATTTTAAAAGAGTAGCAACAAAACTTTGTTAATTCTTCAGCACTAATACTTTATCTTTGATGAGTATTTTTTCAAGCATGTGTTTTTTCAAAAAACAAACTTTCTTGAAGGCAATTCTTCAAAATGTATTTTCTTAAATAGTACTTTTTATTAGGCACTTTTTCAAGAGGCGCTTCCTTGAAAGGTATTTTCAAAAATAGTACTTTTCATAAGGTACTTTTTAAAAGTACTTTTCTGGAAAGATAATTTTTAAAGCTACTTTTTCTAAAAGTGCATATTAAAAGGCTTTTTTCTAACTTTACTTTTTTCAGAGGTACTTTTTCAAGAACTATTTTCTTAGGGACTATGCACATATTACGTAACGCTATTTGCGGAGTTTTTATACCCTCCTTAGTAACGCTTTTCACAAAATTTTCTGTATAAATTTTCTCAACAGTAACGAGTTCTTAATTAACCCACATCCCCCCCCCCCCCCTTTATTTACTTTTTTCATACGCTTTTTCTCAAAAGATATTTTTAATTTTTTTAAGGAACTTTTTTGAAAGTTACTTTTTGAAAGGAACTTTTTTTAAATACTATCTAAAAAGTAATTTTTTTAAGTAAATCTTTATTTATATATATATATATATATAAATATATATATATATATATATATATATATATATGTATATGTATAAACATATATATTTTATAGGTACATTTTTAAAGAAACTTTCTTAAAAATATACGTTACTTTTTTTTTAAATACTTTTTAAAAGGTTTTGGTTTTTTTTTAGTTATTATTTTTTCGAACTTCATTTGTTTCTATATTTTATGATTTTGAACAGGCTTACAAAGCGATACGAACTTAAGCCTGTTCAAATCATTAAATATAGGTTTTGGTTTTTATTTAAACGTACTTTTTGAAATGTAATATTTAAAATGTGCTTCTTGAAAAGTACTTGAAACAGGTACATTTAAAAAAAATTGATAAAATTTTAGTTTCTTCAAAGATTCTTGTTTTAAAATATATGTACTTTTTTAAACCTACTTTTCTTTAAAAGATACTTTTTAAGAAGTAGTTTAAAGATATATTTTTCTTAAAGAAAACAACAGGAACGTGGTAATAGGTATTTATTCAAAGGGAACTTTTTTCCTAGCATTAAACTTTGTAAACTTATTTCTATAGAATGTTTATAATTAAAGAAAATATTGTAAATTTAAACATCCTTTTAAGATACATATGCATATACCTATGTACATATGTATGTATGCTTTTGTCTAAAGTGATTAAAAAAATAATTTAAATTATTGTAGAATATAAGAAAACTAGATAATAATACATTAACAGCCTTATTTATACAAATTATTAAAGCTTTATAAAGGGTTTTTAAAACAAATTTTCACACAAAATTTTTCCTAATAAGCCTTTATAAATCCTTAATAATTTTTATATATATGGCTGTAAAGTTTTAGGTAAAAGTCCCGTGTAAGAAATACTTAGAGTACTGAAATAAGATTCTTCATTTAAAATTATATTGCAAAATAAGATTTAAAATTTTAAAAACGCTTACCAGTTTTTAAAACAAGTCCTTTGTGCAACACTATGGCAAATTATTCTTATTATATACATATGTACCTAGCTTAAAATAAAAATATTATTTATGTTTAATTCTTAATTTTTTTTTTATATCCTTTTAAGAAATTTTGCTTGTCACAATATATTCGTACATATTTATGTAGGTATGTTTAAGTACTCTTCATAATATGTTTCTGTTAATAGTAATATAACACTGACACTTAACAAAATTTAAATCCCGATTATAACATGAAACATGAAAAAATAAAAGAAACGATTAAATTTTGTCGAATAAAAATTTAATGAAATTTCACTTTTTATAATTCTTTGTACGAGTAGATAGTAATATTTGTTCTGTTTTATTTTGCTTAGCAAAGCTCGTCTTAACTTTATCGTGCGCAAATCCGAACTAAAATTGCGGGAAAAACAAATTGAAAACTTGGGCGCAAATAGTTGTGAACACAACACAACAACAAACTAAAAACAAAAACAGAACACACTTAACAGTAACAGTTAATCATGCTGGGAATTCTCTGCTGCAGCGCTACTTTAAGTAAAAGCAGCAACAACATAAAATAACATTCAGCACAACATACACACACGCACACTTACTCACTCTGCAATGAAATAAAAGTGTGTACTTTTTTTCAATACAATTAATATACGTATGTATACGCTCTATTGCTTGCATACACACATCCATACTTACATTTATATTAAAACAAATACATTTAATAAAAAAAACACCAACAATAACATAATTCCACAATGAAACGACCAAAAGTGTTATGTTAGACAAAACTCTTGCCTGAAACCCAAACTTCAGCAATACAAAATCTAGCAGTAAAACTATTACAGTAAAAGAAGTAGATATGTAAAACAACCAATTGAATGTTAACTTTAAGATAGCACTAGGATTTATTTAGCTTTACAATGTAAACAACATAAATCAAAGAGTTAACAGCACTTCTGTTAATATAAAAGCATTATGTTAATAGCAGAAAATTTAGCAAGTCTTTGAAATTAGGTAGAACTTGCTTATGTTATTTTTCGCTGTTTATGTTATTATGTTATGTTGTAATATGATGTAAGCAGAATTCTCACAAAAACATTAATGTGAAAAAAGGCCAAGTTCCTATCAAAAATTTCGGCCATCAAAAGCAGTGAGATATAAATTTTGACCAAGTTCTTGTTTGGCACAACACCTATCACTGACATATGCTATGCATTATATACATTTGTAATCGTAAGGGTGTCATATAATTTCTTGATAATCTGCTAACTTGACAACATTTTTACCGATATAAAGAAATGAACATTATTCTCTCTTTTTTTAGAAGGGAAAAAATATTGCCAAGTTAGCAGATTATCTAAAAATTACATATATGACACCCTTACGATTACAAATGTATATAATGCATAGCATATGTCAGTGATAGGTGTTGTGCCAAACAATAACTTGGTCAAAATTTATATCTCCCTGCTTCTGATAGCCGAAATTTTTGATAGGAACTTGGCCTTTTTTCACATTAATGTTTTTGTGAGGATCTGACTACTTTTTGAAAAATTTTCTAAGTTAACACTTTTTAAACTTAAGATTTCTGGGGTGTTTTATTTCTATTCATGATCACTGTGACAGTTAACAATGGAATAGTTACATAAAATAATGGGTTAGAGCATGATGAGTGTTGGATTGTACACCTCAAAAATGAATTATTTTGCTATTACAACGGGTCGCCAGTGTGTACGCATTTTGTTAAGAGTCGTCTAAAAAGAAATATGTAAAATACAGCGTCAATTCTAGTGGGAGTGATCCCGCCTATTTTCTCAATATATCTATATATAAGTCTGCTTAGCCGAAGTACTTAAATCAAAAAGATATGCCCAATGTGCATACAAAGTTTCAATAGGGTGGGTGGTGCTTTAATTTTTGGATTTTCCGACTGAGTAAATTAATTAGGACTATTTGTCTACAAAATGTCAGCTTTCTGCAGTATAATATTACTTAAAAATTTTATGGGCCTGGCCCCGCCGACTTTTATATATGTTAGTGCTTATGATTCATGTAAAGTTTTGTATGAAAAAGCTATTGAGAAATACATACAAATAAACACAAATAATAGACTAAAAACTGCTAAGTCGAAGTATATGAAAGAAAAAGCTACGATTTATGGGTGTAGTCACGTCCACTTCTCAAAACAGGAAATTTTTACTTTGGATAAGTGCAATGTGGATGAAAAGTTTCAATAAAATTTAACTTAATTTTGAGTTAACAGTGCTTGTTCCCAACCCCTGATTGAAACTTCTGGTTTCTTAGATTTTTTTAAGTGATCTCTGATCTAGATTAATTTGTGTACCAAATTTCAGCACTCTACTGTGAATTGAAGTTTTAGCTTATAAAACTTCTTTGTTTTAAGATTTTTCCATTGGTTTACTCATCTACACTTGCTTGTGTATAAAATTTCAGCTCTTTAGCGTGAATTTTACCTTATAATTTTATGAGCATTACCCCTCCCACTATTTTAAACTCACAATATTGTTGTGAGCCGCGCTTATAATTCATGCTAATTTTCTTCTAAAATATGCTAGACCGAAGTAGATTAAAGATTAAAGTAGCTGATAAAAGCAACTTTTAATTTTTAATTTTTATGGGCGCAGCCCCGCCCCTCTGACTAAAATGTACGGGTTTTCAGGGTTTTCTTGTTGTTTTATCCCCTATACCTATTCGTGTATCAAATTTCAGCTCCTTAGCACAACTTTTCATTTATAATTTTAATGGGCGTAACCCCGCCCACTTTTCCAAACTTAAGATTTTTTTCGGTCACTGTTAATTATTCCTGTCAAGTTTCGTTGCAAACGGATAATAATACATACAGAAATAGTATATCTAAATATGCTGAGCCGTAGTACACGAAAATGAGGTTGAAATTGTATGGGCGTGTCAACGCCCACTTTTTTAATGAAAACTTTTTAGGCTTGTCTGGTCGCAGCATGTATGCCGAATTTCAATAAAATAAGTTCCATTAAGCGCCTTAGATTTGTTTTTTTAATTCTAACCTTTATGGGCGTAGCCTCGCACTCTTGGCCAAAATTTTCGGGCTTTAAAACTTTTTTAGTTTATTGCTCACTTAGACCTAGCTCTTAACAGATTTTAATTTTTCTGGGCGTAGCCCCGCCCCCTTATTTAAAATTTTTATGTTTTCAGATTTTTTGGTTCATTGCTCACCTAGATCTACTCGTGTACCAAATCTTAGCTCTCTAGCTATAGCGGAAGTGCTTCATCAATTTGATGAGTGATCAGTGAGTCAGTGAGTCAGTGAGTATGTCTTAAAATATGCACTTTTTGCACCTCCATATCTCCGGAACTTTTCATTGTAAAACTTTCAAACTTCGCTTATAAGGTTATATTATTCAATTATTTAATTTAATTTATTCTAATTATGATTTAAATTTCATAATTTTACGGTCGCGAGGAAGAAAGTTATGAGGGGGTAAAAACAGTTCGAATGGCTTCCTATAAATATACACACTGCGTGCATTGGCCGGAACTTGGCCTGGCGCACTACCGTGCGCCTAGATAAAAACGTGATAAAATGAAACTATGGTTAAAATTGTTTAATATTTGAAGAATTATTAAAAAATGTTTTCAATTATGCAGGACACATAACCAATTTTAATTATTTTAGAAAAGTTTATGAAAAGGAACAGCATTATAACTTAAATACGATTACACAAGCATTTCGCCAAATCTCCATAATAAATCAAGCACACAAATTTCACACACACATCGAATACATTTGTATGTATGAGTATCCAATGTACTTTTTACACCGTGTTAAATTTCCCCCTAAATTAAGTTTCTTACAAATTTTGCTGTAATAACGTTACAAGTAAAATGTTCAAGTATTTTATTTACTTTAACTTGGCATGTTGACGTAAATATTGCATACATTAAGATAATGATTCTGTTTGTTTTGTTTTCCATTTAAATCTCTCTCATTCTATACTTCTTTTTTTCTTTGCCGTTGCAGCGTGCCTTTCTTGTCTACTTCCTCGTCTTGACATAAAAATGACATTAATTTGTTTTAAGAAAAACAATGTAAAGTTTTATAGTTTTTAACTGAAATTTACACTTTAAGGCCAAGATACGAGTAGTGTGCGAGTATAAAAATAAAATTACTGGGAAAAAAAATTACTTAATTTTTTTTCTTCTAACAGCTGCTTTTAACGGTACTAGTGTAAATATTTGTACGAAAAAAATATACATATAAAGCAAATACATATTGAAATATTATCACGGTAGTATTCTGTTGATACGCACATAAACTACCTATTTACGTAATGAAAATCATAAAGAAAAACCTTGTTATTATTAAGTATAAGCAAACGAAATGCATGGCGGTTATTATAAAGTTTAAGTTGGCCAAAAAGTTATGCATTGCTTAAGATTAAAAGTACACAACTTTTTATGACATTATATTTTCATAAGAATTGTTATCATTTAGGTCATAAATACATTTTAGAATTTAGACTCGTCTTAGATGTAGCATGTAGCACCTGACCTTAAATACTTTGATTTTGATAAGAATATATGTATAGAGCTTAAAAACTGCATTTAGTTGAACTATCAACATTATATATATGTATGTATATGAAAATATTATCTTACATTACAGTTTTATATTCCCTACAATATGTGGGTCAGTTGCTGTTTGCAGTTTGCTGAATACACTTTCAAAACAATATTGTAAATTTGTATCTTCTGAAAAAGCATTTGAACTTAATTTGTATACTTTTTCATACTGATAATTAAGATATTCACTATTTCAACGAACTTCTAAGCAAACTTTATGTCAGATTACAGTCTCTGACCTCAGCTCTCTTTGCTTCATATAGAAAACAACAGCAACTTTTTTTCTACTGAAATACAAAAAACGTGATTCGTAGAACGGTTGACTTCAGGTGTTGATGAACCTTTACGTTAATAAAATATTTTTTTTAATTTCCATCAGTAAGTAAAGCAAATAGCATATATGCATGTAGTTTAGGCTTTTATGTGTGTAGGTATATGTTAATTTAATTATAATTTAGTTGAAAGCAGTTAATATATGAAAACAAATCTTTCTCACCTGAACTCGCGCAAAAACTCATACTGGTCTTATAATAGCGCAGATACATTTACATGTACATATGTATATACCTATGTATGTATTTCATTTAATATGCAACAAGTTTTAAAATCTTATTCCATCTCTTGTTATATTAGTTGTATTTAATTTAACTTTATTAACCCCTGACTAATTAACCCCCGACTAAAAAAAGGGGTGTTATAAGTTTGTAGTGTGTGTCTGTGTATCTGTGTGTCTGTCTGTGTCCATGTACAGGCCAAACGGCTGGACCGATTTTCATTTAGTTTTTTCTGTTTGAAAGATGACTTGATCGAGAGGGTTCTTAGCTATGTTTGAAAAAAATCGGTCCAGCCGTTTAGAAGATATAACATCTTTTCTGAAAAAAGTCGGGGGTTTTTAAAATTTTTAATTTTTGTTATTTTATATCATTTTATGTTATTTTATTTTATTTTATTTTATTTTTTTTTATTATATTTTATTTTATTTTATTTTATTTTATTTTACTTTATTTTATTTTATTTAATTTTATTTTATTTTATTTTATTTTTTATATTGAATATAATTTAATTTTATGTTATTTTATTTTATTGAATTTTATTTTATTGAATTTTATTTTAGTTTATGTTATTTATTTTTTATTTTATTGCATTCTATTTTTGATTTTATTTCGTTTTATTTTATTGAATTTTTTTGATTTTATGTTAATTATGTTATGTTTTATTTTAATTTATATTATTTTGCTTTATATAATTTTATTTTGTTTTATTTTATTTTATTATATTTTATTTTATTTTATTTTATTTTATTTTTTTATTTGTTTTATTTTTTTTTTATTTTATCTTTTTTTATTTTATTTTTTTCATTTTACATTATTTTAGTTCATACATACATACATATTTTTCTATTTTATACAATTGGTTTTTTTATCTTTAATTTTAAATCACTATTATTTTGAACACACAAACTAATTACTTAGGTATATTTTTATTTCCTCTTCTCCTTAACAACCTCTTTTTATTTCAACAGCGATCTCTTTTTCGTTCTTACTCTATTTCCTTTCACACTCAACTACTTGGAAAAAAATTATAATAAACAACTACATAATGACATTTACAACAACAAAACAACCTGCCAACAAATGATATACACATTAAAGACGAAGACAAACAGATGGAAGACTCCAAAAATAGTGAATTTCAAAGGAGATATTTTTGCATTATATTATTACTTTTTGTTAATTAAACGATGATTTATTGTTTAATACACTTCAATTAATAATTGTTTAATAGTTTTATTTAATTTTAAATGCATTTTAGTCGAAATTTAATTAATTTTATTCCACGATAACTGAGACCACGATTGATGCAAATGCCGGTAAAACAAGAACTAAATAAATAAAATTGTAAAACAAGAGCAACCGAATGAAATAAACTAACGGAAGTTTAGTATTTATGTTATTGTTGCTGTTTCTGTTTTAGTTAATGAAAGAGAGAGGGGAAATTAATAGAAAAAAAGATGCAAATTGTTGACCAAAGCAAATAAGCAAATGCAGTATTTAGGCAGAGAAGAACTGTTTTTAACATTTTGAAAAAGAAATACATAATAACATATGTACATATGTACATACATATGTATGTATGTATGTTTACAGTGCATTCATGCATAAAGCATTATATATGACCATAAGTATCTACATATGTATGTACTATGTGTCGATATATAATTACTAATGTATGAGTGTAGGTATTAAAATTGTGACCTATATCACATATGTATGTGGCAATAAGGAAAAAGTGCTTAAAGCCTACATACAGTACACGGCATGTAAAAAACCACATGCGCATGTGGTTCTGACGTAATTTTGACGTCATCACGATGATACATGCCGTGTACTAGCAACATATGTACATGTACTTATATATTAACATGTTTACAGACGAGCAGTCCAGAAAATGTCTTCGATTCGGCTACATGTGCCACATCTGTATTTTGGAACAAAAAAATTTTATGGCATCTAGCCACTACTAGTAATTTTAGAAAATGCAACTAACATGCTGAAAATTCTCGTGACGTCATCGCTACATACGCATGTGGCTCTTTACATGCCGTGTACTGTAGGCTTAAGTCATATTTTACTGTTTTGCAGGAGAGCACTTTTAAGCAATTTAAGACGATTTTCATAAATTTATTTGTTTTAGAGTTAAATTAAGAAATTCACGGTTAAACTTTATATTTTTAAGCAAACATCGTTAAACGCACTGTAAATAATACATTAAAATTGAAATATACCAAAGCGTAACCTAACTTAAGCTATTATTCTAAATGAGATTAGAAGTCTAAACAATATAAGACGGAAGTCATAGTACTATAACTTCCTGAAAAATCACAAAAATTAATTGAGATTTTGATCAAGGGTTATTTCAAATATGCAGATTATGGACGTACCATTAACTCAAAATCAGCTTATCTCGACTTAAGCACTTTTTCCTTTTTGCTACAGATATAATAATAAAGCACTGTTAAAGTACAGTTTTTAAGCAAAATTAGTTGAAGATTAATTCCAAATTGCTTAAAAAAAGCTGTGACTATAGTGCTTGACCTCGAGTAGGTAATTTACATGTTATCTATTTGCACTTATCTAGATTAGTTCCTTCACTAGTTCTAAAAATATAGCATTAGGACACTCGATGTCTTTCTGTGTTAAAAATGTGTTGTTTTAAAATTTTTTAGTTCATTAAACTTTTCTTTTTCAACGTTTTTTGTTTTATGAAGTCAAGTGATGAGGTCAACTATTTAAACGTTTAAATGTTTAAATTTTATTAAGCATTTTTTTATTCAATAAAAATATCTAAGCAAGAACATCTAATCAATAGTCATCGTAACCAATTGATAAAATATTAACTGCAAAGTTAGGCAAACAGATAAACATACAAACATTCATTGATATGTAACAAATAAACACGCTTTAGCAATTATTGAAAATATTTATTTAATAGATAGTTGGTTGCTACGAATAAAATAGGGTGACTCAGGATGAGGTGTTGTGTTGGTTATAAATATATGTATGTATTCAGTCAGAATAATTAACTCTATATAGAATAATTAACTACATATATATAGCTTTATTGTCTTCAGCAACCGAACCTAAGTAGAATTAATTAGAAGGCTTCTTTTTCCTTTCCAGAAAAATCATTTCTCCAATCAACATCTTTAATTAAGAAAAAGCAAAGATCGGTTGATTACATTTTTAAGCAAAACTATAATTGACTCAGTTAAGCTTCTAAATCAATTTTTAATAAATCAAATTGTTAAGCAAAAGTTTAATCAATTATTCAAATATTTTGAATTAAAAGTGTTAATTGGAGAAATTTTCTGAGAAACAAACACTTTGATTTGGGCTTAACTATAATTTCACTTTTTACTTCACCCTGTATTAGAGTTTTGTTTCGCTTTAACATGATCACATAATGAAAGTGTAATCAATCGTTTACTTAATGAAATTAAAAGTAATTTTTGTGAACCAAGAATAAAAAACACTATTTAAATTACAGTTAAACGCACATTTTTTAGGTTAAGACCACCCAAAACCCATAAAATTTAAAACGTTTAAATTGAAAATAAAAATTCATAAATAGCTTTATTTAATCAAAATACTCGTACATACAAATAGCAATCATTATAATAAAATTGGCAATAAATATGAGTAATTTATTATAATAAAAAAGTAATTTCGAATTTAAACATGATTTTCGAAATGTTGGTCTTAAATACATAAATCAAAAATGATTTGAATATTTATGAACTTATTAAATACAAAGTAACCGAAACAATGCACGAGAAGCACATACATATTTGTGGCTTAACATTTTTCTTTATAAAAGTTATTTGGAAAAAAATTCTTATACGGTAAATGCGAGTCAAAGTGATAAGGTTAGTTGCTTTACGGAGGTTAATTACATTTTGTTTCTAGTTCAAACAGAAGGAAACTCAAGTGACATTATTCTAAAGCGTACCTTAATTAAATGTAATAGTAAATTAATACTAAAAATTAGAGCTTTTGGAAATTAAGAAAGCAAGAATTATAGTAAAAAAAAGCTTAAAAATGGTTTCTCTTATAACAACAAATTTACTTTTCCCTTTTTTTCTAATATTTCAATTCATTATGATTTTTAATAATAGCCATGGCAAGTAAGACAACAATAAGTTTTATAAAAATCCATTTTACATAGACGTTCACGATTAATACGTTTACAATTATTTAGCTCATCATTACAATTTTTGAGGCTTTCTGGCGCCGCTGCTATTACCAATTTCTCTTTGCCAGCTGCCAAATCTCTATATACAATATGTCTACTAACACCAGTAAAACCAACAATATCAGCATCCTTGGCATATTCACCCGAATGTTGGCTGCTGCCATCATTTTGCAGTTGTTCTATATCGTTGGCTGCCGCAGCATTAGCAGCAGCAGCAGCAGCAGACGCGTCATGTTGCTGAATTTTTAGTTCTGTACAAGTTTCCAAAACCAAGAACAAATGAAGAAGAAAATCAAAAACATTATTATGTATTTCCATAAGTTACCACCACTATTAGTAGTTCTCCTTATGGTATGTGTCACTTGATTACCTTCACATTTGGCCGCAGTACAAGCACCGTAGACGGGTTCTCTTTCCAAATATTTACATTTATTTGATTCGATCATGGCCTTTTGTTTCCAATCGAATTCAAGACATTTTGCATAGCGACGTTGAACGCCCTCACCACAGGTCCGAGAACACTGTATAGAAAAATAATAAAGAATTATAGTAACCTGTTTTTTTATGAAACTAACAATGACCAAAATCCCTCGACAATACAATTTTTTTTAAGAAGGAATAGCAAACTATATATGTATGTATGTACATACATATGTATATACATATTGAAAATATTAGTTTTATCTAGGAAAGGCATACATTGCATATAAATGCATATCTCTCATAAACATATATTGTATATACATATGTAAATGCATATTTTGCATTCATAAAAGGGTTTTTTCATGGACTATACCATATTCATTTTAATAAGAGGTTCCTATTCCATCAAATGTAATTTTTTCAAAACTGTTTTTTGTAAAATATACGTGTCTGTCACGACTTTCGAACGTTTTCAATTAGAATGAAAATTTCCGAATCGCAAAAAAAAAGATTTGGTGTCTGCATACTTCCGAATATTTTTGCACAATTGGTTAATAATGTGGGCATGTTTTTCATGTCCCCTTTTCTGTGTATTAAAACCAAATATATATTGGGTTAAATTTCCGAATTAGGTAGATGAGATATCAAGCCTAATTTTAAAAAAGATTTCATTACAGACACGATACTATTTTTATAAAAAGTTTGTTTTTTCATAAATGTACCATTTCGTTAAAGCAATTTTTTATAGATGATATAAGTTGATAGAAGTTACTTTTTTTAAAGGAAATTTTTTGATAAAATGTAATTTTTTGATAAAAGTTGTTTTTTTTTTGGTAAAAAGTACTTTTTTGATAAAAGTTGTTTTTTTTTATAAAAGGTACTTTTTTATTAAAGGTACTTTTTTGCTAAAAGCTATTTTTTATAAAAGGTACTTTTTTGGTAAATGGTACTTTTTTGATAAAAGGTACTTCTTTGATAAAAGGTACTTTTTTGATAAAAGGTGCATTTTTGATAAAAGGTTGTTTTTTGATAAAAGGTACTTTTTTTAATAGTGCATTTTTGATAAAGGGTACTTTTTTGATATAAATTGTTTTTTTTTTTTTGGTAAAAAGTAATTTTTTTATAAAAGTTGCTTTTTTGGATAAAAGGTACTTTTTTGATGAAAAAGTACTCTTTTGAAAAATGTAATTTTTCGATAAAAGGTACTTTTTTGATGCAAGGTACTTTTTTGATAAAAGGTACATTTTTTTGATAAAAGGTACTTTTTTGATAAAAGGTACTTATTTGATAAAAGGTACTTTTTTGAGAAAAGGTACTTTTTTGATATAAGGTATATTTTTGATGAAAGGTACTTTTTTGATAAAAAGGTACTTATTTTAAAAAATTTATTTTTTCAAAGAATGTTTGTATATACATTTTGCATAAAAAGTACTCTTTTCATTAGAGGAATGTATATCATAACTGATACTTTTACTATAAGGAGTATTTATTTTGCATGCATACATATGTATGTATGTATGTACGTCATTGAAAGTTTTTTTCAAGGTACATTTTTCATAAAAAATTTTTTTTCATAACAGGTACGTTTTCCATCAAGGACAACGAAAAAAAAGTTATTTTTTCATAATAGGTATTTGTTCCATAAGGCACCTTAAAAAAGCACTATTCTCATCATAAGTATTTTATTCATTGAAGTTTGGTTATTCATTAATAACAATTTTTACTGAAAAAGTCCATTTTTGAAGCACACAATTTTTTCATAAAACGTACGTTAATCAAATAAAAAACTTATTTTCGAAAAAAAAAATAACAAAATAAGTATTTACTTCTTAAACTAAAACTTTAATTTTCCTCAATTAACCTGAAAATGTATTAAGCGTACTTCTTTTTTTTTTTGCTAAATTCATCTCAAACATTTTATTAAACCCACCTCTGACCACTCCGAATAGTGCCACTTCGGCCCACAAAACTCCACATCATGTGTTGTGCAATTTTCACTTTCCAAAGGTTTCGTTTCGGCCGAACATTGTGCAACATCTGCAACAAAACCATCCATAATGCATAAAACCAAGCGTTTGCGTTGCCTGTTAAAACATTCTCCCGTACAATTCGACCAATTGGAAGTAAACCAAGAACCTTTAAGGCACGATTGCGCTGAGCATGAACGTTTTTGTTCAGGTGTTAGGCGGGCATCACAAAGATCGGAATAGGGAGCCGTACGATCGCAATATATGGTGCGATATTCATGATTGATGCTGCAGTCCTGAGAACACTGTTGGCTCCAGTCGGACATGAGCCAAACGCCGGCCTTATCGAAACGATCATTGCGATGGAAACGCCTTAAGGGCGGAGACACAGAAACATTTAAATGGCGTTTACCTTAAAAATTAAAAAAAAAATATTACTTAGTAATATTTTGTAGAGCTTTTTACAATTTTGTAAAGTCTTACCTAAAATATTTTTTACCGTCCCCGGTGAGCCAATAAGCTTTGAATACATTTTTGATGGACTATCAGAATTACGTGCGTATATCTTTCTCTTGGCCATTAACTGACAATTACAAGTTTCTTTGAGATCGGGCAGTTTCTCGGCATGACACTTGGACTCTTCCACTTCCTCAATTTGGCCACTGGCTTGTTCTTGAACACATTGAGACTTGCGGCTACGTACTCCTTCTACCATATCCTCGGCACATTCACATTCTCCATATTCTAAGGGACGCCAATAGGCGGTGCAGAGGCCACGGTTACAATGATAAATATCTTCACTAAACTGGGGTTTCTCAATAAAGGCACATCTTTTGGGCGAGTAAAAACGGCTTAGCGTTTCCTTGATGGTCGAGTCCCTTACACATCTAAAAATAGGCAGTTGTATACCCGGGCCACAAGTACGATTACAGGGTCCAAAGCCCAAAAGTTCCCAAGTAAATCTTCTACGCTTCTTTTCCCTCAAACGTGCAAGTTGCGAACTGACTGAGCCTTTAATGGAATTTTCCTCAATTTCATCTAAAGGTTGGCCCAATTCATTCCACTGACTTTGCATTTCCTCTGGCTCACTTATTGATTCGGAGGCTACAGGCAAAGTATAGGTATAGTTTATACCAGGATTATGGGAACGCGCATAAATCTAAAGTTACATTAATTCAATATATATAAAGTTTTTGAATATTTTTTGGTGTTACAAATCTACCATTAGTTTAACTGGCTTATGCAAGGGACCCTTGGCTGATATTAGACTGGCCTCTTTACTGTATTCATAAGTATCATCGTCGTACAGGAAAATGCCACCCTCGGAAGCTTTATTGTTACCGTTCATTATGTAAATATCATCGGTGGTTTTTAAAGCTAAAAGTATTTATATAGAAACATTTTGTTTACTTCAAGAAAACCTAAGTGAAGCTTACCAATTAAGTTTGTACTTTTGGCCAACTGTTTTATGGTGACATTCATGGCTCCCGCAGGTATTGTTGTTATGTAGTTATAGCCATGATTGAGCTTAACTTGGGAAAATATCTCACTGACTTTCTTGCACAGCACTGAACCACATTTCTCCTGACTGTCTTTGGTGGTGGCTGGACGTATGGCGCCACTGCTATGGACGGCCTAAAAGTGCATAAAGAGGAAAAAGTGGATTTGAAAAGTTTGTTAGAAAATTTTTAAAAGTGTTTTTAAATTTTATGCAGAGAGTTTTGGAGGGAAACTTACCAAAGTTATTAAGATCCAAATTTTATAAATATTTCTCATAATTTTTTTCTGCTTTTAATTTGTTTTTTTTTTTAGTTTTTTTTTTTTTTAGAGCGAATTGCTTGTAGCTCTGAGTTATTTTTAAAATTTCTTAGAAAAATAGTATATTGAATCTACATAAAAATTTTTATAAAAATAAAACAAAATCGTTTGCAAAAAAGATGATATCTCCAACTACTTGGAAATCCAGGAAATAAAAAGGATTGGATTTAAAATCCAAAAACTACTGGAACTAGATCACGAATTGAGAAAAGAAGATTGCACATTCAGCCGTACAAACAAATTTTCTACTGCGCATCTATGTATATATAGAATACGCACGTGTGTTTGTTGTAAAAAGTGTGTGTGAGAGAGAGAGAGAGAGCACATTCCACAAACAAACGCATGTATTTTGCTTACAACAAAATTCTACATCTACGTCACAGCCAGAAAATAAAATTAATTCAGTGAATTTGACCAGCGTAGTGTTGTAAAAAGCGGTTACTTTTGAATACTCAGTACTACTTGATACTTTTTCGATTGGGTACTCGATACTACTCAATACTTTATATATGTATGTATATGAGAAGTTAAAAATTATTATTTATATTATTTTTATTGATGATGCGATATGGAAAAACAAAGATTAAATACAAGTATATTGAAATTAATTTATAATAAATGAAAATAAATAAGTTTGAAGATTAGTTTTTGTACACTTCTAGTTCATTAATCTCTTAAATTATCTTCTAAATATTTTGTAATAAACATTTTTTTCTCACAATTGATGTTATTACTTAAGGCTCAGTTAGCCGACTGTAATGTAATGTAACTGCAACGTAGGAAACAGCTGATCGATAGTTTTATATGAAAAGTAGGTTACGTTACGTTCCATATCTATAACCATTTTCATTACTTTTAACATAACAATATCTATCAGCTGTTTCCTACTGTTGCAGTTACATTACATTACATTCGGCTAACTGAGCCTTTAGTCATTGTTGAAATGTAGAAATAAAATTTTACCTACATTGAAAGAATTCAAAATATTTTTCATGCTTATGAGGACCTGACTTGCTGGTTATATCACATGCCTTCCTTCCACTATTCTTAAGGGTCACTTTTTCTGTCCAATAGTATTTGATAATGACTAAAGTAGTTCAATAATGCATTTTGTAGTACTTTTTTTAGTGGCTGATTTAGTATCAAAATAATTCCTAACAGAATTGCTATTTGTTACACTAACACCCATGAGGTTCAGAGTCATATTTATTTGTATCAAGCTCACAGAGTTGTATAATTCTGATGTATTTTAAAGGAAGACTTTCGATTGAATACTACAAAATGCAACCCTGAAAGTATTGAGTAGTTACTTTTGTGTATTGAGTACCGGGAAAAACTCCCGGTATTGAGTACTCAGTACTCAAATACTCAATACTTTTACAACACTAGACCAGCGCACGAACGGTTTCGTACGGACACTAGATATGTAATTCAATAGGAACTTTATATAATATAGAGTTTTAAAATTTTTTTTTCGTTTTTTGGTTTATTTCCGTTCTGAGCGTTTTTTAATATTTATCGTTTTTTCGGTTTTGGAGATTTTTTTTAAGTTATGGCGCTTTTTTAGTTTTGTCACTTTTTTTCCTCGTTTTGGCGATTTTTGTTGAGTTTTGGCGTTTTTTCATTTTGGCGATTTTTTTTCATTTTTACGATTTTTTTCATTTTGGCTATCTTTTTCATTTGGGCGATTTTTTTAGTTTTGGCGCCTTTTTCTCGGTTTGGCGATTTTTTCGGTTTTTTGCGTTTTTTTTAATTTTGACAATTTTTTTCGGTTTTGTCGATTTATTTTCGTGCTAGAATTTTTTTTTAATATTGGCGATTCTTTTCGTTCTAGCGATTTTTTAAATTTTTGGCGATTTTTTTCGGTTTGGCTATAATTTTGGGATCTTTTAGTTTTACCGTTTTTGAAAATTTCAAGAGTTTGCCTCTTAGGGTTTCCTTTAACATGGCGTTTTACTAGTGCACAGTGGTTAAAAAAAATTTGTTTTGGAAATAATTTTGTAGCTTATAAAAAATTTAAGCAGTATTAATGAAATTTCACACTGATATATTTTAACCGCTCTTATATTAAATTCTAAGAGAAACATTTTTATGGAACATCATAAGCCTGTAACTCTTCTCCGAACGGATCTTTTTCTCCCCCTTCTAAAGAGGTAGTATGGTACCTTTATACTGCCTTATCACGCGTTAAAATGTTACAAAAGACTCGCCATAAGATTCTACTGCAAGTCTTTGCATATCAAATCAAGGAAAACATTTCAAACAGTCCGTTGTTTTTATTTTAATTCAAAATAAATAACGAGCTTTAATATATTCAGTGGCTCATAAGAGAATTTTGTGGTGATAATGGTCGGAAGAGAACCTTACAAAGGAGAGTCAGAGGGTAAAATTTTACATAGCTTTAGATAAAATTTCTGAACACATCTTTTACTTGAAATGCAAACGTAAATATCATATACGAAATTGACCCTTAAACACCCAAAAGTTTTGACTAATTTTTAATTTTTAACTTTAGCGTATTCAGAGGATTGCAGTAGAATTTTATGGTAGATTACATCCCCGCTTAAAAGTATTTTTTGTACCATTTTTCGAAAGTAACAGAAAAAAACATAAGAAAATTTGTAGTCATAAAACGGCCACAAAAATGTTACTCAGAGGATTTTACATAAAAATGCCGAACACTTTCCGTTCCTAAAATTCGAGGAATTCATGGTTTCATATCCAAATTCACCATAGGTTAGGTTAAGTTTTACAACTCTTTATTTATGGTTTGCAGCATTTTAATGGAATTCCGAACAATTATTTTGCATAAAAGAAAAAGTGCTTAAGTCGTTTTAAGCTAAAATTGTGCTAGTGGCGATATCATAATTTTCCAATTTAAAACTACATCTGTGTAAAATTTCAAATTTATTTATTTATGTAATGACGATACAAGTTTGATTTTGTTTTAACCACTGTGCAGCATTAATATATCGCAATATTTTATTTAATTGATTTCAACAATCATTGCAAGACACATTAAATCAAATTTTTTTTTTTTTTTTTTTTGGAAAAATAATGTACACCTTAAAAAATTAATTAGCAGCTTTAACAGCACAGTTGCCAATCATAAAAAAATGCAAAATAGTTAGCAATACCATATCTTTATCGTAAAGTGCATAAAGGACCACACACACTCTCACAGTTTAATGAATAGTTAAATTTAACAATACAAGCTGGCAATGTCATAGTAATTGTTTGGTTAGTGGCTTTTGTTACAAGATCACACAACCAACAACAAACAGCTCACTTACAGTTAAATTTAACAAGTTAATAAAAATATGCTGCAAGCTGGCAATGTCACACAGCAAATTTTTGGTTTGTGCTTAGTTTCATTTACATACAACGAACAAACAGTGTGTCTTAAATTTAAATCAGTTATCAAATATTGTTATGTTTTTAGGTTTGCCTTTAACAGTTTTTGGGTAATAAATTTTCATTAATCTATTACTAAACTAAAGTTTATGAACTGCACAAGTCAGCGTGCACTATGGCATTGAGACTAATGCATAAATGATGGAATCTTTTAAACATAAAAGTTTTTTTTTTTTTTTTTTTTTATTAATTCTACAATATAAAAATAAAATATTTAAGATAATTCTTGGCAGTAATGTAAAGCATAAAGTGCAATTTAAAAGCTTACAAATCTCCCAATTGCTCTTCAATTTGTGGGTCATTTGATGCAATATTTCTTAATTTTTGTTTTGTGAAATCATCATTATTATCATCATCATCATCATCATGTGACCCAATTAGTATTCGATAATTATTTCAATTATTGCTTTTCCAGGCTTTTGTTAATTTACAATGATCTTTTTTTTTAATAGTTTTGTGGTTGGCAGGCGGGTTAGATCTATGTATTAAAAACTTGTTGTTAAGTATCCAAGTAATGTTACAGTTGACTTCAGACAAAAACTTCAAAATTTCCAGTTTACAAATGCGTGGCATTATGTTGGTGAATTTTTAATAATCTATACGTCGTTTAGCAAAAGAATTTTAGCCCTTAAGCACTGCTTTTTTGTGACAATAAAACCATTTTTAGGGCAAAAAATAACTCTATTGTTTTCGCTACTATATCCGTCCGTCCGCCTGTCCGCCTCAGGCTGTTTTTTCGAGAACCGCAAGAGCTGCCGAACTGAAATTTTCACAGGATATGTAAAACTTTGCTCACTAGAACAACAAATATATGACAGTTAAAAAATTAAAAGGTGTTCTAAAGCGAGTAACGAAACATATTGAAATCCTAATTTAATATACAGACAATTATATATAGACAATTGAAATTTTAAAGCTTGCTGTATTCTTATGCAGACTACACCAATGAACACTGAAATTTAAAAAAAATTAAAGGGTATTCTATCAGTTAATGTAATTTTTACTATGTAATTTTGACAACTTGCTGTATCTTGGAAGACACGTAAAGGGCAAACTCTTGAAATTTTCAAAAAAGAATGAAACTAAAAAATCCAAAAACTTAAAAAACGCCAAAAACCGAAGAAAATCACCAAACGAAAAAAGCGCAAAAACTTAAAAATCGCCTTAATGAAAAATAAATCGCCAAAATCCGAAAAAATCCCAAAAATAAAAAATGGCAACAATCGAAAAAATCGCCAAAAACAGGGGAAAAATCCCTAAAACGAATAAACTAAGAAAAAGCACCAAAACTGAAAAAAAAACGCAAAACTAAAATAAATCGCTAAAAACCGAAAAAATCTCCAACACCAAATAAAAACGCCTGATCAAGAAAAAAAACGCCTGATCAAAAAAAAACGCCATTAACCGAAGAAAACAAAACTTAAAGCGCAGCGCCAAAACTAAAAAAGATGGACAAAAAACGCCAAAATGAAAAAAGCGGCTAAAATAAAAAAAAAATCCCAAAAAACGAAAGAAAGCGTCAAGACAAAGAAAATGGGCCAAAAATAAAAAAAAATCGCCAAAAACCAAAATTTTTTTAATATCTAACTCAGTTAAGATATTTGATTATTGATTATTGATATTGCTACAACAGTGTCACAACTTAAAAAATTCGGTTTTTAGTTCCTAATGCAGAATAATTCGGCATTTCGTATTTTATCTTGTTTAAAAATATTTTTTCATGTCTTCTTTGAGTTGCTTTGAAAATTAAAAAGTTTAAATGGGTTTTCTGCGAAAACTAATTTTTTTGAGTTGTCACACTATTAAAATAAATGAGCGATATATAAAGCATTTGATAACAATTTTTATAAGTTTAAAACATACATACATATTTCATTTAATAAACATTTTTACTTTTCAAAGTTAATAAAGATAATTTATGACTTTACATACGGTAGTAGACAAATTTAAGTTTAATCATTTAGTGAGTTTCTTTTAAAATGAAAACCAGTGAATTGATGTTTTTTTTCTTAAATAACTTAAGGGGCAAAGAAAATAATTTATATTTTCTTGAAAGGTTATTAAATAAAAGAAAAAGTCAATCTGTAAATGAAATAAAGTTAGTCTTGCAAAGCAAACATTTTGTTGACTAATTGACTTTAGTCTACAACAAATTTTAATTGAAAACAAATCATCGCTCCAGAATAGTTTGGCTCCACCGATCATTCTTAAAAAAAATGAGTTAGGTATGGAAGGTATATATATATTGAATACCCTCTTTCTGAATTAAAAGCGCATTTCACGAAATTTATTATGGTTTCTGAGATATTAAGCATTCATTTTGCTTTATATTTACTAGTTTTAGTTTTAATAAGTATTGTTTTGCTGTACACGCACCTGTTTGGCGATTCTAAAGCTTCATTTCTATAAGGAATTAATAATAAAAAAAGAAGGTGCCGTAAGAAAAATTCAACGGCGACTGTTAAGCAAAAACATCATCACCCAGACGCATCCGCCGATTACAAGTTTTAATATAAACCTATTAAACACTTAAATAAAATAAAAGAAATTTTATTTATGCATGTTTGAGTATAAGATAAATCATTTAATGCATTCTCTATATAAAATAAAATTAAATTTCTTGTGTTTTTTCAATTTCTCACTTAGTGTAAGCGGATCGATAGTTATATATATTACGGCGGCGTCTTCTTGGTCGGCGTTAAGAGATCGACTTATTTCTCTGGACAGCAAGAAAAATAAACAAAACAAAAAAATTCTCAATTCAGAGCAGTAAAGTATACGTATGGAGCACAAAAGGCTACTTTTTGAAAATAAATTAAGAAAGCTGGTGTATGCGGCACAAAACGTATTTTTACTTTTACTTTAAAGTAATATTAACTTCTAACTTAATTCATAAAAGTTCATAAAAATTTACATTTTTCTTCAAAACATGTATCGGAAGCAGTGGTACACATACAAAACAAATCCATCGGGTATATTTTGAGAAAACTTCATGTAAACCTTCTTTGTCGTTTTTCTCCACTCCAACTTTGTGGCGTATGGGTTAAACCACTTCTGAGGCGACGAAATTTTTCACTTTAAACTCTTTCAGGTTGTCCTGTATAGTAGAGGTACTCAAAGTTATTTGTATCTACCTTCGTAATATTTTCACAAATTTATTAACTTCTCTGAAAATAGTATTTGAGTTTTTTTATCAATAATTAAATCAGATGCTTTCTCTATTTATTCTAGGCACAGAAGTTCTAGAATTAGACTTGGGTCGAACTCGTTCACTAGTTCATTTTTGCCACAAACCAATGATCAAACCCATTTAAATTACATGGGTTTGATCACTGGTTTGTGACAAAAATGAACTAGTGAACGAGTTCGACCCAAGTCTATCTAGAATACTTGTTTCATTAATTAATCTATTTAACTCGCGTTTTGTAAATTTCTTTTCATATCATTCTAAATAACCCATAACTTTCTTTCGCATTATGTACTTTCTTTTGATAAGGGAACTCATCAAAACGTACACCAGAATATTTTCAAAAACTAATGATTTTCTGCTTAATTAATCAAAATTATTTTCTTTTAATTTAAACTCAACACATTCTTCATTTATCAATTTTTTTAAAGGCTTTTTGAAAAATATTTACATTTACATATTTAATTGATATTGTTATTTTTCTATTTCTTTAATACTATAGCATTTACAAAACATACATACATACATACAATTCATGGATTTGCAATTGAAAATTTTAATGGGGCTGGCGCTGGCATACCAAACTGGCTGTGGGCCAAATACCAAAAAAAAAATAGAAATCCAAAAAAAAAACAGAATAGTTCAACTTAAAAAGGTGTTCTGGCATAACTAACAGAGTAAAAGTTTTTCAAGTTGTCTACGAGTGTGCTTTGGGATTATTTCAAATAAATATTTTAATGTTCAATTTTACTTAAATTTTTAACAATGAAAAACATTTTGCAATTAAATAATATGTTTATACAACAAACTCTAATAACATTTAAAATGTCACAACGAAAAATAAGAAACCCCTAATTTCTTGAATAAAAGCTCATAGAAATCATGTTTTTGTATCTAACAGATATTTCATTACTTTAAGTACATCACTGTACCCAATACTTCATGTACTTTGGTGTCTCACAGATACCAATAGTTTCAGATATAAAAAAGTGTTTTGATAGCTTTCATTTGCTATTTTATCACAGAAAAAATTATCATCAAAATGTAACCAACAAAACAAATTGTTAATATTTAATTTAAAAATTAACAATGATCATTGTTGATATAACAAATTTTGATTTTTGTAGTCAATTAAATTACTTAACAAAATTATTTGTTAAATTATATCATAACGGAATGCGCACATGTAGAAGAAACAAGAAATCATATTTTGTGTGTATTCATTATTTGCGTATCTAATAAAGTGTTGCTCTCTAGCTGAGAGGTAAGTAAGTTGGTTTATTAGTTTTGAGGTTGCCGGTTCAACTCCGCCCAAAGACATTTAGTGTTTTTCGCAGGCAAGCAAAAAATCGTTTCGAGGATTGTGATTGTGTATACGAAACATTGTTAATATAACAATTATGATAATCAAAATTTGTACAAAAACTCAACAATTCGCATTGTTAATATAACAATAACTTTAATTGAAATAACTTTGAAATCTAACAAAAATTAATGTTGGTAAAATAAATCAATTTCAACAAATTATTTGTTGATATATTTCATTGAAAATATTTTTCAGATCTTCCTTTAACTTACAATTTCGTTGATTGTATTTACAAAATTCGTTGCAGATTTAAAATCAATTAATTATTTAATTGATATAACAAAAAAATTAATTGTATTTACAAATCATTTTTTTCTGTGATTACACCGATGCCTTGTAGATATTTTAGTATCTGTCACATATTTTTGTATTTGTTAGATACTTTAGTATATTTCAGATATTTTAATATCATTGATAAAATTTAGTATCCTTAATTAATTTTAATTATCATTGTTTGAACTATATTTGTTTCTATATTTTATAATTTAATTAGACCAAACTTCGTATTGCTTTGTAAACAATAATAAGTTTCTTAAATATTTTACAGATAGTTAAGTATCTTTAAAAAAATTTAGTATTCTAATTTGCTTAGGTATCTATTAAATGCCTTAGTATATGTAGGATACGAATCAGACTACCTTTCAAATATTTGAATATCTATTTAAGATCCCTTGGAACTATCAGATACTTTGGTATATATATGATAGTATGTAATAGATTAATATCTCTCAGATACTTCAGCATGTGTCAGATACTCTCTCATATACGTTAGTCTATTTAAGATACTTTAATATCTTTCGTCTTGTTTAATATCTGTGAGACTGATCAGTATTTTTCACATACCAGAGTATCTTTCAAATAATATCTTTAATATATTTAAGATCACTTGGAACTATCAGATACTTCAGTATCTAGTAGATAGCTCAGTATATCTCAGATACTAAGGTATCTCTCAGATGCTATCTAATACAATTTATTGTTACTTTAGATACGTTAATATCCTTCGTATATTTTAATACCTATGAAACTGATTAGAATTTTTCACATACAATAGAATCTTTCAAATAATTTAATATCTTCAAGATTCCTTAGAATCATGGGCATACTTAAATATCCTTAAGATTAATCAAAAACTTTCAAATATATACTTTAGTTTCTTGGAATATTTCTATTATCTTTCAAATATTTTAATCTGTAGTTTCTTTTAGATACTTAATTATATATAAGATGCTTGTATATCATTAAGATTGTTTTATTTATTTAAGATTCCTCTAAATCTTTCACATACCTTAGTATCTTTAAGATATTTTAGTATCTTTTGGTATTTAACAGGCGATCTGGAGTAACATCTTTGAAATGTTTTAATATCTTTGAGATTTTTAGTGTTTTTTGTGATATTTTAGTACTTTTTAGATCCTGTGCCTCGTTTCTGTAAGGAATGTGAGAACTTTTCGAGTCGAGAAAATTGTTATCATCCTGTGAAACACAGGGTGAGTAAGAAAAAAACTGTATTTGTTAATATTTTTTGTAAGTTTGTATAAGTTTTTATGTGAGTAACCCTGTATAAAATAGGACAGCCAATATAATTATTTAATCTATCTCGATGCGAGAATTTCTCACAAGTTACAGAAATCGGGTACTGGAGTGTCATTAAAATATTTCTATATCTCTAAAATACTTTAGTATCTGCCAGATAGTTTAGTGTCGTTGAGATTTTTTAGTTTCTTTGAGATAATTAATTATTTATTTTTTAATTAATTTCATATATTATAGATCCTTGTTTATCATTAAGGTAGATTTATATCTTTAAGGTTATGCAGTACTTTTCACATATATTTGTATCTCTAAGATACCTTAGAATCTTTTAGATATTTTAGTATCTTTTTGGTATATGATAAATTAAATATATATGACAAATTAAATATGCTAAGTATTTCACCGAATATTAAAAAAACTACTTTAGTATACTACATATCGTTAGCTAAAATGGAAAAGGGCTTAGCTAACCGAAAAATCAAAATCGAGTTTTTTATTGATTATTATGAATTCCATTAAACTAAGGGTCTGTCCCACGATGTCGACAACGTTCGACTTGTCGCACAGTTACATTGGAAACAACAACAAAAATTTTAAATTTGTTTTTGTTTTAAATGTAAGTATGCGACAAGTCGAACGCTGTCGACATCGTGAGACAGGCCCTAAGTGTCTTGAGAAACTTTTACATTTCGTGGATCAATAACAAAACAAAAAGCCAGGGGTCAAAATTGTTTGGTTTTTTTTTATTTTTTGCTACTCCTGTAAAATTATATTTTTTGCTAATTACACCTCTTCGAATTTTAGCTAACGATATGCATGTTCTTTAAAACAAATAATTTTGACAAATAATATCATCTTAATACCAGAAATAATTTATTAAACAAATGCCTGAAACATTTTGTTTAAATTTAAATTATGATCAAAGAAACAAATTTTCTTTTTTTTTTTGTTTAAAAAAAAAGTAATTAACTTAACGCAAAATTAAATAAATAAAATTTTTCTTTATTTTTTATTTGTTTATTTTTTGCAGATTTTTATTAATAAATTTATCTTTTTTTTATTTTGTCATAGTTTACTTTCGTTTGTTTTCAAATTTATTTTTATATTTATTTTTCTTAGTTTTTGCTTAAATTGTTGGAAATGGCGCGTGTTGAAATTGTGTTGACAATTCAAATCATTTGCTACGGAGCTTGTACGCAAAAAACGAAAATACTCTAAATGTGTTAAAGCTTAGGAAGCAAGGGCAAACTTTAATAAAATCAATGGGAAATATAAGCAGAAATATAACGATTTTATATCCTAACTTTAAGCAGATAAGAAGGAAGCTTTCACTTATTTATTTATCATTTTTATTTTGTTAGAAAAATTAACTTTTGCTGGCATACAAATAAGATTTAGTTTCAGATTGTTGCTAAATTATTAAATAAATATATTATTGTAGGGCACCTCGGTTTTTTTAAACACATTTACAAACTCAACTATTTTGTTTAATATAATTTATATGGATTTTCAAAAATGTTTTTATAATCTCTTTCATTAATTTTTTTTTGAAACAATTGTATTCCGTTGAGACATGTTTCTCAAATTCAATGAAAATGATAAATTATAGCGTTTAACTATGACGTCCAAAATTCTTTGAAGAAAAATTAAACAGGGACAAGTAGAAGATCATTAGCATATAATAAATTTAGAATGTGACCTATTTATGCATGTACTATATCTGCTTAAAAATGTTTAGCGGTACACTAACTAGTAATATGTGAGGTATTGGATACGCTTATACATTCATATGTATATGTATTAGGGTGATCAATTATTCGACTTTTTCAAGAAACCGGTTTTCGAATAGTTCGAATATTTGAAATTATGAAAACCCCGGTTTCGGTTTTTTTAAGTAAGAAAATTATTATACAAAATTTTGATTTTAAATAGCTTTATTTAAAAAAAACCGCTCATGTAAACTAACTTCACATACTTATGTATAGTACATATATATACATAATATTTATACATATGAATGTATGGACAAGGTGGATATCTTCTACCTCTATATAAAATATGAAGCAAAATGTCAAAAATAAATAAAAAAACACTTTTTGCCAATTGATTTTGACATCCATTGCACACCATAAGACCAATTTAATTCGCTTCCTCATAAATAATTTCGTGTTGTCATGCTCAAAAAACGCTTAAGGAGAAGGTATATACCACGCGTTACGCGGCAACGGGTTTCTGGCCTGTTGAACCTTTAACGCTATACAAATGGAAAGTTACACACCACTATTTTTTTGTCTTGCATTTACGTTTTATTTTTCTTTAAATATTTAATGCATTTTATGAATTTGGCAACACTAGCTGTCATTTTATATACAACGAGTGAAAATGGAAGAATATTCAACTTTTTGCAAGGTACAGGCGCGGTGCGAACTTATCTATGTAACTTGCCTTATGAGACCACACAATTTAAACTTTTTTGACAGATGCATGTATCGCATTAGCGCATTGAACGCGTGTTATGTACTTCCACCTTTAGAAATTTTACAACGAAAGAAAAAAAAATACTTATGGCCTATTTCCCACCTGCGAAAGAAAACGTTCGACTTACAATTTATATTGAAAACAACAATAAAATACGAAAATTTGTTTTTGTTTTCAATATAAATTGCAAGTCGAACGTTTTCTTTCGCAGGTGGGAAATAGGCCATTAGGAAAATCAACAGAACACGTTGGTCTAAAATTTAATATAGTGAAAACTAATTTTATTGCAAAATGTACAAATCGAGAACTATTCGACTCAGCCGGTTTTTAAATTGCAAAAAAAAACCGGACTATTCGACATTCGAAAAATCAACATTTTGAAAAAACCGACAACCGTATTGTAAAAAACCGGATTTTAAAACCGGTTGTAAAACCAAGTGGATCACCCTAATACGTATCTTTAAAAAAACATTTGTATGTTAGGAGACTATTTGACACATCTTACAAAAAAACTTTTTGAATCATGCGAATACTTTTGCGTGAATGCACTCATTGCTTTTAATAGTTAATTTAATATTTATTAAACATACATTTGTATACTTTTTGCATCTTACAGATACTTTAGTACATATATAATATTATAATAATATTAGTACATATAATATTAGTACATATTATGTACTATGCTTTAATAAATTGTTTCTAATACAGATTTGGCTCTATGCAGATACTTGAGCATTTTGTCTATAATTTGAAATATCACTAATAATTTTGCATTGCATAAATGCTCTCAATCTTGGAGATAAAGTATCTTCTCATATTTTTATGTTGTAAATGGCAAATTACACACCCAAGTCGTAGTATCTTACAGATGTTTAGGAATAGTATTAATACTTTAGTATTTATAGCTTCACCGAAAGAATTTTGTTTCATAAGTCCAATGAAACAATTTCATTAAAATTTTTTCACAAATCTAATGATAATTTCACAAATCCAATGGAAATTTCATGAATATTGTGAAAGAATTTCATTGGAATTGCTTCCTTGGTACTCTGGTTTCGTAAGAATATTTTATTGGATTTATGACAACAATATTTTCTAATTATTAAGAAACCCCTTTATATTTAAGTTATTTCATTCTTTTCATGAAATTATTTTATTTTTTCGATGAAGTTTTAGCACTGCATTAATTACACTGTTAAATAAATTTGATGAAGTTTTCAATAAAATAATTTTAACGAAATTGGTTTCGTTAATCCAACGAAGCGTGACGTTGGTTGAATTTTAATGAATTTTTCATTAGATTAATGTCGAAATTCATAGAATTTCTGCCGAAAATTCTTTCAGTGTTCTTTTGTATATATAGATGCTTTAGTATCTTACATACATTTTGGGATACTTTTTTATATATATCAAACACTTATTTTTATACTATATAGATAATTTAGCAGCTCACAACCAACTACTTCATTAAATGACAGATATCTCAGTACCTTAGAGATATCTAGTTTCTAACATATCGTTACCTTAATAAAGAAAGACCCTAAAGCATTGTTTTTTTGAATCGAGTTTTTGTATGTTTCGATAGAAGCAAATATAATGTATCGAAAAAAGTAATACTCTCGATTAAAAAAAAAAAATAGTGAGGTAGGACCTTCCTATATTAAGGTAACTATATACTTTTGTACCCAGTGGATACTTTAACATCCTACTCATACTTTGCTAAGCATTCTATGGAAGTTTTATTATTTTACAGATTTTCGTACATACACTTTCATATATTACAGATACTTGACAGGTTTTTTACAGATATTTTAATATTAAACAGATACTTTAATAGCTTAGAGATACATTTTACAAATAATTTAGTATTTTACATGCTATGGTATCTAATTGGAACTTCTGTATCCTAAGGATACCCCACTATCCTACATATATCTTAGTATCTGGCAGGTATCTAGTTCTTGTAGATACTTACAGTTATTTTAGTTTCTTATAAGCCCTGTAAAATTTTACATATATTTAATGGATACAGAGATATTATTATCTTATAGATATCTAGTTTCCTGCATATACTTCAGTATCTTATAGACACTTTAATAACTTACACCCCCTTAAATATTTTACAAATACTTAAGTACGAGTATTCAACAGAATATTTTGCATCTCACAGATACTTTAGTATCTAAGAAGCGCTCCACAATTACTCTACTGTCCTACAAATATAATAGTACTTTGCAGATATCTAGTTTCTCGCAGATACTTCAGTATATTACAGATTTTTGACTTTCTTACAGAGATTTTAAAATTATATAGATTCTTTAGTATTTAAGAGATTCTTTAGCATCTTATAGATATTGCAGCATCTGATTTTTCTGATGGTATAGTATCTAACGAGGACTTCCTTATTCTACGTTTACCCCACTGTTTTAAAGATATCACAATATCATACAGATATCCACTGTCTTGGAGAACAGATATCTTAGTACCTTATAGGTACTTTGCTATCCTGAAGAAACTTTAGTATCTAATAAAAATTTTATTATCCTACACAGTTCTCAATATATTGAAGATGTGTCACTCATCTCAGAGATACTAATGAAATATTGCGTATTTCTTAAATGATTGGTATTTATTTGTTAAAATTATTATACCTTTGAATCATGCTTAGATACAATTTTCGATCTTACTGGCTGTCGAATAAACTACGAATCTTTTTTTATATCTTCTATATTATATTAAAGTATATTTAAGATATTTCAGTTTCTTAGTTATTTTGAAAACTTTACTGAGAAGGTTCTAACTGCTTTGAAAAGTCAGAATTATTTAGTTTTCTAAACTCATATCTTTTATATTTCTTTACCTGTATAAACAATTTAGGCAGATTAAATTTCAATTACATTATGCTTATCTAAAAAATAAATAATTTTTAACTTTATTAATTATTTGAGGAAATGTTCATTGTTTTGATTTTGAGAGAATTAAAGTAAAGGAAAAAGAAATTAACTTAAATACCTGAAATGCCAACAATAAAAAAAATCACATAAAATTAAAGCTGCAATTAAAAGTGACAATTCAAAAAATTCTCAAAATAAAACCGACTGCCGCAATTCAAGTCAGTGTTGTTAGACACAAATAAATGTAGTGACAGACGGAAGACATCTAATGTAACTAACAACTTGCATTTAATAAAGATAAAATTTCCTTAACTGAAGAAAATGTTCTGCAGACTGTGTTTTTATTGTTAATGCTTTAGTGCTAACTTTGAGTGTAATTTGAACTGACATTAAATGTTTGAACATGTATAGGGTGTTTTTTAAGAGGTATAGAACTTTGAATTGAAATAAAACACAAGAAAATCGTTTTAATGTCCATCAATTTGGCTTTATTGGAAGGACAATTTTATGCCATTAATGCTTAAATGTGATTTCGGGCATGTGGCCGCCGCGGCTGGCTCGAATAAAGCCAATTCTACAGGTCCAATTTTCAACCACTTTTTCGAGCATATGGGGCAGTATGTTGGCAATAACGCCACGAATGTTGGCTTCCAAGTCCCCTAACGTTTCTGGTTTGTTGGCGTAGACGAGCGACTTCACATATCCCCAAAGAAAATAATCCAATGGTGTCAAATCACACGATCTTGGTGGCCAATTGACAGGTCCATTCCGCGAAATTATGCGCTCATCGAATGTTTCCTTCAATAAATCGATTGTGACGTGCGCTGTGTGGCATGTAGCGCCGTCTTGTTGGAACCACAACTCATCCACATTCATGCCATCCAATTCGGGAACAAAATAGTCGGTTATCATGGCTCTATACCGGTCTCCATTAACGGTAACTGACTCTCCAGCATTATTTCGGAAGAAGTATGGCCCAATGACTCCACCAGCCCATAGAGCACACCAAACAGTCAGTTTTTGTGGATGTAATGGCGTCTCAAGGGTCTCATGTGGATTCTCTTCACTCCAAATGCGGCAATTTTGCTTGTTGATGTAGCCATTCAACCAAAAATGAGCCTCATCACTGAACAAAATTTTGCGATGAAAATCAGCATCGAGATCAATCTCATTTTCGGCCCATACACCAAAATCACGACGCATTGCATGGTCTCGCGGCTTTAATTCTTGCACAAGCTGGATCTTGTAAGGTCGCAAGCCAAGATCTTTGCGCAAAATCTTCCATAAAGTTGATGGACAAAGCTCCAATTGCTGTGCACGGTGGCGAATCGATTCATTCGGGTCCTCTTCAACACTTTGCTCTACAGCGGCAATTGTTTCTTCGGTGCGCACTGTTCGACGTCTCTGCGGATGCGTATTATCACATAGAGTAAACGTAGTGCAAAAACGATCCATGGTTAACCGAATTAATTGCTCTGATGGACGATTATGTCGACCATAAAATGGACGGAGCTTGCGGTAAACTTCGCGAACTGAACCATTATTGTCGAAATAAATTTGCACGATTTGCAAGCGTTGTTCTTTTGTCAACCTGTTCATGATGAAATGGCAAACCAAACTAAATGTTAATCACTTGACAGCTGACAAAATGGCCGCCAGTTAAAAAAGTGATGCCAACTTAAAGTTCTATACCCCAATAAAAAACACCCTTTAGATGCACTAGCAAGACATGCAACCGGAAAACATTGTTTTAATATGCAAGATCACTTACTCAGTTTAGAATTTCAGTAGAGTAAATTAATTGATAACATTCGATTAAGTGGATTTAACACCTTGAATTGTTTTCTGCAATGAATGGTAACAACTTGCCTCATTAATCCAATTTCTTTTTTAAGCATATTTGTAGCAGTCAGTATGTGAAGAATATTTGAAAATAACAAGTTATTTAAGAATGTTGCAAAAATATTGTTAAAAAGGAGAAATTAAAAAAAATTTACTATATGAAATATAGAATCTTTTAGTAACGTAAAGATAGTTTGATATTGTAGCTGATAGATTTTTATATTTATGTTGTATCTTTAAGCTACTAAATGTAATTTCTTTTTTTCTCTGCCTTTCCCCAATAAATTTGCATGTGCAAGAAAGTCTTATTGTTAAAGTATTTAATGCATTGTTTGTAATCCACCAGATACTGAAGTATTATCTAGATACTGTAGTATTTTTATTAATATCTAAGCATTATATATAATTCGCTCTGGCATCTTAAATGTACTTCAGTATGACAAAGATAAGATTCAGCGATGCCAACTTGGTGCTTTTGGCACTATTTTTAGTGCTTTTCGAAGACTAAAAACGCCAATTTTTGAGCGTTAGTGCCAAACTAACAAAAAGCACTAAGTAGTGCTTTTAAGAAATTTGTGTATTTTTAAAATTACTTTAATAAAAGACTTGGTGTATTTATTTTTTCTGTGTAAATGATACCTTTTTCGTCTGATATATTTCATTAAAGATGTTGATAATATTGCCGAAATAGAGAATAGCTTAGAAAACATTGTTAAATTGTACTCGTTTTTCACGTTAGTGCTTTTTACGCTTTTTAGATCTCAAAATTACGCTTTTTAGTGCTTTTTTTAAATTCTGATGTGCTTTTAGAGCCAAAAAAGTTGGCATCACTGATAAGATTTCGCATGGTTAAGGGCTAATAAATCAGTGCAAGTTAATCTTTATTTTTGGTTTAAAATGTGTTTAAACTAGCAAACCTATAAATCAATACAGTATTTAAACCATCTGTAAACGCTTAAAATTGGGCGTTTAAACTACCAATACAGTCCATATGATTTTGTTAATTACAGACCATATGTTTTGTATTGAAAGAGCACTCAACTTTTTTCCAAGCCTGTACTTTTTCTTCAGATCTTGTTCGACCTGTTTGCTTACACTCTATTATTCTTTTATACTATTCTACTTCGCCAAGCATAAACAATTTGGCGACATTTAATTGAATTTTTTTTAACTTGTTTGCCTTTTTGATTTTACAAAGAATTGATAGCCTGCTGCAAAACAGCTGCTTTTTGGCATTTATTATAGTGCTGCCACAATATTATTTTTTAAACTACATATAAGGTATGGGTTCACTGATTTACTCCTATTGCGTTTAAACCACATATAAATTTGAGTTTAGTTTAACTAAACCAGCGTTTAAACTTTGACTGATTTATTAGCCCTTAGATGCTTTAGTGCCAGGGTTGCCAGATATGGCGATTTCTCAACTTATTTGGCGTCTAAGTGTTGAATTTGGCGACATGGCGATTTTTCTGGCGATAAATAAATTTGTTGGCTATTTTTTTAACAAAATTGAACTTTAAAATTTTCATAATTCAAGAAAAATAGTTTTTTGGAATAGTTTCAAAAATTAAATCCTACCAAAACTCATCTACAAGAAATTAAATCAATTTGCTTTTGAAGATTTTTCTTATATTAATTATAGTAATTAATGCGTTTTTAATTTCGAAGAGAAAAATTTACATTAAATAATTTTTGGCGATTTTCTGCTAAATTTGTATATGATTATTTCAAAAAAAATTTATGTTAAAATAAAAGTATATTTAAGTTAAAATTTTTTTATATTTATTATCAAATACATATATGTAAATATATTAAGAAAAACTACATAAAATTGATTTTTGCAACTTTTGGTAATTTTTAAAATCAATTTGGCGAAATACGTGGGAAGAAATCTGGCAACTCTGCGTAGTCATCAAAGCTCAGTGTATTAAAAAGTATCTTAAGTATCTTAAACATCCATAGAGATAATTATATATGGCAAGTTTCTGAAAAGTTTTGAATTTTGCAGATACCTTTGCATCTTATAGATGCTGTAATATATAACAAATACTTTTGTATCTTATGAGTACGTTAAATGTATTTTGTATCTTTTCGATGGCTTGGTGCTTTTACAATTGGTGACTTATTTTTGACAGATGCTATAATATCTAACATATACTTTTATATCTTATAAGTACACTAAAGGTTTTTTGTATGCCGTATTCGAAAAACAATTTTATATTTATTAATTTTGTAAGTATCTTTTCGGTGTCTTAATGCTTTTACAGGTCGTAATTTATTTTTGGCAGAAGCTGTAATATCTAACAGATATTTTTGTATCCTTATAAGTACGCTAAAGGTTTTATTGTATGTCGTATTTGAAAAATAAATTTATATATATTAAATTTTGTAAGTATCTTTTCGATGTCTTAATGCTTTTACAGTTCGTGACTTATTTTTGATAGCAACATTAGTATCGAACAGATACTTTTGTATCTTATAAGTATTTACATTAAAGGGTTTTTTATATGTCTTAAGTATTTAAAAAATATTTTTATATGTCTTAAATTCTGATGAATCTTTTTGATGCCTTCGCCTTCAGGCTTTTATAAATGGTGTCTTATTTCTAACAGAAGTTGTAATAAATAACAGATACTTTTGTATCTGATAAGTACGGTAAAGGCTTCTTGTATTTAAAAAAATATTTTTTTATTTCTTAAATTTTTAAGTATCTTTTTAACGCATTTTTATCTTTACCCTTCATGCCCTATATCTAGCAGATACTTAAGTATCTTTAAAATATTTATACCATTTTTCAGATAATTAACTTCTAAACTAAACTGACAAAGACAATTTGTATTTAGAAGATAATAAATTTTTGTAATTTAAAGATAAATATTAGTAGAACAGTATTTTAAAGATAGCTTTATCTATCATTTATTCTTGTTAAAGATAAATCTGTGGAAATAAGGAAAAAGTGCTTAAGTCATATTTTACTGTTTTACAGGAGAGCACTTTTGAGCGTTCAAGTCGATTTTCAGAAATTTATCTATCTTACCGCTAATTTTTACTTACGGCCTGGCCCACGATGTCGACAAGAAACTATCTATCGCTTACTTATATTGAAAACAAAAACAAATTTTCTTATTTTGTTTTTGTTTTCAATATAACTATGCGACAGATAATTTCTTGTCGACATCGTGGGCCAGGCCGTTAATTTTTTTAAGAAAACATCGTTCTACACTATAAGAGTTATACATTTAAGTTGAAATATACCAAGTATAACCTAAATTAAATTATTACTCCAAATGAGATTAGAAGTCTAATTAGAAGTGCTATAACTTCCTCAAAAATCACACAAATTAATTGAGATTTTGACCAGGGGTACTTCCAAATATACAGTTTATGGAGGCACCATTAACTCAAAATCAGCTTATCTTGACTTAAGCACTTTTTTCTTTTTAGCACAGAAATAGATTACGGACGTTCCATTAACTCAAAATCAGCTTATTTCGACTTAAGCACTTTTTCCTTTTTACCCCAGAAATATTAGTGGAACAGTATCTTAAAGATAGCTTTAATTATATTATAACATTTTCGTTGTACTTTTTTTAAATTCATTATAAAACACTTCATTCAAAAGATAAGCAAGTACTTATTCAAATGTCCATTATTATAAACATTTAAAATATATTATTTATGAGCAATTAAATGCACACAAGTTAATCATTTAAGCTACTAAATAGTTTGGATATCACCAAAATAAAAATCAAAACCTTTTTATTTAACATAATCAAATTATAGAAGATTAATTTTTATTATTTGAGTTGTATCCGTTATCTATGCGATATGAGTATGCGCATGTTAAAGTTTACATGAAGTGCGCTAATCCTTTTTGAAGTCACAACAAATTACCAATAAATAAACTAACACACTTCAACCTAGGAGATGGACTTGGTTGACTAAAAAAAACACCAATAAAGAGACTATAGGTACTATAATGCCAGTCAGTGATCGTTTATTTATGTTTTTTTATTATTATTTTATTTTTTTCTTTATTTTTATAAGCATCCCATACAAGTGTTTAAACGTTGAGAGACTTAATGATGGTAATTACGGCAGACACGCACAAGTTAAAACGTTGCAGATGGGACATAAACGATTTTGCACTTGTTAAATAAAAGATAGTGAATTTCAACAACTTTAAAAGCAAAAATTTTCACAAAATTGGCTAAGCAGCTTTCATAAACTGGTAGTTATGAATTAAATAAAAAACACTTTAAAAATATAAATAAAATAATTTTGCCAATTTTTTTAAAATATTTTAGAATTAATTTTTTTTGTCTAAATTCCTATTTGGCTTGTTGAAACGTTGACACTTTGTACACGAATGAGAAACCAACAAATTATGCCACAAAAATTTATGACTACTATCAAAACAAACAAACCAAAAAAAACAGAAAAAAACATTAAAAAAATATATTTACATATAACATTTTAAATAGAAAACAGACCAACAAAATATTGCTCGACAAAGATTCCTTCTCGGAACTAAATCTACATTTTATTTGTATGCCTACTACGTCTGGCGTCCTCAGCAACATCTTCATTGCTCTGCATTTAGCAGCCGTCATTACTGATCGCCGTCACACTGTTTTTTTCTTTTTTTTCTATTTTCATATTATTATGTCTGTTTGTATGTGAATTTGTTATTAAAGCCAATAATAATGGACACAACACCAATACAGAACCACTTAGATATGGCAAGTAAAAACAAAAGTTATAGATAAATGGTTTTCGAATCATCAAAATAGAAAAAAATCAATTCAAAGAAAATACCAGATGCCCAGTTATCAAAAGTATACCCTACTGCTGGCGGTTTAACAAATTGTTTCAGAACATATGAAATCAAGTGTTTGTTGGTTAAGTACATCCAGATCGAATTTTTTTCAACACGACACGATACGAACACGAATACCAAGACGCTCAACACGTACGTATTGAAGATCAGAAAATTTAATTGATATTTTTCAAGAGTCGATTTTCAAAATATGGCACCGAGTTGGCAATGCCAGCTGACACTATCTGTACAGAACTTTAAACTTCAGAGGCCCATACAATATCAACAAATATGCTGGTATTATGTGTTTGACGATACCAAATATTAATCGTTTCTTGTTTTTCGTGTCAAGTTTGCTCAGCACGAAACGACCCGAACTCGCACTAAATTAGATTTATTGTCACGAGCACTTCGTGCTGAGTCGTGCGTATTCGTGTCACGAAAACATTCGACACGCGCCCATCTCTAATCCAGATGCAGTTCGTTGCTACTAAGGCAATAGACTTCAACCACAATTCAAATAATTCTAGCAAAAAAAACCCCCCAACTTCAATGCAAAAATCTAATAGAAAAAGATAAGAAGTACGTGAAATATGAAATTAAATTTTAATGGGCCTGCCTCAGCCCATTTTTTAAATGCAAGATTGTGTGTTTTTCAGAGCTCAGGGTGTGTGTTAAGTTTCGTAAAAATTGGTTAAGTAGAATCTCGTGAAATATTATAATGAATTTTAATGGGCCCGACTAGTTTTACAACTTTCAAATTATGTAATTACAAGAACCAAAGGTGTTTGATAGGTATCGCAGCAATCAAATAAGTAGAATATCATAAAATTAAATAAAAAAACTGTGGGCGTCTCCCCGCCCATTTTGATTTACAATGGGACCAGTAAAAAAAAGGAAGTTTTACAATCGCTCTGAAGTGTAAGTAAGTTAGGAAGTAAATATGTCCAAAAAAGACCACACGGTGTCATGGAACGCAGGGTAGGAACGTACATTGTTCCTTACGTTTTACCTACCTTCGAAATAGCCCCTTACCACATAGTGGGCTTATTTTTATAAAATAAATAGCGTGTGTATTTTAAATTTCATCAAAATCGGTTAGACAGTTTCAAAGAGGCAGAAATTGCCCCCTCCCCTCCTCGTGCGCCTATGTCTTCTTGTAGACTCAGATCTATCTATGTTTTGAATTTCATCAAAATCGTTAAGATAGTTTCTTCTGAGAGGCAGACATTTCCCTCTACTTCCCTTATGCTCCTAGTTTTTAAAAAATATATAATATAGATGTAGATAAATCTAATATCATCAAAATCGGTACCGTGATTTAGTCGTTAAAGCTCAACAAACAATGAATAAATTTACTTTAGCATTTATAATATCAGTTAGCAGAGACACCTTCAGCTATCACTGCTACGAGCCACTTATCCGAAATACAAACCATTTGGAGATTCCCAAAAATTAGGCTAAAAATCCTCGAAATCCCAAGAGTTTCCCAGCACTTTCCTGGAAAATTATGGCAACACTGAAAGTCTGAAACATTTGCAGTAGTGTCCTGCACAAGAGTATTTATAAGACTTTTCAAGACATGAGAGATTTTTTCCAATGCTTTACTACAGCGAAATATTCTAAAAGAATCGCTAAACAACACTGTTGGCAAGACAAATCACCGAAAAAAATTACTTGCCAACAGTGTTGCTTAGCGATTCTTTTAGAATATTTCCCTGTAGTAAAGCATTTGACAAAATCTCTCATGTCTTGAAAGGTCTTATAAATAGTCTTGTGCAGGACACTAATTTGCAGTGGCAGCACCATTGTGCTATGTAATTGTTGCCAATATTCGTAACCAATATTCGCCGTATTTTTTTCATTTTCAAAAAAATTTTGTTTTACATGCATGGTGCGCCATAAGGAACTTACGTTCCAAAAAAATACCTTTTTTTTTGTTGTCGATTAAAAAGTTTTTGACAGCTTCCAATGCTTATAGAAAAACTATCAATAAACTATTGAGAATTACAAAACTACAAACAAAGTAGGCCAAGAAACTTTTTTTCAGCAAACAACAAACAATATTACATATTATCGTAACTCTTAAGAATTTATTGGGAATTTTTCCAATACTTAAATTGGGATTTTGTAAGCTTTTTTGAACTTAGATTGAAGTCTACTCATTATTCTTTCTGCTACTGTTCCGTGCAGCGCCGATCTATTGCTAAATTTTAATAGTTATTTATTACATAATAACTTATCAGCTGTTTCTGACAAACAAATAAAAATTTATTATTTAAAAAACATTGCTATATTTCTACTCACTGTATTTATTAATTTTTTTAATATTTCGTGAAAAGATTCCTAATAATTTGCTCGTGAATTAACATAATATACGCAAGTATGTACGCAAGTTTTTTATACAAAAACATATTTTTCTCTATCATCTATATTTGTATCTAGTTGATATATATTCAATGTATCAAGAGCTGTAGCACAATTTCCAAATATATAACAAAGCTTATAATAAACTGGTATGCCATTAATTTCTAAACCTATCATCGGGATATCATCGGGATATTTTCTGTAGCGTTGCTTTGAAGTCGGCTATTGGGGGGTAAAATTTGTTTCTTTAAAAAATTATTAATACTTCGCGTTTTTTTTTTCTTCTTCTCAGAACTACATATTTTGTTTGATTTATTTCTATAAAAATTTGATTTGAAAATAAATAATATTTTCAAGCCTAAATAATGAACAATTATTATTGAAAGGGAAAAATACTCCGCAACCAGGCACAATTTCAAAATATGTACAAGTCTTAGCTGATTCTCAGAGCGATGCACAGTGGGTAAGAAATGAAAATATGTATATGCTCTTAAGAAGATAACAATAATGATAGGGTTAAAATTTTAAATATTGTCACTGAAAACGAACATGCAGTGCTATAAAACGACAAAGTTGATCATATTGAAGATAAGTTACATACATATACGAGTATTATAAAAGACGTGCTACTTTGCCGTTTATTTTGTGTTATTTAAATTGCTTATTTTGGAGAAATTAGATCTAATGATGTTTAACAATCCGTCTGCCAATTTGTCCGATGTTGAAATATATCTGTGGCAAAAAAGAAAAAATGCGAAAAAGTCGAAAGTCAAATTAATTTGTGTGATTTTTCAGGAAGTTATATATATATATATGTATATAGCAGTATGACTTTCGTACTCGTACGCAGAAATATCTTCAGTAATTGTTAAACTAAAAAGATAATCAAGGCTAGATTTTGTATATGCAAATGATTTTTTTTTTTTTGTTTTGTTTTGAAATATGTATGGAATAAATATTTTTTGAAACGAATCTTCGTTATAACTATTTGATACGAGTACAAATATGAAACGTTTAGAAACGAAATTTTTCACAAAATCTGCGTATTAATTGTTGCCTCCAAGTTTATGTTCGGTGTCACTGTGTAATGACAACGAAAAGACTCATTTAGAAAATAATTTTTTTCTTAAACTACGTTAAAGTTAAAGCCTCCTTAAAAAATCCTTTATTAAGTCATTAATATTTATTAATTGGCTCAAATCGGCTTATATTATTCGTAATATTTCTATTGTTTTGTTTTTTCAAGAAAATTTCATTGATTTTACTTGTGCTCGCTTATTTTGTTTTTAGCTGGAGAAATAAATAAAGTTATTTTGAAATACATACATACATACTTGAGTTTAATAAGTGGCTCGTCAGAATAGTTTGTTAAACACCCACTGCCACTTAAGCTTGACAAATTAAACTGTTTATGTTTTGTTATATCGTTGCATTTTAAAAGAATTTTATGAATTTGACTTAACTGTTAACAGTAATGATGAATTCGAAACAATAGAACTATGTATATATGTGACAGCGCATAGAGAAAGGGACCTAAGGGTAAAAAAAAACAATTTTCATCGAATGAGACCGATCCCATGCCCCAAAAGTGTTCCCTCCCAGAGATATGCGAGTTTTATGAAGTGATGGTACACCAAAGATACACGTATTTAAATCTTTAAAATGACTCTCCTGAACAAAACCGGGTTTTAAAAAAAATTATGTATAAACTATATTCAGAAAATCTTTCTTATCTTGAATAAATGATTTATCATTCTAAAAAATTAAATACTTTATTAAAAAATATTATTGATTAAAAAATTATTTTTTAAATTAAATTTTAAATACCAATAGTTCTGTTATATTAGATATATTTTTTAATACATTTTATGGCGTTTTCTTTCTTGGAAAAAGTGTAAAATTTTTTAAATTTTTATTAAAAAAAATACAATTTAGCGTTCGGTTAAAGAAAAACTTTAAGCTCGCAAGGTATGATACAATAATTTCTAATAAGATTTATATTCCACAAAATCATTTAATTGCGAATTTTCATTGAAAAGTATAATAAGTGTAACATTTCCAAACAAATGAAATTAAAAAATATTTTATTCACTTTTGCGGCTACCTAAGCGCTACCTAAACGGTGTTAAGAATCATTCCTAGGAAGTTCTATATGATCTAAGGTACATTTTCGTTGTTAATTGTTTCCTTAGACCTGAACAGGGGAAAACAGGTTTAAAAATTTTTTTTGCGATTTTGATGTTGAAAATTAAGTTTTTTGATTTTATATATTCACAATTTTTGTTATTTATGACAAGAGCTACAACTTTGCTTCAGAGAGTAAATCAAAATTCCGAGCGGTTTGCATGATATGAGCCTGAGAAAATGCAAAAATGACATCAAGGCCCCAAATCTTTGGGGCCCATAAAAAAAGTAGATGACCTGGAGCCTAATTCTCGCATTCGATTGCGAGCGAGTTATTACTCGAATGTTCGAGTTTTTTAACTTTTTCGAATAACACATATCGAAATTTCTAATGACAGCATTCAATAACGTGCATACATACGAATGCAACCGTTCGTGTTTTTACTCGCAAGCAAAAAGGCATTCGAAATCATGTTTATGCACGAACACTAGATATGTAATTTAATACAAACTTCATCCTATATAATATATAGTTTTGGCATTTTTTTCGTTTTTGGGGTCTTTTCGGTTTTTGCGTTTTTTTCGGCGGTTTTTGCGTTTTTTCGGTTTTGGCGATTTTTTAAGTTTTGGCTCTTTTTTTAGTTTTGACACTTTATTTTCTTGTTTTGGCGATTTTTTTCGGTTTTTGGCGTTTTTTCATTTTGGCGATTTTTTTTATTTTTTTGGCGATTTTTTTCATTTTTGAAATTTTTTTTTTATTTAAAATTTTTTTTAGTTTTGGCGACATTTTCACGTTTTGGCGATTTTTTTCGATTTTTGGCGTTTTTTTTCATTTTGGCGTTTTTTTTTCATTTTGGCGAATTTGGCGATTTATCTTAGTGTTAGAAATTTTTTTTTAATTTTGGCGATTTTTTCGTTTTGGCAATTTTTTTTTTAATATTTGGCGATTTTTTTTTTTTTTTATTTGGCGATTTTATAATTTTCGGTTTTTTCAGTTTTACCGTTTTTGAAAATTTCAAGTGTTTGCCTCTTACGGTTTCCAAGATATAGCGAATTGTCAAAATTACATAGTCAAAATTGCATTAACTGATGGACCACCCTTTAATTTTAACTTTTTAAATTTTAGTGTTAATTGTTGTAGTCTGTATAAAAATACACTAATTTTACAAATTTCAAGTTTCAATACATATATGTTCATACAATTGTATGTATATTACATGGGATTTTAAAATTTTTCGTTGCTCGTTTTGGAACACCCTTTAATTTTTTATTCTCATGTATTTGTTGTTGTAGCGGCCAAGGTGTATACGTGTGTATGTACGTACAGACATGTGTTTTTGCACACATACATATACAAACATATGCTTTTGCTTATAATTTATTCAGTGTTGTGAAATGAATTTATATATATATATATATTCCTTTTTCCAACACTGAAACAAAAACTCAATTCGCTTGGTAACGAGTGACATCATCCGAAAATTTCTAGCCATCGAAATTAATTTCTATTCGAATGCAATTCAGGGGGCAAATTACGGCACTCGTTATCGAACGAAATTACAAAACATTTCCATATAAACTCTATTGAAATATTTCGCAATTTCGTTCGATAGCGAGTGCCGTAATTTGCCCCCAGATCACGAGGAATTAGGCCCCTGGGTAATTTATCACGTAGTGGTGTCCGTGTATGGTTATATTTTTTTTGTTGTACTGTGTTATATTATCCCCTTATTACAGATATGTTACAAATCATTAACCCCCTGTTTGTGTAAGACGTTTGAGTTAGAAATCTTGGCGTTTATGTAATAGATTAAAGGAAACTTGTACAACTTTTCTTTAATCTATTACAGAAACGCCAAGATTTCTAACCCAAACGTCCTACACAAACAGGGGGTAAATTTCTATAAAAACTATTAATTAAATGTTATTAATAAGTTTATTTCAACTCAATAACTTTGGTACAATATCTTGTTTCAAACTGTAAAATTCATTCTTAATAAAAAAATTGCATATATCTACTACAGCAGAACAGCCCCCGTATTCTGTAACTCGCTAAAGCTAAAGCTAAATTCGATCGCTAAAATGCTGAACAAATCGAAAATAATAAATTTTTGGCGATGACAAAAAACACTGAAATTTCGGCGGATTACATTTTTGAGCCAATGCCTGATTTAGCAATACACGTTTGAAAATTGTATTCGTAGAAAATCGATAAATCGACCTTATAGATTTTTTATAGCTTTTAGCGATTTTATTAAATCAACGTTGCCGTAGTGCATTTTTTTAAAAAGTTATATTATCGGCGTTTTACTTCATTAAATTTTGTGAATTTTCATTTCCATTATTGTTTTTATTTCTAAAATATTGTGATCGTTAAAGATAAGCAAGAATAGTTAAACATACGTAGGTAGAGTAATATAACTTCGTGCTAACCTAAATAGAAAAATGAAAAAAATGGAAAAACAGGGGAAATAAATAGTGATACTTACATATGTATTTACCAAAGGTAAATCAATAATTGTACACAACAATCATTTCTCACATTCCGTTTCATTAGAATTTACGTTAAATAGCTGATGTTAATAACAATCTCTACCCAAGTAGATAGACTAGGGTGCTGATGAAGTGCGTTGCTGCACAGAAAAATATCGGTATTTCCACAACTTAAAAGTCTAATTTAATTTTCTTCTCTTCTTTAGAAACTCACATTAAATAATAAAAATATTTCATTCAATAAAAGAATTGAAATCACTGAACTTAAGCCTGACTAAAAATTATTTCTGATTAAAAATTCACTATAGTTTAATTAAAAACTAAAAATGAAATAATTTTTAATTTAAAGCTCCTATCGCCAACATATTTGACGTTCTTCGTTCGCATTTCCTCCTTTACCCATTTTCAGCACAAAAAATAAAATTTAAAAAAATCATGGAAGAAATTTTTTTACTTATGCTCGAGCTCTTAAAATATTTTAAATAAAATTAGTTCCACGATGTTGATTTATAAAGGGTTAAATCTTCAAACGCGCATTTTTATTTAAATCGACAATACTGTTTTTCTGGCAATCTTTTTTTAAACCTCTAGACCAATAGTTCTAAAATGTTTAATGTTTTTTTATAATTTTTTTGTATAGTCAAATAATTGGCTGGCAACACTGTTGTTCAGTGAATTCATATCAAGGCGCATTTATTAGGTGGCAGCACTACACCAGGTGACTAATGTCATTATACCAATCTAAATGCCAAATTTGGATTGTGTAGGTGTAAGCCAAAAAGCATGTTTTTATTTGGGTATCCATAAACATCTTTCGAATATGCTTTGTATGGTGTTTGACATTTCCAATAAGAAACATGCAATCTGACGATGCTACCCTGTTTTGAAAATTAAGAAGGTAATTTATACCAACAAAGTACATGTGGTTGTTGCTGTTGTAATATTTGTTGTAGAATCGCGGGTACCTGATTGATGTTCCTTGATTCATATCGAATAAACGATTTTATCAGTCGTAATTTAACTCTGGGTGGGAGAACGCCTTTTCGCGTCGTCGCAGTTAAGGCCGGCGCACAATGAATCCGTCATACGTTATACTTCGCCTTTTTCAACTGACATTATCGCAACGACGGAGAAGGTTGGCACAATGAGTACTTTATTGACGGAAGCATTTGAACAGCTTCAATAGGCTGATTCTCCATTTTATTTATTTAATTAAAATTTTTTTTATTTATTTCGTTTATTTCTTTTGTTTAACTTTATTTTGCTGCCACAAAACACAAAAATCTAATTCAAAACATACCAAAAAAACCAACCAATATCTGTCAAACTACTCAACGTACGCAAAAAGTTAAAAGTTGACCAGGACACGTACTGAATGTAACAGCCATCATAAGAAACCATGTATTTCAAATTATGTAGCTGTCAGTTGAAAAAGGCGAAGTTTAACGTATGACGGATTCATTGTGCCGCGGCCTTTATTTTTTAAATGCGGCTAGGCATTTTGTTGCTGTCGCATTATTTAATGTTTTTTTCCACGATTAACCGTAATTAATTGCGGTTCTTTCTGGAATTCTTCATTGGCATATGCAATCGTTTTGTTTGTTAAGTTCATACTCATATGTATAACTGTTCGTGATTTGTGACATTTTGATGACCTGTTCAACCGCTTATATTGTAACTAGCATAACTACACTTTTTTATGGATTGTATGACACGTGGAGGATTTCGATTAAACATATATGTTAATACTAGATACTGACTTTTTAAAATTTTGGAACAATAAACTGGGTGGAGACCACATTGAATATTCTATGAACTGGATAAATAAACTGATTTGGAACAGGTAATACTAATCTGACGATAGCATTTTGTTGAAGAACCTGGTGGAGACCAAATATAATACTCGGATGGTGGATAGTGTATGTGTTGGGCATAATTGGCAATTTGTTGTAGAACCTGGAGGAGAACCATATATAACTCGAATTTGAAGAGAATTTTGACTGGTGGAGACCATTTAAACTCTAGTAGTGGACTCTAGGATTCTCTACTTCCCATGTCAAGGCGTGGGTCGAATGAGGCCTTGAGAAAACTTCTATTTGTCGAAGAACCTGGCATTTTTCTCCTGGTAGCTAGCCAAAAACTACGAAACCCCAAAAAAAACCATTTTATGCATGAAAATATTTTTTTTAGTTTTTTTTTTAATTCGAATAATTGTTTTTTAATAATATTTCTATAAATTCGAATATTTAGTTTAGTTTTAATTTAAATGCAAATTTTGTAAATAGAAACGTTTTTTTCGTTTTGAAATTTGCATGGAAAAAAATTTTTTGAAACGAATTTTCGTTATTCTTCATACAAATTTGAAATGTTTAGAAACGAAATTTTTTACAAAATCTGCCTATTGAAAAAAATATAATTTATAAAAGTTGCGAATAAAAATTAATAATTCTTTACAGTATGAAAAATAAAATTCGTTCGAATTATATTCGTTTGCGAAAGAAAACAATTTTTGATAAAGTTATAAAATGTTCATATTCGTCTTGATGTTCCCTTTCCTGTTTTGCCATTAACGAAGATTAATTTTGAAAATTCAATATTTAATCATTCGTAAAAGGTCGACAGGTCGTCACTTATTTAGTCTCACAAATGTGTATCATTAGTTTGTTTTTTCTCCTTAAAGATGATCTCATGATCATCATCATTTATGTAATTCAGCAACAATTGCCACCTTCTTATAGTAAAGAAGCATTTAGAAGAGACGAAAGGAGCAACAAATTCCAGCACTTTAACTAAATGATTCTGACTACATATAGTAAAGTGATGATGAAAATGAACGTAAAATGAGCTACACTGTGCTACAATAAAAAAAACTTACATTAAGTGATCATTTGTCTCCCAAAATGAAAAAAGTATTTAATCAAGGAATGATTTCTTAATCAAAGGTAAGTTCAGTATTTTTCAAAGTTAAATAAAATATAAAAGAATAAATATTAAAAAAAATATTCCCAAAAAAATATGTATATGAAACATTTTTAGATTTAGTTGAACTGTAGTGAATTTTAATCAGAAATAATTTCTTATTCGGGCTTATGTATGTACCGACGGTACATCGAATAAGTAAAAATAATTAATGTGATGATCGCAAAAGACAAGAATAATTAAACATACTTAGGTAGAGTAATATAACTACCCTATTCTAACCTAAATAGAATAATGAAAAAATGGAAAAACAGGGAATGAATAGTGATACAAATGTATTTACCAAAGGTAAATCAATAACGGCCATATGCATAATCAAAAATTGGCATAAAGTTAGCATAAGTGGCAAAGTTTAAAGTGGTCTTAACGTGCTTTGACATACAATTTTACATTAAAAATCACGCTAGGATGTAATCGTGTGTTAAAACTACATTATGCGGTGATTTTTAATGTCAAATATTATGGAGGAATTCGTCAGTACTTAGTTCAGTTTTGTCACTTATGCTAACTTCATGCTAATTTTTGATTATACATAAGGCCGTAAGTGTATACACAACAATCATTTCTCATGTTCCATTTCATTAAAAATTTACGTTAAATAGCTTATGTTAATAACAAACTCTACCCAAGTAGATAGACTAGGGTGCTGATGAAATGCGTGGCTGCACAGAAAAATATCGGTATTTTCCCCAGCTAAAAAGTTTAGTTTAATTTTTCTTCTCTTCTTTAGAAACTCACATTAATTAATAAAAATATTTCATTGAATAAGAATTGAAATTACTGAACTTAAGCTCGAATAAGAAATTATTTCTGATTAAAATTCCAAAAAATTATTTAAATAAAAATAAGTGATTCTGCAACTATTATTTTTTAGTAGCTCTTCTCGCGGGGTTGTCCACTCGGAACTAATTTTTGACCCAAATTTATGTGTAATATAAAAGTTGCGAACGAAAAAACCCCCTAGTCATTGGCGGAGCTAAAAAAAATCAGAGGGAGGTGTGGGGGCATTACGACTGATGACTGTCATGTAATTTTTAATAATGCTAGGACCCCAGAATGGCCTTTCTACGCCTGTGCCTCTAGTTCTAGTTTTAATTTTAAGAATATATAAAGTCTTTTGATAGTTTGGGCACGACGTGAGGCAGAAATTGCGTCCTTCCCCCCTCTTGGAATAAAAATTCCGGAAAAGAGCGTTACCTAAAGTAATAGTTTTTTTTTAGTACAAAAATTGTTGGCATTTTGTAGCACAGTGTTATTTTACAAGGAACGTGTTGCAAGACTTCAAAGTGAGAGAACAAAAAATAGGCTGCATTAAACTATAAAGACGGCTGGCTGGCTTTTAAAGAAAAATTATATTTAACAAGGATCATACGAAATATTAATAAAGATTTAAAAAGTTAAATCAATAACTAAGCACTTGTTCACAAACAACATCATTGTGATCATGAAATTTCGCCTTATTATAATAATGATCGTAAATACATCAAACGTTTTAAAAGAAAAAAATAAAAATAAATAAATACCTTGCAGACACCCTCCACACAAACCGCCTTGCGCCTGTAGTAGTGTGTATAATAAATGGCTGGTTTTTCGCATGGTGTCCCATCTGTTACCGACTGATTCATACTAATGAATACGTCGGAATCAATGTGCTTGCAATACAATTCGCACTCATTATGTTCCTTTTCATAGCCCTGCCAGGTATAGAATTTACCCTTAAATGCCTGTCTATTGTAGGTGGAACATTGTTCATCACGCATTTGCCTATTGGTAAATTTACATTTTTCATCTTTACACAGGCGATATTTTTTCATAATGCCAAAACAGCCGGTGGTCTGGTCAGTTAAACTGGGATAGAAAGTTATTTCTAAGGCTTCAGAGTCGCTAGCATTTTGTATTCTTTAAGAAAAAAAAAAAAGATAACAAAATATAATAAGGCTAATTTTCAAAAGGAAACAAATAAAATCAATTAAATATTTTACCTTTTAATGCATTGCCTTTTTCTTATTTGCACACAAGAATTCGAACATCTACTCCATTTCTCCCAACGGCCCCAAGCGTAAGTGATGCCAATTCTTTTAATCACAAATATACGCCTTCGTCTAGTGTTGTTGCGCCCCGAACCATTATCACTCTCATAGCCGCCTTCTTCCTCTCCCTCATAATCATCATAATCATCATCGTATTCATAAGCAATTTCAGATTTTTTAGCATTCCTTTTCGTTGTTAAATTAGTAGATAAAAGCTTGGTTTCTTCCAAACTTTTAGTATTATCCAGAAGATTTGAACTTTTTAAATCTTGTAAAGCTTTTGCAAAACTCTGGGATCTTCTGTTCTCCAATAGATTTAAAGCTCTTGAACTAAAAGTTATATTCAAGCTGAAGGCAATGGATATGGAAAGCAAACATAGGCTGAAGCAAAGAAAATAAATTATATTTTAAATTTAATTATAAATTTTACAGATAATTACGCCAAAACTAAAGATGTATGAAATATTCTTAAACGTAGAACGCGAGACATTAAAGTAGCTTTAGTAAAATGCCAAGTAAAGGCATTAAAATTAATTAAGTCACAAAGTCCTTCTTTTTCTTGAAAACTTGTACTAGAAATACGTACACATTAATTTCCCGAATTTTTAGTGAAACATTCAAGAGCTTTACAAATTCTTCAATTTGAAAAAAAGCTTTTAAAACGTTTTCATTCCTAAAAATATTCTCAAATTAAGCTCTCGATAAAAAATTTTAAAATATGTCGTGCCATAACTGCCAAAAAAAAAGCTTAAGCGACATAATTTTCGGGCTTAATTTTTTGACAAAAATCGGTTATTTACGATCATACATACATATATATTCGATTTTCGTCAAAAAACAAAGTTCAAAATATATGTTGCTTAAGCTTTGTTGGCGGTTCTGACTAGATACGTATGTACTAGAGATGGGCGCGTGTCGAATTTTTCCAACACGACACAACTCGAAGACGAATACCAAGACGCTCAACATGTACGAAACACGAACGCGAAAATTTTCATCAACACGATACTGCACAACACGCGCGAAATATTATTGGTATGGTATTGAAGATCAGAAAATTTAATTGATTTTTTTCAAGAGTCGCTTTTCAAAATATGGCACCGAGTTGGCACTGCCGGCTGATACTATCTGCCACCACAGCTGATACTATCGGTTTACGTACAGAGCTTGAAGCTTCAGAGGCCCATACAACATCAACAAATATGCTGGTGTTGTGTGTTTGACGACACAAAATATTAAATTTTTTCTCTACTGGAAATTTATTCATACATATTTTACATTTAAAATCGTTTCGTGTTTTTCGTGTCGATTTTGCTCAAAACGAAACGAATTGAACATGTACGAAATCAGATTTTTGTTCACGAGCACTTCGTGTTGAGTCGAGCGTGTTCGTGTCACGGAAAAAAACACGACACGCACCCATCTCTAGTATGTACACATGTAGATATTTTTAAAAATTTTGCACCTATTTATCTTCAGTTATTTGAAAAACTTTTTCTAAGTAAGCTTTATATTGAAGAATAAATTAATTAAAATTAAAATTCCAATGTTAGAAATTCTTCAGAATAACTTAAGTTCTAATATAAAAACTGTGTATCTCCATAACACTGATATCACTTACTATTGAAGGCTTTCATAATTTTCTAAAAATTTTTATTATTTTGAAATATACTCAACAACTCAACAATTATGTTTAACAATGGAACAGTAAGTATATACATATAGCACTTCCCTGACATCATTCATAGTCAGTTCAAGCAGTTGTTCTGTATTTTATTTTAGAGCAGACATCATTTTTGAACATCAGTTAAGCTTCACTGCATTCCAGTTTAATTGTTCTTTTTCTTAACAATGAATAAAAAATTTAAATTAGAACAACGAAAACGATTTGTAACCATTTTCAAATCATACTTTGTGCTAAAGTGAAAATGATGAACAAATACTTTGGTATGATGTAAAAGAATAGGATTAATAGATAAACTAATTGGGGCAATTTTTCCTTTAGAATTAGATACATGTGTAGATGTACAAATAATCAAATGGGTGGAGACAATTTAACACCAATCTGGAATAAAAAGCTTTTTAACAAAGAAAACAAAAGTTAAGAGAAAATTAAAGATTATTTTCATTTATAAGCATATAATGAATTTACTAACGATTTTAAAATTAATATGAAACCCCCAAATAGGGAAATTTTAAAGCACTCGAGCCATAAATTTTTCGCTATGGCTAGGAAATTATCATTTTGAGAAGATCCATGCTGAGCGTTGTATCAAATATATTTGTAAATATTTTTATGTATTAAAAAATTAATTTGAACTTTTGTCAAAATTTGTATGGAAATTTTGTCTTAACATACACTTCAATCTCAAATAATTTTTTTTTTTATATTTTTTAATAATAAATTTTGCTTGCTAATAAAGCCTAATTTATTATTAAAAAATTTTTAATAATAAATTAGGCTTTATTAGCAAGCAAATTTGCCTCACTTTTCTTTTTTTTTTTTTTGTCATAATTTTTCCAGCTCAGTTATTGCATAATTAATTTTTATTATAAATATTTGATCACCAAAAAAAAAAAACAACAAAAAACGCCCTCACTTTTGCCAACATGTTCGCAATTTTTATGATTAATAAATTATTTACAAACCTGATAACATTTGAAATCATATTCAACCAAACAATTTTACTGCACAATTTAAATTCATACAAGTTTTATAATATATTAACTAAATAAGAAACAATAGAACGCTTTGAAAAAATGTATTAACCCTTCACAAATCTCAAGCACAACTAAAATTATTAACTTGAAATTATAATTTTATTATTTGCTCATTTTGCAACATAAACATTATTTTTATAGACGAAAAATGTTAATTATTTATATGTGCATACATACAAAAATAATTTAAATAAATTAAATACAATTTATCTTACAATTGTTTATACTAACTCTACCATACGTAACAAAATTCAATGAAAAATTACCAAAGTGTTAGAAAATTCATATTTATTTTTATCATATCAACATCATTTAAATTCTTTCAAACAAACAAATTCTGTGTGTAGAAAGTGCAGTTGTGTTGCGTTTATTATTTAAACTAGATATACCAAACGGACGACACACTCGTCCGTATTCTAGAATCAAAATGTAAATAATTTAAGATTCAAAGAAAATGTACCTATCTAAACGTCATAAAAAATTCATTAAAACACAGCCACACACAAACTTACATAGTACATATGCAAGCATCTTCTATATAATTAATAGGCGAACATGTTTTTTGTAATCCCTTTTACGCTGGTACCACTACACCGATTTTAAAAAGATGTATATGGTTTTAAAGGATTTTCTGTGCAGATGTGCAGAATCTATATTTTATTCAAATCGGTTTAGTATTTTGGGAGCTATAAGCGTTTAAAGTTGCTTCTACTACATGCACACATATTACACACGCATTTATTAGCTTACAAGTAAAAAAGAACCAAAACATGAGTGTGTGTGTGTGCGTTTGTAGTATTTCTCTTGATCTAACAATTTTTTATTCTCTTATTTGTTGTTGTATGAAAGCCATAATACTTAAAGGAAGAGAATTGAATAAAGTGAATTAGCTTGGTTGAAGGGATTTTGTTTATGTGTCTTTAATTTCATGTATTATTTAATTATGCTTGCATATGTATGTAAGTTTGTGTGTGGCTGTGTTTTAATAATTTTTTTATGACGTTTCGATAGGTACATTTTCTTTGAATCTTAAATTATTTACATTTTGATTCTAGAATACGGACGAGTGTGTCGTCCGTTTGGTATATCTAGTAATTAAATAATACATGAAATTAAAAAAATATAAACAAAATCCCTTCAACCAAGCTAATTCACTTTATTCAATTCTCTTCCTTTAAGTACTATGGCTTTCATACAACAACAAATAAGAGAAAAAAATTGTTAGATCAAGAGAAATACTGCAAACACACACACACACTCATGTTTTGTTTTTTTTTTACTTGTAAGCTAATAAATGCGTGTGTAATATGTGTGCATGTAGTAGTAGCAACCTTAAACGCTTATATGTAGCTCCCAAAATACTAAACCGATTTGAATAAAATATAGATTCTGCACATCTGCACAGAAAATCCTTTAAAACCATATACATCTTTTTAAAATCGGTGTAGTGGTACCAGCGTAAAAGGGATTACAAAAAACATGTTCGCCTATTAATTATATAGAAGATGCTTGCATATGTACTATGTAAGTTTGTGTGTGGCTGTGTTTTAATGAATTTTTTATGACGTTTAGATAGGTACATTTTCTTTGAATCTTAAATTATTTACATTTTGATTCTAGAATACGGACGAGTGTGTCGTCCGTTTGGTATATCTAGTAATTAAATAATACATGAAATTAAAAAAACATAAACAAAATCCCTTCAACCAAGCTAATTCACTTTATTCAATTCTCTTCCTTTAAGTATTATGGCTTTCATACAACAACAAATAAGAGAAAAAAATTGTTAGATCAAGAGAAATACTACAAACACACACACACACACACACACTCATGTTTTGGTTCTTTTTTACTTTTAAGCTAATAAATGCGTGTGTAATATGTGTGCATGTAGTAGTAGCAACCTTTAACGCTTATATGTAGCTCCCAAAATACTAAACCGATTTCAATAAAATATAGATTCTGCACATCTGTACAGAAAATCCTTTAAAACCATATAAATCTTTTTAAAATCGGTGTAGTGGTAACAGCGTAAAAGGGATTACAAAAAACATGTTCGCATATTAATTATATAGATAAAACGAAAGGAAAACCAAAAAACACAAAATTTAAAATGTAACGTTGTTCGTAACTGGTTTTAATTGCAATTGAAAAATAGAGCGAATGTTGAAGTCTATTTTCAGGCTCTTAAATAATCAATAGTGCTGCCAACTTTTCAACAATCAACACCAAAGATCTTTCGAAATTCATCTTAATATGAACTAATTATATATAATATATGAAATTACTTTATTTTTAAGTATCAATTTGTGATATTTGTATATATTGCAAAAGTTTGGTATGTTTTAATTATAATAAATCTCTCAATACCTTTAAGTACCATACCCATACGGCATCCCTATTTAGCATTTAGCTTTCAGTAGTCTGGTACTCCCACATTCAGCATATTTTCTCGTCTTCATGTATGTACATCTGGCAATATTATGGCGATGATTTCACAACAGAAATTTTGCAACTCAGCCTTTTATTTTTTCAGTAAATAAAAACAAACCGTGATTAAACGATATTTTTTGAAGTGAATTTGCAGAAAATTGAAAGAATATTCAAGAATAATTTAAAATACAGAGAACACGCCAAGAAAATTTAAAGAGAAATTTCTTTATATTTGCAAGTTGTAGTATCAATTATTGCGTCTTCGTTGCAGAGTCGTCTAATATTTCACATATAAAAACATCGACAACACACGAATTGTAATTTAGTTCTTCAATAAAAGTTGTTAAACCAGTACAAAGGCGGACATTTTGTGAAGTAAATATTGTAAAAGAAAATTATTATAAAACCAAATAAATAATTTTTAACTATTGCTTGAGAATAATATATAATTGGATACAAGAAAAAAGTGACAATGAATCAACAATTCCTGAAGATTACCTACCATTTGGGTACCAAAAAATTGAATGCGTACATAAAGATGCCTTCACCAACTTTCCATGTTTTGAAGAAAGAAGTTGAATTATGTTTATTCGAGGAACGCCAGCAACCCCGTTGTGAAATCCGTACATATTGGATAGGTAAGTAATGATTAAAATGTATTTATACATATATTCTTTGTGGCATAGTAAGTATATTTGTAAATACGTGTAATGTATGTCTACGTGTAATGTATGTCTGTTGATAATTGAAAGAAAAACTTTGGTCTAGTTTATTCTCGTATACAAAATGGACAATAAATTTACACAATAGTTGTGTAAGCTTCTTGTCTATTTTGTGGTGAACTCTTTTTTTTTATCAAAAAAAAACTAAATACAACTTCTATATTATTTTTGTGCACAATATACATATATGGTTTTTAAAAACATTTGTGCATATGTATGTATATGCATACATAAATATAGGAATACAGCTGTTTATCCATAAAAACAAAGATAATGCGTAGATTCCAAAATATTTATGTATGTATGTATGTATGTATACCATTCACATTACATAAATATTTCTCTATATAAACTTTGTATATGGTAGATAAATAGTATACATATGATTTGTGGGCATAAGAGTTGCCGCCTTCATATATTTTTACCATCATGTGCAAGAACTGAGAGTTTGCATTGTTTTATATAATAATCTTGGCATTTGTAAAGATTTAAGCTGAAGGTACATAACACGCGTTGCGCTACCTTCGTACTTCTAAACGAAAGATGCTTTCGAATTTCCATGTTAGGCACATATAAATTCGAAAACGTTCTTTCGTTTCGAATTATAGATTAGGGATTGGTAAATATCTTCAAAAATCGATTTTCGATTTTTCGATCAACTTTTTTAATTTCGATTTTCGAAATCGATTAATCGCACTTGAAAATCGATTTTTAAATTGATTTTAAAATCGTTTAAGACAAATTGGCTACTTTATAAACAAAATAATCTTTATTCATAAAAATTCAAAAAAGTTAACATATTTATGTACATGAAAAATACACACAAAGGTAATTTAGCGAAACACATTAAACTCAGTAAGGTACATACATATGTATTGTATATGCATATTAGATATTAAAGCTGAATTTTTAAATTAAAATTATACCTAAACTTGCTTTAGTTTAGCAATTTTTTATATTACATAAAATAAATTTTAGAAATTACTTCTAAGGATTATTAGTTTAAATGTTTTGAACTAATCACCTTTACTTGTTATTGTTAACATCGTCAGGCAATGTCAAAATAGGGCAACTAAGTACTATTTTTCCTCAGTAATTGTTTACTTTTAACCGACTCTTGCTATTTTCTAGCCATTAGAGAAAGAAAGTGTCCTTTTTTCGATATTGTATTGGCAAATGTCGATAAAAAGTTACGGAATAAAGATGAATAATATTAGTTATCAAACCGATCTTCTTCACTCAGTAATACTTAAAAAATTGCCAAAATTTTTATAATAATAAAAAATCGATTTTTGTAGCCCAATAATCGATTTTAGTATAAAATCGCAGACGTAAGATCGATTACAAAAAATCGGGTTTTTTTTTACATAAAATCGGTTTTCGATTAGAATCGAAATCGATTTACCAATCCCTATTATAGATTAGTTTGTTTTCATAAAGCAACTCTTATTATGCGCTAAAGTTGGGCGAATTTCAACTTTTATACACGATATACGTTTTTTTAAGTTTGTATAACTTGATCAACTCGTTGCCGTTTACTGTGTACCTTCAACTTAGTAATCTTACAAATTTTAAGAAAATACAATCTTGAATTAGGGAGTCTTCTAAAAATTTTCGTAAAATCCGTGGTGGATAGCAGTACTAAACTTTAGGTCAATAAAATAGTTTGTTTGAATGTATCGTTCTGTTTGATTTTATATGTTTAATATGATTTGATGAATAATTTATTTGACATAAATCGTTGAAATAATTATTGGTAGTTTTATTTGGTATAAAAATGTATATGTGGCAACGCTGATATGTATATATCACACAGTGATGTCAACTTTTTCAGAGCAAAAAGCACTAAAAAGGACTGAATGCAATAACTATTTTTGTATGTACATAATATGTAAAGGATAAAGATTTCAATTCAAGTTTTATTTTGACTCTGTTATATATTGAATTAAATCATCCGGTATAGTCAATTTAGCTCTAAAATCAATTAATTTTTTTTTGATAGCCATTTTTGTCTTCATCCAATTGAATAAAGATTTGCAAAGAAAACTTTGCGTATATAAAAGGGGTCTTCGAATCGCACCAATTTAGTGCCTTTTTTAAAAAATCACCAACTTCAAAAAACGCGCACTGTTATGACATAAAAAGCACTAAATCTAGTGCTAAAGAAACTCCATTTCCAACAAATTATGAGTTAGGGCCTTGATATATTAAGGTAAAGATATGTATTTGAAAGCAAAAAAAAAAATTGTATATTTATACATAGGTATCTTTTGCATTTCAAGAAACAGGTACCAACTTTAAACATACATACATACATACATGTGCACATGCATATCAGTGATTGGCAATGAATCGTTTTTTCGCTTTTCATACTTGCTCATGAAATTTCGAATATACATAAGTGAGTAGACATCATTTAAGCTCAACTACTTTGATTTACTCATAGTCACGATGACATTGATTTATAAGTATGGGATGAAATAAATATGAATGCGACGTCGACATCATAGTCATACCACACTTAGGGCCAATTTCACCAACTTATTTAAATATCAATTCATATTTAAAAATAATTTTTCCATACAAAATTTCATCAAAATCGACATTTAAATATGAATTGATATTTAAATAGAGTTGGTGAAATTGGCCCTTACACTCATAAATCATTATACTACTAACATTGATTCACCTATCACACACGAGAACAATTATGCTGGCATAACATGCCAGTTTGTAGGTGAGAGAGGCAAAGAGAGTGGTATTGTGTTTGGCATAACTTTTCAACAAGCTACAACCCCGCATCATCGGCACATACACACACAACTTAAAAACCAGCAAATGTTAAAAGAATACAAAAAACACTAATACACACAAATCAGTGTGCACGTATACATTTTTATGCCAGATGAATTAGTCTCGTGTGTTCTACAAATAACAAAAATTGTGCGGCATAAAAATTACTCCCGTGTGTGATACCTCATTCAGCTCACTCAACTCATGCATTTAATACCCCTTTTCCACACGCACAGTTTACTTTGCAAACTCCTAATTCAGCTAGGAGAAAGACTGAAAGAGACTGTACTACACTCACACAGCTGAAGTAAGACTTTACAAAGCAAACTGTGCGTGTGGAAAAGATGTATATGTTTATTTAAAAGTTTAGTCATTAAACAGTTTGCAAGTAGTATACAATAGGTCCGTTTGTTTACCCCAAAATTTTTCCAATTTTGTGCAAATTTGTACTGGATTTTACTGAAATGCGTTCGTTTACACACAAAAATTGCAAAAGAGAGTGCCAATTGAGAGAGTAAATTGACAGTTGTTGACTGAGAGTCTGCAAATTTTTACTGGACAAATTTTTGCCAGTAAAATCCAGTAGACGAGAAAAACATATGATTCAATAAAATAAACAAAAGTAAGCAAATACAAAGTATAATTTTTTTAAATAAAAACATTCAAAAGAAGAAAAGTTTAAGTAAAAGTTTAACAAAACAAATCTAAAAATTTTTATGTTCAAGATGAAACAAATTAAATAATAATAATCGTTAAATATATCAGTTTTCAAATTTAATTTAATTTTGTTATTTACTTAAGTTTTTTACGTCCCTTTTCACAATGTGTGATTAAGAGTTAACGTGAACTTTAACTGACAGTTCTTCATACAAAACTTGTCGTTAAAGTCCCTGTTAGCTTTTAATTGTACATTGTGAAAAGGGCCGTTAGAGATGTAAGGTTTATGTATATGTGAATAGTTATTTCTGCTTACTATTCAAGGTACCGAGTATCAGAAATCAAATATTGATGTATATTCCTATGCCATTTACCCAGAAAAAATAAAACTAAAAACCAAATACAAGCTAAAGACAACTTCTATTTCAGAAATATGTATGTATATATCGCTTTAAATTTATAATTATAAAAATGTATGCATCAATTACCAAAAATATGTATTTGATGGGTTTCAAAAACAACAAAAACATACAACAATATTATCAGCTGTTTGATCAATCTGCAAATTTTTGCAATTTTTCCGTTCGCGTACTTTTTTGTGCAAGAGACATTCCCCCTTATTGTGAATGGCGTCGTCGACGTCACATCAAGACGACAGCAAATTTTGTCACTTGTATACTCTTTACCGGGAAAAATTGGATCTTATTGACAATCTCTCACTAATCTCGAAGGCTTTGTAAATTAATGGAGCAGGTTAATGGTAGTCAATTTTTGTCGACAAAGAGTAGACAAGTGACAATTTTTAGTGTCGTCTTGATGTGACGTCGACGACGCCATTCGCAATAAGGGGAATTATTGAGAGTAAAATTTTCAAATTACTCAAAATTTACTCAACTACTAGATTTTATTGGAAAAGTAAACAAACGGACCTAATAGTAATAAATAGGATGGTTTTTCAATTCCTGCTAAAAAAACAAACAAAAAACAACAGATTAACACATAACCTCATAATGACAACTTTAATGTTCGTTAGAAGTTCGCATTGTGAATCGTACTTAGTTCCTATTTACACTATGCAAGTGACTTGCATAGTGTGATTTGGGACTTATTTTGCATCGTCCATAGGCATTGAGTTAATGAGAGTCGAAATCAACAACGTCATAAATATTGCTGAGTATGATTTCGATGCGCACTTCAAACTTTCGAGTGAATATGATTCGCAGACAATATTGCAATAAGTATGAGTGCGCATAAATACAAGAAATTATGTTATGATTCAACTCTACCCACTTTCTCACTACTCATTGCTGTTCTCTGATACATATGTACATACAAATATTAGTGATAACAGTGCCCAGTTTGGTTTTGTAGATAAATTTGTTTTTTTTTTTAGGTTTTTATTTACATATTATAAAGACAAAAAAAACAACAACCTGCCCATGTTGTAATTATGTACATATGTATATAGATTTTTAGCGATAGAGATTTAGCTTCAGCGAGTTACAGAATAAGGGGATCAGAGCTGTGTAAAAACCCAAAGAAAGTCATAAAAGCCATGATAATTGTACCATAAACAAACAAAAAAGAAGTCAGATACCTACATAGCAAATACAAAGTTGAACAAAGAAATTACCAGATGAAGTAGGGCTACATCATAGTTATGTACCTGCGTAAATACTCGTAACTCAGTATGACAATAATTCATTTATTTACATACTTCTTTATCATATGCGCATCTATGTACGTATGTATGTATGTATATAGTAAATTCATGAATTTATACATATGTATGTTCATACATACATATGTCCATTTATAGGGAATTGAATTTCTACATACATGTACATATATAAAAGTGTTTCTGTAGCAATTACCGCTTATAGACACGGAAAGTTTGATTTGCAAAGTCTTAATTCAGTGTGAAAGACAGAAAGGGATAGTATTCCTTCCTCTGTCTTTCACACAGCTGAATTAAGACTTTGCAAAGTAAACTTTCAATGTCTAAAAGGGGTATTACATGGTAAATCTTAAAGCCCGAATATAAAAATATTATAAAAAGAAGAAGTTGCTACATAAGTTGTATCTATTTTTTTTAGATGAGGATGGCGATGAAATCGAAATTGTCAATCAATGCGATTATGATATTTTTATGGGCAAATGTTATAAACGCCAACATCTGCAAATTGCTCCGGTTGGAATGACCATTGAAACACCAATTGTCGGGCCGGAAACATCAACACCTACGTCAACCAAAAAGCCCGATATAGCACCAGCTGCTGGTGCTTACGATTTTGCCGTTCACGATCGCGTAGAATGTGACTCTTGTCTAATGTCTCCTATTATGGGATTCCGCTATAAATGTATTCAATGTCCCAATTATGACTTATGTCAAAATTGCGAATCTAAACATATTCATTCTGAGCATATGATGGTACGTATGCCCACTAATAATTGTCCAAGCGTTGTTGAAGCCTACGTAACCGGACGTGCTTCCGGACGCAAACATGGTAAACGCTCCAAAACATCATGCCCATTTGTTAAGAATGGTTTATCTGTTCTAATTGATGATGATGTGGAAGCTCCAAATTCCACAGCTGGTGAAAATGGCGAGCAATCATCGTCACCAAATGGTAAAGATCGTCATTATGGTCGCAGGCATCATCGTCGTCATAATCGTAATAATTTCTTTTCGCATTTATATGAAATGATGAATGATTTGGCTGAAGGAGGTGGTTGTGCTGCGGCAGCTCATGCTATGGGTGAGGCTTCAAGTTCAACTAAGACCACTACTGCTAGTAATGGATCGCAAACAAATACTAAATCATTTACGTCAAATGTAGAGAATCCTATAGCAGCAGCAGCTACTGCTGCTGCAGCAGCATCAACTGTCGCTCAAGAGGCCGCACAACAAGCTCATGATACAGCTGCTAAAGCAGCTGAAATAGCTGCTAAAGTTGCCCATGAAACGGCATTAAAAGCCGCAAACAATTTTGCTAATAATATGGCAGGTTCTGCTTGCTCATCTGCATCAACACATTCTACAGCAACTGGATGTGATGAGCAAGAAAAGGAGGCAACTAAAGAAAAGGTAAGGGAATTCAATTATATCTAAAAATGTCAAAAACTTTTATCAGCTGGTAAAAACTAAATATTTAAAAATTGTTTGAAAAAGTATCAGAACTAAAAATTCCCTCTCTATTGCTTTATTAAAGATTTAAAGTCTTCAAAGTTCGATATATTTTAGTCATCTCAAAGTTTTTTTTAAAAACATGGAAAACGTAAAAAACGTTTATAATCAGGCATGTGATGAAAAACGATTTAGACACAAAAACAATTTGGAAACGATAAAAGGTGTGATATGTTTCCTATATTCGTTTTGTCAATAATTTTAAAACTGGTTTTTAATAGTTTTCCAAAAAATTTTGATAGATTTCTTTTCACAACCCTATTAAGTGGTTTATTTTTTATCTTCTATTGTGATTTTTAGAAGTTTGTAATTAGCCCAAAAATGATAGTAAAATTCTATCGGAATTCATCACACCTTTTGAAAACGATTGGTTTGAAAACGATCGTTTTCCATCACATACCTGAATATTTAATATTAAATTTAAAATAAATTTCTGATACACTAATTTTTTTTAATAAGGTTGATGCTACAACATCACCTTGTGATTCCGAACAGCAGCCAAATACTGTTCCCGCTTTTCAATCACCATCTTTGGAAAGTCTTGCTCAATTTTTGGATCCCCAATACATGAAAACTGGCATACAAATTTTGAATAACTTTAGCGATATGTTTGCTAAAATGTTGGATCCCATGGAAACTAACGAAGCTGGCCAAAACCAGACTTCTTCTAATTTGCGAAAAGATTCCTTAACTTCTACTAAATCATCGGTTTCATCCAATTGTAATAGCTTGGAATCTGACAAAAAATCTGACGAAGAGAAGTCCATAAAGTCAAATCAAGAGAAAACAAATGAAAATGAAACTGGTAGCAATAATGCATCCAATGTTGATATAATTGATTTAGGTAGTGATAGCGAAAATGAAAGCGCTACTGAATCATTTGTCAAAATATATGTTCCCAAAAAAGAAAATTCCACAACTCCCTCACCAACTCCATCTCCAAATAAATTGCAAACAACAGCTTTATCATCTCAGACTACACCACCACAGTCACTGGATAAATCAAATGTTATAGATTTTGCTCAGCTTAGTGCAGATCTTAAGGCTCATATAGCTGAGGAAGCTACAAAGACTTCAATGAAATCTGTAGAAACTGCTACTGATTGTGTCGACAAGTTGACTACTGCTGACGAACCAGTAGTTACTACTTCTACTTCAACTTCGACCTCTACCACACCTGATAAGGTTGAGGAAAAACGTGCTGTTCCCGTTTACCATTCTGGTATGTAATAATGTGTTTTACAAATGTATGTATTCATATACATAATTTAATTTTAATCCTTTCAACAAGATCAACGCATTAATAATGCTGTTCACGCCATGATGTCAATGGGCTTTAGTAATGAAGGAGCTTGGTTAACAAAACTATTGGAAAGTGTTAACGGCAACATATCTGAAGCTTTGGATCTCATGTCAGTTGCTCAGCGTGGTGGCAGCCGTTAAAATACTATATTATGCGTTCATATATCTCTTTTTAAATGATAATCTAAAGCGCTTTTTCTAGTGCTCTCTTTATTATATGTATATTTTTCAATTATCTATGACATTATTGCTTGTCTTAAGGGAAGCAGCTTCTTACACATTATTGTAGTACGTAGTATATATATATTTCTTTTATTTTCTGCAGTCTATTCATAGAGTTTATTAAGGGATTTATACTCAAAACGTAATTGCAATTTCAACCACTTTCGAAAACGGTTTATTTTTTTTATTCAAAATAACACTGGTTAACGAAATGTTTTGTCGGCAATTGCGGCATATAGAAAAATAATTTTTAACTATCAAAAGTATAAATTAATGTTTAATGAATTGGAATTCATTTGAGGGTTAATTTAGTTTTTTATCTGAAATTCTTTAATATCTTTCATTTGAATTAAAAAATCAAATAAAAGCAATACGCATTGGATTCTATGAATGGGCTGTTACGACTTTTAGTTATTCGTAATATCAGGGGGTCTAATCTGTAATTCGAAACGAAAGAAAATGCTTTCGAATTTGCGTGTTTCTAACATACAAATTCGAAAGCATTTTCTTGCATTTCGAATGACAGAATTAGACCTCTAGAGTCTTTTTTTATTCATTATTCACAATATTATATGTATGTAGTTTGTTGTCAAGTATGATATAATTAACATCCGCAATATATGTATGTATGAGTAAATTTATTTTTAACGCAAAAACTTATTGCTACAGCCATAGAATACCGCTGTATAGCACTCTTCATATAAAGCGAAATAAATGTGTGTATTATACAAAACCACAGAGTTGTATATTTTTTTAAGTGAAAATTTGAGTTTCTGTAAAAAAGTTAAAAAGAAAATTGTACGTAATACCTCTTTACGTTGCAAAGTCTTACTTAATTCAGCTGGGAGTTAAGACAGAAAGAGATACTCACCCTTATTGTGATTGGCGTTTTTGTGGCGAAAGTTAGGCAAATTGTAGTAGATTAAAAAAAATACAGCTTGTTTTTTTTAATTAACTACAAATAGTCGAATTTGAAGTCGAAAAACGCCAAACACGATAAGGCAAAGTATGCCTCTCTCAGTCTTTCGCACATCTGAATTAAGACTGCAAAGTAAACTTTGCGTGTATAAAAGGTATTGTCTTAAAGTGACGTCGATGCCGACAACTGGAATAAGGGTGAATATTCTATTATAGATGACAAGAACTTAAAATACAATAAAACCCATTAACAAGTCAGCTTTGAACAGTTTGTTTTTGAAATCACAACATGCTCGATTATCATTAATTCTGGGGCCTAATTCACGCATTCGATTGCGAGCGAGTTATTACTCGAATGTGCGAGTTTTTTAACTTTTGGGATTTTCGCATTCGGTTTCGAGTAACACATATTGAAATTTCTAATGGCAGCATTCGATAACGTGCATACATTCGAATGCAACCGTTCGTGTTTTTACTCGCAAGCAAAAAGGCATTCGAAATCATTTTTAACATAAAAAAAACGAAGAAATAGAAAATCTATGTTCAATATTTTACTAATTTATTTAAAAATGAATCAATGCACAAATGTAGGTATAAAAAATACAAATTAAAAAATATATAAGTAGTTGATTTTAAATATAACAAAACACGCTGGTTTGGCAAATACATAATGTTTTGCCCAAGAGTTGTCGGGGAAAATAAAAAAAATCAACCAACTCTGGGAGCACCTAAATAACAAATTAAATGCTTCTCGTCAAGCAATAAAAGAATCCAACATGTGGCTAGTGCTCTATTCTCTAACTTTACACTAATTTATTATTATTAAGTTATTAATTAAATTAAAATGAAAATAACATTTATTTGTTTTTTTTATGGGAATTGTTAAAATGTAAGTTTAACATTTTTAAACTCACTAATAACATTTATGTACATATATTCGTTTCTTTTTTCTGCATGTAAGTACGTGTGTATGTACGTACATACATATGTTTTTGCACACATACATATATACAAACATATGCTTTTGCTTACAATTTATTCAGTGCTGTGAAATGAATTTATATATAAATATATTTGCCTTTTTCCAACACTAAAACCAAAACTAGATTCGCTTGGTAGCGAGTGACATCATCAGAAAATTTCTTGCCATCGAAATTAATTTCTATTCGAATGCAATTCCGATCACGAGTGCAGGAATTAGGCCCCTGAAATTTGTTTCTTATATTTATCTTAAAGCTTCAAACTAAAAGAAAAGTTTTTTTCTACATTATTCACAATACAATATTTTTATTTCTAAATAAATAACAATTAATTAACAATTTTCTTAAATTAACTATGACAATAATTATAAATAAAATTAATCATAATTTCATAGAGATTCACTATAAATTAATTTATTTAATTTAAAAAGTACTAGTTTTAATGGTCCTATTGTACTTAAAGCTAAAATCACAATTGTAAAAAATTTATACATTTTTTTGTTGGTGAAGTTACGATTAAAGAAACCAGTCTCATAACCATAAAATTGAGCCAACATGCCAATGATAAAGGTGGCTAAGCCTAAAATTCCATGAAATAAACGTATTGTGCCCAGTGTAGCGGGAAAGAAGAGGCTCACGAGGCCTGTCACGAAATTAACAGCACATAAGATACACGCAACTAGACCTGCCACAAACAAAAAAGATAATATTAAATAGATGTCATTTCAATATTTCTTCAGTCTTACCTAATTTAGCATGAATCGATCTGAAATGTGTCTCTTTTCCCCAGTACTTTTGTAATGTGCCGCCAATGCCCAAAGAACCGCCAACAAATTGTAAAAGTCCATGTATTAAATTTTTCGTGGACGGTTGCAAGTACTGGATGAGTAAAAAATTACCCTGATAACGCACCATCATGCCTTCGGCCATTAAAAGCACAAACTGGATTGAAATAAATTAAAAACTTTCATTTAAATGTAAACTCAAGCATACTTACTCCCACTGTACACAAATGTGCGTGCAATGCAGTCTTTTTAAATTCCAACAGCCAACATTTATAGGCCATGGCAAGTGTTAGCATCACAATGACTACATGATTAAATAGATTCATTCCAAAAATTAAAGAATGTCTAGGACTTTGTGCTTGTGTGGCCGATGTGCAGAAGACATCTTCTGCATTCAAAATTAATCTGTCCAAAGATGTTGTGTTGAAAACTGAAATATGTATAAATAACAAAAATTGGAAATTAAAAAAAAAACACCGACGAGAAACTCCCAAACGCTTGGACGGATTTTCTTCAAGTATAGCAAGATATTACATCAAGTCACTTTTCAAACGAAAAAAAAACCAAATTAAAATCGGTCTAGCCGTTTGAGAGCTACGGCTTCAAAGAAATATGTTCAACAGAAGACATCTAGAAAATATGGGACATCTTTTTTAAAATTTGTGCAATTTTTAATTTTTACTTTATCTTATCTCAAGTTTATTATTTTAGTTCCGATATCTGAAGCCATAGTTTTACCAATTTGGTTAATATAATAGTGAAGGTTTATTAGAACTTTTTCAAACAGCAAGAGATAATTCACACGAAAGTTGTGTTTTTCTTCATGGAATTTGGTCTTATTGTTTGCAATTTGGGTTCATATGGACGTAGCACTTCCTTTATTAATATTAATTCGCCTTGCCTTATTGAAAAAGAAAAAACAAGTTTCTTCATTGAAATAATTCGATCCCTTATAGGATGAGATAAAATACAACGAAATATACACCAAATTAAAGGATAGACCCCATAGAATTTGAAGTCATACACCTTTTTTCAGAACTCTCTTAGGAAAATTTCAGTAATTCACAGAAAAAACAACAGCATCATTATGCACTTCAAATAAAACAAAATCTTAAAAAACAAAAGCAAACATTTTAGTTACCTTATTTATTGAATTTTTGATCCACTTCTTTAGGTTAATTCGGAAAAAAAGAATTTTCCTGTATAATTTAATGCGACATATCCCACAGTGCAACCAAAACATTTCCATTTCAATTAATTAAAAACTTTATAAATTTGTATAGGCATATTTTCTTAACTAATGCCGATGAGGCTTTCGAGATGGTAAAACGTAACAACTTGAGAAACTTTATCAAATTATGATATAAAAATATCAGGTATAGACGTATTTTTAACACCCCTCCCCCTAAATATACAAAATACTAAAGAATTTTTTATGAACAGTTTTTTCACATGAAAATTAGTTTTTTTATTCAAAATTTTCAGTTTACCAAAAAAATAATATGGCAACGTTGATCATTAATAAAACTCCGCGTGAAATTTCTCCCTTTTCCAATTAGAATTTTTTTGTATATTTGCGATTTGAACGGGCTAAGGCTCGTATTGCTTTTTAAGCCAAATTACATGTGATAATTATTAAGGCTCAGTTAGCTGTAATGTAATGTAATGTAACTGTAACGTAGAAAACAGCTGATTGATATTTTTGTATGAAAAGAAGGTTACGTTACATTACATCTCTAAAGGCTCAGTTAAAGGCTCAGTTAGCCGACTGTAATGTAATGTAACTGTAAGGTAGAAAACAGCTGATTGATATTTTTATATGAAAAGTAGGTTACGTTGCATTACATCTCTGTAACCATTTTCATTACTTTTCACATAACAAAATTGATCAGCTGTTTCTTACTGTTGCAGTTACTTTACATTACAGTCGGCTAACTGAGCCTTAACGTAGAAAACAGCTGATCGATATTTTTATATGAAAAGTAGGTTACGTTACATTACATCTCTATAGCCATTTTCATTACTTTTCACATAACAAAATCGATCAGCTGTTTCTTACTGTTGCAGTTACATTAAATTACAGTCGGCTAACTGAGCCTTTAACCATGTTCATTACTTTTCACATAACAAAATTGATCAGCTGTTTCTTACTGTTGCAGTTACATTACATTACAGTCGGCTAACTGAGCCTTTAATGAACAAATAACAACAAAGTCTGTTGTAAATATTCTGACTAACTAACTAACTAACGGAACAGCCAGCCGTTTTCGAAGGCCACTAAACCTTCACCATCAGCGTTCTTTTGTGTTTGGTCCACTGTGTGTGGTGTCAGTAGATGTATATTTCTGCTTTATATCTTAGCATTATTGCAAATGGAATGTGTGAATTGGTTTTGGCTATTACTTTTAGCTAATTTTGATTATTATTCGAACTCCATTTGTTTCTATATTTGTGATTTGAACGGGCTAAGGTTCGTATTGCTTTTTAAGCCAAATTACATGTGATAATTATTAATGAACAAAAATTTTTTTGTTTTCCCTATTACTTGCTATTAGTTGGAAGTGTTCCCCGGGAAAAATTTCACGCGGAATTTTATTCATGATTGCCCCCCTGATTTTGTTTCAATTTTCCCGCCAATAACTTTATATCGGTTTTTTTTTTGCTTTAGATTTGGCCACTCAAAAAATGTTAATTACATATGGGCAATTCCACAGACTGTCACATACGTTTACCAATCAGTTAAGCTTGTATTTCAGAGAAAATTTAAATTTTTCTTTATTTCTTGATGTACTCTTGAGGAGCGTAACTAGCTCTACCTTTGGTGAAATATAAGGAAAAATCTAATTTTGTGGAATTGCCCATGTGTTTCACAAAAAAAACTTATATTAAACTGTATTTATAAAAAAGTCACATCTTAGAAGTTTCGCATTAAACACATTCACTACAGCAGGCTACATGAACACACGACTTTAAATGTCGCTAGAAGTATTTGTCGCCTCGTAGCCAGCTATTTAATTGATTTGGAGACGGAAGCAGCACCATATGCACCTCATATTTAAGTATAAATATGTACATAGTTCAATATTTCGCATTTATAAAAATTAAATTACTCTTTCGAGTAAAAGTATAAAAATGAATCAAATTATGCTTCACATTAATTTTTGGATATTGTTTCTGTTAAATAATATGAAATAATTGTACGGTATCATTCATTCAACATTTTGTATTATACTAGTAGCAATGAATTTTCTCATTGTCGCCAAAGAAAATAGAAATTAGTTTAATTGGAATACAACCAGTGTTGCTAGAATTTCTAAGCATAAAATATGCAAAATTTAAAAATTTTTAACGAAAAAATCTTCAAAATCTGCATTTTATTTTTAAAATCCTCAAAGAAATTTTTAAAACAACTTTTTTATATTTTATTCAAAAAATGTACATAAATATGGATGTACATTTGTAATATAAATATTTTTTCATTATATATATATATTTCATATTTATAAAATTTAAAACCGGCCTAAAATATATTTTATTTAAAGTTTTTAGGAAAAATGTTCTTAAAATAACTTTCAAGCACATTTTATTCTTTTATGAATATAAGCCTTTAATGTATGAAGAATGTGCATTTCGTTTCTGCTTAAGAAACTCATCAGCAGACTTCAACCAAAAAATTTTTGAAATAAGGTAAAAAACTTCAAGGGCCTAATTTTCTAAAACGCAACGCTTAGCGTTGATAAATTTTTGTATGTATTTTGTTTTTGAAATTTACATTTTTTCCATATAAAATTTGTTAACACTTGATGTTGCGTTTTACAAAATTAGGCCCCAAATGTATATAGAACGACTCAATTTTTTATTAAGAATTACGTTCACAACCATAATAGGTAATATTCATAAAAATTATTTTGGATTACAAAACGTTTAACAAACAAATTTCCATGCAAAGTTTGTTTTGTAAACCAAAACTATTTTTTATGAATACGGCAGAATAAGCTTAAAAGCTTCAAGCAAAATCTTTACAAGTTAACATCTACGATTTTGAATCCACTGTTATTTTCTCATTACCTTTTTACAATTAATTGCCACATTGGTTGAAGTCTACTAATGAGTTTGGCTTTTCACACGCAAAGTTTACTTTGCAAAGTCTTCGAGTTTGTTGAAGAAAAAAGAATATAGAATAAGACCTCTTTTCTCTTCTCTCCTACAAACTCAAGACTTTGCAAAGTAAACTTTGAGTGTGGAAACTCGTCTTTCTTGAGGAGAAACGAAATGCTTTTAACCAAAAAACAAATAAAAATTCTTTATAGATATATGCGCAAATAATATAAAATGAATGAGAAAAGAAATCGGATATATAAAATATTACACAAAAAGGCATTTAATTTGTTGCATAAATATCCAAAGGGCTTCCAAGTTTTGTTTTATTCAAGTTCACTTGACTGAAAATTCTTTCGACATTTGCAAAGGAATGTGGTAAAGACATTACATTTTGAATAAACTTAGGGCTGCAAACTCGTAATCAGAATAAGTTCGTTTTATATCAGATATTCGTTTCCAGAAGCTTGCCAAAGTTACTTCTTCTGTTTTTTTAATGATGTCTTTTAATTTCAAAAATTGTAACTCTCTAAACTATGAGTCGTTCACACATAAAACAAACAAGAAGTAGTAGCAGAATTAGGAAAAATTAGAAAAATTCACTATAATTGGAGTTGAAAAATCTGCGTTTTATGCCAAAAATCTTCAAATCTGCATTTCGTGTTTTTGGAGGGTAAAAACCTGCAAAATCCAGATAAATCTGCATTTCTGGCAACTGTGACTACAACGACAAAATCAGCAGAGACAACAACCTGCCGCAATGTTGCCTTGATGTCTTCAAAAGAATCACTCTCATAGAAACATGTGTATTCTATCCTTGACATTTTGTAGTCGGTAGCCTGCTGTGGTGAATGTGTTTAATGCATTTGGCTTTGTACTACTTAAAAATTACGGGAAAGAATTTTTTACTATTGCAGACCATGTTATCTAGACAGTTGTTGAGTTAACCACAATAGTACATAAATGCCGATTCATTAATCAATATTAATAGCTAGAGCTATTCATTTTGATAGCAAATCGGAAATGCCTATCTATTTCTTATCTTTTAATTTCTTACCATCATAACTATTACACGACATGTTTTATTTAATCACGAAACGTACTTTTTTATAAAAACAATTAGGAACACTATTTTAGCATTTATAAAGAATTTAAAAACGCTTGCTTATTGTTTATCACAGACAATTAACAAATTGTAAAATGTATAAAAATTCTTCGAAAAAGTAAAAAAGAGTTAGAATGCGCCTTTTTAGTTAGTCAAGATAATTCCTTTTAATCGACCGCACGCTCTGACTTTTGATTTAAAAATGATTATCGTTCTCGTTTGCAAGATACTAAAAACAAAACACATACATGCATATGTATATGTACATATATAAATTCTTACATACATACATAAATACAACCATATGTAGTTATCTACTTATTAATCACATTTCAAAAGCTGTTGTATGGGCAAACAAACTATAGATGTTTTGAACAAAAGAGGTTTACAAAAAAAGCTTTTCCTGTTTAACCTTAAACTAGATTGGCATTCAAACGTTTTAAAGTCAAACCACAAAAATTACACAAATTTTGTTTTGTAAACAATCCTACGTAACGAACTTTTTCTTCTTAAAAAATTCATGAAGTCACGCGAATTGAGCGATTAGATTTTTTTATACATTCAATTCAATCAAGTCGTTTTTATTGCATGCATATACCCACTTGACCTGTGTTAGACATTCGATAAAAACGAATGCTGCGCTAAAGCGAAGAAATTTCGAAACAAAATTGTTCGATATTTGTTCGCAAATCTAAAAAAACTTCGAATGTTCGTTAAAGCTTCGAACTTCTCTCGATAGTTTTTCGAATGTGTGACGGCCTGTTAGTCTATTAGTCTAGAGGTATGAAGTTCAAACCATGACAGCACTGTAAATAATAAAAAAAACACATACTTACATAGATGTGTGCAATAATTGAACAGAAAACAATTTGCCACGATAGTGGCTAGTCTGTTAGAATGGAGGTACCATCTTCAAATCCTGCAGCGTAGGTTAAGGTATTAACAAAAAAATAAATAAAATAAGTTAAAATAAATATTATTACGTTTTTACTCTTTAAAAACGCCTTTCCGTGGACTCGAAGATTTGCAAATGAATAAAAAAGACCCCAGTGTAGTTACTAATTAGGGTTAAGAATGACACTTTATTTACTAATAACACTTATTCTAATCAAAATCAAGAGCTTAAATAATAAACTGGTTACCACTACGTCTTCCCCGTTGTTGTATACACACGTCTTACTGACTGCACTGGTCTTGTAGCAAAACTCCCACTCTACTGTTTGTCACACACAAGACTTAAGGCTCAGTTAGCCAACTGTAATGTAATGTAACTGTAACGTAGAAAACAGCTGATTGATATTTTTATATGAAAAGTAGGTTACGTTACATTACATCTCTATAACCATTTTCATTACTTTTCACATAACAAAATCGATCAGCTGTTTCTTACTGTTGCAGTTACTTTACATTACAGTCGGGTAACTGAGCCTTTATGCTAGCAGCATTTGTCGCCTCGTAGCCGGCTACTTAATTATTTTGGAGATGGCAGCAGCACCATCTGCACCTCATATTCAAGTTCAAATTATAGGGTTGCATTTGTATACTCGTTTGTATAGCCAAAACAAATATACCATGATATGTACCATATAATTGTAGTGTGAGCGACAGAACTAGTATAAGAGTTATTGTGTGTGCGTGCTTTTCCAAAGTAAAATACAATTAAAACAAATAACAATTGCTTATTGTATTGCTGCTGAGCAACTGTTTGATCTGTTTTTGCCCAAAAAAACATATTGTAATACAAACATATGAAAAAAACCATTGTTGAAACAAATACATGATGGACAGATGTATGTGTAGACGTTCGCTATGTTATTTTGTGGCGCAGCCAAGTATACAGAGAGAGAGAGAGAGACAATTTTGCTCTGAGAGTAATTACACATGCATGTGTTTCATGTACATGTATCATTTACTTACATGTGTTTGTGAAATTTTACTTTCATTCATTCATTCATCAACCATGGATTTTTTTTTTCAACACACCATGTGGTACTAACTCATGTTTTAGACTCGGCAGTTTTTCTTGAAGCAAGTCTGAGCTTATGGGAGAGAGAGGAAAGAAGAAAGAAGAGGGGTACTGACTTGCTTGTACAGAAAAGTTACTTCAATTCTCTTTTGTTATTTCATTCGCAGCATTAAAACAATAGGAAAATTGAACAAGAAACCGTCCGAGTGTAAACAAACGAGCAGTTTTAAAAGAGAATTGAAGATAACTGCTTCAAGAAAAACTGCCAAGTCTAAAACATGACTTATGTTAAAACCAGCTTTATGTATCTTATTTGTTATAGAAAAACAAATACATACAAACGTGTTTTTCTCATTTGGTCATTGCACAACCATACAATAACTGCTTTAAAAATCAACATTTACAACTAGTAAAAGAAACGCTAAATAACATATTTTGTCATACAAAAAACACGCAAAACTGGTGCAAACAGATGCATCTGTGCAATGCTATAGTTCAAATACATAGTTCAATATTGCCACTTTCATATATTTTGCATATATAAAAATTAGTTACTCTTTTAAAATGTACTTATTTCACGTAAAAGAACAAAATCTAATCAATTTGTTCTTTACAGCAGTTTTTGGATATTGTTTCTGTTAAATAATATGAAATAATTGCACAAAATCATTCATTCAACATTTTATATTATACTGGCAACACTGAATTTTCTCATTGTAGCCAAAGAAATAGAAATTAGTTTAATTGGAATACAACGACAAGATCAGCATAGACAACAACCTGTCGCCATGTTGCCTTGCTGTCTTCAAAAGAATCGTTCTCATATAAATATGTGTATTCTATCCTTGACATTTGGTAGTCGGTAGCTTGCTGTAGTGAATGTGTTTAATGCATTATTCTGCTGTTGCTCACTGTTCTTACAACACTATAGAGTCTATAGTCTATAGTATAGACTCATTGAGGTAGTTTAGACGAGAACAATTTTTAAGCAGCACAATTTTTGTTCTTTTCCAAATTACACGAGACTAATTCATCTGGCACAAAATGTATTCGTATACATAGCTGTGTGTGTGTTAGTGTTTTTAGTATTCATTTAACATTTGCTGTTGTTTAAGTTGTGTGTGTATTGGTTTTATGGTGCTAATGCGGGGTTGAAGCTGGTTGAAAAGTTATGTCAACCGCAAAACCACTCTCTTTGCCTCTCTCACCTACAAACTGGCATGTTATGCCAGCACAATTATGCCCGTGTAAATCAGCGCATTGCCTTTACTTGTTTACTTCCGCAAGTTGTCTTTACTTTCAACCATGTTAACTCTAGCATAGCTAATGCTAGGAACACAACTGGGACGAACGACGAATTTTTCGGTGCGAACTTTCGTCATAAAAAATAAAACACATTTGTTCATATGAAAATGAACACAACACTGCCGTAGAACGAAATTCGTCGTGCGTGACGAACTCTGAGATAGATTTATTTCTATTTTATACGCCGACGAACGACGAAAAAAACAATTTTCTCTCACTCTCTTTACATACACAATAAACAGTGTGACCAGATTTTAAAATAAAATTAAGCTACATCACGTATGTCTTTAATAAATTTTTAGAGAATATGCAATTTGGATTAAAAAAGACTAAAAGAGCTAAATGAGTTTTTAAAAAAGCTAAAAAAAGAAGCTAAGAGCTTAATAAAAATTTTAAAGCTAAATCCAGAAGAAATAAGCTAAATTTAGCCCAAAATTAGCTAATATGGTCACACTGACAATAACCAACTTTATCAATTATAAGTAGGGATGATAAATGAAAAAACTAATTTCGTACCAATTAGCTTTTAAAATTGTACTTTTTCGACCCCAATAGTACTAAACTCGGTTTTTTGTTTTAAGTTTTTTTAATTATATTTTTAGAAAATATCACTCGGTTACTCAAATAACGTCATAACTCAAATAACTAGTTTGCCAGAGTACAAGTTTGCAGTTTCTAATTTACACACAACTTTATGAAATAAGAACATTTTGCATTTGTTAAAAAAAAGAAGGATATGGGTATTAATCTGCATCATTAATTCCAATAACCAACCGACGATAGTGTGTACTTATATAGCATACCTAACTTCATTTAATTCCATCACTTAAACGATTGATATGTTATTAAAATAGTAAGTTTTTTATAAATATATAAATTTTAAATTAATACAAAAAATAAAACAAATGAAAGCATTCTATTATATTGAAAACGAAACTCCGATGATTTAAGTTGTTTGTTATAAATCAAACAAGAGCAATGCATATCTAACAAGGTAGTCGCTCTCAACAAAAAATCAAATTCGCCACTTTTAATCGATCGATATTTATTTTTTGTATGAAAAAAAAAAACAAGAGATAGTCTTGCAAATTTTCCAAATAGTACTAAATGAGTCACGGGGATACCAACGTACTTTTAAGGTTTGAATTGTACCAAAAAAAGTACAATTGTACCGACTTTATCATCCCTGATTATAAGGGCTGCATTCGCTGAGTAAATTCGTCGTTATTGTGCTTCATACAATTGTGTTCCTAGCATAAAGCTGAAGGTCCATACCATCCGTTCAATGCGTAGTTGCGTTTTATGCATGTGCCAAAAAGTAGAATCAAGGTAATTGTATGTGGCAAGTTACAGAACAAAACGCAAAGAACGTGTAGACGCATGGGATGGATAAAGTAGGTTTACTTTCTACTTTTGTAACCGTCGCATGCATCATGCTCTCTTTTATAGCCAAATGTTCGTGTGGTGAATTTAAATATTCTCTCTTTTTGCATTAAAACAACAAAAATACTTGCGCATAAGACGTATTGCATGTAACTTGAATTTAGAATCGGAGAGAACGTACAGAAACGCATACAACGCATATGCAAAGAACGGATGGTATGGACTTTCAGCTTAATTCACACTGACTGCCTCTCGCACAGAGTCCCTCCCTCCTTCAGGGTGACCGATGACATTTTTCAAAAAGTGGCACCAAATAGGGGATTTATCAAAAAAAAAGGGGCAAAATTAAAAAAAAAACGAGAAAACTGCACTAAACTTTTTATTTTTAATGTATTTTCATATAACTCACCCTAAAAAAAGGGAGTCAAAAAGTGGCAAGGCAGTCGAAAAAGGGGAAACGCAGTCGAAAAAGTGGCAAATTGCCACTTTAGTCGGTCAAACGGTCACGCTGCCCTCCTTTTGTAGTACAGGGAGCGGTTGTAGAATTTTCGCTAGATCGCGTAATGACATGTGTGTAATTAGTAAATCCAAACTGTATTACTGCATAACGATGTTGGTAGCAAAGTGATCAAACAGTCTTCTAACACAATAGATCGGCCGTTATTTTGAATTTCAGAGCACTGTGTAACTTCTTTTATTGCAATCTTATGTGTATGTGAGTACGTTAAGTTCTTTAGCTAAATACTTCTAGATTATGCTTTGCATTGACCCTGTAGGAAAATTTTCGCGCAACACTTGCATTAGCCCTGTTGGAGTATTTTTGTATAACGCAGCATTAACCTTGTCGACGGCCATTTCCGTAACAATAGCAGAGTTCTATGTTTGATGCAAATTGTCGTGCATAAGTGCAAAAGCAAAATATCGTAGCTTTTCTTTCAAATCCAACAATAAAATATACACACAATCCAAAAAAAGCTACGATATTTTGCATTTGCACTTGCGCACGACAATTTGCATCAAACATCGAACTCCGCTAATATGTTAAAAAATAAAATTACTTTTTTACTTTTTTGCTGCCTTTAATTAATATCGAAATTAGTTCGATATTCTTTCACTTTTGATATTGCTAGCGAAACTTCGAGATCGAATGTTTTTTGGGACAAAACTGAGCGACAGGTGAACTTTTTTCGATTTATTTTCGAAAACGGTATCAATAACTATCGTCGAATCGATACAATAACTATAGTCTTGGTTAAGTGGGTGACATACACACACACACATACATATGTATTTGTGACGTAAAAAATACTCCATCAATTTATTTCTTTTATTTGCATGTGCATGTGCAGTAGATCCCCGGTTATAAATATGTATGTATTTATGTAGCTATATGAAAGCACATGAGAGCTTTTTGCAAATTTTAGTGTTCAACAGATTTGTTTATGAATCATTATCACGTTTGGATAAAGAATATTCGCACAAGCTGGAATATGGCAGATGGTTGGTTGCATTCAATATCAATGAACCTTAAATTCACACAACAGTTATACTTATTTATGTACATAAGTATGTGTTTTTAAGGTGAAGAACCTTAAATTTAAATAATTAGGTCATTTTCCATATAGAATGAAATCTAAAGATGTTCTCGAAATTGTATACGATATCGGTCAGAAAAGAACATTTCGCGGTCACAATTCGCAAAACTAAAAAGAAGTAACGACGGCACTGCTCTTTTGCGTGAAAAGTTTCTTGAAGTGTTATTTCTCGAATAGACGATCACAGTAGTACACCGAGATCTTGTGATTTAACACCTTTAGACGTTTTTCTTTGATGTGAAAGATATATGATTAAAGACAAGCCTCAAATGTACGAACTAGTGATGGAAAATTTCATGAAAAGTATATGGTCGGTCGGACAGTCTTTTGGCTGATATAAAAGTGTATTTAATCAGGTGGCAGCACAAAAAGCCTGATTGTCACAAGCTGTTTTGTTTTTCAAATCTATTCACAAATTCAAGTGAAGTCTCTCTTGAGCGGACACTGAAGAGGTCGTTGAAATATGTCCGTACAAGGGGGTTGACCAGTCGAGAGTAAACTAAAAATTTAGAACAGTAAAATTTTCCTAGTTCTTATTTAAAAATACTTTAATTAAAAAATAAAAATATAAACATTCCAATTTTCTCAACAACAACAACCAGCCATCAGTCTTTGTTCAAAGGGGGTCTCCGCTTAACGGAAGTGTCCGTAATGGGAGACTCCACTGTACATACATATACGAGTATGTTCGTTTTTTTTTAAATAAGCAATTTAAATAAGGAACTTTTAAAAAATAAAACAAAATAAATTAACTATTATAATTTAATTCTCTAGGGGTCTACTCTGTATTTCGAAACGAATGAAAATGCTTTCGAACTTGCATGTTATTAACATTACAATTCGAATGCAATTGCTTTCGTTTCGAATTACAGATCAACATCGACTGAAATGAGATCATCTGATATGTATTCGTCTTGAAAATCTATATTAGGAATTAACCCTTTTTGGTTTACATTTTCCTCAGTAGCAGTCAATCTAATGATAATGAAGTGAGAAGTTCTGACAATTAAATTACATTTTAATTCCCGTCGCAAAATGGAACACGTTTTCTGTAATGATCGGAAAATTGTCAATCCTTTCTAATACGGGATTTACACTATGACTTTTTACTGTGACTTTTCTAGAGTTTATTGACAAACGGGGTACAAAGGCAATCAAAGGGGTAGCAACACAAAAGAGAATTGAAGAAAAATGCAGGGGAAAAAGTCATCGTGTAAATCCCGTATAAGCAGTAAATTTACTTTCGATACTGAGCATTTGTGTTCTAAAGTTTCAGACAAGTGGGATATTTTAAGCAAAAAAAAAAAAAATACTAGGAAACTAAACAAACATTTGCGGTTTATTATATTTTTATATCAATAATGTTTGTGAATGATGCAATCTGGTGCATAATTTTATTAGTATTAATTTTTATTCACGAGTATAACATTGCTCATAAGGTTATCTTGGGAAATATAATTATATATACTAGTGCTATAATTGTAAACAACACTGTTTACACATGAACAAATGCTGTTAACAATAGGTATTTCTCTTTTTAGAAAATTTTATTTATCAGGAAGTTATTAAACGATTGATGAAAATTTAACTTACATAATTATCAAAATACATTTCGATTTGCAAAAAAGTAATTTTTATTTTATTTAAAATATGTATGTAGGTTAAACAATTCATTGAGCCGTTAAATTGATTATTTATTTGAAAACATTCATTAACTTTTAAACAAATATTACGAACTTATGTATCTATTTATTATCTATCATTCGTTATTTAATTGTTAATTTTTTTTAATTAGTCATGATTGAACGCAAAATATGTACATATTTATATGCAAAAGCAAAAAGCATTTAACTAAACATTAGAAAACAAAAGTAAAAGTCTATTTAGTGTTCATTGCCAAATTATAAAAAAAAATTTAACAATTAAATATTAATTTTAACTGCTTTAAGGAAAATAAGTATATAGTATGTATAGTACTTTTTTGTAAACACACATATCGCTCATTTACTCAAAAAACGTCATAACTCAAATTTTGAGTTAATGATGCCGAATTAATCCTCATATCGTTCTTCATATTGTATAAAAATTTCATACAAATATCTTGTTTACTCAACTTTTGAAAGCAAAATAAAATTGTCTGTTTATATCGTGCCTTATTTTCGATTTTATCGTAAGCGACATGTTATCGAAAACAGACTTTTTTATTAAAAATAAAATCTTATGGGTCTACCCATAGTTAAGAATTATCAAAGTGGCAAAATTTTTGATAACTTTTAAGATACGGGCTGTAAAATTTTATCGTAAGCGACAGTTTACGTATGTTAAACAAATTTTAATATTATAAAAAAAAACTTCTCTTGAAAAATTTAATTTTTGTCGCTTACGATAAAATCGAAAATAAGGCTCGATATACTGTTTTTAAAAACATTTTATTAATAATTTACTTTTTATTAATAATTTACTTTTTATTAATAATTTACTTAAACTTCCAGCTAACTGCTTTTATTATGATCAGTACTGTGTGATCAGATAATGCTTTTTATCTGAATAAACTTTCGTAACATTATCTAATCTAATATACAATTGCAATTTTCATGTTTCATTTGAATTTTATTGCATTATTCCTTCAAAATTCTTAAAAAAATAATACCTAGACATTAAAACATTTGACTGTTATCATTGTACGTGCTGTATTAGACACATTGATAAAATAATTTGTATACTTTAACACCTGAGAACTTACGAACGAGTATGTTTGAATCATAAATAATTAGGGGATTCAAACGGTAGTCTAATGTTTTAAAATTGAAAGAAAAAAAAAACATTATATTAAAATACATTAAAACTCTATGACACTTAAGACTACCGTTTGAATTCCCCAAATATGCATACACATACATACATGTAGACAACAAGAGTGAGTTGAAAAAAATTTGTGCCAGTTACCTTTTAGGATGATAGAATTTCAATGATGATTCCAAAAATTAATTTCCAAAAAAGCTTGAACTACATATACAATTTTAATTGTTCTTTCTTATTGTTTGGGAAAAATTGATGATTTCGGAGGGGTGAGTATTTTCGATGTCAGAAGCCGTACCTAAAAATTAGTTTAAAGTCATCAAGGATAGAATTGAAGGTGATCAGAACCATTGACTAAATGGGCTGCATTTGAAGGCATGGCAGAATAAATTAAAAAAATATTTTTTGCATTTTCGGAATCGCCATTGAAATATCTTAGGGGGTGACTTGCACACCTTTTGTTTGGGATGGGAATCGTGCCGGTCTAATAGACATACATCTACATTAGAGCGTCTCGCCTAATAGGCAACAAAAAAAGTACCCCGTACACCAGCGAATATAAAGTATTGTTCCAAGGACATTTAAAAAAAAAAATGTTGTTTTTTTTTGCCGAACGTAGGGGTCGCTCTTAGGTCCATTGACCTAAAGTGTACCATTCTAGTACTTACCACCCAAATCTCATTTCCTACTATCCTAATGTGACACCCTAATGTTAGAAATTTATAGCTCGCGAAAAATTATAAAACTTTTGCTAAGAAAGTATTTCGATAATTACAGCACAACTATTTAAAAAATGCTTTTATAAATTAATTGTTGCAGACCGTAGGGGTCACCTTTTTAAGTTTGTCATAGCTTCACTATTTACGTTCAGATATTAAACTTTATAATACCTCTTTTACACACGGAAAGTTTACTTTGCAAAGTCTTAATTCAGCTGGGAGAAAGACAGAAAGAGAAAGTATTCTTAGCTCTGTCTTTCACACAGCTGAATTAAGACTTTGCAAAGTAAACTTTCCGTGTGGAAAAGGGGTGTAATTAAAGTATAATATTCGATGAGTTTATCTGTGGCAAACCAATTTTTTTTAATTCCAAAGTCTCTATATCAAACTTTAAGATCGGACTGTAAATATGGAAGATATAACGAAAAAACTAAAAAAGCGACCCCTACGTTCGGCAAAAAAAAAACAAAAAAAATTTTTTTAATGTCCTTGGAACAATACTTTTTATTCGCTGGTGTACGGAGAACTTTTTTTCTGATAGGGTCTAATGTGCATATTGCTCCGTTGTTTCAACCTAAAGAAAAAACTTGGCTGGATTTTTTCAAAATGCTTCGAATTATGTACTTCGAGTTATAATGCTAAAAAAATTTTTGAATAGAGAAAGGAGGCAATTTGGAACATTTTTTCTTCAATAACTTCAACAGTTAGTTTTTTAACTTCCCACTATATGAAGTTACTCAGTTTAACCCAATTTTCGAAAATACAGATTTCACAATATTTCGATCTTTTGGGTTCTGGGAGTAGATTCTGACTATTTTCGCGATGATATCCGTATATATGTATATACATACTTATGTATGTGTGTGTGTGTGAAAATAACTTAAGAACGGATCAACGTATCGGAAACAAATTTACCGTATTCGAACATTTTTGATAATAAAATTGTTACCAAACTATTTTTTTAACAAATTTTAAATTACAAGCCGAAGCTCGATTGCTGCCGATTTCACGAAAAATTTCGAAACAAAAAAATCAAGAAAGCCGACTGCGACCAACTTTGAACCTTTAAATATCATAAATGTTCATTCCAAATGAAAAGTCATAAGAGAAACCTAAAGATGATTTTAAAATTTGTCGAATGACATATTTCGAATGTTTATCGAATGATACCCATTTTGATATAGTTCACCGAATTTTTATTTTTTCGTATTTACTTGGCCGCCATATTGAATTTTGACAACTGACATATCTTTAGTGACACTCTCAGAATTAAGACAAATCGATTGAAGTAAAGGTAGAGGTCCATAGCTCGCTTTTTGCGCGTTATGCTTTCTATGCATCTGTCAAAAAAGTAGAATCAATGTAATAGTATGTGACAAGTTACATTGCAAAAAGCGCAGAACGCATAGGTGCGTTCAAAGCAAAAAGTAGGTCTACTTTATACTTTTGTACGCGTTACAAGCACCATGAAAGAAAGTCAGCTGTTCTTGAAAGCTAAAGATGTTAAATAATACTTTATTTCTTACGTTATCGATAAATATTATTTTGCCGTGGATAATTTTTTTCTTTTTTTTTTTAATAAAAAAAAATTTCTTTGTAAAAAAACTTGTTTAATAAAATATGTGAATATTTTCATTAATGCGATGTATTTTAATTAACTTTTCACCACACTTTGCTCAGTAACAAATTTTCCATATTAGTTATCGATTACTTTTACGTACTGAGTGTCATCTCCGCTAAATCTGTATTATTTACTTTGTGTGCATTACATATTTTTAAACAATAAAATGGAAGAAAATTTAATAAATTAAATATACAAACTCGACTAACTCCACAAATTATTTTAAAAACTCGATTTCACTCTCCATTCTTTCTTTATAAGTATTTATAAACAAACGCACACAGCTGATCAAAGCAAAAATAAAATGGCGCATGAAAAGCAGTGCATGTAACTCAACGCGAACAAAGTATAGAATGAAACAAGGGGATGAAACGCGTGCAAAGCATAACGCGCAAAAAGAGCTATGGACCTCTACCTTAAGAATTATCAAAAGCGGTCCGCGCGTTCGGTTTATATAGTGCCGCAAAAGAACACACATACATACATATATACTTATATAGACTGATAAACACAATACCGTTCTTTGCTTTCAGCAGTCGGGTAAAAATCCTTTTTCTTTTCGAATAACTTCAAAACTCTTCGTCAAATAAAACTGATTTTTATCTGTAGCAGAAATGGGCTGCAAAGTCAACCGATTCCCATATGAATTTTTTTTTTTTGAGTTATGACTATATTGCAAATAAGTAGCGATATATGTACATATATATGTACATATGTACTAGTATATATGTATATATGTACGACTATGTGCATAAATACACCCTACGGGAAAACTCAGAAGACCTTCTTACTTCAGGTCTTATTAAAGGCCTGCTTAGGAATTTGTTTGATTTAATTACAAATACATATTCCACACCACCTTCTTTCTATGAGAAGAGAGAAGAGAAGGAGTCAAATTTTTGTTTGGTTTTTTACCAAAGCAAAATCCATTAATTTGAAGGCCTTTCAGAATCTCTGGCAAAAGAAGCGAGAGCGAAACACCTTCCCCTCAATGACAACAAGTGTAAAAAAATATGAGCGAGCAGGCCTTGTACACAGGGTGGCCGATGACATTTTTAAAAAAGTGGCACCAAATAGGGGATTTATCAAAAAAAGGGGCAAAATTAAAACAAACTAGAAAACTACACTAAACTTTTTATTTTTAATGTATTTTCATATAACTCACACTAAAAAAAAGGGGGACAAAAAGTGGCAAGGCAGTCGAAAAAGTGGCAATTTGCCACTTTAGTCGGTCAAACGGTCACCCTGCCTGTACATCCAAAAGAAGTAGTATAGGGAACTTCTAGAAGGCATTATTACTCCTTATTTTTCCCGCTGGTCATGTATACATATGTACATTCATGCAAATTTATGTACATATTTTGTGAAGTTAATAGAGAATGAAAGTCTAATAAAGTATGTAATTGTTATGTGCATTTCATTATTTAGCATCGAATATTAAACGATAAAGATTTTGTTTTTAAAAAGTTTTAAGGTCAATGATTGAGTTATCCGATAGCAATTTTAAGATAACCACAATAAAATAATCTTTTAGTCGAGTAGCAAAAGTAATACGTAATTGTTTTTCAGCTACACATAGAAAATACCCTATAATCGACAATATGGAAATCTTTGAAAGCATTTGTTCATTTAGATAGACTTGCTATTAAAAAAAATAAAAATTATTAGTAGAAAAAAATAAATATTAATTCTATCAACTTAAAAATATCTTTACTTAAATTCAGTTCAAAGTTGCGTTAAATTTAGCGATCTAAAAAGTTTTTGACAACCCTGGCCTTAGCACTTAATCTATTTAATTTAACAATTCTGTATTATTTTATCTGCAGTAATAAACCTAAGTATTTGATAATTAAATTAAAGCACTTGACTGATGTGGGAGATATAAAAGTTTCTTAGAAAAATTATCATGAAAGATAATTAGTTAGTTTATCTTTGTTTTTAAGAGAAAGAAAGTTACTCGTATTTATGTATGTATGTATTTACGCTTTCCCAATATGATTTAGACGTGAAGTAACTCTACACTTTTGTAGCTGCCTTCCATAAATTATAAAGTCGTGCTTTAATATTTCTTTATTTGTTTTTAAACAAATCTAATCGAAGGAAACAAGCAAGCAACTAGTTTTTTTTTCAAAACATTTTCTAAAACGTTTGCATACGAGTAATTTTTGTTATTTACATATATACCAACATGGCTCTATAATTCAATATAGATATAAAACTTCTTCTTAGCAGCATACTGTTCCATGGAGAAGTATTATTACTATTAATCTTGTTTGTACTTATCGTTTCATGTCATCGTTGCCAAAAATTAAAACGAAATAAAAATAAAAACCACAAAACTAAAATTTAATCTTGTGTTGCATTGCACAGTAGGGCCTTTTATCCAAAAATGATAATAAATATGCACCTCCTTTATAAAAAATTTGGGTTTGTTTGTAGCTTGGTACACCGATCTTTTCCAATAAAAAGCGTTATAAGTAGTGGTTTTTACACCTTTATTTGACAACAGTATTTCTTTTTTTTACAGCTGACAGTCATAATTGAGTACAGTGGACCCTCTCTTGAGCGGAAACTGAAAGGTCCTTTGAAATATGTCCGTACAAGTGGGTTGTGCGGTCAAGAGAAAACTAAAAATTTAGATCAGTAAATTTTCCTATGATGAAAAATTTAAAAGTATAAACAATCCAATTGGATTGCACAAAGGGATCATCGTGTTGGATCCAAGTGAGCTGGACCGCTAGATTTCATTTATTTCGCCCAGCAGCCTGCTAACCTAATTGGGCCAACAACAATAACCAGCTAACAGGGGGACACCCCCCTTAACGGAAGTGTCCGTAATGGGAGAAATTCACTGTATATTGCACACCACATTCAGCAAGTTATTGGTGAAATATGGCCACAATTGCTAGAGAAAGTGTATGAAAACAATGACATAACATGGATAAATACTTTCATAATATGAAGACTGACAAATATAATATGTATATTGGACTGTAAAAAATTTATTTTACTCCTTGAGTATTTTCCGTTTTGGACATAAAATTAATTCTTGTGCAGCAGGTTTTCATAAAAATTTACATATATTTGCTCTTAATTATGAAAGTAGATTACATTTGAACAAACTAAAAAATATTTTTAGTTAATTTTAATTATTATTCGAACTCCATTTGTTTCTATATTTGTGATTTGAACGGGCTAAAGTTCGTATCGCTTTTTAAGCCTTAAAAAGCGATACGAACTTTAGCCCGTTCAAATCACAAATATAAAAAATATTTTTTTTTTCATAGTTAAGGGCATATACATATATGAAAGTTGTGGCAATTTCTTAGGATATATTATAAAAATTTATTTACATTAACTTTTATTTAAATTTTTATGCATATTGCGAAAAGTTTTCCCGTACTTTTATTTTAATTTTGTTAGAAACAACTAAACTTTCTTTAAAAAATTTGCAATTTCAAAAAATTATGAAAATTTTCATGTTATGAAATTTTCTTTAATTCTCTTCAAAACTTTCATTCGTGTCCACTTCCAAGTGATATTCTATTTTTTCCATGTTTATGATAAGGCGAAATCATATCAGGCTCTCAGATTTCAACACACATTTTGCAATAAATCTTTTTGACACACCAAGCAAGACAAATTTATATAAATTATACTTTAAATGTCAAAAAAATGTACTGAAAAATGTATGTTACCATCCAACGTATATTTAAATTACAAGCGGCGAAAATTGTCACCTGATCCCTTGCGACCACCTAGTATGGAAACGCCCTGATATCAAGTATGAATTTTTCAAAGCGAATTGAGCGAGTTTGCCTTACGCTGCAGCCACACGTTCAATAAATGGCTTTCAATTTCTAGTTAATTTTAATTATTATTCGAACTCCATTTGTTTCTATATTTGTGATTTGAACGGGCTAAAGTTCGTATCGCTTTTTAAGCCAAATTACATGTGATAATTATTAATGAACAAATAACACCAAAGTCTGTGGTAAATATTCTGACTAACAACACATAGTTGAACGGAACAGCCAGCCGTTTTCGAAGGCCACTAAACCTTCATCATCAGCGTTCTTTTGTGTTTGGTCCACTGTGTGTGGTGTCAGTTGATGTAGATTTCTGCTTTATATACTTAGCATTTTATTGCAAATGGAATATGTGAATTGTTTTGACTCATCGTATTTCAATTTGCTGAAAGCTTTTTTGTATTGTAAGCTCAATTTTACCATCACTATATTTACAACAGTCTTACCATTGTCGTTTTTGTTCTTTTTACTAATTATACACATGTTACTTAATTTGCTTATTTTTTGTTCTACTTAAGACAAACTTTTTTGGTTTGTTACTATTAAGTATATTTTTATTTAATTTTTGTCACAGGCTTTCAATTTCATTACACATATTATGTGTTAAAATTCCATGAAATTGGGATCTGTGACACAAATTGATAGTCAATTTCATTTTTTAAATGCCACCCATGAAGAAACAACTCAAATTTGTAGCTTCAATCAATGTGTGCTGTTACGATATTGCCATATAAATGGATGAGTGAATTTGAAATCAATATAGTGTTCAATTTAAAAAGTTTGGTTGTGTTAGTGAAAAAAGTGTGAGTGCATTGCAAATTTAATGGAATTGAAAGTCAAAAATTGAACGTGTGGCCCCCAAATTAAACAAAAAAAAAAAAAAAAAAAAAAAAGCAAATTAAAAATGTGTGGTAAAATTTATAAAAAAATCAAAACAAAAAATCATAATGAGAACTTCGAATTAGAAAACAAAAGTGAATTTTCAAGTGCATGATAAAAGTGTGCACCCCATTCCATTTTTCTGAAAGAAAAATTTCATAATTTGAACCGCCACTTAGTATATAAGTTTACGCGTCTTTAAGAAATTCCTAGGCGACCTAGTATTAAAATTCCAATCGCAGTGTGTGATCAAGCACTGCGGAATGTAGGGTGCATGCCGAAAGACTTTCAAAATTGGTCTTACATACACATACATGCATTAATGAAGCAAGTTGTGTACAAAATAATGTTTTTTAGCAAATACTAAAAATTCACGGCCATTAAAAGAGATTTTGACAAAAAAAAATATAAGATAATTTTGTAAACAATTTGTTTTTAAGTATTTAAAATATTTATAAAGTAAAATTAGTTTTTAAAAACCTCTACTAAAAAAATTAAATAAAGGTAAAAAAAAACGAATTCGTTCAACTTTTTTTACTGAAACAATTATTAGTCTGATCAAAAACAAAAATGTGTAAATATTTTCATACATTTAGAATAATTTAAGGTAGAAATTAGTATTTGAATATATAATTATCTTGAGTTCTTGCACTTTAATAAAAATAAATTAATTGATTGTATTATATTCAATCAGATTTCAGTTTCGTGCTCGTATGTTTGTATTATAAAAGTTTGTAAGTCATTAAGTTAAATGATATACATACATAGTGCCAAAACCGCTAAAATAGCTTAAACGACATAATTTTCGAACAACAGATTTTCCGAAAAATGTGTCGCTTAAGCTATTTTAGCGGTTATGGCTCGATATAACAAGTGTATACATATATTTCTTCTTCTTGAACATTAAAATATGCATTTAGATTTTTGAGAAAGTTACATACGAAATCTTTACTTTTAGTTTTATGTGCGAAAATGTATTCGGAATGCGAATCTTTGCATGAAATACGCCGAAAGCACAACTTCTGCTTTTTTGTATTGCACATTTTAACTGGAGTAATCCAATAAATGGTTTGGAAATTGTATATTTATTTTATTATTTATTTATCAAAAGGCCCCACTGTGCATATGTAATATGTAAGCGTGTGTACCAAAACGACAAAAACAAATACGATTAAAAGATTCACATACAAACTGGTACCCTTTTATTTTGGAATCAAATTGTGGAGATGCATTTCATTAGATCAAGTGCGAGCAGTTTTATTTTTGCAAGAAGAACTAAAGGGAGCATTTTCATTTTATTTATTAAAATAAAAAAGAAATTTAAAATATTTCCAAGCTTTATTAAGAAAACCATAACAAGGTTATATACATAAATAAATACTTTTAAAAGTTTTGTGATTTACTAACAAAAACAAACAAACAAAAAAATGGGGAAACCCAGTCTCAGTTTCTTTGTTTAAAGTGTTTTACTAATAATTAAAAGCTCAGACACAAGCAAAATCAAATTCTAAGAACATTAAGTATTTGTAAAAAAAATTATTGCTTTTGTAAAAATAATTTTTAAATAATACGCAAAGTGAAATCTTAAAAAAAATGTTATACATTTTATACAAAAAAGCAACTCAAGTTTAAGCTGATATAATTTCCGTATTGCACGAACAATAAAAACTTAATTTATGTATAGATATGGACGATTGATTAAAATCTGCCAAATTACTGTAACTGATCTTAATTTTGTGTTTGTTAATTAATTATACGAGTACATGAGTTATTTGTTAAGTTTATTAAAGCATTTAATGGAAATGTGAATGAGAATTTAGATGTGTTACAATGTACATTTTGTGCAGGTGCTTCAAAAAAAAAATCATTAATTTTATTAAAAAGAAGCATTTAATTTCTTTTCTTTTTTTTGTCGCGTTTAATTCCAGCACACGATTTTTCTAAGAGTGCAAAGTACTTTTCCAAAAAATTCATGCTTGAACGTTATATTTTCTAAAAATCCCTTCTTAATGGTTCAACTAATTCTCTACTAGAAACATATCGCTCATTTACTTCAATTACATCATAACTCAAAAAAAATGTTTGACAGAGAACGCATATAAAATTTGCAATTTACACACAACATAATGAGAAAGCAATATATAATTTTTGGCTGAATATTGAATATAGATGTTTGTATGAAATTTTTTTCAGATTAATTCTGCATTATTAACACAAAAATAGAATTTTTTGACTTAGGACGTTGTTGCAGTAAATGAGCGATATGTATACGCCAAATTTCCTATCTGTACATATCTCTCTTTTGCTTCCAAAACGTCATAACTCAAAAAATTAAATTTTTTATTTAATAATACAGAATTAATCCACAAATATAATGGTCATTAACAGCTTAAAAATTGCATATTTTGAGTTATGCCGTTGTTGAAGTTAATTATACATACATATGTACATTACAGTGGCCGTTAATTGTATGGAGACTTTTTTTGGATTTCTTCTACTCTCACCCCCCAAATCAGTTCAGTTTTGTGCAAACAAAATACAAAAAAATTTCATACCGATAAGTTGCGTTTTAGGGGGTGCGTCCTTCAAGCCCATTTTTCAATGTAATTTTTTGCATATGACTATCTTTTTAAAAAATCATTTTACAAGAATATGTCATATAGCAATAATTAAGCTCTTCAAGTCAACAAGATAAGTTTCAAATTAATATTTCAGAAAATAATGACAAACAAAATTCCAACAATTTTATGTAACAAAATTATATTTATATTGAATTTTTTTATTTTAAGCATGTACAACAAGAGCTTACATATATTAAATTATTTCATACATATACATTTAGTCAAAATAAAACTAAACAAAAAAAATGAATATATGGGCTTGAGGGCCTAAAACACAACTTATCGGTATGAATTTTTTTTTTATTTTTTTACATCAAACTGAACCAATTTTTGGCGTGAGAGTGGAAGAAAAGAAAAGTCCGTCAGTCACTCAAATTATTATTCTTTCAAAATTGTATCGATCCTTATTTTCGATTTTATCGTAAGCGACAAAAACTAAATTTTTCAGAAGGTTTTTTTTTAAATATTCAAATATGTTTTTGTACATAAATTGTCGCTTACGATAAAATTTCGCAGCCCGTATATTAAAAGTTATCAAAAATTTTTTAATTTTCACAATTCTAAACTATGGGTGTAGGCTCATAAAATTTTAATTTCAATAAAAAAGTATATTTTCGATAACATGTCGCTTACGATAAAATCGAAAATAAGGCTCGGTATATCTCTCATTTATTTCAAAAACGTCATAAACCACAATATTAAATTTTATAGTTAATAATGCAGAAATAATACTAATAATTTTATTCACATTGTGTAAAACTTCATAAAAATATCTGGAGAAAAAATAAAATTTTCTTTTTCCTATAAGTTTGAAAACTTTGAACTCACTTTCTGTAAAACTAGTTTCTTTGAGTTATGATGTTGTTGAAGTAAATGGGCAATATGTATAATGTACATATATAAATGCACGATAAATGAACTGTTCATGTCCATATTTATGTAATTTTTATTTAAAAAAGGGGCGTTTTTGCAAAGATTGGTGATTCAATTACTTAATGGGAAAATAATGACGCAAATCACAAAACAAAATTGTATGTAGTTTGTGTCTTATACCACTTATCAAAATTATTTGAAACTTATTATATCAGCTAAAGGATATATCGAGCCATAACCGCCAAAAAAAGCTTAACCGACACATTTTTTGGGCCTCGTTTTTTTTTGCGAAAATCGATTATTTACGACCGCAAATTGTCGATTTTTGGTAAAAAAAATTAAGTTCGAATATTATGCGGCTTACGTCCATATGGTACTTGCAGATCTGAAGAAAAAGTAGAGGCTTGGAAAAAAGTCGAGTGCTTTTTTAATGCAAACCATATGATCTGTAAGTAACAAAACTATATGGCCTGTATTGGTAGTTTAAACGCCCAATTTTATGCGTTTACAGATGTTTAAATACTATATTGATTTATAGGTTTGCTAGTTTAAACACATTTTAAACCAAAAATAGAAATTAACTTGCACTGATTTATTAGCCACAAATCACAAAAATAATATAAAAAAAGGCTTTATGGAAAAAAATTTTGTTATAAATTTTGGAATCTGTTTTATTATATTTTCAGCTTTTCGAGTAAGTAATCTTTTTTTAAATTTTCCACATTCTTATTGTTGTAAGGTCAGTCTTTAATACAATATTTAAACAAAATATATGTATTTAATATTATATCACATAAAAATACATATGTACTTTCTGCACGTTTTCGTTATCATTGTCATTTAAACACCATTCACTCATCAACAGCTTAAAAGTCAAAAGTATTTAGTTAAATTAAAAAAAAGTTAAGGAAAACATTCATATGAGACTACGCCCATTCTTATATGTAAGTATATGTACTCGTATGTATGTACCCTAACTACCCTACCCTACGTTCAGTTATCAAGTTATTCGATAATACAATGGCCGTTAGTTGTATGGAGAATTTTTTTTTTGTTGATTTCTCTTATTCTCAACCCCCAAATCGGTTCAGTTTTAGGTAAAAAAAAAATACAAAAAATTTCATAGTGATAAGTTGTGTTTTAGGGGGTGCGTCCGGCCCTCAAACAAACAAACAAACTTCATGGTTAGGATATGAAAAATGTCCAATACTTATGTCTTAAAGAGATTCCATGATCAGGTTTTCTAATTTATTCAAAACTATGAAGAAGTCTGTTCACTGCCAGAAAGAAAGTCAACTTCCAATTAGGGCTGTCAGATATGGCGATTTCTCGCCAAATGTGGAGATTTTTCAACTTTTTTGGAATCCAATTTTTTGGTTTGGCGACATGGCGATTTTTCTGGCAATAAACAAATTTGTTGGCGATTATTGTGGCTGTTTTTAACAAAATTGAAATTCAAAATTTCTGTAATTCAGGAAAATTAGTTTGTTGAAGGAGTAGTTTCAAAAATAAATCCTACCAAAACTCGTTTGCAAGTAATTAAAACAATTTGATTTTGATGATTTTTCTTAAATTAATTATAGTCATTAATGCGTTTTGAATTTGGATGAGAATAATTTAAAAGAAAAAATTTTTAGCGATTTTATTTCTAGTTTTTGGCGATTTTCTGCTGATAAATATTGTTCATATTAATCATTTTATAAAAATTTATATTAAAAAAAGTGTTATATAAAAACAAATGTATTATCAAATATATAGTAAGAAAAACTACATAAAACTGATTTTTGGCCACTTTTGGCGATTTTTGAAGCCAATTTGGCGAAATAGGTCGGAAGAAATCTGACAACCCTGACTCCAATACTTTCCCGCAAAATATTAGAGCAACAATCCTTGTACCTCTAGAGATACCCCCTTCAAAAAATCTAAGCACAAACAAAAAATAATTTTTTTGCCACAAATCTGCCTCTACCACCAGAAGACACTTTCAATAATAAAAAGAAAAGGAATTATCTAGATTATACTTGAATGCCTGCGTGAAGAAGGCAGCCACGTAAACCAACCAACCAGACACTTTCATCAATAAATAAAAAAAGATAAAAAGATAAAAATTACACTTCAAAAGCAATAAGAAATTTAAGTACATGATATACTACTTATTTAGTTAAAAAAATATGTATTTACCAATTTGTTCAATAAGAAACAAAAGACATACCAAAAATAGCAACAAATACAAAATTGCAATTCGACATGGACTTAATGGAACGATTAGAAAACAAAAGTTTGCAGTTGTATTAAAATTAACCGAAGTAAAACAACATCAAAAATTTTCAAGTGACAATAGTTTAATAAATAGCACAAGTTCGGCACGCAAGATCATTTGAAAATTATTTATTGGCTTTTAGTTTACGAAGTTATTCTATACTCTCTAAAATCAACATGACCTCTAAATTGGAAGCGAGTGAATCGCGGGAATCGAGTCCAATTCTTGAACGTATAGAATTTATTCTTAATATTATAAATCAAATGTGCATAGGTTTTGTTACCATCTATATAAGCTGGATGTATTTGCGCACAGGACTAGCAGGCACGGCCTTGCATGCCTGGCTGGCAACGATTGGGGTAAGAGATGAAGTGAGATAAATGTTATTTGTCAATTTATAAAAAAGTTTATAAAAAAAGTATTTTGCTATACATCAACCCCAGAACTAAATAAAAAATCTATGTGTTGTTTTACGGTTTTTATAAAACGAATAGTTTTCGTTCTACAGTTTGTATTGAAAACAACAATGAAATACGAAATTTTGTTTTTTTTATTATAAATTGTCGAACGAAAATTCTCGTTTGTTTTATAAAAAGACATAGCTATTCGTATTTATTTTAACTCCTGCTTAAATAAAATTAATACAAATAATGCAAAAGTTCAATTCTTCAATCAGTTGTTGCCTTTATATTAGAGATGGACGCGTGTCGAATTTTTCCAACACGACACGAACACGAATACCAAGACGCTCAACACGTAGGAAACACGCATGCGAAAAATTTCGTCAACACGATACTGCACAACACGCACGAAATATTATTGGTATGGTATTCAAGATCAGAAAATTTAATTGATTTTTTTCAAGAGTCGCTTTTCAAAATGTGGCACCGAGTTGTCATTGCCAGCTGATACTATCTGCCATCACAGCTGATACTATCGATTTACGTACAGAACTATAAACTTCAGAGGCCCATGCAATATCAACAAATATGTTGGTGTTGTGTGTTTGACGATAGAAAATATTAAATTTTTTCTCTACTGGAAATCTATTCATACACATTTTACATCTAAAATCGTTTCGTGTTTTTCGTTTTAATTTTTCTTAACACGAAACGAACCGAACACGCACGAAATCAGATTTTTTGTCACGAACAATCTTTTTGAGTCGTGTGTGTTTGTGTCACGAAAAAAAAGACACGCGCCCATGTCTAGTTTATATTTCAGCAAAATTTAGTACTTACGAGATCTCGGGCAAAGTAAAAATAAAAAACAAAGGTCACTAGTTTTTGTCAAAATCTACTTAAAATATATTATAACTTTGTTTTCTTTTCAAATATCTACTAAAAAGCCAGCATGTGTATATAAAAAGGTTTGTGAATTAGCTACATTGTCAATGGTTTTTGTTTTGGATACGAAATCTTTATATATGTAAAAAAAACTTGATGTAAACGGTACATATATATTTTTATAAAGATTTTAATTGAAATCTGCTAGCTTTAGTCCAGGTGTCCTATTACGAGAATTTTTTATTGGTCTTCGATAAACCGGCAGTAATTATTTGAATAAAAAGTTATTTATTTTAATTAACCATGAGTCCTACATGAAAACGAATTAAAACCATTTATTTATAGTGCGTTAAGTACGTCTAATTTCTAAATGTATTTCGTTGCTGCTAAGCAAAAAAAATAAATTTAAAAGCTTTTCTTTGAGCCTCATTATGTTTATGTACGTAATTCTCATTAACATTTTGAGAGTTTTTATATAAACATACAAACTTTTTTTTGGGTTATTTTAAGAATTTTTTGGTTAAAGTCTAGTTCCTTAAGCAGGCACGAAATGCATAGATACATGCTTAACTAACAACAAACAAAAATTCTTCACATTTGTATATGTAAATAAATATATGTACATATATCGTGCCAAAATCCCTGGTAAATATTTTCAATAATATAATTTTCAATTATATTTAATTTCATAAAATAATTATTTTCAGTTCTCGTTCCTTATGGCCGAAGCTATAATGTGTCATTACAATCAAAACGCACTCACCTTTAAATACCGAAGAAATACTAAGACCCTTATACACTGGGTGCTGCAAGTTTTGGGTGGCGGTATTGGTATTGTTGCCGTCTTAATCCAGTGTGTTCACGATAAGTTTAACTTATTCAACGCCCATGCAAAATTAGGTTAAATTTGTAACATTTTATGTTAAATTGTTATTAATATTTTTTTTGCTCTTGCAGGTTTCGCAGCTTTTATTTTGTGCTGCATTAGCTTTGTTTCCGGTTTGTTGTCTTTATTCTCAACATCACTAAGAAGTTTATTAAGTCCTCTTTTAAATAAGACCTTCCACACGATATTGGGTATAGCAACATTTACTGTAGCTCTATGTGCCCAGTATTATGGTTATGAGACCGGCCTGTTTACTCATAATGTGCCATCGCCTGATTTTATTGTATTGATGAAATGTTTAACTTTGATTTCGCTGGTATTGTCGTGCTTGGGTCCCTTAAAGGCTTTATATTATAAAATATCGAATTTATTTTATGAATAAGTGGACAGATTTTGTTTATTATTAATCAAAGAACTTTATTTAATTCACATTTTGTATATTGATCATAATTATATAGATTTCAGTAGACTGAATTGTTAAGCTATAAAGAAAATAAAAAATTAATTAATTTTTTAATCGAATTCCTACATTTTTAATTATTTCAATTAATCAAATTCTTAAAATTTAATTGATGATGTTGTATTATTCAATTTACAAGAATGTGGTAAGATTTTGTAAAAATTGTTTTAAGTCTTGAAAATTCTTTCAGTGATCATTTTATATATTTCAAAAAAAAAATCGTTTCAAAACACTTTGTTCAAGTTTAGATGATGAAGTTTCTTTCTTTTTGAAAGTCTCACTTAGTTGGCGAGAAGGGAAAAAATTTCTGTAAGTATCATCTAAGCTGATACCTTCTCGGAAAATATTTTAAACAGGCGTTATATACATATGTACATATGTATGAAATTCGACAACTCCGCTTTTTATACAAAAAATTTCCATTATATATAATTTTCTGAAATTTATCATTAAGTAGCAAACTACATACAAGTGCACGTATTTATTTATGCTTGAGTGTAAGCTATTTTCTATTTTTAACAAGAACTCTAAAATTAAGAATCAATTTATAATAAATGAAGAATAGAAAAATATTAATGTTTGTTACAGAAGCAAATGTTTTAGGTTGTCATACATATGTACATACATATTGTTATTTGTTTTTGAGTTCCATAAAAAATGGGGAAAACCTTTTATCAATTTGTTTACAGATTAAATTGAGATAAAAGAAATTCCAAGAAAAATTTTTCTTTATTATTTATTTTATACAATATGCAGTTGAATATACACACATATCGCTCATTTATATGAAAAACGTAATAACTCATAAGATGTCACTTTAGCGTTGAAAAATCATAATAATTCGGCAAATCGTAGTTTGTTTGTCTTGTATATATAAAAAAATTCATACAAATAAAAAATATATATTTTTGGCTTGAGAGAGAAGAATATTTTTCATTGCATAGATTGATTTTGATTTTCTATAAAATTAGTTTATTTAGTTATGACTTTGTTGCAGCAAATGAGCGACATGTGCATACATAACGTAAGAAAATTCTAATAAAAATATGTACACCAATTGATTGAGCTTAGGCTGGGTTTACATCTGGCTTTTCATGTGTGCCATGTGCCCAAAAAAGCGTAACCACTAATTACTAATGAAGAACTGTTTGATTCAGACAGTTTCATACATACATAACTAAACTAATAGACAATTTTATAGAATCCAACATGATTGGAAATTCTATATATTTATGATTTGAACAGGCTAAAGTTCGTATCGCTTTTTAAGCCAAATTACATGTGATAATTATTAATGAACAAATAACACCAAAGTTAGTTGTAAATATTCTGACAACATATAGCTGAACGGAACTAGCCGTTTTCGAAGTCCACTAAACCTTCATCATCAGCGTTCTTCTGTGTTTGGTCCACAGTGTGTGGTGTCAGTTGATGTAGATTTCTGCTTTATATACGAAACTTTTTTGCAAATGGAATATGTGAATTGTTTTTGATTCATCGTATTTCAATTTGCTGAAAGATGTTTTGTAATGAAAGCTCACTTTACCATCTCTAAATTTACAACAGTCTTACCATTGTCTCAAAAATTTGTTTTTGTTTTCAATATAAAAAGACAAGCGAGAATTTTTACATGGCTTCTATAAACTGGCAGTAAATCAATAAATACATGTCTGAATCAAACAGTTTTTCATTAGTAAGTCCTAGTTTACACTATGCAAGTCTTATTGCTAAGCTGATTAGTTTGTTAGGAGAGAGAGAGACGAGGGGAAAAGAAACGTTTCTTTTCCCCTCGTTTCCCTCTTCTAACAAACTAATCATCTTAGCAATAAGACTTTCACAGTGTAAACTAGGACTAATTAGTGGTTACGCTTTCTTTGGCACATGGCACGCAGATGTAAACCCGGCCTTAGCAATACGTGTTTGTATATTTGTTTAGGGTTTGTCCAATATAAAATTTTCGTCATCATTTTGTTAATAATCTTAGTGAAATTAGTTCTGATAAATCAGTACAATGCAGTATGAGCGACTTAACTCTACTTTCAAAAAAAAATTGAGAGACCAATATAAAGTATTTTGGGTTTACTTGAATACTAGATTTTTGAATTACATTGTTATTCAAAAGAACGAGAATTTTAAAATTTATTCAAAATTATTCAAAATTATGAAAATTATGTCGCTTAAGCTATTTTGGTGTTTATGGCACGATATTTATAAACATACATATGTATTAGTGTCCTGCACAAGACCATTTATAATACCTTTCAAGACATGAGCGATTTTTCAAATGCTTTACTACAGCGAAATATTCTAAAACAAACGCTAACAACACTGTTGGCAAGACATTTGTTTCAGTTGTTTGTCTTGCCAACAGTGTTGTTTAGCGTTTGTTTTAGAATATTTCGCTGTAGTAAAGCATTTGAAAAATCTCTCATGTCTTGAAAGGTCTTATAAATGGTCTTTTGCAGGACACTAATATGTATGTATGTATGTATATGACTAATCAAATCATTTGTATAAAAACAGATATTACACTTTAGCAATTTTTGGTGTCAGGCTAAAATTATTTATAAACACTACAAAAGGCTTTTTTTAATTTACAGAAGATAATAAAAACTTGCACACACACAAACTTGGTATGAAATACATAAGCAGCACGTTTCAAAATCAAAATGCACGTCAATATTTTTGAACGGAAGGCACTTAAAATTCGGCACAGCTTTATATTGAACTTATCTCTGCACAGTGGGTATGGGAAACATATTATATATTATTGGAATAAAATAAAAGAAAGGATCAAAAAACCATTAGATTATAATTTAATTATATTTAAAAACACATATACAAAAAGCATGTACATAGTTGTTTTTCACTTGCTTTATCTTTTTATTACTGTAGTTAATTTTTTATTTTGTTTTTAAGAAAGATCTTAATATCTATAAAAATAAATAACAAAACTTATTAACATATTCGTTTGTGACAAATGTAGACGTATACATAGTACATAAATAACTTTAATTTAGATTGTTAAATTTTTCCCGGGAATTTTTTTGATGTGCTGATTAAAAAAACTAACAACGCAATTTTTTATAACAGACTACTTGCTAGGATGAAATTTTAAAGTATGTAATAAAAGTAGTCCCACGCCAACCCACCCACACATTATAATACCAAAGTATGTATATGTATTTGTGTATTTATGTACATACATAACCCACTTGAAGCGAAGAAATTTCGAAACATAATTGTTCGATATTTGTTCGCGAATTTAAAAAAAAAATTGGAATGTTCGCTAAAGCGAACTTCTCTCGATAGTTTCTCGAATATGTGACGATAGCCCAGTGGATGTATGCTAGTCTGTTAGCCTAGAGGTACCGAGTTCGAGCCATGACTGCAACGTATGTACGTTAAAGAATTTAAAAAGCAAACACATATGTGCAATAATTAAACAGAAAAAAATTTGCCGCGATAGCTTAGTCACTAGTCCCCAGTGGATTTGTGCTAGTCTGTTAGAATTAGAGTTGTGTCCAACAGCTCTTTTTGAACTAGTTCATTCTTTCGGCAATTGAATTTGCATTGACGTTTATGACTGGACTTGTGAGAATTAAAAAATAAATAATACAAATTAATGAAGAAGTAAAATTACTTTTTTTTTTCTTTTTCTACTGCTTTTTTGCGATATCGAAATTAGTTTGATATTGGATCACTTTTGATATTGCTGGTGAACCTCCAAAAGCGAATGTTTTTTGGAACAAAACTGAGCGAGAGGTAAACTTTTTTCGATTCATTTTTGAGTGTTATTCTCGATAGTTTTACACGATAAATGTTGGAGATATATTCGAAATCGATGCCATTAACGAATGTCTTGGTCAAGTGGGAAGTACATACATATATACATACAAGCAACTCTAAAACAAAAGAGAGTTTTGTATAAAATATGTAGTTTCAACTTGACAAAAAACTGACAACAACAACATGAAGAAAAATGAGAAGGAATAATTATGAAATATTTGACAAGACGTACAAAAAAAACCTGAATCAACTGAGACTTGCATAGATCTTATTTAATGGATCATGTTGCCAAGTCTGCTGTTATGATAAACTTAACCCTTTTTTACGGCCTTGCCACTTTTATGAGCCTTTTTTTAATCATCTTTTTGTGTAATTTTCACTAGTTTTAAGAAATACAGTGTGGCTCAATTTTAATCATCCTATCGGAACATTTTTTTAGAAATAATATAAATGATTTTATTTAAATTTTTTTTATATTCCCCCTTATTGTGAATGGCGTCGTCGACGTCACATCAAGACGACAGCAAATATTGTCACTTGTATACTCTTTATCGGCAATAATTGGATCTTATTGAAAATCTCTTACTAATCTCCAAGGGTTTGTAAATAAATGAAGCATCTTAATAGTAATCAATTGTTATAGACGAAGAGTAGACAAGTGACATACTTTAGTGTCGTCTTGATGTGACGTCGACGACGCCATTCACAATAAGGGGTATTATGTAATTTTTCTAATACATACTTTTCATTTCAAGCTAAAAAATATAAAACAAAAATTGCAGCAACAAAACATTGGTAAAATAGTAGAAAATTCTCAGGCCAAAAAATTAGGCGATACATATTTTGCAGTTTGTGAGAAAATTAGAACTACATATTACTTATTGTTTCAAAATAATTTTTCCTACTTTTGACTCTGGGACGGACCATTTTTCAGTTTGGGGCAACTTTTTGTTGGGATAATTTTTCATAGTTGTATGTATTTTTATTAATGACATCTTAATTTAATTTATTTTCTAATTGCAGTCTTTTCGATCTTAGGTAACGAAATGTATAATAGGTAGATACATTTTCATAATTATTTTCTTGAATTACCATAGCAATTTTTATTTCTCTCTGGATCTGCATCGAAAATTCTGGTTTCGAGATCTCGGAACTGAAATTTCCAATTGTTATTGCACAAACTTTTTTATAATGAGGTTCGGTTCATGTTTTATATCAAAATGTTTTATTACTAAGCATATCGATATATGTATTTTAGTGAATACTACTGTGCAAAATTTATTTGTTCCCACGGCCAGTAATTTTCGTAGGGGCCAGTATTTAATCGGTTATCGGCAGTCACACATTCCGTTTTAATTATGAGTTTCATAAAATAAATATTTGCAAAATTCTAATACACATGATGTTCTTCTCATTATCATAGATAATTCTATTTCCCAGAAATATTTCCAGCTTTGGGGGAAAAAAATTAAGAAAGTGTTTAAATATTTAAGTAAAAAGTAAAATTCAAAACGCTTTGATAAGAGAATTTTTTTTGTTGTGCAAACACAATTACGCCAAGAGACAGTAATAAATATATTTATTTTTTAAATACAATTAAGATTAAAAGCAACAACAACAAATGTTTTATTAAGCAAAATACAAAAATAACAAAGAGCAAAAACTGTTTATTTTCTGTTTTAGCTTAACATGGACACATTAAGTACTACAACTTGCAGTACGATACGAACTGATTACGGCAGCACAACGCTAAAAATTTCTATTGACAATAACTCAACGGATTATCAAAGTCTGCCGTCTTATTCGTCGAGATTTTCAAAAATGTCAATGGACTCAATGCCGAATAGCGAAACGCGTCAAGTGTTAGAGCGTTTGGAATATATTTTAAATGTTTTTAATCAAATCTGCATTGGATTTATAACCATCTATATGAGCTGGTTATGTTTGCGTACAGGATTAGCTGGAACGGGACTGCACGCATGGCTGGTAACAATTGGGGTAAGAGACAGAGAACAAATGTTAAAATCGGAGTATTTTTATTTCTATTGATAGGTTAGAGTTTTGTTTTTAATGTGTGCCTTAAATAGTTTCCATAAAATTTAAAAAGGACTTCCCAGTAAACATCAATGAATAAATCGAATCCCTTATCGGGAAAAGTATAATTGTTAAAATGGGTAAAAATTCATTGTTTAAATCACGCAAATATATTTAAAAATAAAACGCACAATCATTAAAAGTAAAAAGCAAAAATTAATGTGAATTCTCAAAGACCGTGTTCTCACTGGGCAAGTTTTTTATGCAAATCTCGGGTTTATAGATAGATAGAAAGTTAGTGTAATGGAGTACAGAGTTTTTTATACGAATTAAATAGAAAATAGCGCCAGAATATTTGGGTTGTGTTAACGAAAAACAAGTTTCAAAAAAATATTACCTCGTGCTTTGAATTCGCTAAATATAAGAAATCTCATAAACATGGAAACCGCAAATATGCAATTGCATGTTTTTTCTTGTGGGACGTATTAATGAGCAGATAAGATACTTATCGGTTTCAGAACTTTTTACGAATTTTGGCATCTATTTGTTAGTGCATATTTTACCCTTTAAAGCAGCTATGTCCAAACACGCACACACTGATATTTGCATTTGAGGTAACAGCTTTGAAAGCTCTTAAATTTGTTCTTGTTTCTTTGCAAAGTAAGAGCAAGCATTGCTGTCTATTGTATTGTTGTGAATGTTGTACTCTCGTCGGTGTGAAAGCACAAAAAGCTCTAAAAGTTTGCACATTGTGCATGTGGCTTGGACGTAGCTGCTTTAAAGCATATTTTTGCATATTTCAGTCCAAGGCGCATTTATTAGGTGGCAGCACTACACCAGGTGACTAATGTCATTGTACCAATCTAAATGTCAAATTTGGATTGTGTAGCATGCTTTTATTTGGGTATACATAACCACCTTTCGAATATTCAGTTTTGTATGGTGTTTGACATTTCCTATAAGAAACATGATATCTGACGGTGCTACCCTGTTTTGAAAAGTAAGAAGGTAATTTACACCAACAAAGTACATGTGGTTGTTGCTGTTGTAATATTTGTTGTAGAATCGCGGGTACCTGATTGATGTGCCTTGTTTCAGTCTTACACGCATATTTTTAGCATTTTTTCCATTTTAAGAGCATATTTGACGCTTTAAGGGCATATTTTGATACTTTATATAATTTTTTTATTCTAGTATGCTTACAAGCCATCTATCTATCTGTCAGTCAAAATTTTTAATTTTTGCCATCAAAATCTCACTTCCAATAGAACATACGCAGTAATTACGGACGTTAAGTTTCAATAAAAATTTGCTTTTGGTATTACTGACAGACTCTTTCCCGATTGCATCAGTGTAAACGTTGAAGGAACATTCGATGCGAAAATCTAGATCAATATTTTGTTGTTTATTGTAATAACAATTGTAAGCAAAAATGTTATCTTATTTGTCCAAAACACAGTTCCAAAGTTCTTATTCTGATACCGTAGTATCTTTTAAAGTTGAAGTTAAATTTTTACGGCCGTATCAAAGAAAAATATATTTTATATTTATGATTTTAACAGTCTAAAGTTCGTATCGCTTTTTAAGCCAAATTACATGTGATAATTATTAATGAACAAATAACACCAAAGTTAGTTGTAAATATTCTGACAACACATAGTTGAACGGAACAGCCAGCCGTTTTCGCGATACGAACTTTAGCCTGTTAAAATCATAAATATAGAAACATATGGAGTTCGAATAATAATTAAAATTAACTAAAATTAATAGCCATGTGCCTGTGGCAAAAATTAAATAAAAATATAGTTAATAGTAACAAACCAAAAAAGTTTGTCTTAAGTAGAACAAAAAATAAGCAAATTAACTAACATGTGTATAATTAGTAAAAGAGCAAAACGATAATGGTAAGACTGTTGTAAATATAGAGATGGTAAAATTGAGCTTACAATACAAAAAAAAAAAGCTTTCAGCAAATTGAAATACGATGAATCAAACAATTCACATATTCCATTTCCAATAATGCTGAGTATATAAAGCAGAAATCTACATCAACTGACATCACACACAGTGGACCAAACACAAAAGAACGCTGATGATGAAGGTTTAGTGGCCTTCGAAAACGGCTGGCTGTTCCGTTCAACTATGTGTTGTCAGAATATTTACAACTAACTTTGGTGTTATTTGTTCATTAATAATTATCACATGTAATTTGGCTTAAAAAGCGATACGAACTTTAGCCTGTTAAAATCATAAATATAGAAACATATGGAGTTCGAATAATAATTAAAATTAACTAAAAATATATTTTTTTTAATTTTATTGTTTCCTTTTTTTGTTTATTTTATTTTTGTTATTTTAAGTATACGCAAATGTTTTTGGATTAAAAATATGTTTTCATTTATAAATAAACCAATTTATGTATTTTTAAGAGCATATTTTTAAGTTTATAGTGCATATTTTTATGTTTTTAGTGCATATTGAATGCGTATAAAACACTTATTTTATAGCATATTTCTGGTTTCCCTGCTCATTAATAACAATATGTTTCTTATTTTTTTCTTTGCAGTTTTGCTTTCTTATGTCTGAAGGTATAATGTGCCATTATAAAAATAATGTGCTGACTACTCACTATCGACGCAATACCAAAACCACTATACACTGGGTGCTACAAGTTTTGGGTGGAGGTATTGGTATTGCCGGCGTTCTTGTTAAATGTATACAAAAGAATTTCTCATTGCACTCCATACACGGAAAATTAGGTAAATTTGTATTTTAATAGATACTGATAAAAAAAAATAACTAATTTAAGCCTTTTAATTTATTTCAGGATTTGCGGCTTTTATTTTATGTTCTATTAGTTTCGTTTCTGGTCTGACAACTTTATACTCAACAAAAATCAGAAACTTATTTAATCCACTTTTCAACAAAACTTTTCACAATATTCTAGGTATTTCTACGTTTTTTATTGCTTTGTTGGCCCAGTATTACGGTTATGATACTGGTTTCTTCACACGAAAAGCTCCATCGTCCGATTTTATTGTGTTAATGAAGTTTTTAACTTTGATATCGTTGATATTGTCATGTCTGGGCCCTTTAAGGGCCTTCTATCAAAAAGTTACTAATATTGTTAAACATTATAGTTAGGGAAATATGACGACCATATTTTATTTATTTTTATGCAATTATTTTTATTTTATGTATGTCATTATTTCTTTCAGTTCAGATTGTGTATATCATTTATAGCTGTAATTTAATGTTAAAAGTTATTCGTATTAAGTTAAGTTATTGTAATAAAATTTTACTTTACAATATTAGAATAAATTCAGTAAAGTGCGACTCTGACTCGCGCACGAAGGGTTCCGTACGAACACTAGATATGTAATTTAATACAAACTTCATCCTATATAATATATAGTTTTGACATTTTTTTTCGTTTTTGGGGTCTTTTCGGTTTTTTTTTTGTTTTGGCGTCTTTTGCGTTTTTTCGGTTTTGGCGATTTTTTTAAGTTTTGGCTCTTTTTTTAGTTTTGACAGTTCATTTTCTTGTCTTGGCGATTTTTTCGGTTTTTGGCGTTTTTTCATTTTGGCGATTTTTTCGATTTTTGGCGTTTTTTTTTCATTTTGGCGTTTTTTTCATTTTGGTGATTTTTCCGAATTTGGCGATTTATTTTAGTGTTAGAAATTTTTTTTAATTTTGGCGATTTTTTCGTTTTGGCGATTTTTTTTAATATTTGGCGATTTTTTTTTTTTTTTTTTGTTTGGCGATTTTATAATTTTCGGTTTTTTTAGTTTTACCGTTTTTGAAATTTTCAAGTGTTTGTCTCTTACGGTTTCCAAGATATAGCAAATTGTCAAAATTACATAGTCAAAATTGCATTAAATGATGGACCGCCCTTTAATTTAATTTTTTTTTTAAATTTTAGTGTTAATTGTTGTAGTTTGTATAAAAATACACTAATTTTACAAATTTCAAGTTTCAATATACATATGTTCATACAATTGTATGTATATTACATGGGATTTTAACATTTTTCGTTGCTCGTTTTGGAACACCCTTTAATTTTTAATTCTCACGTATTTGTTGTTGTAGCGGCCAAGGTTCTACATACTCTGTCCAAATTTCAGGTCCGTAGCCTTTACGGTTCCTGAGAAAATACCATGTGACGGACAGACGGACAGCGTAGCGAAAACAAATCCTAAAAAAGGATTTTTAAATCGTTTCCAAGTTATTGGTTTTTATGCTACATAAAGGGTGTTTTTTTAAGAGGTATAGAACTTTGAATTGAAATAAAACACAAAAAATCGTTTTAATGTCCATCAATTTGGCTTTATTGGAAGGATAATTTTATGCCATTAATGTTTAAATATGATTTCGGGCATGTGGCCGCCGCGGCTGGCTCGAATAAAGCCGATTCTACAGGTCCAATTTTCAACCACTTTTTCGAGCATATGGGGCCGTATGTTGGCAATAACGCCACGAATGTTGGCTTCCAAGTCCCCTAACGTTTCTGGTTTGTTGGCGTAGACGAGCGACTTCACATATCCCCAAAGAAAATAATCCAATGGTGTCAAATCACACGATCTTGGTGGCAAATTGACAGGTCCATTCCGCGAAATTATGCGCTCATCGAATGTTTCCTTCAATAAATCGATTGTGACGTGCGCTGTGTGGCATGTAGCGCCGTCTTGTTGGAACCACAACTCATCCACATTCATGCCATCCAATTCGGGAACAAAATAGTCGGTTAGTCGGCTCCAATTGCTGTGCACGGCTTCGAATCGATTCATTCGGGTCCTCTTCAACACTTTGCTCTACAGCGGCAATTGTTTCTTCGGTGCGCACTGTTCGACGTCTCTGCGGATGCGTATTATCACATAGAGTAAACGTAGTGCGAAAACGATCCATGGTTAACGGAATTAATTGCTCTGATGGACGATTATGTCGACCATAAAATGGACGGAGCTTGCAGTAAACTTCGCGAACTGAACCATTATTTTCGAAATAAATTTGCACGATTTGCAAGCTTTGTTCTTTTGTCAACCTGTTCATGATGAAATGGCAAACCAAACTAAATATTAATCACTTGACAGCTGACAAAATGGCCGCCAGTTAAAAAAGTGATGCCAACTTAAAGTTCTATACCTCAATAAAAAACACCCTTTATTTATTAGTTTACTTGAACTCTAATGGATTTTTAATCGAGTAATAATTTCTCAATCAGGCTAAAGTTCATTATTTTCTTGCACTGTTCTGTAAATCGATTCGGTTTGAAATCGTACTATTTTAGAAAGCTAACTCCGATAATAGAAACACTTTTACAGACTTTTTTTAACTTTTCCAATACATATATCGTGCCTCAAATATAATATCTGAAAGAAAATTATCGTATATTATTTTAAACACTTCGACATGATCATAGTTAATTATGGAAATCGTATGATTTTAAATTTGTATAGTTCACAAAAAATCCGATACAAACTGACTAAGGTATTCTCCCCTATCGTGAATAAAATGTGAAATTTTTGTTCCCATGAAATTTTCATTCCCCATGAAGGGAAATTTGCAATCGTGAATTTCATGGGAACGTTTGTTCCCGCTATCAATACGTAGTGAATGTAAAAAACGGGAAAAAGACCTTTAAAGCTTCAAAATTAATTGAAAATCAAACAAATTAAGTTTAATAATAAGAAATAAACATATTTTGGGTTTCAAATGAAATGTTATAGAGTGTTTAGTTGTGTTTTTAATTGTTTCCGGCGCCGTGCAAAAAAAATTTTAGTATACAACAGCCATAAAATTTACGGCATGTGAACCAAAGAGATTCATATTCAATGAAAAAATGTGTTCCAAGGAATTATTGTTATTAATCGTGGACATTATTTATTGATCTTGCCCTAAAAATAGTTATCCATAAGTTTCACTAAGCTTATGTCCGACATTGGTCGGGCCTAATAATTTTTTTATAGATTTAAGATTTGAATACTTATTGTTAGTTCATATTTGAAGATACAATAAATAATAAACATGCATTTAAAAAAAAAAAAATAAGTTTCAATATATAATTGCTAGTATAATATTAAAACTAGGCAGTGTATTAATTCAGTTCGCCTGCAAAAATAAAGTGAACAAAACGAAGGGAAAAGTGAAAAAATCCATGTGAAAAATATTATTCACGATAAGGGGAATCAAAAAAGGGTACAGATTTCTGGGGGAAAATTATTCACGACTACAATTTGGGGAAAAGGGAAAATATTTTGAGGGAAAAACTGTTCACGATAGGGGTGCCCCTGTGGCTGAGTGGCAGCGATGCTATCCTCTCAGTCCAGAAGTCGTGGGTTCGATTCCCGCCATAGACCTTGGGTATTTTTCGCAGACAAGCTAATCGCTTTGCGGGTTGTGTTTGTGTTTATTAAAAAAAAAAAAAAAAAAGTATTTTATTAGCAGACCTTTAGGTGCATGTGAAAAATGTGGCTCTCAAGGAAAAAAAAGTTTGGCGGCCACTGTTGTAAAAATTGTGTACTATATCCCAGCAAAAAATAAAAGAGTACTTCGAACCAGTTAAATTACTTCAAAAGTATGTATCTAATGTATATTTTTAGATGTTAAAGAAGTTATTTTTAACCACATATCAAATGGAAATTTAAATAAATACTTTACTTTTAACAAATTCATCAATGAAATAACAAAAAATTAAAATTATTTAACATTTTTTTCAAAACCATATACAAGTGATTTTAATCACTGAATAAAAATCACTTTTTAACTACTTTTGTGAAGTGAATTATTTTCATACCCGAATTTCGGATCTTTATAGCACCAAAAACATGATTTTTATTGAGTTAAAAAAAATGTTAAAGCAAACCAACCAAAAATAGAACACGAACCCCATTACGCAGGTAGTTTTTTAACAAAAGATCTTCTTCAGTCAGATTTTTTTTAGCACAAACCCTCTTTTTACTCGTAATCAATTGTGGGGGCCATCATTCGCACGAATTCCTCAGATGTCCAAGGTTTGTGTCTTGAATAAGTGTAACCAATATTCATTTCAGTACTGAACAGGGTGGCTCAGATACTTTGCTCATCCCATAAGCATACTTTGATTAAAACTCATTTTCGACTTTGTATTGCTGTTACGAGAAAGTTTGTTCCATAGCCTTTTCGACTGTTTACGTTCTATGTACTTACTAGTGATGCACGAATATTCGTATTCGAATTGCCGAATATTCGGCCAATTTTAATGCGAATACGAAGCATTCGTATTCGTCAAATTTAGGCGAATACGAATATTTGTCAAAAAAAAAATTAAATAAATAAATGCATAAATCCTAAACTAAATTTAAATAAATGTATAAAAATATTAGTTTGTACGAATCCATTAAATTTTTTATAGGAATTTGTGCTTTGTATCATTTTCAAATATTATTTACTGACGATCTGAAGTTCTTTTTCATAACAATTTTTTAATATTTCATATTGCAGGCATTCATATTCGCGAATATCAAAAATTGACATTCGTTACATCACTAGTACTTGCATACAAATCTGAGAACCTCTTTATTTATTTTGTATCACATACTACACATCGCACCGTAAATTGTATGAAAGTTTAAGATTTTGTGTTAAAAGCCGATCGTTGTCGACATTGACAAGCGGGCCCCTTGATATCAAGAAACAAAGTCTCGACTCGTTGGACATTTTGAAACAAAAAAAAATTATTATACACTTGCTCCATAAAATAGAGCAATCTCTAATTTTGAGAAATTAAATTAAAAGTTAATATGCCTTATTATTACTGTGGAAAAAAGGAAAAAGTGCTTAAGTCGAGATAAGCTGATTTTGAGTTAATGGTGCCCCCGTAATCTGCATATTCGAAAGTACCCCTGGTCAAAGTCTCAATAAATTTTGTGTGATTTTTCAGGAAGTTATAGCACTATGACTTGCGACTTATCTTTTGTAGACTTCTAATCTAATTTGGTATAATAGCTTAATTGAGGTTATACTTTGATATATTTCAACTTAAATGTATTACTTATAGTGTGTAGAACAACGTCTGCTTCAAAAAAATAAAGTCAAACAGAGAATTTCCCGATTTAACTGTAAAAGAAAAAAATTCTGAAAATCGATTTGAACGCTTAAAAGTGCTCTCCTGAAAAACAGTAAAATATGACTTAAGCACTTTTTCCTTATTGCCACAGATTTATTGCTGGGTAGCTTCATTGAAGATTTTGCAGTTTATTTTTGTGTTTTTTATTTCATTATGTATACATATCGCTCATTAACTCAAACAACGTCACAACTCTCAAAGATAGATTTTTCGAGTTAATGATGCAGAATTAAAAATTTCATATAAATATCTTGCTTACACAACTCTTGAGAGGAAAATAAATTTTTCTTTTTCCATTAACTTGTGTGTAAAGTGAAAACTTTAAACTTGTTGTATGGCGAACTGCTTTTTTGAGTTATGTACGTACATAAATATCGCTCCTTTATTGCAACATAGACATATGTATGTATATATCTCAAAAAATTCTTTTTTGGAGCCAGTGATGCCAACAATTCAGAGGCAAAACAGGCCAACCGAGTAGTCAGAAAGAGCTCAAAAGAGCTAAATTTAAAAATTTAAGATTTTTCCGTTTATTATTCAATTTGTACTTCAAGATTTTTTTTAATTAATGGCATACTAAATCAAAATCTGCCATATCGTGGTTGGCGTATTTCAAATACGACTACGATCGTTTGGTAATAGATTAAAGAAAAACTGTTGAAGTCTTCTTTAATCTATTACCAAACAGTCGTAGTCGTATTTGAAATACGCCAACCACGATAAGGCAGAATGTTTCGCTTTTATAATTGAATCGCAATATTTGCACAAAAAGTTATATGGACCTTTTGTTGGTTTAATCCATTTTTTAAACGCGGGATTTGATTCCCAAGGTTTCCTATATGTTTGGCAGCAAGAATCATTTAAATAATTTGTAAAAAATTTTCTAAGTATTCAGAAACGAACAATAAAAACGTGGTTTTACAATTTGAAATTTCCTAAATACATATATGTGACCTTCTCCGAGAAAAGGGACCTAATGTGTGAAAATGAAGTTTTGAGAAAAACTCATTTCATCTTATTCTACACCCTTTTAGGTACAAGAATCCACTCTTAAGTTCAAACACGTTTTTTGAACCTACGTAGTAGGTTCCTTTTCTCGGAGGTCACATATGTATATGTATATCTTACATAGTTGAAAAAAAGTATCTGCATTTGCAAAAAACATAGTTGACAAAAATTTAAATGTCTCAAAGACGAAACAATAGGATAAAAACAGGAAAATTTACTATAAGATACTAAAAGTGCCAAACGTGCCCTTTGCACAATTGAAAAGAGCTGTAATAGAATTTTTTTGTTTTTAAAGAGCTAAAGGGAAAAATTTCGAGTTAGAAGCAATTAAAAAGAGCTAAATTTAGCTCCAAAATAGCTAAGTTGGCATCGCTGTTTGGAGCTAATAATGGAGAAAAAATCGTTAAATCTTCAAGCCCTCTTGAGAAAGAAAATATTTTCATATCTTCATTGAGTTGCATTTAAATTGAATCATTAAACAAACTTATTTGCTGCAAAATTAGCTTTTTTGAGTTACGCCATTTGTTGCCATAAAGGAGCGATATGTATTTCAATTTTGTGCCTTGTCTCAATTCAAGACCTATAGATAAAAAATTAATCAAAAGCAGACAGCTAAAGATGAATCTCCCAACAAATGCAGAGTAGTTAAGGGCTGAATTCAATTTCTGATTTCTAATCACATAAACTTACGGGGGTTTTTAAAATTTTTAATTGTTATGCTTGAAAATATTATAAACTAAAGTTTTTTTGACTTTGTTGGTTTTATTGATTTAAAATATACGAAAAAATACGAGTACCTAAATATGATAAAATTAAATTACAAAAAATTATAAAATATGTATGTAGTACAATGACACAACAGCAATGGAAAAATTGGCGATTGAGATTTCAGGGAAAACATTTCACGTGAACTTTTATTTCTGATAACGGTGAATAAATTTTAGACGAATTACAGTATATTCGAAAATTAATAAAATCGCCTAAAACCTGGCGCCAAATTACGGCATTCGATATCGTTGATCACAAGTAGAAAGGCCCTAACTCAAATAACTGTAACTTTACAGGAGAAGGTAAAAACATAATTATAAACAGAACAAGTCCTTGTTAGAGCTGTGCCAAATCGTTCATTCAAGTGACCGCTCATTTTCGTTCATTTTATAAAAAAGAACGAGTTCGTTCATTTCGTTCATCCGCTCTTTTCAAGAAATAGAACGAAATAAAAACAAAAGCTGATTCGTCAAATAAAAAGGGCATTTGAATTGTTTAGCAAACTAAGCAAAACAAACAATAGAAAATATAAGAAACACAAAAAAAAAACAGCAAGAAAAATTTTCAAAATATTAAAGGAATAAGAAATCAAAAGATTCATTTTGGCATAATAGCCACATATAAAGAATCAAAATGGACTGTTTATAATATTATTATCTACATAGGTAAATTTGTTTAAAAAACTCTCAATATATTCTAAAAACTTAAGAAATATTAATGGCAATTTTATTAATTTCATAATGGTCATACTGCTACTAAAAGCAGGCAAATGAAAACCAGAATGTGACAAAAAATCTCGCACGATTAAAGAAAAAGCAAAAAAAAAACAAAACAAAAACACCCAAGTGCGCTCGTTCGTTCATTTCGTTCAATTGTACTTTTTATCAGCACTGCTGAGCCAAAACAGCTCAGTAAAGTGACCGGCTCACTTCGTTCATTTTACTGATTCGTTCGTTTGTACTCGTTCGTTCATGAACGACACAGCTCTAGTGCTTGTACAACTGCATTGTAAAACTGCTTGTAAAACCCTTAATTTTTATCAGCCACAGAAAATATGCCTTGATATCGAAATATGTTGTAACTCTAATTCGAAACGAAAGCAAATGCTTTCGTATTGTAATGTTAATAATATACAAATTCGAAAGCATTTTCTTTCCTTTCCAGATACGAAGTAGACCCTCTGGTTATCATTCAATTATTACAAATAAAATGTTTAAGCACAATCTCTGTATTTTTCTTTACCCTGCAATTAGCAATAACTTATTAAAAATTGAAGCCCCAATTCCTCGAAATCTCTGCTATTTTAGTAGGTGAATGTTTATATTCACTACATTTACATCTCAACAAAAAAAATCTTATTACTGAACGATAAGAGGAATAGTAAGTAACAAATAGTATCTTATAACCATAAGTTATCAATATAGTAAATAAATGATTAGTTAAGAAACTATTTTAAAAGTATAATGTACGCTCCATTATTCTCAACCCGGAAATAAGCATGCATCAAACTGGTAAAATTATCATTAATAAGGTAGAAAAACAGACAAAAATCAAGTCTAATGCAATACCTGCACACAAATCTTTAACAAAATGCCAAATATTCGAATTTATATTGATTTCAATAAACCGTTTGCTCGTCGGTTTTGTAACGCTGTATGTGTGTTGGATGTGTTTACGTTTGAAATATGAAAAGATACCATTTCATGCTTTGTTGTGTACGATTGGGGTATGTTTAAAAATCAAAAATTCAAGGATCGTTTTAAATATACTTATGTTTCTTTCTCTTGCGTGTGTGTATATAGTTTGTTTGTTTAATGTCCGAGGGCCTACTGGCTCATTATCGTGCAAATGCCTGGACATTGTTGTGCATTCGCGCTGAAAAATCGAAGGCCCATTGGTTTCTGCAATTGACAGCTTCCATAATTGGTCTATATGGCGTTGGTGTCAAGATTTATTTGGAGGAACTACATTTTCACACGGCACATGGAGTAGTAGGTGAGTGCTTCAATAAAAAAATTAAACATTTTAAAAACCCCCGATAAATCGAGAAAAGATGTGATATCTTCTAAGCGGCTGGACCGATTTTTTTCAAACATAGCTAAGAACACTCTCGATCAAGTCACCTTTCAAACAGAAAAAAATAAATCAAAATCGGTCCAGAAGTTTGGTCTGTACGAGTTACTCGTACAAAAAAACAGATACACACTACAAACTTATAACACCCGTTTTTTGGTCGGGTGGTTAAAAATAAAATAAATGCAATTTCAAACTAATTTAAAAGAAAATTAATCAATCACCCTTATTCCAGTTGCCAACATCGGCGACACGTCAAAACAATAACAAAAAATTGGTCTACTCGCTCTCGAGAACAAAGGACTGTTATAGGGTCTGAGGTTTAGAAAATAGCAGGAGTCGGTCAGTCAGTTGTTCTCGAGAGCGAATAGACCAATTTTTGGGTATTGTATTGACGTGACGTCGATGTTGACAAGTGGAACTGGAACTAACGAATTTCTTGCAAGCGTTATGTTGTGCAACTACGATGTTTTTGTAATAGATTAAAGGAACATAAAAATTTTTTTTTCTTTTTTAATGTAGGACCAAACTGCCGTAGTCGAAGTCGAAATACGCGGTATCACGATAACTCCCGGATAACTCATCGTAGTTGCACAACATAACGCTTGCAAGAAATTCGTTAGTTCCAGTTCCACTTGTCAACATCGACGTCACGTCAATACAATATATATATATATATATATATATATATATATATATATATATATATATATATATATATATATAATACATATATATATATATATAATACATATATATATATATCACGTCAATACAATATATATATATATATATATATATATATATATATATATATATATATATATATATATATATATATATATATATATATATATATATATAATATATATATAATACAGCAAAAACGGCAGCAGAATGACGGAACAATATTGCTGATTGATTTACTCATATTAAGAATATGGGAAATCGTAGCACACAATACGAAAATTACATCGCTTTAGCTTGATTAAAGAAAAAATGTTGCCATGTTCATTAATCTATTACAAAAACGGCGTAGTCGCAGTCCAAAAAATTTTAAATATACAAAAAAACAAGGGGCTTAATAAAATTAGAGAAATTATATATAATTAAAAAGTGGTAAAAATATTACAATAATTTTTTTTTGTATATGTAGTACATGATTTCAGGAATGGCAAATAAATATTTTGGTCTAATTTTTTCACTTTCTGTGACACATGCTCAAATTCACATTCTTCTTTATTTAACGATAGACTGTGAATTTGAACCTTAAATTTTACATATATTAGATGTTCTTTTATCGAAATGTACAAAAAATTCGATTTCTAAAAATAATGGGGGCCTTTCTAAAATAATTAATTTTTTTATGATTTTTTTTTTAATTTATTAAATTTATTTAATTAAAATTCGCCTTTATTTTACCAGACTTACAAGCTAATTTTTAAATAATTTATTTCTAGGTCTCCTCACAGTCATTATTCTAATTTTAAGCCTATTAAGCGGTGTAAGTTCCCTATATGCCAACAAAATGCAACGATGCATACAACCCCTGTTCAACAAGGCCTTTCACAACATTTGGGGTTTATTATCCTTTACACTGGCCATGATTAGCATGTATACGGCCTTTGAAACAGACATATTTTTCCAATATTCTTTAGATGCCAACAACTATATTGACTTTAAATGGTTAATACAAAGTTGCATTATCATAATCTGGTTATTAAGTAGTTATGGTCCATTGTGGTGTTTAATTTATACTAAATTATGTAATACTTATTAATATATTATAAAAGAAATAAAACTACAAAATGTTTCCTTGTTATTCCTTAATTTAAATTTTATTGTTTGAATTTTTGTTTTATTTCTAGCAAAGTGCAATAAATTTTGTATACTCTTGTTAAAAATAAATATAAATAATACTTTCGTGTAGTGAGAATTTTAAATAAGAATTGTATAGATAATATAATTTAGTAAAAAAAAAAAGAATAGAACTTATACAATAAAAAGAGGTCCATTACTTTCTAAATTCGAGATAGAATTTCAATCTTAATTTTGTAAAAGGTTTAATAATAAACTTCATGATTTTATTTCGTCAGAGTGCAATGTATGTATGTATAATTTTTCAAAGCACTTTGATTTTCAACAATATTTAAGCTTACAATTTGCATATTAATATATAAATTTCTGGAATTTTATTTTGTTACAATTAAACATATCACGTCGATTTAAAAGTTTGTTATTTTACGGATTTTTTTTTTTTTTTTTTTGTATGTGCTTATCTTAAAATATATTCAATTTTTGCAGTAATCAGAGCCTTTGCAATTTGATCGGAAAGAAAACTCAATTCCTAAGTTCTGTAATGGCCAATAAGCAAAACATTTAGACACACAATTATTTGATGGAAACCGAAATTTACACTTTCTCTATATTATTATTTAATTTTCAGGCGATTCAAAAACTTTCGTCTTATGATTTCAAATTTTCAAAAATTTTTATTGGTGAGGTTTTTTATTTTGGCTTAGGATCTCTCACAAAAAAATCAACTAATGACCAAATTACCAGTCTATAGTTAATTAACGAACGTTGTTTAACTAACAATTTTTCTTATCAATTATTTGGTTAAACCACCTTCATTATTAACTAAAAACTGAATTTAAGTCTAAATGCTATTTTTTATTTTTGATTTTTGAGACTTTATTATTATTTGATTTTCCGACATTATTCTTCGCCTAAAAGGCTGGATATATTTTCAGATTTTACGTCAAGTTAAAAACGGATTTAAAGAAAAAATAGAGCTCTGATTGCAAAATTCTAAGTCAAAATTTTTCTAGAAGTCAAGTAATTTTTTTTTCATTGATAATTTTGGAAAACTTCTAAAATTTTTGGCAAGATTTATGTTTTTTAAGATAACAAATAGTAGCTTTTACATCAATAATACAATACTTAATTTTTTTCCTTTTCTTTAACCCCAGCACTTCGCCTCTTACAATTTATTGAAACGTTTGGTTGAAAAACCCATAGGAAATGCATCAATGTGTTGTCGTATCCAGGAAACTTTACCAATTTTATCGTTATTTAATAAAAATTTCATATCATTGAATGAATAATCGGCCGAGCAACAGTTTTTATCCGAACAAAAACGACAATTATTATATGAAGTTGTCGTATAATCATATTCTTCATATAGAATTTTTGAAGGCCTCTGATCGTAACGCAAATAAAGTGTCAAACAGACGAAAAGCAAAAATAGTAAAATACAAGTTGCTCCACTGGCAATGCTGGCTTTTTCGAGTATGGGCCTGGGGCGTTTGGGCTGATAGGAACCATCGAGTTCTTTATACTCACAGCGCGGCCCCATAAAGCCAATTGCGCACTCACAATTATACATGATCGAATCACCAATTTTGACGGTAAAACAAGTTGCCTCATTTAAACAATACCAGGCATCATAATTGGCAGGACATTTAAATGTGGGAAATGTTATATTTGGTCTTTGCGTAGTTGTTGTAGTGGCTGTAGTTGAAGTGGTGGTCGTGCCTGGTGTGGTAGTAGGAGGTGCTTTAGTAGTAGTCGGAGCATTTATGGGCCTGGGCTTGGGTAAAGAACGACTAGAACAAGCCAAAGTGTAGGGTGTTAGATTGGTAATTATTAAAAGGCAGCTTATGAGTATAAAATGGAATTTTGGTTTAAAATATTTCAGTGCATACGATAAACGTAACATGGCTGCTTATCGTTTTTGTAATTCGAAATTAAAACAAATTACTTTCAGCAGCCTAAATGGAATGATTTTTTTTTAATATTATTTCAATAAATAACTTTTAACTTTTTACGAGTTTGTTTATTACAAGCTTGTTTTCTTGTTCTAAATAAATACCCTTACCTTAGGAATTAAACAATATTTGGTTTATTTGTTATTAGTAAAGATTTAAATATTTGGTATATTTACTTGAGTGAGTGAATTGAATTTATTTCAATTTAATTTTAACTTTCAGAATAACTTAATTAAGCGGCATACAGTATCACAATGAACTAATAATTAAAATGAGATTATATAAAAATATGTCTTTAAAATTAAAACATTCAACTATAAATAAATATTTTTAAATATACAGTAATAAATTATCTTCTTGGTCAAAATGTTAAAAAAAAACTATCACTTTTTTCTACACTGTTAAATAAATATTTAAATGTTTTATTTTTTCCTGCTTAGTCAGCTTCCTTCCTCTGACGGCGTTAATGGTTTGAAGTTACACGTTTGTTATATCCGTTCTCTGGATACAATAGTTTTCCTTGTAAATTTGTTGCTTTTCTAACAGCCTTTGCCTGAGGAAATAAAAGAAAATAAAACACAAAATTAATTCTTATAGCAGCCAAATGCCCCGTATTTAGCATAATGATGATAACTGAAATGCAATGAAAAATTATTAATATATTAAATAAATATTGAAATCAAAACGTTTTTTTTTTTTGTGAAAATTTTTTAGAAACTCAGAATATATGTATGCATAATATCGTTATGGAAAATGCAAAAATTCATCTTTATTCCAGTTGTCAACATCGATTCACGTCAATGCAAGCCAAAAAAAAAATGGGAATTGTCTAGCCGTTGACGAAAACAACTGACTGTAATTGACAAGCGCACTCTTTTTTCTAGATCTTAGAGAACAGAATTAGACTGTCGATCGTATAAAATTATTCTCGAGATTGAGCAGACAGCCCGAGTTTTTTGGCATTGCATTGACGTGACGCCGATGTTGACAACTGGAATAAAAAATTATGCAAATAAAATAGTTTTATTGCCGGAAGAGTTTGGTATTTTACAATATCTACTTAGCTTACCAAAAAGCAAAATTTTTAATTTTTTGTTAGGTGAGAGATTTGGATTTTCAATGGCGATATGTTAGGTTAGTTTGTGTGCTCTTAAGAGAAATATTGGAAGGGAAAGTACAAAATAAAAACCATGACAATTTATTGAATTAGTCAGGTTAGGAACCTAGTTCCCTCAATATACTTTCTTAAGCTTGTCCAGTCTGAATGCCTTAGATATTCCATACCTGGTATATTTTCCAGATGGAAGATTTGTCTTCTAATTTGACTGAATGCTAGACAGTGGCAAAAGTAATGTTCGAGTGTTTCATCACCTTCCTCCACATGTGGTAATATCAAAAAACAACCATGCAAGCCAAGTGAGTTTTTTTAACTCTATATGTTTTGTTATTATGCTAACCAAATTCCGAAGTGTTGCCATTTTTAAACTTAGAATCTCCTTTTATATTTTCATTACTTGGGTTTACACAAGAGAATTTCGGTCACTCTTCAAACAGTAGAGCTCTGCCAGTTTTATTTCGTTTTTTAATTCTTTAAAAGTCTTGATCCCATCTTTGTCGGCGTACCCGCTTCTTCGTTTTGCGAGATACCCTGGGCTCAAATTGTCACATCAGTGATCGTATCGACAATCGTACGAAAAAAAATTAAATGATACGTCAATCGTATAAGCTAAATGGAATTTCAGTTCGTTCACGTATGTCACAATCCGAAAACGGTGTTTTGGTGTGATAAGTTGTACGTTCACAGATGTGACGATTCGACCACTGATAGGGGGGAGGGGGTTATTACATATGTCATCCGAATGTGTTCGAATTGTAATGTTAATAACATACAAATTCGAATAGTTTTCATTCCGAATCGAATTACATAATAACCCCTGGAATCCATATTATCTCGATGTCTCTGCAATACTTGTATGAGTTGTAACTCATTTTTTAATTGAAGGATGTATCGAGATTGAACTTTATGATTTCTTAAGGCGTCGGCAACATCGTCATCAATTTTGAAACAACATCAATATAACACAACATCAATGCTAACTTTGTATTCCCTAACAGTGTTATGACGACGTTGCCTGTTTGTCGATAAATACAATACACATATCCAATATTTGAGTCAGCTGGTTCATTTTGTTTACTATTTTTGGTAAAAGTATTTTTGAATAATACCTGATTTACATTAAGCATTTTTTCATGAAATTTCATGAATTTTGTTGCACGCAACTTTTTCTATTTGCTAATTGCAGCGCTATAAAAGAGAATTTTGTATAAAAAAGGGCGTAAAATGAATCCCTGATACATTTTTAACAAATTTTTTGATACGAGTTTGTCCTCCAGGCCTCCTATTGACAAATAAAAAATTTTCATGCAACTAATTTCATGAAAAAAAAAATGCTTAATGTAAATTAGGTATAAGTAAAAGCTTTGTAAATAAATTAAAATGAAATGTTTTTCTTTCCTATTGAGACGATGAAAAAAAAAATTAATAGTGAAAATAGGATTTCTCAGACAAAAGTGATGATTTGCCAGTTACCCAAGGAAAAGTAAGTGATAAGTTCTCTCATGTTTTTGGAAAATAATTGGTAATGTTCATCCTTTTAATATTTTATAAATATTTTCGGCTGAACAAAACATCATTTAGGAATGTATTGGATACAATAGAGCCTAACTTTTGAAACAAAAGGGATCAGATCAACGTTTATTGGAGCTTGGAGCTTCCTCCAAAGGTACTCAGTGCTAATTGTTTATATACCCCGCCTTCAGTTGCTTTGCTGTTGTTGTTTGCAACCTTTTTTTTTAATTTAAACCTCAGTATACTTTCCCAACACACTATTTACCTTACATTTTGCCATCCACCACTAGTTCTAATTGGTGGACCGAGGGAATTTAGTGCAGTCTCACTTTCTCACTGCACCTTGAAATTATTAGGAAACTACCCCTGAGGAATCCTTTAGCAAAAGAAGGACTTTTCCAACTCTTCCACAAGCTTTTCAAATTGGTTGGGGTTGGTAATTTTAATTTTGTCCATATTATATTTTTCACTTTTTTTAAGAACTTTTTTCAAATAAATATGTACATTTTTATATCTACTTATATTTCACTTTTTTACCATTTAAATTATTTTTCAAATTCGTTGAGGCATGCACACAACAGAACACGACATCAAAAAGACTCACGACAAAACGAACGGCAACATCAACATCAATGTTTCTTTCAGAATACCAAACATATGCTGACAGTCATCGATAAATGGCAATACTATATACGGGAATACCGATTTGATAAAAAAACATTAAAAACGACGTCGTGTTATGTTGCCGACGCCAAATAGAATAAGGGTGATTATTATTGTTGCCCTCTCCCATTCCATACTTTCAGATTTTATGATAATGACATTTCCCCTGGGTAATTCATAAAAAGGGACCTAATTGAATGGACCCAAGTGAGCCGAAACACTTTCCCTTTCCTTGGCAACTTGTTAACCTAAGTTATGTATTATACTTTGGTAAAATTACCATCAGTCTTGTGGCGGCCAAAGCTGCTTCACATTTAACCTGTATGTATATAAATTGGGCACGATTGAAATAATGTTTTCTATTGCCTTAGTTGATGTCGTTTTTTAAACCACAGATGTTAATACAGCATTATCTACGTATTTTTTTAAGGGATTTTACATTAACCTTCTTTTATAAAGATGTCCACCACACTAATGAAGCGTACATTATGATTGGTCGTACCACACTCGTGTAAAGCTAGTGTGTCATCTTGAGATTTAATCCCTAGTCTGACCCAATTGCTCTTCTGAAAAGGTCCAAACTCTGTGAGCTTTAATTACTGTTTTCTTTATGGAGATACATATGTATGTACATATTTATTTCACAAAGTCGCTCTAGATGTTATAAGCCAAATGTTTTAGTTCTTCTTCAAACGCATTTTTGAAGGTTCCAGACCTGGCAACTACATTTGTCTTTTGTGCAGAGTTCATTCAGTGCTTGCATCGGTGATATAAGCGAAGCTCTTTTGTGAAAAGAGCGCACGTCTACCGACGTGCCAGAGGTGAACACTTACCCATCATATTCCATTATTAATTCCCATATTTCTACTTTAAATTGGTATCAATAAATATGAGTTTGTATAAAAAAGTGTGTTTTTACTTCCTAACCTTAACTTTGCTCACCCTTTATACATATGATATATTATAATATAGCGTTGTCATTCGAACAAAAATTGTTCGAATATTCGAACAAAAATTGTTCGAATATTCGAACAACTTTTTATCATTTTTGTTCGAACGAACAAAAATATTCAATTTAGAATAAAAAATTATTCGAATAATTTTTGTCGAATATTCGAATATTCGAACAATTTCCTTAACTACTTTATATAAAAAGTATTTTACATTCCATTATTTTTTAATTTGTTAACAACATGATATTAAGTAATCAAATTACTCCAAATTATAAATACTTGTGTAAGCTTGTTTGTATGTACATATGTATATAAACATACATATGTTCGCTAAACTCATCTTTTTTCTTTCTGGGGAATCAAAAGCGTTAAAAATCGAATTATTGAACGACGTAAAAAAAGCATTAAATACCAACTTTTTAAAATACGTCACAAAAAGAGAAAAAAAATTTATAAGTTTGTAGTGTGTGTCTGTGTATCTGTTTGTTTTTACGAGTCCACGTATAGACCAAACGGCTGGACTGATTCTGATTTAGTTATTTCTGCTTGAAAGGTGACGTGATCGAAAGTGTTATTAGCTATGTTTGAAGAAAATCGGTCCACCCGCTTAGAAGGTATCACATCGTTTTTAGATATATTATGTTAGATCTGCGTGTCTTTGACGCCGTAGCTCCCGAACGGCTTGACCGATTTTAATTTGCTTTGTTTTCGTTTGAAAGGTGACATGATCGTATATCTTCTAATTTTTACTTGAAGAAAATCGGTTGGAAGTTATCTTAAATCTTCTATATATTAATTTACTCTCTTCTTTTTCGCGATTCTGCAACTTCAATAGTGTTAGTGGAACACAGAGTTCTTAACTTATACTACAGCGTCAACTGCGGCAAAGGTTTTTAAAATTTTTAGGTTTTGTTATTAATATTTCTAAATCTGTTATTGAAATCATATGTTTTTCTTGTGTAATGAATAATTTTTCGTTTGTTAATAAAAAAAAATTAAACTAATACACATACGTGTCGTTTTTTGCAAACTTTTTTAAAATTATTCGAATATATTTTTTTATTCTTTGTTCGTTCGAATATTCGAACAAAAGTTCAAAATTATTCGTCTGTTCGGACGAGAAAAAAATCATGAAATTTTATTCGAACAAATATAAAAGACGAATAATTAACAACACTATTATAATACCATCATACCATAAATATGTACTTGAGATACTTGTAGTACATATTAAATTGTTTATCTAATTTTTCGACCTTTTTTATATGTTCAATGAAACTATTTTTTAAGCTTTAGGTCAGTAAATTTTATATATTTTTAGTTTTATATATAAAATTTACTGATCTAAAGCTTAAAAAATAGTTTCATTGTAGTACATATTCATAAAAACATTAGCCCCATTCATAAGCTTGTGCAAATGGTCTTGCATCGTAGCAAGCGTTACCATATGTAAAGATTTATCTTATTTTCGAAGTTTTTCGGGATTTTAAAAAGACTAAAGATTTTTAAGAATATGATATCTGGTACTTTTAGTATATTATTTAAGGTCCTTTTGACTAAAGTACTGACATATTTTCTTCTTTCCTTCATAAAAAGTATGAATTATGTGCATAAATATACATATTTATCTTATACATGTTCTATTCAGTAAATATTTTGTGTTACTCGTATTTACCTTTGCGTTTGTTAGTTCATTTGAAACAAAATAAATTTTTCCTGAATTTCAATAAAATCAATGCATATTAATATATTTTGAGTAAAATCACTAGAAAAAGATTTTTAATGAGAAAAAAAAAAGATTTTTGTTGTTCGACTTGAAGGTTTTTGAGAAAAAAAAATATGGCAACGCTGATCGTAGCATGTGCAAAATGGTATATATATTAGCCCAATTCACAATCTTGTGCAAATGGTCTTGCATCGTTGCATGTGCAAAGTGGTATGGTATATATGGTATATGAGTATCAATATACTAACTATACCATTTTGCACATGCAACGATGCAAGACCATTTGCACAAGATTGTGAATTAGGCTATTGATACTCACCACTTTATAATTCTTAGTAGTGAGTATCAATAAACTACACCATTTTGCACATGATACGATGCAAGTCCTTTTGCACAAGATTGTGAATTGGGCTATTACACTTTTTACACACATTAACTTTGTTCGAAAGTTTCACTCTTGCGGAAAATTAAAATTGGGAAGTTTTCTAAATAAAATATAAGATTAATTCTTTTGGCGGAAATTAATCCCAGAGGTAATTGTTGTTTGAAAAGTTTATAAAAACTATACAATACAATTCAACAAATCAGTGCTGAAATTAAGGTTAGACCTGAGTTAATTGAATAAAAAATAATTTAAATTTGAAAAGTGATATCTTAAGCACTTTTTCCTTATGGGCACACGACTTAATGACAAAAATACACTTCAGACAGATTTTCTATCTCTGTAATTTTGCGTAACAATTTAATGACTCTTATGACTCTTTTTATATTTATTTCCACACTTAATACACATTAACACACTTTACTTTTTTAACTTTACTTCCTATCTGTCTGGGTCTCAAAGGAAAAAAAAAACATTTATTAGACACATCAGAGGATAAACAAAGAATAAACAATTTAGTAGTCATATTTTACTTCAAATAAAATTCCACTGCATTTCTTTTTTTTTTTATATAATATATGGTTTGCTTTAAGAATAGTTGTATTCCGTTGATTATCCTAGCTCATCAAAGCTGGCTGTGATATGCGTTGATAATCCATATCACAACCACTTGATGAGGCTTAGATAAGCAACATTTTCATGATATGAAAATAGTTGACTTTAATAAATAATTTCGAAATATGTAAATCACTTTTAAAGGCTTTTTTTAAATACATACTTAATTTTTTTCATGACGATTTATTTTACAGCAAATCTAAGCTCATCAAAGCTGGCTGTGATATGCAGTTTTTTTAAGTTTTAAAAGAACTTGAAACAGTTAATTTAAGCATTTCACAACCACTTTGTGAGGCTAAGACATGTGTATATCTATGTGATAACGTTTATTTATTTTTTCAATTCACATTTTTTTTTATTATAACTGCATTTTTTATTTGAAAATATATATATTTTAATTGATTTAAAGAAATGTGACGCTCCTCAAAGCTGGCTGTGATATGAATATTAAAATTTTAAAAGAGAAAACATTTCGCAGCCACTTTGAAGAATGACACAATTCTTTTGAGGAGTCACCATAGGAATTATTGCTTTTTTTATTTCTTTTTTTGCACATACTCAGGCAAGCGTGCATATATGTATGTATGCATACACATAGATATGACATTTATACTATCACATAAATATCAGTTGATTGAACGCCATCTACAGGGCGATATTTTTGCAGTTCAGTTTTTAGCAGAATTTTTCATGAAATTGTTGGAATGGGATTGCAATTAATACAAAATTTCTAAATTTCGAAATTGTCTAAATTTCTTCTAGGACAATTTTCTACTAGATTAAAGGAAGGGAGCGCATACAAGTTAAATGTTTTGTATACAAAAAAATACATTTTCATTTCCAATTCCAAGAAATGTTGGTTATTTAAATAGTATCAATTTATTAGTCTTAGGGCCCTTTCCACAATGTACAATTAAGAGCTAAAAGGGACTTTAACGGCAAGTTTTGTATGAAGAACTGTCAGTTAAACTTCACGTTAACTGTTAGGAAAATTTGAGTAATAATTTGTGTTACATATTTATGTATTTTTTTTTTAACAAACATGTTTTAAGATAAGGTTTACTTAGGTTCAAATTCGCAGTCTTTACTTAACTAATGAAGTTGGTTTAACCTATGAAATTGTTAAGAAAAAAACCGTTGGTTAAATTTTTCCAATAGCTTCTTTAATCAACTCTTTCATTATTTCAACAAAATGTAGATTTTTTTTAATACAATCCTTGAACCCGATAACGTGAAAATTTTGGTACAACATTTTTTTAATTTTTTTCTATTATTTATTATTTTATTAAATAAATAAAAAAAAAATAAATAAATAATGTAATGCAACAATTTCATGAAATATGTGCGTTTTTTTATTTTTTTAATCAATGATTTATCGCATCCACATTTTTTTGCACTTTTGAGAGTTCCGCTGCTTTTATTTTAAAACCATGCACTTTTAAAATATCCCTGTATATAAAAACAAATGCAATGGAATGTCTTGAGAATAAAATTGAGGTAAAAGTTGAGCTGAAAAATTTATATATTTTTCTGCTGGCACCTAAATCTGAAAGTTTCATTTAATGTTCCAGAACTCTGGTTTTAAAAAACTAGAGATACCTTAAAAAGAGGTCGTCATGACCTTAGGGCAAAATATAGCATGCCTTATGATCAAATAAAAATATATGCTCCATTTGACATATATATGTATGTACATACATATCTTATTAATTTAGCACAATAAAATTCTTACAAAAGTCCAATTTATATTAAAATTGTTTCCAAAAAGTACCTTTCTTGTGCACCTAATTTATCAATTTCATATCAACACTGCGGTTGTCTTGCAAAACATAAGAATGGAGATTTTTTGTTAATGAATATTTCGGAATTTGTTTAAAATGGCAACAACAAATATCTATTAAATATATATATAATTAAGATAAGAGTTTCATTATACACTTCTTGACGCTATTCTAGCATGGTATTATAGATGTATTTATTAATGAATGAAGAACTTTTAAACTGTCACGAAAAAAAATCAACACATTCAAATACAATTGTCATTAAACAAAGAAATTTTGCATATACAAAACAACAGGATGATGACATTTTGCGAAAAATTAATAAACAAAAACAAAAATTTCCAAATATTGATAAGGAAAAAACGCATCAGAAACGTAAACACATCACATATATGTATATACATATGTATGTACGTATTTGTATATATGTACATATGTATTTTCGAAAACTATAAAGGACACAACTTTACATATTTATTATTTCAAATGCAATTGTAGAACAAAAAGATGTGATTTACCATTAGCATTCTGTTTATGGCAGTATATCTACATATATGATACATATCGTGCCATAACAACAGAATACACAGAAGTGAAGAAAGTGGCAGGTAAAAAAAGCTCCAATCAGGTTTTTGTTAAAATTCGTGGAAAAAAGAGATAAGCATAGTGTATTACTACTTACCAATTAACACAGCTAATAAAAATTTATTGCACTAGAAAGAGGTAGGTAGCAAACAAAAACGACGACAAAATTTGAGGGAAAACGAGACAAACAGAAAAATACACGTATCTTCCGTCTCGTGACACTTCTGTGTGTTTTGTGCCATAACTGCCAAAAACAAAAAGCTTAAGCGACATAAGAAAAACGAAGTTCAAAATATATGTCAAGCTTTAAATTGTAACAACAAATGTTATATTTTTTAAACTGCATAACTACTGTATAAGAGATTTAACATAAAATTATGAAATGTTATAAAAACAAAACACAACAATACAAGTATATACATACATACATATGTATATACATATGAACGGTCACAAACTCTTCAAATTTGGAGTTTAAATAAATTCGAAGCAGATGGTGTTGCATATATGTACATACATACATATGTACATACACATGTATGTATGTAAATACATCTGCATGGACTTTGTTCATGTTACGGTTATCAACACCAGCTGTTCTTTTTAGTTTCCAAAACAGTGCACAAACACTTGTTAGGGGAACGAAGCTAGACGGAAATTTGGACTGTGTGAATGAATAATGATTCAACATCAAATAAAAGAGCATATTGCATCATTTCTTCAAACATCAAATTTATAAAGATTGTATTGAAAACCTATTTTGCATCAAATCTATTGCATGTTTTATTTTTTTATATATAAAAATAAAAAATATTTTCAAAAATCTTTAACACATACATACATATTAATATCATGTAATTTTTTCTCAACAGCCTAGATTCGTGCACTACAGTTCGATTAGCGAATGGAAAGTTTCATGCAAGGAATTTTTTAAGATTATGGTGTAACTAAAGCCACCCAGCCATTCACACACAAATACATTTAAAACAACAACAACAACAACACCAACAACAACAACACCAACAACAACAACAACAACAACAACAACAACAACAACAACAAATTGCAGGTTATTATACATACATATATGTATATAAATTTATGGGGAAGGCGCCATAAAATACTTAAGCTATCAAAATTGATAATTTCCCATGTTCATCATATTTATAAAGTCAAAATATATAATTAAATGTTGAAAATAGCTGTCGCCAAAAATTAATTTAAAACAGATATTCAGTGTTGTTCATGAAGATACATGTACATACATATGTATATAATTATGTATATTGTTGTTTAAGCGCCACCTCAGGAAATATAATCAAAATCAAATACAGATGCATACATATAAAGTAGAATCCCGATAATTCGCAATTGCAAGTACCTGGTAATTTTTCAGGAATTTGAAGGGTTTCCGACATGACAGGATTTTGGTATAACGAGGTTAATATACAAAAAGAACGAATTAACGGCGTGTTTATTCGATGCGCACGCTTATTTGACATATTTTAGAAATAAAAAAAAATTTGAAGAAAAATACATAAGGGGCCACATTGTTTTCGGAGTTTTTATACCCCAACCCCCTCCCTTTTAAGCTTTATACAAAATGTTTAGTATAAATTTTCTAAATCATAACAAATCTTTTTTAACCCTTTGGGGCGTTACGTAATATGTGAACAGCCCCTAATAAAGTTAACCGTAACATACATATAGATACATATGTACATATTTAACTTTAGTTTAAAATGTATGGAATTATTGCGATTTTAAATGATTTTTTGAAGGAAACAAATTTTTAAACTAGGACAATTATCGGGATTCTATTGTATATATAGTATATATTTTTTAAAGAATATTTCAAAAGCAATAAAAACGGCGTCCGTCACTCATTTCAACCAAATATGATCATAAAAAATAAATCAAAGTTCAAAAAAAAAAATTATTCAGCTTTATATTTTTGCCTGCAGCAACAGCTAGAGGTAGGAATATTTTCATCTCAAGAGTAACGATGCCTAACAATATTCTTCAAATATTTTCTTAGAAAAATCTTACAAAAATAAACTTTTATTATCATAAAAGCAACTCTTCTGTAAAATTTTAAAAATATTAGGTCAAAAGGTTAAAGTACGTTTACTCTTTTTAATTTTGTATGCGTCGCATGCAAAATGCACGACTGTTTTTGACAACCAAGGATGGCAAATTATAGTATGTACAGTGAAACCTCTCATAACCGGACACTCACCATCGTGGTATTTTTGTCCGGTTATGGGAAGTGTCCGTTAGGAGAGGTTTCACGGTATACTGTTTTCAATGACATTTATAAATATGTTTCGTGTGGTGCCTGGATGTAGTAACTTTTTCCGAACCCAAAATCGTAATATTTATCGATATACTTTTCGTTTGCGGTAACGATAATGTGATTCTGTAATTTTTTTTTTTTTTTTAAGATAGTGTACATCATCTGTATTTAACTCGCCATTTAATGTCAAAATAAACGAAAAACACAAAGAATTAAAGAAAACTGAAGGAATTTGAGCTTACTTTATTTTTTACTTCAACCGAGTTAATATCGCCAAAATAAGTTACTGAATAGCAACGCGATAAATTTTTGTTATATTTATTATAGCGATACGATTATCGTAATAAAAGTTACTGAATTGGCATATTTAATTTTACTTCAAATTTTACTTTTTTTTTATTTATATGCAATATGTATATCGACCCCTTTGCGCGAAATTATCGTATATTCCAATTTTTTGGAAATTGAGTTTTTGATGCAATCTTGTTCTACATTCAAAGAGAAGTTACCTGACAAAATATTGTAAGCGAATTCCACTTCGTCGCTCCAAAAATTTATTGAATACTTTATCGTATGTTACACTCCATTTTTTCTTGTGAGCGATTTTATCGTATCTGCCAATGAAATATTTTGCATATTGTAGATGTTACAATATTTACTACATATTTCTTTCTAAGTTAGAATTAGAAGGTAAAAGGAATTGCTCGCTTTATTTTGTTTTTTGCCTCTATTCGTTTTACCGTTAATTTTACAGAAAAGGCTATAAGTGTGTTCGTTTACTTTTGCAGTAAAATGCTGTAAATGAGTAGTTACTGCGAAAATTTTAAAATTTACTCTCAAAAAAAGCTGTTACCGAAAAAAGTACGCGAACGGAAAAATAGTAAAAATTAGTAAGATTAAAGAAACAGCTGACTCTAACTCCACATAGTGTTGAAAAATATATAACTTTTTGACTATGCAACTCTTTCAACTATTGGTACTCGATACAATATTATTATAACAGGGACAATCTAAGAATAAATTCTGTAATTTATTTCATGTAATGTTTGTAATTAATTTCTTCTTCATTTCCTTGTTTTGTTTTTGGCTAAATTAATAAAAATTACATGACTATTTGTTAATGTTACTGATTACCTTAAAAGCAAGTGCGATACTAAGTACCCAGATACTTTACAGTTTTACAACTCTGAGTAATTAAAATAAACTGCAAAACAAAAGGATTAATAAAATATATTACAAAATTTGTATATTAACAGCTGTTATTTTAATGACTCACGATTTTTATTTAACCTTTTCTCAAATTTTTGCATTTTTCATTTGCTTACTTTTCATTTGTTTACACTTTGAATTACAGTAAAAATTACGTTTTTGTCTTACTAAACTTTACTACGACAAATTTCTGCAGTAAAAATTTGCAAAACACTCAGTCAAGAACTGTCAATTTACTTACTCTCTGAATTTGTGTTCTCATTTACTGTATTTTGGGTAAAAGAACGCAATTTAGTAAAATGCAGTAAAGTTCAGTAAAAATTTGTAAAAACTTTTGAGTACGCGAACGCAATTTATATTAAAGTTGAAGAGAAGCATTTAGCATGCATTCTTTTTCTGATCATGTGTTTGAGGTAATCAGTTATTGTAAACCATTCCAAGTCAAACTAAACATAAATAAAGTTCACATAACTTTATTAGACAAAAAATCAAAATCAATTGAACTCATTTACGGATATTTCGACAATTCCACTAAAAAACTATAAATAACATTAATTTTACCTTTAAGTTACAAAAGTTGTACAATTCACCTTTGTGTATCTCTTTGCAAAAATTCAATGATTTGAAAAATTTATGTTTAAAAAATAGCATACCGTCAAAAAAACCACAATGAGTATTTAAATTTAAAATATTCTGTACTCGAAAAATATATGTTAAATGAAAGCGACGAAGAAGATTAACTCACTTATTATTATTATTGGTTTTTTAGTTTTTTTTTTAATGAATTCATGCTTCTGTTAAATATTGATTACATTTTTTTATTACTTTGTACAATTCTAAGTTAAAAAATAATGAACAAATACATAAAACCACAAATAAATCTTTGTTTCAATTTATTTCTAACACTGACAAATGATATCGTAAGTGACATTTTCTACACACGCATCTACGAAATGTTGTGAATGAAATTATCGTATGTGCCAAAAATACGTTTTTGTCGGAAAACTTGAACTTTTCCACCGGAATACTTTTAGGTGTAGTTATATTAGTTAATTATCTAAGCACATGTATATTTTCATTTTGATATTGCAAGCGAAAGCAGAGAAAAGTAGAAAAATGGCTGTCCTGTAAAATTTGGTTTTTGTAACATAGGATAATTTTGCGCAAAGGGGTCGATATGTAAATTTATTCTGTCAGCCCTTATTATTTTTTGCGGGATTTTCGACTTCAACTTTTTGTGCTAGACTAAAGATAACATAAATTTTCTGCAAATCTACTACGAACTGTCGGAAGTCGAATGTTATTCTTTGTAGCCTTAAAAAATCAAAAATTGGTTTAAAAAAAAGCGGGTCCGTCCGCCCTTACCGCTGATATAACAATTTTCTTCCATACCGATGACGGTTTCAATTTTATCCCTCAGTTACTTACATATAATTTTTTTAAAATGTCGTCAGCAATCTTCATCTTATTAACCCATCAGATTTATTTCTTTAATAAAATTTATTCTAGACGTACATAAAGCAACTTTTTCACTTTTCGTAACTTTTTCCCTTAGATTAAGAGGAGGATTACGTGGACTTTTTGTTGCCACTTACTATTGCCTTTTATTTCTTGCAATTTTTATATTAATTTTCTATTCATGTCTCTGGTAAAATAGTTTCATAATCTACTTTAATTTCTATAAGTAATTTTATATACAACCAACCAATAACAAAAAATCACTACAATTGCTACAATACAATACATACTTTACCAAAGAATTATTAGTACATATCGTTACAATTTCTACAATACATACTTTACCAAAGAATTATTAGTACATATAACATTATTTACATACCCTTGTTTTCTTGACATTACACACATACACACATACAGACAGGACTTATTTATAATTCCTTTTTTGTTAAAAACTTTTTGCAGTAAATAATCAGCCTTTTTAACATAAACATACGCATACAAGCAGATATTAAGAAGTCATTCAATATGCGCTAAAGTTGCTTGACAATGATGATGATGTTCTTCCCAGCAACAAAACAACAACTTTTCTTTTAGCCCTTTTCGTGCGGTGCTTAAACTTCTTTTGCTATACTAGTTTATGCTGAAGGGAAATAATGTCTAGTACAATAAGCCAAGTCGAATTGTCGTTGCCCTCTTATTTCTTGCAAACGAGCCAATTCGAATGAAGAATTTATAAGACTTGGGATTTTTTTTGTTCTTGACGTTATTGTGGTTTTGCGTGTTTTGTTATTATGCTTCACAACATTAGGCTTTTTACTCTGTTTTACTTTTATGCCAAGTCGTTGTTTTTCTTGTTGTTATTGATATTGAATTTTTTTTTGTTGTAAACGTGTTATTTTTTTATTTAAGTTGTCTTGTTGGCCCGGTTGGCTTGGCTCTGGCTTGGTTGGCTGTGTAATTGTATGACTGTTAGGTCCCCGTCTAATTTTTTTTTTTGCAGTCGGTCGTCGATCCACGCGAATTGTTGGAAAATGTAAAAACTGCAAATAAAGAAGGGGAAAACAACAAAACATTAAAAATACACATAAAAACATTAAAATGAAAATTACTATAAAAACATGACCATTAAATAATATACATACTTACAATGATACATACATATGTACATATAAATGCATATAAAAAAGTATATATTATAAAAGTATGAGAGAACGAGAACTGGTGAATGAGAAAATAGATTAATGCACGATAAAACCATAAAAATGTAATTCTGTTTTACTGGGAGAGCAAAGACATTACAATATTAATATTGTTTTACTTAGCGTGAGTAAAAAAGCTTTTAATTATTTGTAATATAGGAAAAAAAAACTTTTAAATTAAATAAGAAAATTTTAACCACCAGTTCTAGAAAAAAACTTTACATACACAAATTGTATTTCTAAATGGAATGAAATACTAAATAATAATAATAATAAGTTTAAAATCCTTTCCACAAGTAGCATCTTTTGTACATATCGTCATATGTGACGCGCAAAATAGAAAGGGACCTAAGGGTAAAAACCGGTTTTGTTGTACCATCTTTGGTGTACCATCACATCATAAAACGCGCATATCTCTGGGAGGGAACACTTTTGGGGCATGGGATCGGTCTCATTCGATGCTAAAAAAAAGTGAAAATTGATTTTTTTTACCCTTAGGTCCCTTTTTCTATGCGCTGTCACATATACATATGTATGTAAAATCAAAAAGGGCGTAACTTACAAATAGTTCAAAAACGTCATTATGATTGATTATGATGTAATTATATAAAATCTATCTACCCACAATATTTTTATCCGATTATGCTCAAAAATATCAAATTTATTAACGAAATTCAAAAGCTAACGAGAACTAAATGCACTAAAAGTTAGTTTTTTTTTGCTTTTTCTGTAAAATATCTTAAATGTAACTTACAGCTTTTTGAATTTACATATTCATATGAACGTACATAATTCATTAGTCCGATATTATTTTTTTCAAAATTGCTATCCAAAAATATTTGTTAAAAAAAATTTAAAAAAAAATGGAAAAAGCACTATTTAGGTACACTACCATAACAGCGCTAAAATTGGCGATTGAAATTTTGGGGAAAGGGAATATGTTTCACGTAAACCTTTATTCCCGATAAGGGTGATTAATAGTAGGTTTCCACCAACTTTAAATCATGTAGGTTTAAGTAAATCACTTCAAAGTGTTTCCACCGAGCTTGTGAGTGATTTGTTGTTCGAATTTTCGTATTCAATTTATGCACGTGCTTTATAAGGTGGGCGCACCAGCTGTAATGTGAATTTTATTCACATGTGTTAATATTTAAGATTGATTATATATTCCTTAATGTCATTTTATCGAAATTGTCAATCACTATTGATGGATGACCCAAGGAAGGAGTTTGTAATTTTAAAAGCAACGCAAAGTTGCACATATAAATTGAGTTCGAAAAATAGTATTTTTGACATTATTTAAAATAAATCAACTACTTTGAGGTGATTTATCCATGTATAAATGAACATGATTAGCACAAATCATCACGATTTGTCTAAACCATGCCTGTGGAAACATACTATTACTGAAATTTCGACATTTGTATTGTAAGTTTTAGATAGAATATTAAATTCGTACTACGAACGTTCCACGATTTCTGTAGGTTCTCTTAACTCAACTTTTGTTTGAGAGTCAAAAAAAAAAAATGTTTCAAGTGAAAGTTTGTGATTCGCAATAGTTGAGGTGAGAACTAATTGATAGAAATGCACTATGTAGTATTTAAATTCGAATCTTTGTGAAACTTATATAATAATTTAATTAATTTAATGTAATTTACATATGTACATAAATATGTACATACATGTGTTTAAGAACACACTATTAATTATTTTTTTATTCACGGCTTCCGAAAAAGTTGGAATAAATCTTTTTCAGCATCCAACCAAAAAATGTTGTTCGCAGTTTCATAAACTTCGTTTATGAATGGAATATTTCTTTTTAATTTCTTTTTTTAGTTTGCCACCGCTTTTGATTCAGTATTAAATGGGCTGGGCTTCATATCTTATAGAAGTTTCGATCGAAAAATTACTAATTCTATTTGTTCAACTATTCATTCAAATACTTATGTATTTGTTATTTAACTTATAGAATAAAAAAATTCCAGTATGTCACCAGTCAGCTTGTTTTATCACTAATAGAATGTCACTTATCCACTTAATGCCAAATATGTAGTTGTAAGAATAACAACTCCAACGCACAACATTGTAATTTCGGTTGGCCTTAAAAATGCATTGCTAACATGTACATACATACATACATACATACATACATATATACATATATGTATATGCATATGTATACTTGTGTACAACGATATACTATATACAAACATGTAAGGGGTGTTTTTTATTGAGGTATAGAACTTTAAGTTGGCATCACTTTTTTAACTGGCGGCCATTTTGTCAGCTGTCAAGTGATTAATATTTAGTTTGGTTTGCCATTTCATCATGAACAAGTTGACAAAAGAACAACGCTTGCAAATCGTGCAAATTTATTTCGAAAATAATGGTTCAGTTCGCGAAGTTTACCGCAAGCTCCGTCCATTTTATGGTCGACATAATCGTCCATCAGAGCAATTAATTCGGTTAACCATGGATCGTTTTCGCACTACGTTTACTCTATGTGATAATACGCATCCGCAGAGACGTCGAACAGTGCGCACCGAAGAAACAATTGCCGCTGTAGAGCAAAGTGTTTAAGAGGACCCGAATGAATCGATTCGCCACCGTGCACAGCAATTGGAGCCGACTAACCGACTATTTTGTTCCCGAATTGGATGGCATGAATGTGGATGAGTTGTGGTTCCAAGAAGACGGCGCTACATGCCATACAGCGCACGTCACAATCGATTTATTGAAGGAAACATTCGATGAGCGCATAATTTCGCGGAATGGACCTGTCAATTGGCCACCAATATCGTGTGATTTGACACCATTGGATTATTTTCTTTGGGGATATGTGAAGTCGCTCGTCTACGCCAACAAACCATAAACGTTAGGGGACTTGGAAGCCAACATTCGTGGCGTTATTGCCAACATACGGCCCCATATGCTCGAAAAAGTGGTTGAAAATTGGACCTGTAGAATTAGCTTTATTCGAGCCAGCCGCGGCGGCCACATGCCCAAAATCATATTTAAACATTAATGGCATAAAATTATCCTTCCAATAAAGCCAAATTGATGGACATTAAAACGATTTTCTTGTGTTTTATTTCAATTCGAAGTTCTATACCCCTCAAAAAAACACCCTATACATATGTATGTATCTACAGATGTACGTAAAGTATGTAAACGATTCATTTTCGTTTTTAGCAAAACAATAAATGACTATTTTTTATATAAACTCTTGACTCTCGGTCCGAACAGCAAGAAAACGAAATATAAAAAACAAAGGATGTACATATGTATGTACATTTTATATTGCATCAATGCAATATAAACTAAGAAAAGTTACTAACATCCAGATATACTAGAGGTTGTTTGGTTATTTTCCAATAAGGCTGACGACGACTACAGTAGTAGCAGGAATAACAGGAATGTGGTTGAGGTATACAAAAATTCTAAGAATTCAAAACCAGAATATAACGTTTAATCACAATGTTGCCCACGTACAATGAACCGAGCAAGAATAAAAAGAAAAAAATAACGTTTTAAAAAGAGATGTTGTTTAAAAACACCAGACTAACGTCCAACCAACCTGCCTATCCTACTTCCAGCTTCATAAAAAAACAACCAACAATAAAGAATTCTAGCGCGCGAAATTTATTTTGTTGAGTTTTATCCATTTACATGCATACATTGATTAAGGGTGTACAGAAAAGAATTTAAGACGGTTGTTTTCAAGATATCATTCGTGTTTAGAGGCAAATCAACAATAAAAACGTTCCTTTTTATTAAATAGTGGAGTGCTCTACATTTCGCTAAAATAACTGAAGAGACACATTTTTTGGACTCTGACGAAAATCGACTATTTACCGTCGCAAATAATCCATTTTGGTTAAAAAAATTAATTTCGAAAATTATGCCGCTTAAGATTTTTTGGCCGTTATGGCACAACATATTACATATGTATGTATACATACATACATATGTATCTACAAATGCATGTGTGTATGCATTCATATGCATTTTTTTTTTGCTGCTAAACCTTAGCGAAATGCATCTTGACGTGATAAAGCAACAACAAATAACTTTTTTTAATTCTTATTAATTTTGGCATTATTATTATTTACATAATAATAATCTATTTATATAAAATCGTAGTGTGTGTTTGTTCTGGATCTATAAGAGCTGTGGAGCTGAAATTTTCAACACAGGTTCGAGTCAATACCCGGTACGTTTTCGTTTTGTTTTTAACGCAACAAGTGACCACATGGTGAAGTAATTTGGAGTTAAAAAATAAATTATTGAGGGTACGACAAAGTTTGCCGGGCTCAGCTAGTATGTCATAATATTGAAATGAATTGTTTTCACACAAATTTTAAAATTAAGGTAGAAAATTTTGTGCTTTTCTTCGGCAAGGAATTTGTTTGCAAGAAAAAAACAAATTTTATAAAGTTACTTCATGTTTTAAAACTTTTTTTGGGTAATAAGGAATTTATCAAATTAAATTCCTTATTTACGTGATCCGCAGTGTTTATCACTTGGAGAGATGTTTTATATTATCAACTTTTATTAGCCGACTGCTGTTCTGATGAAAAATAGTGTGTGGTTTATTAATGATATTAGGTACCTTTGCATCAATATTGGTGTCTAAGAAAGGAAATAAATAACATTCATCATTACATTCACTAGACGGATATATGTACATCCATATCTATGTATCTATGCACAAAGTACATACTAAAACAATGCTAATGATACGGAAGATGATGGCAATACATATAATAAATGCTACTTTTTGCACTGCAATTTTTTTCTACATATACTCGTGGTACATACATATGTATGTATCTAAAAAGTTGGGCGTTATACCATGACTGCAGTGTTTGTTGTTATGGTTGTGCGATTGATTGATTGTATGTAAACTATGTGAAAATTTTCAGAAAAAAAATAGAAGCAGAAAAAACACTTGGAATTCAAGCGTTAATTCTCTATTTTCTACAGATAAGGAAGAAAAAAATCATTGACTTTCTAAGAAATTGCATATTTATTGACTTCCTAAATAAGCATTAAAAATTTGTTTCTTTTTGAATAAGTGGTGGACAAAAATATTTTCTTTCCATATAAAGGGTGTCCCAACAAGAACGCAAGATTTAAATTTTAAATAAAACACAGATAATTAAAAAAAAAATCGTGAAACTTTATTATATCGTAAAGTAGACAGAATGAGGTTATGTGTGGAACAACATATCGGGCAGAAGGCCGCTGCGGCTTTGCTGACACACAGCGATCTTTTAATGAAATTTTCAATGACCGTTTTGCGTCTGCGGTATTTCATTAATGCAGCGTCCAATTTCCTCTTTTAAGGCTTGAGTTGTCGTCGGCTTATTCGCGTAAACCACCGACTTCAAAAAACCCCAAAGAAAAAAGTCTAATGGTGTTAAATCGCACGATCTAGGCGGCCAATTCTGGTCTCCAAAACGCGGAATAACACGACCTGGAAATGACTGATGCAGCAATTGAATTGTTTCTCTGGCTGTATGACATGTGGCGCCGTCTTGTTGAAACCACATGCCCTCCACATTCATTTCTTCTGCATAGTGAATTTGGAGACACCAATTTGCTGAGCTCGGTGTCGAATTGAGGTGGATGGAGTTTGAGCGAGATCATCACGTACAGCTGCGACATTTTTGATCGATCGCCCTGGTCGAAGGCGCGTTTTTACATCACTAACAGACCCAGTTTCGGCAAATTTATCCATTAATCTCTTTACAGTTGACTCTTTTGGAGCATTATTGTGATCCCAAATTGATCGCAATTTGCGAACTGTAGCCGCAAAACTTTCACCATTTTGGTAAAACAATTTCACAATGAGAATGCGTTGTTCATTCGTGTAGCACTCCATTTTTACTAACCTCGTACCTTCTACTAGCAAACAATAACAATTGTTCAAATGTCAAACAATGACACTTCGAATGGCGCCAAATTTAAGTCTTGCGTCTTGTTGGGACACCCTTTACATATGAATAATTGAAGCAATTCTCGAAATATGGGCGATATTAATTTTTCGATATATATCGAATATAAATATAGATATTATGGACACCCAATATTTGCAACACATACAAATGTGTACACGTATATTTTCTTGACAAGTTGGTAGAAGAATTACACTCGCCACCATTGCTCCTATAGAGTAAGTCAAAAAAGAAACAAGGTATTTTTCGTTACGTTGTAATGAACCCACATTGGCATTGGTTATAAATTCTTTTTTTTTTTAGTATTAAAATACGTTTCTACATGTTTTTTTTTTCAGAAAATACAGAAATTTTCGAAACCCCAATATTATATTTACTTTAAATGCAGCATAATCTGCTACAGTCAAAATAAATTAATTTCCTAGTCATAGAAGGGGGAATAGATATTTTTAATATAATTACAAAAATATTAATACGTATGTACATGCATTCTAAATGAAAACGGCACGCGATTTAAAAATGAACAACACAACACGAAATAGAATTAATATTTTTAAAAGGGTGAACTATAATTCTATAAATGTACTTAAATAATTATAAATTCCCCAAAGTTTGAGAAAGCAAACAAACGAAAACACTACACGTAATAATATCACATTTAATGTTTAAGTAACAGGATTGCAAGGAACAAACTTCTTGAATATGGGAACTAACAACAGAAGTATAAACTAATCTAAACACTCGTTAAAATAAAACTAATATTTTTGAGCACATAAAGATGGCAAACAGGCTTAAAATGTACATAAAAATATGTGCGTAGTCTTAAAAACCAGGGTATTCAAAGCTAGACTCTAAAAATACACACAGATGGGGAGCAGAGGAAAACTACTCAAAATTAAGACGATGGCTGGCGGCGTTGGCGCAAGCAGCGAGGGTAAGAAAAGCATAAGAATACATTGAACTGAAAGAAATATTCAAGGTATTCACGTCAAAAGTAGCACTGTTGCAGAAAAGCAAAATTGCAAAATTTTCAAAAAATATAACAACAACCACATAGAAAATTATTTTGCACAAATGATGCAAAATTGTCAGGGTATGAGCAAGTGCAAGATTATCAGGGTAAATTCTGCAAAGTTGTGCAACTTTTTATGGCATTGCCAATCCAAAAAAAAATGGACATAAAGTACTTTTAAAATCAACCATACACCAAATAACAACGCAGAAATACCTAAATGTTTTTCTTTTAAATGAAAAAAAAAAAAAGTCGTTGAAGATATTTTCGATACAAATAAATTAATTTAAAAATTATAAAATGAAAATATATTTAAAAATTCTTAGCTAGAAATTATAAAGAAATCTTCAAATTCGATTTTCAGATAACAAATACATACATAATTTTGCTATTTTCAAAAGACCTATGGCTCAAAATAGTTATTAGAATTTTGTTAAATAATACCAATATTATTAATATTGATATTTTATTAGTGAATTGATTACAAAATTAATCAGCGAAGTTCCAACACTTCGTTTCAGCGTTTAAACAAACATACGAGTGCAATATATCTATGCACATATTAAACAAAATTGGTTGCTCACGTCAGAAAGTGCAATTATGCATTTTTGCACAGTTGCAAGAATTGACGTGAATACCTTTATTATGTACTACCACAGCAACATTTTTTGCAGTCCTAGCATTTATCCAAACTACAATTCCACAACATAGAGGGCCATATGGACAGCCTTTAATTCCCTAATTCAGTAAGAAGATTTAAGATGTTTTTGTTTGAAAATCTTTTTGAGTGTCAAACATTTGTCCAAAAAAAACGTAACACTAAAGGTTAATGAAAAATATTTCAATTGAGACAAAAGTTTGTCAAGTTAATATTTAATAATAGGTGCGTTTGAGTACTTTTCCAGTAAAATCCAGTAACTGAGTAAATACTGAGTAATTTAAAGAAATTACTCTCAATAAAAAAGTTTGCATCTAAAAGTAAGCGAACGGAAAAATTGTAAAATCCAGTAAAATATATACAACAGCTGATTACCAATTTTGGCGCTAAAAAAATTATTCATATGAAATACACGATAGAATAGGTCTGTTCCAGATGCATAATAAAACAGTCCGAACTTATACAAAGTTATCCGAAAGCGTTCCAGATAGCAATTTTTGGGCAATTTTGAGAGCGAATGAGAGAGTAATTTTTTTCATTTCCTGTACAAACAGTACGAACTTTTTCTTCTGGGTAAGTTCGGACAAGAATTAAATAATCATCTGTTTTTTGTTTACATGTGAAACTGAAAAATTATTCAGAAAATTTGCAAATATAGGTAAAAAGTTTTTACACACAAATTTATTAAAAAGCAAAATGGAAGGTTTTTTGAACAAAGTTGAAGTTGTAAGTGCATTTGTGCATATTTCTCCATTTCTTTAATATAAAAAATGCTCTTTTTAAATAATTCACTTTTTTGGAACTCATTTTCATCTACTTTTTACAGCTGTTGCCAATGCTGTTCGACTTGTCGCACATTTACATTCAAAACAAAAACAAATTTTAATATTTTGTTGTTGTTTCACATGTAAGTGTGCGACAAGTCGAACGTTGTCGATATCGTGGTCAGGCCTATAATGTTATGCGTTTTAAGCGACTAAAATCACTTGAATTAAATTTAATGTAAAAAGTAAGCAACATTAATATTTCAAGATGTGCAATTATGGTTTTTTGCGTTCAGCAATTTTGGATAGCTTTTGCATATTCAGAGAGTAATTTTCATTTTTCTCTCATTAGTCCGAACTTGTAAAAAATCTTGTGGAACACACCTAATATTTTGTTTAATAATAAAAGTAATAGATATGGACATATCGCACATTTACTACAATAGTGGCATAACTCAAAAAAAAAACAAGTTTTGCAGAAAACGCGTTTTAAGTTTTCAATTTGCATACAACTCAATGGAGAAATGAAAAAAATTCTTCTCTCAGGAGGTGATGGTACAAGCTATTTATATGAAATTTTTACACAATGTAAAATACGAAATGCCGCATCTTTCTGCATTATTAACTCAAAAAACTCATTTTTTGAGTTATGCCACTATTGAAGTAAATGTGCGATATGTTTTTATTTAAACTTATTTGGTTGGTCCACGATGTCGACAAGAAACTTTCTATAGCTTATTTATGTATATTGAAAACAAAAATAAACTTTCTTATTTTGATTTTGTGTTAAATATAAGTAAGCGATAGAAACTTTCTTGTCGACATCGCGGGTCAAGCCGTTAAAGTTTTTAAGCTTTTTACCCTGAACGTGAGAAGTTATTAGGATGATATATTCAAGATATCGAAAAACTGGGAAAGAATTTAAAAAAAAAGTACACAAAGTAAATTTTTTTAAATGTTCCATACGTCAAACCAGGAACCGTAGACCTATTTCAATATAATAATCTATTAATTTTATTCACGTTTAAAAACAATCGGTTATGTTCTGAACTCCATGTGAAATTAAATCGTTCGGAAATGCAATAGCATTGTTATTATAAATACATACATACATACATACCAGGGAAAGCCAAAAAGTTAGTTTTTGGCTGCTCAACACATATCGATACTCCAATGACAATGAGTATGATAGCACATTCGCATCAACAAGCATGTTTACATACAGGCATAGATATCTATAGCTATCAACACAAATAAGTGCGCATATCGATAGGTGCGGGTTCGATCAAACAAATGTGCTATAGATATTCGTATCAATACATGTGCGCACAAGCATGTAATGACGAGTATGACTATATGAACAATGTTACCAAATATGTAAGTATATAAAAAAATCGTTGTGTATGAATTTAACAAATCGTCAGCCCATTATTGGTTTGACCTACCGACCATTTTTTAAAAAAAAATGAGTTAGGTATGGGGTATATGTATTTCGAATATACACTTTCTGAATCCAAAAAGTGTTTCGCGAAATTAATTATAGTTTCTGAGATATTTAGCATTCATATTGCTCCATTTGAACTATTTTTAGATTTAATAAGTATTGTTTGGTTATAAACGTCAATGTTTGGCTATTGCGTCAAATTATGCATACAAAAACGTACAAAATAAATTTAACTCTTGTTTTGCTTTATTTCCGTAATGTTAAAAAAACAATCGGGACGACCGACGAACTTCGCATAGTTCGATGAACTTGCCTTCAAGAACTCGATCTACTCCAGATCTCTGCCTTCCTATGGATATATTTGTAGTGTATGGATACCAAGTTATGCAAATATTAACTGCGGCAAAAATTACTTGCATAGTATGAAAAAAATTGGATTGTGTACTTGAAATAAAAATTAATGCAAAAATCCATATCAAGTCTTGAAATAAATAAAAGTCTCTTAAACTCTAAAAAGGCAGAAATTTGAAATAAATCACACCTATTGCGAAAATCTTAAAAATTCGCAATGTTGAAAACAAGCCCAAAACTAAAATTGATCATTAACATTATGAAAAATTTTTTTAAATTTTAAGGGTCTTATGCAAAAAAAAAACTTAATAAAGCTTTGCCAAGCAATGTTAAGTAAAGTTGTATTCTAAAAAAATTATTGTATAAAAATTCTAAAGTAGGCACCCACGTTTGTTAAGACTACTTTAAGTTTATATTTCCAAAATGTGTATTTTGTACCTCAAATATTTTTACTAATATAGCACATACTGATTCATGTTACATCTGAAAATGAAGCTAGAAGTGTCTGCTCTTATCTTAAATTTATTATTTGTGTCATGTAATGGGAAACATCACCAAATTATCCAACTGCTTCGAAATACATAGCAAAATCCATAAAAAAATATTAAAATAAATACAATTATACAAAAATGTTTTAGTGATATACATACAATCAAAACAAATCGAAAAAAGCTGGATATTCAAATACTCGTTTCATTCGAATAAAACAAATTGTGATAATTTTTAAAATTTGGCTAAAAAGTCAGTTTCATCGCGAAAATTGGCGACAAACAAGCGCTAAAATTGCTAAAATTGTAAGGAATACCATGGTTCAAAATTTCTTCCACTAATTCGGCTATTAGCTCTGATCTAAAATGGAGCGCGTTTCTATACCCGCGGTCAAATTACTCCCGTAAATCTTTAATAGTGCTTTTAGAACTAAGGACTGAGAAGAGTGTGTGTGAATTGAATTTTATGTTAAAATATTTAGTTTGAAAAAATGTTATTACTTCAACAACTACAAACTAGTATTTCTGGCAACACTTATCAAAAAATATTTAAAAAACCGAATGTGTTGCAAGTCATGGGTATGTCGATAGATATACGTAGATATGCGGGATGTAACGGAGAATGCGCATCGATACATACAAGTATGAAATAAAGTGCGCAGGGGTATACGCAAGTATGAGAATGAATAGATATCAACACGCACTAGCATAAAAAATGTTCGATATGTGCGGGAGTATCCAAAATTTTTTGTATTGATTGGCTTTCCCTGATACATACATACATACATATGTGCATACATACATATTTCCAAAAATTCTATGGAAATTCCGCACGTTTTAATTTCACGTGGAATACATAACATAACCGAATATTTTTCTAGCACCAAACTTAAATAAATGTTATAAAGCTTATAACTTAATACATTTGTTTTTTTTTTGTTATTTTAAAAATTTCATCAAAAACTAAAAATTTTTGTTTCCCTTTACTTTTGTTTGTTTATATTCAAAAACATATGGTTTCGTTTTACTGGATTTTACTGGCAAAAATGTGTCCAGTAAAAACTTGCATTTACTCAGTAAATGAACTGTCATTTTTCTCTCTCAATTCGCCCTCTCATTTACTGGATTTTGTGTACTCGAACGCAATCCAATAAAAAAAATAGTAAAAATTTGTACAAATTTTTGATTTCTTGAAAACGCACTTAATGTTTAATATGATAAACAAGTGTCTGGATCAAAATTTTTTTCATTAGTGTTTGTTGGTTACGCTTTTTTTGGGCAAATGTTTGACGAGTGTGACCGTACCTTAATGCATTAAACCCATTCTCCGCAGCAGGCTACACGAATACACTACTTCAAATGCCGCTGGATGCATTTACCGCCTCGTAGCCAGTTACTTAATTCTTGGGCAACGGCAGAAGCATCATCAGCACTTGGTATTCAAGTACAAAAAACATATATCAGTATTGCCACCATCAAATATTTACTGCCTTATTCATAAAATATATTTCAGGTTTATTAAGCGCTTATTTGACATATTTCTATGGGAAATTTGTCAAATAAACCTGTAATAAACCTAAAATATTTTTTATGAATTAGACCGTTAGTATTTATAAAAATTAAATTACTCTTTTAATATGTAATTAGGTATATCACATAAAAATAAAAAAAAATCAATTTATTCATGTGAAATTGTTCATATTATTTCTGTTAAATAATTGTAAGATATTATTCATTCAATATTTTGTATTATACTGGCAACACTGTATTTGCTAATTTTCTCCAAAGAATTATTTAGAAATTATTTTAGTTGGACTAATGACAAAAATCATCATATAAACATGTGTATTTTATCCTTGGCATTTTGAAGGGTGTATCTTGCTTGCCTTTGTTTTACAAACCACTTATAATGAATTTTTTCCATTCTAGGGTAATCAGCTTTCTTTAAGGTGCATCGTTTGCCAAGTGCCACTTTCTGCTGTACTTAGGAACTTTTTTAATGAATTTTCTTGCTTTATAATGCTGTAAACCGAAGACTTATGCAACTTGTAATTCACGCAAATTGAATTTATGGAATCTCCACTTTTAAATTTATTTTAAAATCTCTAATTTTGAGAAATAAAAAATGTTGAACTTTTTTCATATTAAGGGCCATTATTACAACTTAAAGTTAGTTTAAAATAGGATTTTATCGGACGTATAAAAAGCTTTCCATTATTGCAAATTGGATTTAACTTACCAGGTAGGATTGATTATCTTGCCTGTAATTTATCGCTCACTTTAGGTTAAAGTAAAATTTTGCAAATGATAAAGTTCTTATACGTCCGATAAAGTCCTACTTTTAGGGGCCATTATTACAACTTAAAGTTAGTAAAAAGTAGGATTTTATCGGACGCATAAAAACTTTATCATTTGCAAAATTTGACTTTAACCTAAAGTGAGCGATAAATTATAGGGAAGTTCATCCTACCTGGTAAATTAAATCCAATTTGCAAAAACGGAATGCTTTTTATACGTCCGATAAAATCCTACTTTTAACTAACATTAAGTTGTAATAATGACCCTTAACTTACTTTAAGTTGTAATAATGGCCCTAAGAGATGTATGTATTTACACAACAAATGACACGAATAAACTGACAAAATTGAATATAAAAATCATCCCAAAAGGTTAATATACAAAAAGACGGCGATTTCCTTTTTTTAGGTTATAGACATTGTAATTAAATAAAAAAAAAAAGATATAAAAGTCCATGTTTCGTAAACTGTTGCGATTATTAAATTTATTTATTATTAATTTATTTGCAATTTTAAAAATTAAGCCGTCGCGATAATGGGTAGTCGCGAATACCGAGCTTGCACTTTATATAATTTTTTTTTAAATAATGATGTGTATTAAATGCCAGTTTATAGAAGGTATAGGTAGAAGACAAATAAAAATTCTCGTCTCTCTATTTATATTGAAAACAAAAACAAATTTGAGTGTTTTGTTTTTGTATTCAATGTAAATGGGCAGACGAGAATTTTTTAGTGTCTTCGATAAAATGCTTACAAGTTTTTTTTATTTTTCCAGACGACTTTGTTTTTCATTCCAAAAATTAGTTAAAAAAGCAAATAAAAAGCTAAAAATATCACGTCGGCAAAAGCAGCAAGAATTTACGCGCCAAATAAAAAAAAATTATAAATAACAAAACATACGATTTTGCCAGTAAGGTTTTTCCCTTCAATTCAATCCAAATCTTCTGAAAGTTTATAAAACGAATGAAAGAAAAAACGCTTAAAGCATCACGACAAGTAAATCGTAAACAAGTCAATAACATTCAAGGACTATGGGGATCTCTCTGTTTTTCAAAACAACAAAGTTCATTGCTTCCAAATGGTGAAGTGCAACAACATCAAAGATGGAAGATCATCAACACATACACGGACATACATACATGATAAAAACTTTATCATTTGCAAAATTTGACTTTAACCTAAAGTGAGCGATAAATTATAGGGAAGTTCATCCTACCTGGTAAATTAAATCCAATTTGCAAAAACGGAATGCTTTTTATACGTCCGATAAAATCCTACTTGTAACTAACATTAAGTTGTAATAATGACCCTTAACTTACTTTAAGTTGTAATAATGGCCCTAAGAGATGTATGTATTTACACAACAAATGACACGAATAAACTGACAAAATTGAATATAAAAATCATCCCAAAAGGTTAATATACAAAAAGACGGCGATTTCCTTTTTTTAGGTTATAGACATTGTAATTAAATAAAAAAAAAAAAGATATAAAAGTCCATGTTTCGTAAACTGTTGCGATTATTAAATTTATTTATTATTAATTTATTTGCAATTTTAAAAATTAAGCCGTCGCGATAATGGGTAGTCGCGAATACCGAGCTTGCACTTTATATAATTTTTTTTTAAATAATGATGTGTATTAAATGCCAGTTTATAGAAGGTATAGGTAGAAGACAAATAAAAATTCTCGTCTCTCTATTTATATTGAAAACAAAAACAAATTTGAGTGTTTTGTTTTTGTATTCAATGTAAATGGGCAGACGAGAATTTTTTAGTGTCTTCGATAAAATGCTTACAAGTTTTTTTTATTTTTCCAGACGACTTTGTTTTTCATTCCAAAAATTAGTTAAAAAAGCAAATAAAAAGCTAAAAATATCACGTCGGCAAAAGCAGCAAGAATTTACGCGCCAAATAAAAAAAAATTATAAATAACAAAACATACGATTTTGCCAGTAAGGTTTTTCCCTTCAATTCAATCCAAATCTTCTGAAAGTTTATAAAACGAATGAAAGAAAAAACGCTTAAAGCATCACGACAAGTAAATCGTAAACAAGTCAATAACATTCAAGGACTATGGGGATCTCTCTGTTTTTCAAAACAACAAAGTTCATTGCTTCCAAATGGTGAAGTGCAACAACATCAAAGATGGAAGATCATCAACACATACACGGACATACATATGTACATATATTAGCTATTGTATGTATATATATGTATGTATTTATGTTGAAAAGCATGGTTAATAAAGATCCCCTTGGAGGAGTAGCGTAAATGGAGGTTTGAAAGTTTTTGTTTTTAGAATTAACTTTCAATTCACAACAACAAATGTTCCAACATTATTCCCAATACAAAATAAAAGAAAATCTGCGTTTTTTAGCCGTTTAAATTTATGTTTGGATTAAGTAGAATCAGTAGTAAACGACCTATACATACATACATACATACATATGTATATACCCAGCGGGAAATTAAGCGAAGCACTTCGATAATAATCACTGACGTCAGTATGGCATCGTAAGCGAGCAATCTAAATACTTGGATTGTAATGTATGTACGTGTAATCTGATATATATATCATGTGTTACTGATAACTTCGATTACGACGTAAGCAGGGATTAATTTATTGATTAAAACAGTTTGTTATAAATCAAAATTAAAATACTGCCCCCGTATTCTGTAACTCGCTAAAGCTAAATATCTAACGCTAAAAATCTTGAAAGTCGATTTATCGATTTTCAGCTACGAATACAATGTTCAAACGAGTATTGCTAAATCAGGCAATAGCTTAAAAATATAATTCGCCGAAATGTAAGTGTTTTATGTTATGGCCAAAAATTTTTAAATTTTCTATTTGTTCAGCATTTTAGCGATAGGATGTAGCTTTAGCGAGTTACAGAATAAGGGGGCTGGTCTACCTTTAGGCTAAATTTGTAGACATGCTCCCATACAACTGCGCTGTTGATGTAAGTGCAATGCTAGGGACACGTACTGACATCGTGGCTTACTATGTAAGCGAGAACGCACCACTTACGCGTCCTATGACACTTTTATGTTAATCTAAATAGCAAAATAAGCCAACGAATCACCACTTACTATGTATATTTTTACCACTGGATAGTCGCGCTACTTCTGATTATGATCTTTCAGAGCGTTATACTCGTTTTTGTACTCATGTGCGTACATACATATGTTTGTATGTATGTCTCTTGCATATTTTCGAGTACATACATACATACATATGTACATAGTTTTTTGTAGTTTTGATCTGTATTATAGTATTTCAGCGTTTAAATACGTTACCACACACGCCTTTATTGGAGACTAGTTCTTTTGAATTGCATAGATTCGATTCCAAAGATATTGCAACAAAAAATCTCGAACTATGCGGCTGCATGGCCCCTCTCGACAGCTCCTGAGCTGTTCCAACCCTGAGCTGTGGCAGCTGGTTGAAAGAAGGCGCATCGATGAATGCGTGGCAACCTTCGCCCGGAGGCGAAACTGGAGGTAATTTCTGCCTCAGATCTGTCTCTCCGGGCAGTGGTGACAGCGTGGTTTCCACTACCCGTCAGATCGATATAAACCATACTGTCGGTACTGGCAGCGCAGAACTCTCAGGACAAACCAATGGAAGCCTTTGGCCTCAATGGATTGTAGAGAGAAAGCGGGTAAAGATCTTCGGTTTGCCATAGATCAGGAATCTCCAAAGAGGCGGCAGTTGATGGGTCGTGTTGTGAAGCTCGGCTGAGGGACTCTCAGATTTATATTTACTAAGTCGGATGATTCCAAGAAGGCTGCGTGCGGGTGGTGCACATAAACCTGCACCTAGTGAGGCAGCCTTGGCCGAGCTAGTAATACACCTCAATATGTCGCAAGTAGACGTGGCTCTTATTCAAGATAAAGACTGTACGTTTTCATACCACAGTAGGATATCATTCAGTCTTAATTTTGCAGGGGAAAGGCGTGACCAATATAGGAATCCAAGAAAGATTAACTGGGATACCTATAGGGCCACTGTTGTTGTTAGAGCAAGGGTATCTCCGCAGGGTGTGAAAACAAAGAGGAGTGGAAGAGGAGGTGGAATGTTTCACTAAAACTTGTCGCGAATGTTTTGAAAATTCCTGTCCATTGGTTTTACCGGGCAAAAGAGAGCAGCCTTCGTGGTGGACCAAAGATCTAAAAGATCTGAGGTCCCCGGTTAGAAGATTGTTCAATAGGGCGAAACTCACAGGAAGGATTGAAGACTAAAACAATCATAAAGTGTTGTATAATAAGTACAAGGATGATCTCAAAAGGGCAAAAAGAGCCTCATGGAGGAAATACTGTGAGATTTATTCCGTAAATAAGTTATCGAGGTTCGGCGAATATTGTCAAAAGACCCAATGGCTCTGAGAAATATTCAAAGACTGGATGGCTCATGGACAAAATCCAGGCTTCAAATCGTTACATACGTGATCGTATCGGCAATCGTACGAAAACAAAATAAGTGATACGTCAATCGTATAAACTGAATGGGATTTCAGTACGTTCACGTATGTCATAATCCGAAAATGGTGTTTTTACGTGACGAGTTGTACGTTCAGGGATGTGACGATTTGACCCCAGCTCTGAGACAATTTCTGTTCTGATTGGCACTCACTTTCCCGGCTGTAGGGAAGAGAAGAGGCAACGACGGAGGTTAATTTTAAATACTTGTCGGAACCATAATTAGGGGAGCAGTGGACGAGAGATGTTATTTTTCCAGCCATGTTGCAGAATGTGCCAGAGCGCGTACTACTGTCTATGGTGAGTATCTTTAAGATATGTTTAATCAGGTTTATACCGGAAAGGCTGAAGAGAAGTTAGGGTCATCTTCATACCCAAAGCGGGTAAAGCAAGCCATTCAACGCCGAAGGATTTCAGGAAAATCAGTCTTTCGTCGTTTCTTTTAAAAACATTAGAACGACTTTTACAATATAAGTATAGATGCTGTTAAGGAGTCGCTGGAGACACTTAGGGTTCATAACTTTCTAGTGGAGTGGATAGTTATCAGGAAATCCATAGGACGTATGTAATAACGTATTTAAATTGAGTAATATGTTTGCTGACAAGTGCAAATAGCAAAAACAAACGTTTGTTAAAAATAGATTTAAGAAAATCTGCCTTATCGCGGTTGGCGTATTTCAAATACGCCAACCACAATAAAAGTAGGTACAGACTTAGCAACGTGTTTATGCAACCTGGCAGGTTGCATTGTCGGTTGCATAGTGTGTAGTGTTGTTTATGGTTGCATTCGAAGTTGCGTTCCAAGTTTCGAAAATATCAAAATGTTTTGATGTTTATGGGTTGCATTGGCGGTTGCATTGTAGGTTGCATAGTCTGTATCAAAATATGCAACAAGTAATATAAACGTGTTGAGTAAACACGTTGCAAAGTGTGTATCCACTATAAGGCAGAATATGTTCATACACACAGGCATATGCATATACATACATAGGTATGTAAAGTCGACGACAAAACTATTCACAAAAAATTTTGTCATAAGAATTCTTCATTTTTATACCAATTTTAATTATGCACAGATATAAAAAATATTAATAATGTATGTAGGTACTTTGTCAATGTACTGAATAAAATGATAAACTAACTTGAAATACCTACATTTGTAATCACTTTTATCTGGAATAAAAGGCGACGTAGAATTCTTTCCTTGAACAAAAACAATTCAAACATTGGCGATAACAATTTTAGGAAATAAGGGTGAATAAGAACCTATAATTTTTAACAATTGACAAAAATTTGGTCAGATAATCATCCTATAGATCAAATCAGACACAAAACTGCATCTATACGTTAACAGTTTCATCGTCCACTGTATGTAGCTATGCAAAAATCAAGCATGCAAATCAAAACATGTACATATACATCCATATGTAAGTATGTATGATGTGTGGTATAGCCTATATAATAAAACAATAAGATTGTAGCAGACACAACAAACAGCAACAACTACCCAGGAATGTTGTTGGTACAAAAGAAATAAGAGAAAACTGTACATAAACAAAACAAAAACAAATATGTAGTAATCGTTGTGCTCAAGGAGAGCCATGCCTTTCGCGTTACAACAAACAACAAGAATACAAGGGGACAGAAAATGAAGAGAATAAGGAACCGGCATTTAACATTGGAAACATAAACAACATATGCACATAACACAGATGGTTTGTAATGCAGAGAATAAGACAACAAACATTAGGCTGAGTTTACATCTGGCATTTCTTGTGTGTCATTTGCCCAAACAAGCGTAACCAACTAATTACTAATGAAAAACTGTTTGATTCAGACATATATGTATTTATTGGTTTAAACAGTTTGCAATCATGCTGGATTCTATAAAATTGTCTATTAGTTATGTAGAAAACTGTTTAACTTAATAAATACGTGTCTGAATCAAAATGTTTTTCAATACTAATTAGTGGTTACGCTTTTTTTACGCTGTGTGGCACATGGCACACAGATGGAAACCCGGTCTTAGTTTTTGTACGTTCTTTAATGAAATTTAAACAACATACACACATCCGTCCATACTTACTTAATTTTATTGTGTACAGTACACAACAAAAATACTATAAAACTACTATGACGATACTGAAACCTGTGTGTAGAAAGAAAATACAAAAACAAAATAAGCCAAAATGCAAACATTTACGTACATACATACTTGTGTTAACAGACATCAAAACATAATGAATGGCCATGAGAAGAGACGGGCAAACCCAATAAATATCAAAAACGTCTTTTAAGCAAGAAAAACAAGAGAAAGGAATGCAAACAACTAGTATGCTAATTTAAATAATTCTACAATCTGTAGCCATTTACGAAATCACAATAAAGAGTAGTAGAAGAGAACATGAAACGTTTGTGAAACCACATTTTAAAAAGAGGAAATGTCTATACAAACAGGAAATCAAATAATTGAAGACAAAAATGTGGACGTTGTGACCAGTAGAGCTGCAAAACTATCGATAGTATCGATAGTTTTATTTTAAGTGGACTATCGATATTTTTTTCGATAGCGATACTATCGACAAAAACACGCTACTAAAAGAGAAAAAATCAAAGTCAATAAAAACGGAATGATGGCGACTGTGTAATAAAAAAATGCAACATTCAAATTTCGCCGCCTGTAAACCTTTATAACAATGGTTATCATTACATATGTATATAAATGTGAAAACAAATAAATTAGTTTTTAGTCAAGTTAATAATTAGTGTTGTTTATGGGAATTGTTACAATTTAAGTTTAAAATTTTTAAACGCACTAATAATCCCAAATTAATATTTTACTTATTAAGTAAAATATTTTTTTATTAAAAATACATTGAAATTGATTAGTTTTGATTTGACATAAGATGTTAGTTTTTATCTACTAGATGCAAGTTGCATAAAAATACAATTATTTTGTACCAACGGCTTTGATACATGAAGAAATTTGATGGCGGCTAAATTTGACGACTACTGGACTGTCTCCGCTCTTTCCTTTTAAATAAAAGGTGACGCTAAATAGTTTGCTTCTCCTTCTGTTAAACCAATACTTTTTAGCTAACTGCAATATTTTAAGTAATGATGAAAGATGTTTTTTTTATTTTATTCCTTTTTAATTTATTTTTTATTGATCCATCTATCTATCTGTTTACTTTTTCGTTTATTTTTTTATAGAACTGTGTATATATGTATGTTTGTTGAATATGTGTATTAAAAACATTGGAACTAAAAGTTTTAAAAAAATCAACTTTTTTTTACTTTATGGAGTGATTAAAAAAATCAAGATTTTATATTAGAAAAATACACAATTGATAAGTTTCTAAGAATCAAAAACTATCGATAGTATTAGGTTAGCAGGCTGCTGGTAGGAAATTGGAAGACAGAATCCAGCTCACTTGGGTCCAATATGATGATCCCTTTGTGCTAATCGGTAGTATCGATGGCATCAAAAAATACTATCGAAACTATCAAATGGAGCCACTATCGATAGTTTTGCAGCTCTAGTGACCAGGGCTCTCAGATATGGCGATTTCTCGCCAAAAGTGGCGATTTTTCAACTTTTTTGGCGTCCAAATTTTTGATTTGGCAACATGGCGATAAATAAATTTGTTGACGATTTTTTTTTTAATTGACTTCAAAATTTCTCTAATTCAGGAAAACTAGTTTTTTGAAGTAGTTTCAAAAATAAATCTTTCCAAAACTCTTTTGCAAGATAGGTATTAAAACAATTTGATTTTGATGATTTTCTTATAGGTATATAGGTATTAATTATAGTCATTAATGCGTTTTGAATTTGGATTAGAAAAATTTACAAGAAATAATTTTTGGCGATTTTAGTTCGAGTTTTAGCTATTTTCTGACAAATTTTGACACGGTCATTTTAAAAAAATTTATATTAAAAAAAGTGTTATATAAAAACAAATTTATTATCAAATAGGTATGTATATACTAAGGTATATAAGTTAAACTAAACTCAAATCTATATATAGTCTTATTTCAGCATCTGCTAGTTTTTTCAAAACATAAATCAAAATAAGAGCTACATGAATTTTTCACAGAATGTGTTAAACTTTTGCCGCTACAACAACAAACAAAATATTAAAGTTTATTTCCAAGACGAGTTACGAAAAATTGTAGGTATATCCTAATGTAAAATACATTTATATGTATGTAGGTATATATGTATGTATGTATGTATGTATGTAGTGTTCGTACGGAACCTTTCGTGCGCGAGAGAAAGTCGCACTTTACTGATTTTATTTCAGTGTTGCAGCAGTTGAAAACCAACTGCGTTCACCTTGTTTATTTATATTTTTATAGGTATGTTGGTATGTATTTGCAAATCATTAAGCACTTTTCGACTAGTTGGGATAAATAAGAAGCAAAGAAATAATGAATTTTTCTTTTCAAAATCACCTGTCTGCATTACATTATTTTTCGTATTGCTGTGTTATACATATTTTATACAATCTAGTAGGTATTAGAGACCTGCGTAAACAGTCTTTAAATGTAAATACGTCATGATTTTTAAATGTATTCACATCGCATGTATTATACGAAACCAATAATAAATGCTGTCGTACTATAAGCGAAGCACGATGGATGTATTGGTGTACGTGTATATCAATGTTAACAAGCGATGTCGCCAAGACAGCTTGTTTGTAACAAACACTCAAAAGAAGTACTGTTGATTAGTGTATGCTTTTTATTTTTCATATTGTATCATATAAGTATTAAAGGGTTGCATTTGTATACTCGTTTGTATAGCCAAAACAAATATACCATGGTATGTACCATATAATTGTAGTGTGACCGACAGAACTAGTATAAGAGTTATTGTGTGTGCGTGCTTTTCCAAATTAAAATACAATTGAAAACAAATAACAATTGCTTATTGTATTGCTGCTGAGCAACTGTTTGATCTGTTTTTGCTCAAAAAATACATATTGTAATACAAATATATGAAAAAACCACTATTGAAACAAATACATGATGTGCAGATGTATGTGCGGACGTTCGTTATGTTATTTTGTGGCGCAGCCAAAGTATAGAGAGAGAAAGAGACAATTTTGCTCTGAGAGTAATTACAAATGCATGTGTTTCATGTACATGCAGTGTTACCATATTTATTTGATCAAAAATCTTCAAGTCGAGTAAAAAAAAACTTTTTTTATGACCAAAAATCTTTTTTGTTATTTTATTGAATGAAAATGAGTTAAAATTTATTTTGTTTCTTGTGATCTATTAAAAATAAAGACAAATAACACAAAATATTTAATATATAGAATATGGGTAAGATCATTATGAAGCAAATCAGAAAATTTGTATGTAGTTTGGCCAAAAAATCCCTCAATAATATATTAAAAGTACCAAAAGTAAAATTTTTAAAAATCTTATTTTAAGATAAAAAAATCTTTTTTGTCGTACTAACATAACTAAAAACTTCAAAAATAAGATAAATCGTCACATATGGTAACACTGTGTACATGTATCATTTAGTTACATATGTATGTGCAATTTTGCTTTCATTCATTCATCAGCCAATTACATTTTTTCTTAACACATCATAAGTCCCTATTTACACTATGCAAGTCTTATTGCTAAGCTGATTAGTTTATTAGGAGTGAGTTAAGGGGAGGGGGGGGGGTGTGGGGGGGAAGGAAACGTTTCTGTTCCCCTCGTCTCTCTCTCCCCGAAACTTAATCAGCTTAGCAATAAGACTTGCACAGTGTGATTTGGGACTAAGGCAGTTATGGTAAAAACAGTTTTATGTATCTTATTTGCCTCAGAAAAACAAAAAAAATAAATGTGTTGTTTTCATTTGCTCATTGCCCAACCATACAATAATTGCTTAAAAAATCAACATTTACAACTAGTAACAGAAAACGATAAATAACAACCAAAAAACACGCAAAACTAGTGCAAACAGATGTATCTGTGCAATGCTATAATAAGTATCACAAATTCTTCCGTCATGAAGTGTTTTCTTCTTTAATTTTATACCTACAATACTTAAACAAATTTCTTGCAAACAGTGTTGTTAACGTTTGTTTTATAAGATTTCGCTGTAGTAAAGCATTTGAAAAATCCCTCATGTCTTGAAAGTTCTTATAAGATGTCTTGTGCAGATCGGCTTAAGTAGTAAAAGTCATTTGGTAGTTTTCAGAGATTTTCTATAACCAGATTTTTTAAAAAAATGTATAAGTTTGTTAATAATGTACTATATACTCGTATGAAAACGTTTTTGCCATGAAATATAACCGCGCGAGCGGCAAAGTAATAAATTAAAATATTTAAATGTTTTATACCTATCTACGCCATTGGCATGGCATGACTGCACATGTACTAAATATTTGCTTAGAATTTGAGAATGAATCCGCCTTCTGTCGTGTGTTTGTTTGAAAATAAGTATGTATGGCATATCGACCTACATTTTTCGTGAATTTCAATCATTTAATAAACTTTTGTAATTCATACATATGCATGTACTCGTATATGAGTAAATAGTAATTTTTTTGTCTCATAACCACACACATATTTTTTACAGTTTTAAAATGGTTAGTTTTGAGTCAGAATCCTAATTTTTTTTCTTAAATCGAAACTAACTTTTTCATTCTGTCGAGACAATGATGACGAGTATTTTGTATATATGTAAGTACATAAATATGTATGTAAGCCGGAAATAGTAATTTAAAAAACGTACCTATACCTATACATATTTATATACATATGCATGTACGTATGTATGTATGTGATTCAGTTTGGAGCATCTTGTATGAATTAATTTACTAAATGTGTGTAGGCACTGATGGGAAATGTGGCACAATCGAGCCATTTTGGGCATTGTTATTGGCTGGCACTGTGGCGCTCTCGCTTTTTCTTTAAATTTTTGTTTTTAAACTGAAAAATTTTCTTATTTCAATAGTAAGTACTCTTGTAGGATTTGAGACTGGAAACTGTTCGGTTCTAATGAGGAAAAGTAACGGTTAAATAAATTTGTTTGCAACAGAAATATTTCAATTCTGAAGTACATGAAATTCATAGATTATCCAAACCGTTGATTGTCTTGTATAGCTGTCTTGTTGAGCTGTGGGAATCCTCGAAATATTCCTTTACAGTATAAAATTTTCAGTCATAATGTAGTGAAAAACTTAATTGATATTAAATAGCTTGAAGGATGGTATAAGAAGTGTTTTTATTTTTATGTCCTTAAAATAATAAATGCCGAAATGCAATCTGAAGATGTGAGAGCACATTTAATTTTGTGGATGCTTTCTTTTTTTACTTCGTCATTTGTGTCAGTATTTTTTGAACAAAAAATATATTGGATGATCTCCATGTTGATAACTTATATCGAAATTGTCACCAACTTCCAATGGAAGAAATTTATTGAGGCGTCAAAATTGAAACTCAGTTTCCCAGCATAAAGTTGTAGAACTCAAAAATAGAATAGTCTATTTACATTTCTTTTGTGTCATATTTGAAAACTAAATACAACTTCAAGGATTATTATTTGAATTTGATTCCAAAGTTTGCATCAGAACAGTGAAGACATAAACGAAACCAAATTCGCTGAAAAAATTAAAAGTGAATACAGATTCATATCAGACTTTGAAGATTTAAAAAATTCGCGAGCTTAAGTGTGAGTGAGTTTTAGAAAGATATGGGAGACGTAGAAAATAGTTCCAATGATCAATTTTTAATTAATATTTGTCGAATCTTTTAAGGTGTTCTTTCTATTCATCGACTTATACCATTGTTCATCATTAGGGAAAGGATTTTCATGTAAATATATGTTTTCTGTCGTTGGTCTTAGATCAACGTAAATAACATATCTTTGCGAATCAACAAATTTGTGACAAAATGGCATCGATTTGTTAGTGCATATTTTTGCATATTTTATAATAAATACATATTTTTGCATATTATACTATAATTGTATATTTTTAATAAATTTTTTAGTTTTTTCATGTTATAAATCCAATTTTGTTTTTTGTTTTATTACTTGAAAGTATTTAAAAGCTGCAGTTTTTACGACTGTGTAAGAACAAAAAAAGAGGAAAACGAGAAAAAAATTTACAATCGTATTTTTTGTGATATTATTCGATATACCTTGGGTTAAGTCAAGAATACCAACACCATTGAAAATTTAAAAAAAAAAATAGCATGGTATGTGTAATTTTTTTCAGCCCTCTCTTCTGGTTCTGCATTAATTTCTTGTAGATATAAAGTGCTTTTGAAAGCACCTTTGCGTGTTTCAGCCTTTAATTTTTTTTACTTTAAAATTTCTTTAATTTTATTAATATAAATATAATATCCGACAGCCTTCTGCCTAATTGATATTTGCGTACACATAGTATTGCTTTCTTGTTCACACTATAGGCCAATTAGAGGCTTTAATTATTAGAAATAGTTAAACAAAAAAATTATGAACTTAAAATATACATCTGCAACAAATTGGATCAATAGTTTATAGTTCTAAGAACGAAAATTTATAAACTGAATATTACACAAACGAAATAGCAGCATCTAAATGCGCACCAATAACTTCTGCTGACGTGGAACATTCATTTTTATTACATAAAAATTTTTCAGAAAAAATCTTCAAAGATTTATCTTTGACAATAAAAAAATATTTATTCATTCGTGTACGTAAATGGAAGAAATTTATTGAGGCGTCAAAATTGAAACTCAGTTTCCCAGCATAAAGTTGTAGAACTCAAAAATAGAATAGTCTATTTACATTTCTTTTGTGTCATATTTGAAAACTAAATACAACTTCAAGGATTATTATTTGAATTTGATTCCAAAGTTTGCATCAGAACAGTGAAGACATAAACGAAACCAAATTCGCTGAAAAAATTAAAAGTGAATACAGATTCATATCAGACTTTGAAGATTTAAAAAATTCGCGAGCTTAAGTGTGAGTGAGTTTTAGAAAGATATGGGAGACGTAGAAAATAGTTCCAATGATCAATTTTTAATTAATATTTGTCGAATCTTTTAAGGTGTTCTTTCTATTCATCGACTTATACCATTGTTCATCATTAGGGAAAGGATTTTCATGTAAATATATGTTTTCTGTCGTTGGTCTTAGATCAACGTAAATAACATATCTTTGCGAATCAACAAATTTGTGACAAAATGGCATCGATTTGTTAGTGCATATTTTTGCATATTTTATAATAAATACATATTTTTGCATATTATACTATAATTGTATATTTTTAATAAATTTTTTAGTTTTTTCATGTTATAAATCCAATTTTGTTTTTTGTTTTATTACTTGAAAGTATTTAAAAGCTGCAGTTTTTACGACTGTGTAAGAACAAAAAAAGAGGAAAACGAGAAAAAAATTTACAATCGTATTTTTTGTGATATTATTCGATATACCTTGGGTTAAGTCAAGAATACCAACACCATTGAAAATTTAAAAAAAAAATAGCATGGTATGTGTAATTTTTTTCAGCCCTCTCTTCTGGTTCTGCATTAATTTCTTGTAGATATAAAGTGCTTTTGAAAGCACCTTTGCGTGTTTCAGCCTTTAATTTTTTTTACTTTAAAATTTCTTTAATTTTATTAATATAAATATAATATCCGACAGCCTTCTGCCTAATTGATATTTGCGTACACATAGTATTGCTTTCTTGTTCACACTATAGGCCAATTAGAGGCTTTAATTATTAGAAATAGTTAAACAAAAAAATTATGAACTTAAAATATACATCTGCAACAAATTGGATCAATAGTTTATAGTTCTAAGAACGAAAATTTATAAACTGAATATTACACAAACGAAATAGCAGCATCTAAATGCGCACCAATAACTTCTGCTGACGTGGAACATTCATTTTTATTACATAAAAATTTTTCAGAAAAAATCTTCAAAGATTTATCTTTGACAATAAAAAAATATTTATTCATTCGTGTACGTAAATAAAAGTTAGACTGAACTTTATTTTGAATTACATATGATTTGCCAAATATATATTCAGAAGTCTTTGAAACTAAGCTTTTTATGTTTTTTTTAAGTTTTTAATGACAAAATGTTTGTTAAGAAAGCAATGAAGGTGATTTTTTGAAGTTGATAAATGCATATTTTATTAGTTTTAAATGCATATTTTTATATTTTTACTGCATATTTTATGTACATAAATGCATGAAAATCCTTTCCCTATTCATCATCATTGTCACCATCAATAAAATACTGAACACTTGGGAAGCTATTGCCAATCTTATGCTATTTTCAGTCGATGTTGACAACAGTTCGAAATTTTATAAAAAGTAAAATGTTAAATAGACTCCAATGAGAAACTTTAGCATCTTTAATACATGGTAAATACCAATATGTCTTGCTATAATAATACATATGTAATACATATAAAATGCTAAACTAAAACAACCTTACAAACTCTGCTACATCGACATAATCTTTGTTGGATTATTATTTTATTATATTATTATTATTTTTTGTGATATTCCTGGAATTCTCTAAATATTAACAAAATAAAGTATCATTCAAGAACCATATTATATATGATCATCAAGTGCCAACAAATTACATACATACATAAATGTATTTATAAAAATACATATATGACAATATTCAAGAGATTTTGGCACTATTTAGATACAGATTCGGCACAAAATCAAGATTTCTAATTCCCATCATTTTGTGTAGGCCCATACTTACATAAGTATGTATATTTATACATACATATGTACATACATACATATGTATGTATGTATGTATGCCAATATATCTTTATCGGCCCTTTTCACAATGTACAATTAAAAGCTAACAGGGACTTTAGCGGCAAGTTTTGTATGGAGAACTGTCAGTTAAAGTTCACGTTAACTCTTAATCATACATTGTGAAAAGGTACGTATATCGGATATCCACCTAGCATGTGGAAGATAAGTTCGTTTTTTTTTTTTACCAGATCAAAAGCAAAATTTATTAATTTGAAGGCCTGAGCGGAAGGCGTACTTAGCAATGTCAACGCGTGTAAAAAAAGGTATGAGTATGAATGGATCGAGCAGGCCTTGGATATCCAAAGGAAGCAGTACAAAGGCCTTCTAGAAGGCATCCTTACTTCTTTTTCCCGCTTGATGGCTGCACATATGTACATACATAGGTAGATATGGGCAATTCCCAGGCGACGGACGCGACATTCGTACACTTTTAGTTGAGCAAAAAAACAAGAAAGAAATGTAAAGATCCAATATATGTATGTATATCTTAAGTGTTTTAAAGCAATGAAGGAGTAGTATGTACCTACATATGTATGTATATTTAAGAAAAAATATTAGGAACGAACGGACAGAAATAGAAGTTATTTGTTTGTACTTATAGAAATATACATAGGTAGGTATGTACATATGTAAGTATGTGCATCAATCAGCGAAATTTTATGAAGAACTTTTTTTGTGAATGTGGAAATGAAGGTGAAAAAGATCGTTTATGTGTATATTTATGAAATATGAAAATTTAAGTATTTTTTCCAAGGGGGCCAAACGCAGTAGCTTTGAAAATAGGTATTGATTGAAATTTAATTCAATTGTTTATTTACTGCTGAAAAAATAATAAATGTTGATTTTGGGCGACGGATGCGACATTAAGGTGTGTAAGTGAAAGAAAACTAAAAAAAAATTCCGTTACTAGAACTCCGTCCTAACGCGTAAGATTATTGTAAGTAGATAATTTGTAAATTACAAAAAAAAATTCTATAATACCTTCATATTACTTTAAATAATCGCTTAAACGCTCAGCAAAAACGAATAGTTTTTTTACAGTTGCATATTTCGAAAAAAAAAATATAGAAAATTTATAGACCTTTAAGTTTTTTTATTTAAAACAGAAACAAAATTTTGAGCACTTTTCATTTTTCACTCAAGGTTGACCTTTTTCTGGAGTTAAACATATGTACATATTAGTGTCCTGCACAAGAGTATTTGTAAGACTTTTCAAGACATGAGAGATTTTTTCCAATGCTTTACTACAGCGAAATATTCTAAAAGAATCGCTAAACAACACTGATGGCAAGACAAACACCGAAAAAATTACTTGCCAACAGTGTTGCTTAGCGATTCTTTTAGAATATTTCGCTGTATTAAAGCATTTGAAAAAATCTCTCATGTCTTGAAAGGTCTTATAAATAGTCTTGTGCAGGACACTAGTACATATGTATATCGTTGGTATCAAATAAGGCCCTAACTCAAATAATTGCAACTTTACAAGAGAAGGTAAAAACGTAATAGAAACTAGAGTTGTTATTGCGTGATTTATAAAAAGAGGACAGCAGAGGGAAAACTCCCGTTCATTTGCTTAAAAAAGTACGACTTAAAAATAAAATTAAATGGAGTTTTTTTTAATAAATTTACTACCAATAAATTCTTAAATACATATCGATGGTGTTGCTTGAAAAGGGTCAATCTCGCACCACTTTATATAGAATATTGGATATTTTTATCTAACACCATCGATATGTTGACATTAAAATGTACCTTTTTACATAAGTAGGTACATACAAATGTCATTATTTAAAATGAATGGAAACATTTTTTTGAACTTAAAGTTTTGTTGTTTATAGGTACATACCAAATATGTATATCTAACGGAAGGGCTAACGACTTCAAATAAACTTTCATTGTTGGGTTAAAATGTCTTATTCTTATGCATAAAATTTTAAACATACAACAAACTTCGCTGGACATCCAATACCAATTATTTTAATTTTTAGCTTGGTTTTTAATAAAAAAAAGTACCATTTCCCCAGCCATGTAAAAGCGAAAAAATTTCATTAAAAAGTAGGACTTTCCCGGACGCTAATTTTTTCCGAGGACAAAGATCCCAAAAAGAGGACAATAGGACGGATAATAAGTTTTTGTCATGTAAAGTAGAATGTTTTATTCCAATTTCTATCGTTATAGGTATATCGTGAAATTTACAAAAGCAATAACTTAGCTTTTATTCATTTTTTAAAATCACCGTGATTTGACATCTCGTGATTTGCAGAACAGGCCTGTAAGTTAAAAATTTTTTTTTAATTTAGTAAAAAATACAAACAATATTATTGCATAGGTTATGTTGTTGTCCATATTATTGTGGTTTTGACCTATAGGTACTATGCAATAAATGGCACAATATTAAAAAAAAAATATTGCCCAATTTTCCTGACAGTGAAAAAGTAAACAACATTATACAATATGTTGCGACCACATTACACAATTGTCTGGATTGTACAATAAAAATATTGTGCCCCCTTCGAATAGGAACGACACACACATTGGCGATATTATTTTAGGTACAATACGAAAAATTGCAGTTATATTGCAAGTGAGACCATCGATATGTATGTAGGTACCTACATACATACATATGTATGTATGTATGTACCTATTTTATGTGAGTATGCATTTATGTAAATGCCTTGCTGAAATATTTTTAATTTAACACTCCATTATACATATGTATGTATGTATGTATGTGTATATACTCACATACATACATACATATGTATGTATATAAGAGATGCACCAATAAACGGATGGTTAATAAACGGCTAGTAAAACATTACAAAAGGAAAAACTATAAAAAAAATATGTAAAATAATTTGTCCACATACCATAGCAAAGTGGTAAATGAAGTAACTAACCTATGTTAATACAACACTCAGTATGAAATAGTTACAGCAAAATAATAAAAGAAAACAAGGAAAAGATATTCATAAAACAAAAGCCCAAAAGAAAATGTACTAAATATAACGGCTTTGCGAAACAAGAGCTTAAGTTGGCAACACTTGTTATAACAGACCACACAACTATTTAAGAGAACGACTCAATAGCTGTATTAGAACGGTGAAATTAATGTACGCAGAGAGAATTATTTATAACTTCGTGAGAGCAGCTAATAGAAACGGAATAAAGAGGAAATGTTAAAAAGGCATTAACCGCTGCTACATTTTTTCTTTCTTTTGAACTAAACCAAATGACGTCAGCAGAGACGCAACGGTAGACTTTGTTAAAATTTTGAGCAAGTTTAGACATTTTCTCATACAAAGAATAGCGAACATAACAAGAGGGGGTATGTGCACGGATGACGGCCAGACGGTTTTTTTTGGACAACATATCTACAGCAACAAAAATAAACTGTTTATTAGTGCACACATGCAAACCTACAATAAGAAAAAATAAAATAGCAGCAGACAAATTGTATTTTCATACGTACTACATACATATCCATAATATACGCACATAGCGCCGTGTCGTTTTGTTGCCTTTTTTAATTCGAAACCAGAAACATGCTTATTTTAACCCAAAAACAATTTAAAAAAATTTGGGTTCTACATATGATCAAAAGTTAATTTTATAATATATACAGTGTAAGTCGAAAAATTCAGTTTCGAGAAAAACCACACAAAGGTATGAAAGTTTTTATGAAAATATAAAAATGGAAGAAATGTTGTTTTTAGTAGGTATCTATAATTTGGCGATTGCAAATTTTATTCTATTTTTTAAAGCAGGTGCAAGACGTCAATATTCAGCTTCAATATACATATGTATGGATGTGGTTGTGTACGTTTGTTAACAAACGAAATATATCGCTCATTTACTCAAAAAACGTTATAACTCAAAAAATTTAACTTTTGAGTTAATGATACAGTATTATTCCTCATATCGTTCTTCATGATGTGTAAAAATTTCATACAAACATCCTGTTTACTCAACTCTTCAGAGAAAAATTATATTTTCACTTTCCATTAAGAGTTGTGTGTAAATTGAAAACTTCAAACTGGGGGTCCTCTGTAAAGAAAATGCTTTCGAATTTGCGTGCTCAGAACATGCAAATTCGAAAGCATTTTCTTTCTTTTCGAATTACAGAGTAGACCCCCTGTTTTTTCAGTTATGACTTATGTTTGACTATTTTCGGTAAACAACGCACAGAAACACATATATTGAAGCTGAATATTGATGTGTCTGAAGTTAGTCGATATTTTTTATATTTATATCTACCATCTTTATAATAAACAAAGTTTTACATAAAGTCTTGTACAGAGTTCTTACTTAACTTCATATTTTTATAAGAACGGCATTAAAAAACGGTTACTGAAATACAGGTTGGTAAATTTCTTAAATAAATTTCCTTTTGCAAGTACGGACTTTCAAAAGAAAAGTAGCTATGCGAAATTTTTGAAATTTATTGTCTATTACAGGGATGTTATAACTATAAATGGAAACTGAAACAAAAACTAGTGTTCAGACAATTGTTTGGTCAAAGAATTTTTGACAGTATAGGTATTTAAAATACATTATGAAGGCGTAAAAACAGTAACCAACCGACTTATTGTAATCACTTTTTAGTCTGTTGGTGTGTTTTAAATTACAAAATAAATGAATTTGTGTGTGTATAAACATATAACATATTTCCACACAATAAAAGTAGAAATAATAAATTTGCAAACGTGAAATTCCCTAAGAACTCTGTGCCAGGTTTAAATATGAAGTCTCGTTTGTAGAATTGTATGTATGGCTGAGTTTACATCTGGCATTTCTCTTGTGCCATGTGCAAAAAAAAAAAAAAAAAAAAAAAAAAAAAAAAAAAAAAAAACCTAGCCACTAATTACTAATGAAAAACTGTTGGACTCAGACATGTATTTATTGATTTTAACTGTTTTCAATCATGTTAGAATCTATAAAATTGTCTATTACATAGTTATGTATGAAACCGTTTAACTTAATAAATACGTGTCTGAATCAAACTATTTTTCATTAGTAATTAGTGGTTACGCTTTATACGCTTGTGTGGCACATGGCACACAGATGTTAACCCGGCCTATGTATGTATAACACGATTTTGTCTTAAGTCGACTTATGCTGTTATCGCTTTTAAACGCAGAAATTAGCTGTTGAGGTTAGACATACATACATACGCACGCATACTTATGTATGTATACGCTTAAAAAATGCAGACGGCAAAAGTAGACGTCGGGGCGTTATTTATGACCATGTTTAAATACATTTTTTCGTTTTCTGTTTTAGAGGAAGTGTGAACGATGGATGAAGAGCAAGAAGTAGAAAAAGTACAGAACAGGAAAATATTCAAACGTACAAAGGAAATATGAATGTTTTTGATTGTATGTATGATTTTCAATGGGAGTGTGTATGTATGTGTATGATATACATACATATAAGGAATATAGAAATTCTCTGGAAGATAGTTTTTGTATGTATATTGATATATATTTATGTTCATGTGTACACACGTATAATTAAAACTTACATTCTTTCAAATAGTATTTTTTAGCTTTCACTTAACTTTCACAAGTTTTATCTCTGCTTTTTTCATTGGATTTTTTGGTGTTACAAAAGAATATTATTAAACCACATAATAGTCATAATTGCGTAGTAATATTAGTTTTGCATAAAGTTCAATTTATTCTCTTTCCCATAAAAATAATTAAATTTTCATTTCAACACGTTTTTTCCGAACTTATTTTTTCTTTTGTTAACTACATATGTATATTTCCCACAGCAATTTCATCACTTGTAAGTTGTTTTTGCTTTATTTAAATTTTTTCTATAAACCGTTTCACAAAAATGTGTATTGAATAAGGTGCACCAAGAAAATGAAGTAAAGAAAACTTGGAAAAAAAAAAAAGACAATGCGATTATAACAAATATCAGTTATCACCAAATAAAAGACGTGTAGATGTATCGAGCGTTCGATCCAAACGAATTTTCAGGCGAACAAATTATTAAAGACCAACCAATTTCAAATTGAAGTAATATTATTACGCTCTCTCTCTTAGTAGCTCGCTCATTTACATACGCTTCCCCTTAAATGGAGTTGCCACATATGTACTTATTTCTTTTGTATTGCTCTCTTCTTATTCAAGTTTATAGTTTTTTAACATACAGTTGTTCTCAGCAGTTCATTGTACTAAAATTTACTTTTTACAACTTTTTTAAAGTAAATTTACTTTGCTACTACTTCTATCAAACAGCGCAGTCAACGGCTGCTTTTCGTTTGTCTTTTGTATTTCCCTTTAACCTTCCATGCAGACATAATATATATGTACACACATACATATGCACATGCATCTGTCCATCAGCAATTTATTTTATATTAGACGTTGAAACACACTTGTGCCCTTAAAAATAATTTTGTATGCAAATTAATACACACATATGTAAATATGTACATTAGAACGACTCAAAAAGAAGTGATTTTGTTACCCCTCTGAAAATAAAGTTTGATATGTCTTATGATGATTCCCAAAATATTTTGGTTCTAGCGTTGACCATCCGTGAGCTGGACCATTTTTAAAAAAGGTCTTTTTTCAGTTTTACGAATTTTTTTGTACTTTGCTCCATGACGACATAAATAAAATTTGGTATCATCGAAAATAATTTTTGAAGCAGCATCCAATGGTATATAAAACTTGTCCATTTGCGACCTACTTAGTAATATATTTAACTAAATACATATTTTCGTTTCGGGGTTTCATACAAATTCTAAGTATTTGGAAACAATGTTTTGCTTTTCAAATTGAATCTGTTTTAAAATAATGTTATTTTATTATATTTTTGTAATTATTCGCATAAAATGAGAAAATCGCGATATATTTTATCTTTTTTTAATATAGGCAATATGGGTATCAAATTATTTCATTTTTCAATTATAATAATCTGGTGATAAGCAAAAGACCTGTTTTCAAATTTAGGATGCTGTGAGATATATTTAAGTTATCAAATATTAATTTTTTTAATAATTTTTAGAACCTTTTTGGGAAAATTTTTTTTATTTCCAACTTTAGATATGAAAGTCATTCGTTTTTCATGCAAATGTCATTTTGTATGGCGCTTACGAGGTTTTGGAAATGGCTTTATTTTTTGTTTTTTTTTCATACAAAGTTGTCAAGATGAGAATGCACTCGGGTGGAAAATGTTATTTTCTATCGTAAAAACTAAAAAAGTCAATTTTGAAAAAATGGCGCTTACGTGGTTTGAGAAGAAAGACGACGATATAGGTATTGCTTTTCATAAACAAAAATAACTGAATGACAGGAAAATTTCTTCCGCTGATCTCACTTATTTTTCATACAAATTATATTAGTTTTGTTATGTATTAATCTGAAAAATAAAATTTTATTTTATTTTGTGTTGTTTTTTTTCTTCTTTCTATTCTGTTGCTCCCGCTAATGCTAAGGAGAATTATTTGGCCAGTTCGTAGAACTATTACACCACCACCAATTCTCACGATTTGTCGTGCTACAATTTAGGAGCCTCCTCCAAGAATAACACGCCGATCTGCACCGTTGTGCAGAAAGCCGGAATCCTCAAAATCCTCTCCTGTTTCAATGAGTTTTATTTGGTACTCCACCACGATTTCAAAGTACGCTTTCGTAGAAAGCTAGGTTAATAAATAAGTTTTTGCATGCGGCTAGCAACCGACGCCACGAAACAGTAACTCGGTACCGTTAACTGACACCAACTACTAATCACATGCGGGGGGTGAGACGCAAAACCCTCGAAGACCAGTAAACGAACAGTGGCCTGGTTGCATTTACGAAGTAATTGCCAACGACGCGTGATGTTAACTCGCCCAGAGCTGCTTTACGAATGTGTTGTTTTGTTTAAAAATATTTTGTTTGAAATTTTTATTGTAAATAAATATGTACAATTTACGAGAACCATACAACTTCGATACTATCACGATAGTATCGTCGATATATCGATAGTTTTTTAACTTTGGATAGTCTGGAATCGATATATCGATAGGGATTTTTAAACTATCGAAAACTTTTGATAGTGACACTATCGATAGTTTTCCACCTCTATATATATGTAGGTACTACTTACTTACTTTATTTGCAAAATAAACCCAAAAGAAAATTAATCAAATTAGGTAGATCAGGGAAGGAAAATAATTTCTTGGATTTTGTACCAGCTATGAAAATAAAATGTACTTTTAGACCATGACGGTACCAATTTTTAATATTTATTAATAAAAACAGAAAAAAATGAGTATTAAAATTCAGAAGTTTAAAATAAAAAACAGAAACTTAACACAAATGTGTATAAAAATTCAGTATACAATAAAAAATAACAAAAAAATATTAACTATACACACAAAAAAATTAAAGAGAACATAGGAAAATTAATGTTACCATATAGTGAAACATTGACATTTTGAAATTGTACTAAGCAACTCGCGGTAGTACCACGGTACCAAAAAGGTCAAAAATGTACCACAAAAAGTACAATTGTACCATGATTTCCATCCGTGAGGTAGATACATATTTACATGTGCATGTACATATCTATATATATTGTATTTTCTCTATTCTTTACCACCCTTATTTGCAAAAACTGACTTGGTAAAGGTTAAAAGAAAAAAGTAGAAAAAGCAAGAAAAAAAGAAAATTCTGCCACACCAATGCGTACGCAAGTATGCATACATGCATAAAAACGTATGCAGATGTAAATATGTATGCACGTACAGTGGCCAGCATAAGTCAAGGTACCCAAGCAAGATCATCAATTTTGCGAAAAAAAAAACAAATTTATTTAATTCAATTTCTTTTACGAGTAGGTATTTATTGTTTTACTAATATTTTAATTCGTATAAACAAGACAAAGTAAATAAAACAAACAAAAAATATGCGGTACCTATGGGATAAAGAAAAAGCTCCTCGTTGAAATCTTTGGTGACTCCAGCAAAGTCCTTGCTACCTCTTAAAAAGAAATGAATGCAATTACGAAGATGAGATAGATAAATTGTCTCGGTTTTTTTGTAGGGAGAAAATCCTTAAAACGAAGAAGTTCATGTAACCGATTTGACATTGAATGAAGGAGTTTTTCTTGTGTAGTAGGAAGAAATTTTTAGCATTGCCGCCATGAGCAGTGTTCAGCTGATTTTTATTATAACTTTGGAGGTTATGTAATTTCTTCTTTTTTCTAAATATGTATGTAATCCCACAAATTCTTAACAGCATTGAAATCTAGGTTTTTTGAAGGGCTATTAAGGATGTGGTTAGTGTTGCTTATGAGCACATTTTCACATCAGCAGCAGTACCTTTGAATCATTGTCCTCTTGGTAATAATCCCACCGAATTTTGGATTACTTTGATTTAAATTATTCTTAAGTACATATACATATATAATGAAATATAGTACTATCTCATTCCTAATTTCATTTATAAACTCCAAGTTACCCACACCTGCAGATATACTACATACATATATGTATCATATGTATGTATGTATAAATAGATATATGGATTACACCCGGCTCTTTTGATCAATCTGCATACTGAAACGGCAGAAAAATTTTTGTCTAGAGATTAGTTTAACTCTGCAACAATCTTTGGAGCACTTTATTGGGTCTTTCTTAATGATACGAGTAGCTCCTATTGTTCTTTCTTCTCTTTTAGTTATGCTGCCCACACAGTACACAAGTTCACTGTTCAGTGCGTTTGTGTAATGTCTGGGGGTGATTGTGCTATTTACGCAGTGAACTGAGTAAATATGAAAACGATTTTGATATTTGCTCAAATCTGTAAAAGTGTACAGTGAACTTGTGTAGTGTATGTTGCAAAAGCTCAGATGTGTCGAGATTTTTTAAGAGTTCAAAACAAGAAATGAGCGTAGAAAAAATATTCTGGACATGGTTCCGAGAATTATATGTATATATTAAAGCTTTAAAAAAAAACTGCACTTGTATAGTAAGTGTCACAAGCTTAGATTACGCAGTGCCAGCCTCAAGCACTGAACTTTGTAGTGTATGGCTGGCATTAGCCTTCCTCTAAAGCGATTTATTGTTTTTTGGATGGCTGATTTACTTTGATTCAATATATTTATTGACCATTACGGAGAATGATGTTCCTATTTGGTGTTTGTTAATTGCAAAATTACGTTATTCATTTGCTAATTCCTTTCCAGACATTTTTATATCAATAAAAATTATATGATACTAATTGTATTTTATAAATTCAGTTATATCCCCAATTCTAAGTGATAGTGGGTGCATACCGGACCATCAATTTGGTTTTAGAAGTCAGCATAGTACCATTGAACAAACGCATAGATTGGTTCAAGTTATAAGAAGAACATTTGAAGAAAAGAAGTATTGTTCTACTCTCTTTATTGATGTTTCTCAGGCATTTGATTAGGCATGAAGGCCTAATTTTAAAAATTGAAGACATATCTGCCAATAAATTTTCTAAAGCTATTAGAAAGTTACATTCTATCCCGGAAATTCATTGTTGTGGAAGGAGACTTCATGCGTGTTCCCGAATCTATATCTGCCGGTGTGCCACAGGGGAGCATACTGGGATCAGTTTTGTATTTGATTTCTACTTGTGATATGCCTGTTAGCACTAAAATCCATACATCTACTTTTGCCGATGATACAGCCTTCTTTAGCATGCATGAAAACCCTCACGAGGCATCCCGATATCTTCAGGAACATATTACCCAACTGGAACTATGGTTAAAGTTATGGAGAATTAAAGTAAATGAGCAGAAGTGTGCGCAGGTAACATTTACTCTACAAAAAGATACTTGTTGCCCCATTAGAATCAATAATCAAATTGTTCCTCAACATTCACATGTAAAATACCTTGGAATACACCTTGATCGACGGCTTACATGGAAACAACACATTGATTCTAAACTAACACAAATGAAACTAAAATTAGCTCAGGTACATTGGCTGATTGGTAGAAATTCAACTCTCAGTCTAGATTGCAAACTTTTGATATACAAGTCACTTTTGAAACCTATATGGTGCTACGGAATTCACCTATGGGGCACTGCTTCAGCTTCCAATGTCGAGAGAATCCGGCAAAACAAAATTTTACGTATGATAACTTCGGCTCCATGGTACATCAAAAATTCAAATATACATCGTGATTTGAATATGCCACTAGTGATTGAAGAAATTGCAAAATACGCATGCAAATATTTAACAAAACTCGAATCACATCCTAATCCGCTTGCTCGTAATATTTTGAACTTTACTGGACACAGCCGCCTAAAAAAGAGGGACACAAGGGCTCTTATACTCAACACTCCAGATGGGACTACTTCAAAATAATTTTTTTTCCTTTTTGATTATCACTACTTATGTATTATTTATAACTATCACTAAGTTTATGTCCGACAGTGGCCGGGCCTAATAATTATATTCTTGATTTAAGATTTGAATACTTATTGTTAGTTCATATTTGAAGATACAATAAATAAATACATGCATTAAAAAAAAAAAAAAAAATAAGCAGTTATAAAATCGATGAATTTGCTTATTTCAGGGGTACTTTAGAGTTGTGCTGCATACTATACTCGTATACACATGCATATGTTTGTATCTACATTGCATGTATCTGTTTGAGAAGGAAGAAAGACAAGTCTGCAGACTGTGGGCCGAAGGGCAGAGTAAGCGTGTAACGTTAATATTTGAAATGAATGAAATTATTGTTGTGTTTTTATACCAACATATGATACAACACGATGAGTAAAGCAACGGTATAAAAATGGATGAATATTCCAATATGCAAAAAATAAGCTTGCATCACTCACATTTCTCTTTATACATTTGCATTTTTTGTGCGTTTTATTTTGCTAAGGAAATGCATTGGAATGCATTATGCATGTACAAATGTACATCTACATTTAGTGATGGAAATGAGAAAAGAATGAAAAATCCCACAGACAGTATATGTTGTTGTTATCGTTCATGTAAATTGAATAGGTACGTAGTACCTACAACTGAAAAGAAAAAGTATGTCATATTTAAGAGCGGAAGTAGTACTTTATCAATTACATACATTCATATAAATACATACATATATGTATGTAGGTAGCTCCTTTATTGCAACATAGGCGTAACGCACAAAATAAGTTTAGTTTTTAATTTAATATTTCTCAAGAAAATGAAATTTTTACATCAGACTAAATACAATAGGTATAACGATTTTATTATATACATTAAATTCAAAAAACCATTTTTTGAGATATGACTGTATTGCGATAAAGGAGCAATATGTACATACATACATTAACACAACATACATACATATTTATGTACGTATTAGAGAGCTGCGTAAACAACCTCGAAATGTAAAAACGTCATGATTTTTAAATGTATTCACGTCGCATGTATTATAATAAACCAGCTATCTTCAAAACCGCGCACGCGTGCGAGTGCTCTCACAATAATGAAGAGAGAAATAAGAGATAATTTGTATTTTTATTTAATGTGTACTCAATTGTTACTTCAATCAGGGATACCACTTTAATATCAGACTATTCATATGTGCCGGTTGTGTAGTCACATTTTACCAGACAACAATGGATTCTTTTTAAATTAGTTTAATTTCATATCTGAAAGTAGGTTATTATTTATATACTATTTAAAATACATCAAATGTGCATTAATCTCTTTTTGAACACGAGGAATTGACTCGAATTAGAGTTTTACAAATATATTACAAATATGTTTTGGCAGCCCTGCCATAAGAAGAGCAAAATATATTACGCTCAAAAACGAAGCACCAACACAAACATAAGTGTGAATGTTATGTGTGGGGATCGCTGTACTAAACCAATAATAAATGCTGTCGTACTATAAGCGAAACACGATGGATTGTATTGGTGTACGTGTATACCAGTGTTACCAAGCGATGACGTCAAGACAGCTTGTCTGCAACAAACACTCAAAAGAAGTACTGTTGATTTGTGTATGCTTGTTATTTTTCATATTGTACGTTTGAGTGTGTGTGTGTGTAATATGTAGATGCCCTGCAGAAAGTGCGAATAGTGAAATTGTGGTGATTTACTAGTGACGTTGTCAGTAGTACTACTGACCAGGTGTACCCCAGCCAATGGTATCATCTATTCACATTTAACATTAGCTTGTCATTGAAAATCCACCACTTTGAAAATCTACCACATGGAGACATTGGCACCAAAGATGCACTAGTAAATTTTAGGGGCTCCAGTCTACAATATCGATATTTCCTCGCTCGTTGTCAATGGAAACTAGCTTTTACCCGCAGCTCCGCTCGCGCTTATCTGTTTAAAAATAAACAAAAACCGGTTTTAAAACCGGTCCCATATATAAAAAAAAAAACTATTCCGAATCGGATAAAATATAACCAATGTATATTTGACGACGCTGGTAATGTAGCTTTCCACTGGTGAAAGAATTTTCAAAATCTGTTTAGCGGTTTGGGCGTAAAAGCGTAGCAAACAAATAAACAAACCCACTTTCACATTTATAATAATAGTAAAGATGGAGAATTTCAATTTCATAATTTTAAAATTTTTTCAATTCCGCAGTTAAAGAAACCATATACATATTACAATAAATGAAAAATTACAGTTGTTTTCAATTAGATATGTTCAATAAGTGCGCATTAACGTCCTATACGTTGCATAATCATCTAATTATTTATTTAATTACTTATTTATTACTGTATATACAACTTTTGTCAACGGTTAAACTTTAACAACGAAATTGATTGAAGATTACAATTGTCTTCATTTGGCGAAAAATTTAATTATTATTAATAAATGTAATAATTTTTTTATTTGAAATAATATTCAAATGTTTAGCAATTGTAATAATTAATAATGCTACGTATATATGTAAAATATTAAAATATGTAATTAATTTTTTCAATAAATATTTATGAAATGTACCTACCTCGTAATTTAAGCAGTTCTTATTGGTCCATATATCAATTATTTATCTATAAATATTATAGTGATAAAATAGATGTTAAATATTGTTCCAACACCGATTGGGCTAGTGTAGCACCATATTCAATAGCTAAGGAATATGCAGTATCACTATTTTCATTTGCAGTTGATATGTCAGGATCTTTCGCTAAAAGTTCATTACAAGTATGAGGATGATTACCAGCAGCGGCATACATCAATGCTGTATTACCCACTATATCCATATGTTTGCAATCACAACCTTTTTCCAAAAGCAAACGAACAACTTCATGATGCCCTCCCGCAGCAGCCAATAGCAATGGTGTAACCATTTCAGGAGCCTCTTCATTTATATTTGAACCAGCTTCAATTAAGCTCTGCACCGTAGCCAATTGGCCATAGTAGCAAGCCCAATGTAATGGCGTAAATCCAAATATATCTTTTGCATCAATGTTTTTAGCCTTTTGTTGATATATTTGCTCCTCGGTTACTTCACCCTGGCCAGCCCTTTCATGAAAAGAAAGTGTTACTTCGACGGGACAGAAAGTTGCTTCTGTATTGCCTCGTTGCAGATTTGTTAGGACGGTCGCTTGTGGTCTATAAGGTAGGAAAGCAGATTTATGTTTACCTGGTGCAGATACCGATGTTGGATCATGAAGCAAGCTAGAAGAATGTAAGGAATTGGGTGTAGACAATGGTGTCGATGTTGTCGTTGGCGACGGTGTATCAGTTTGCCTTTGGGAATCATGACTTGTGGGTGGAGTATGTGGTTGCATTTTGGTGCTGTGATAGAAGATACAAATAAAAATAATTTTAAAGAAAACAAACTGAAGTTATACATAAAATTATGAATGACATTCATATGTATGTACATATGTATATACCTAATAAATGGTAATTCTTTAAAAAAAAATTTAATCAATCAAGTGTTCAGCAATAATTGATCTTGTACACACATATATACTTGTCAACTGTGCGACAACATGGATGAGCTATTTCACAAACAGTTCATTAATATACGTGAATAAGTAATATTCCAAGTGCTAGCAAAGGTTTCAGATCAATTTATCATGGCTGATTTTTTCTATATAAAAGTATGTACATACCATTCTGGCTTTTGTATAACAATGGAATTAATGTCTATTAAATTAGCATTTCAATAATCAGTCCAAATCAAAGCGAATCCTTAATATGTAGGTGGTGTTCGCCGCTTAAAATTTGAATATCCGTTAGATGTCAACACACATTTTTCAATTCATATGTATGTATGCTTGACACATCTTATTATGGATTTGTTTTTTCCTAAAAAAAAACGTAAAAAAAGTTTTTATGTATTTAGGCATTGTGTTTTTAGAGATGCATGGACTAGAGATGCATTTGTAAACGTTTTGTTTTAATGGATTATTAATTACATTTTTATGTAAACTCCCTTTTATTTGGCAATTGAAAGTTAAAAAACAAGGAAAACAACGATTCCTTGTGTTTTCCATTAAAACAAAACGTTTACAAATGAAGTTTATACCTAGTCCATGTATCTCGAAAAACACAAATAATGCGGAAATACCTACAAACTTTTTTACGTTTTTTTTTCAAAATGAGGTTGGCGTTGGCTGAAGTAGTTAGCACGTTGACTACAAAACCGAAAATCACGGGTTCAATCCCTGCACCCAACAGTCATTAAATAAATAACAAAACCACGCACTAAACTGTACCTACTTCAGAAGATGCTAATCAGCAGATGCTAATCCTTCGTCGGTATTGTGTAGCAGAATCATCGGCGAAGTAAAATAACCAATAAAATGACTGCTACACACAGCTTTAAAAATTTAATACGCCTCATTGACACCAGAGGCGCCGACTAAACTGGCAAATTGCCAGTTTTTGTACCCTTTTTTTTAGAGTGAATTATATAATAATACATTACAAATTAAACGTATAGTGTACTTGTCTTGTTTTTTTTTAATGTTGCCCCCTTTTTTTTTTTTTTTTTTTTTTTTTTTGATAAATCCATTTGGTGATACTCTTTGAAAAATGTCATCGGTCTGCATTATAAAAAACAAACGTGCAAAAATAAGAGTTGTAAAAGATTGAAGCTTTTTCCATCGCTCTCCATTTCCTAAAGAAGGTAAGACCTAGTAATAGTAGTAGGCATTAATTGTCTGAGTGTTAAGCTAAGTCTAGACGATATGTTGAATCAGCAAATATATGCTTACATTAATATGCTTTAAAATAACAACAAATCCTGCTGTCAGCATATATATATGTTAGGCGTCTACACAGTATGCTGAAACTACCAAATTTTTTAAAGTCAACATATGTCAGCAAATGATAATACAACATATGAGTTACCATAAAATTTTTGTGTCTACATGATATGTTGAATTTTGTATTCTGATATACATATATGTTGAGTCATGTGAGCATTTGCTTAGATATAAAATAAATTTTACAATTACAATAAATTTATGTATGTATATCAATTATCGCTTTCAGTGCAAAAAATTTATATTTTTGGTTAACAAAAATTAGTGCAATTATACATGTATATAAATAAAAAGAAATTCGCGGAATGACGGAAATTGGCGAAAAGCTACAACAGCAGGATGACAAAGTCCAATAATGTTTTAAACTCTTCAAAATTATTAAAACTGCTAAAACCCACGCAAAAAGCCGCTTTTATTGCGAACTGCAAAAAATCGCGAAAATTTGCAAAATTTTGAACAAGCCATAATATGGATTAAAAATCGCTAAAACTGTAAAAAAAAATCGGCAAAAATCGCGAAAATTACGTACAATTTGCAAAAATTTATTAACAGCGGGATGATAACAAAATTGTATACTTTTTTAAAATCGTCAAAACTGCCAAGAAGCTGAAGACATGTAAAAAGTCGCTTATATCGCGAATTTTTGCATAACTTTAAACAAGCCATAATATTGGTCAAAAATCGTCAAAACTGTAAGGAATGAAAAAAATTCAATAAAAATCGCAAAAATGACGAAAATTCGCAAAAACTTACCAACAACGGGATGATGACAAATTCTATTATTTTTTAAAAATCGCCAAAGCTTTTAGGAGGCTGAAAGCATGCAAAAAGTTGCTTTTATTGCGAAGTTTGCAAAAATTCGTGAGAAGTTGCAAAATTGGAAAGAAACTGGAATAAGAGTGATAGATAGTCTTCTTCAGAATCGCCTAAAATTATTTTTTAAGAAATTGTAATTTCCCTTATTTTTTACTCACCCCAATTCACATTTCTGCAGTATATTTTTCGCATAATGCAATGTTTTTTTTTCTTTTATTAAACTATTTTCGTTATTTTAATGTTTACGTTATTTTTATTTTAAAAATGGCAAATCAGGCAGCACTGCTCATACATGAGCAGAGTAAAAATATCAATTCTATATGCTATCAAATTTGCCGTATGCTGAAAAGCTTACATAGGCTCTTTAACAAATAACATATCTGATAGCATACATAGGAAATTTGTTACAAAGTAAAAATATGGTGTCTACACGATATGCTAAAATCTTCAACATATGTTTGTTGACAACCTTAACAAATGCCCTTCATATGTAGCTAAGCATACGTATATTGAAAAAATTTTGTGTCTAGACGATATGTTGGCACTGGTAACAAATTTTTCATAATAAATATGCTGATTCAACATATCGTCTAGACTTAGCTTTATATTGAATTTCAATAAATTTGTTAACGCTTGTACGCAAAGTATGTACATATCGTCACCTAAAATCAAAAAGACCGCAAGTACACTTTTTACTTTTTTTGTAAAAGCAAACAATTTAACTATTTATTTGTTAGGTGCCCGATTGAATAATGAATAAAATCGATATTTTTGAAGATATATGAGTTAAATTTCAAGGAAAGATATTAATCCCATCATAAACAATCAAAAAGTACATTTTCAATTTTTTTTGGTAGTTACGGCCAGTCAGCGTGGACAAGACTCAAGTGCCATGATATTTTTCAAAACGGCGCGTTACATTCAGAAATGCAATGCATAATCACAGCTTTGTTTAAAAACTTTTTCATAACAACTAGGAATAATGGGTCACCTCCAATTTGTTCGCTTATTTGCTTTATGACTTCATTAAACTGCATTTAAGGCAAAACAAACTCCTAAAACACTAAATACTAATATCCCAACGCTGCAACAGATGCTTCAAGAAGAACGGCAAAACATTACGTACGCAGATTGCAAATTTCGCTTTCATTTAACGCTTTCAGACTCATAAATTGCAAAAATCGTGACCATAGGTATTAGAGGTGGAGAAAACATCGATGGTACTATCGATGTTTTTGCATTTTTTGTTAAACATCGATGTTTAATGACGACTATCGATGTTTTCTTTGTCATCTCTAAAAAAAATCCACAAGTTGAAAGAAAACACGCAAAAGGTGAGGATTAACTGAAATTTTATTTATTTCTAGTTTATTACTTTTACTTAACATATAGGAAATTTGTTTCGTGGTTTATAATATAAGGTATTGGTGGCAACGGTGGGGTTATCTATCAAAAATTGAGAAACATCTTAAAAGTGAGTAAAAGTTAAAGCAAACGTGTGTGCTGCAGAGTGGTGCGCGGGAATTTACTTTTTAGGCCGTCAAATTCCAGCGAACATTTACGTCCGACATTATATGGCTATAATGTTATTTTTTCTTCTTTACAGGAACGTCAGAGGAAGTCAGTCAGGCTGAGTCCTCAAAACGCAGTCGGGAAGGTTCGTATGTTTGGAAGCATTTTCAACGAACGAAGGAAAGGACAAAGGCTACATGCACTCATTGCGGAAAAGTGTTAAAAACGGCTGGCAACACGACGAACCTTATGGATCATCTGAAACGCATGCATCCTAATTATCTAAATTCAAAAAATCCTCCTGCACCAACGAAATTGGATGCATTTTTAGTCAGAGATGTGCAGTATCCAGCTGATTCAAAGCGTAAGGTAGAACTAGATGAATATGTAATGCGTATGATTGCACTAGACGTGCAACCATTTAGTATTGTCAATGACAATAGATTTCGTGCTTTGATGCAGAAAATGGATCCCCGGTATAAATTACCTAGTAAAACCTACCTACGAGATGTATCGCTTCACAAAGTTTACGAGACTTTAAAAGACCAACTTCGGTCTGCATTGGAATGTGTGGAGTATGTCGCACTCACAACAGACGGTTGGACTTCAAAAGCAAATGAGGGCTATTTGACTATAACTTGCCATTTTATTAATTCTGAATTCAAGCTAAACTCAGCCGTTTTGTCAACAACTACCCTTTTCACGCCCACCAACCACACTGCTGCGAATATTGCAGCCACAATTCGCCAGGTTTTGACGGAGTGGGGTCTGATGCAAAAAGTTGTTTCTATAGTGACCGACAACGACTGCACTATGAAGAAAGCATGCGAGCTTCTGGAGATTAAGCATTTTCCATGTTTCGCACACACCATAAACTTGCTAGTTCAAGATGTCCTTAAACTTTAAGTACTTGTGCCCATTTTGGCTAAATGTAAGTCCATTGTTTCCTTTATGAAACGCAGCACAATTACAATGGCCAAATTTAAGCAGGCCCAAACTATTGAAACCCCACTTGGCCTGATTCAGGAAGTGCCAACTCGATGGAACAGTGCCTTCCAAATGATAAAGACTTTTTGAAACGCAGGAAGCACTATCATCTGTTTTATTATGTACATCTAAGACTCCGGTTCCATTTTCCGCAGAGGAAATCGATGCTTTGAAGGAGCTTGCGGAACTTCTGACTCCATTCCAAGATGCAACTCTGGCTATTTCTGGCAGCAAAAATGCAACAATTTCTCTTGTCATTCCTCTAAAATGCGAGCTGCATCAAAAATTGCAAAACTTAAGACCTAATCTTAAAACTGCAGAAGTTTTCTGTGCCTTCGAAATGTTAAGTAGCCGTTTAAGTGATAGATTTGCACACTATGAAACAAGGACTGTTCCCCGCATATCAACCCTAATAGATCCTCGATTTAAAAAGGATGGTTTTAAGTCGGTTTCAAATTCAGATCAGGCAGTTAAGGCTTTGGAGCAGGAGATATATACCGTTTTGTCAAGAACTCCACGGGAGCAACCAATACCACCCGAATCTTCTGAAAAACCACATTTTTCTTTTTTGCAAAACAAAATTAAGTCAAAAATAAAATCATCGCGAGAGGATGCCATTGTAATTTTGAGACAGCACCTGGAAAATATAAATGAACCAGAAGAATGCGACCCTCTTTCGTTTTGGAAGGTAAATTTAATAAATGTAATTATACTTAATATTCTGAAATTAATAAACTTTTTTAGACGAATGCAGAAAGTATGGTGGCTATCAAAGAGGTAGCAAAAAAATATTTATGCGTACCGACAACTTCCTGCGAGTCGGAACGAATGTTCAGCAAGGCTGGCCAAATTATTTCCGATCGGCGAACGCGCCTCAAGCCGCTCGTGGTCGATAAACTTATGTTTGTTAACAAAAACCAGTCAATTTTTGAAAATTTGTAAAAAAAATCTTCGATCTCTATTTTTTATAAACGATCTCTCATTTTTAGATACGTTTGTGAAACGTATTATTATTTTAACCTATGAATTTAAATGTTGTTTTTTATTATTTTAACCTATGAATTAAAATGTTGTTTTTTTATTTTATTCAATAAATAAAATTTTAAATTTATCATTTTATTTATTAGCCTTTTTACCAGTTTGGTGTATTTCATTTGCACGTTCATTTTGCATAATTTACAATAATAAGTGCGTTCGAGAACTCAAAAATTTGTAAAATTTTTTACTATTTTTTACTGGATTGCGTTCGAGTACACAAAATCCAGTAAATGAGAAGGCGAATTGAGAGAGAAAAGTGACAGTTCATTTACTGAGTAAATGCAAGTTTTTACTGGATAAATTTTTGCCAGTAAAATCCAGTAAAACGAAACCATATGTTTTTTTAATATAAACAAACAAAAGTAAAGGGAAACAAAAATTTTAGTTTTTGATGAAATTTAAAAAAAAAACAAATGTATTAAGTTATAAGCATTATAACATTTATTTAAGTTTGATGCTAGAAAAATATTCGGGTGTGTTATGTATTCCACGTGAAATTAAAACGTGCGGAATTTCCATAGAATTTTTGGAAATATGTATGTGTATTTTCTTAAGAAACATCGATGGTAGCAAACATCGATGTTTCTCCACCTCTAATATGGTATAATTTTGACCGTCACTATATTAATGCAGATACATACTATTTTCACATTGCTCAACAAAAGTTACTGGCTAAAATCATGGTTTATTGGCGAGTTTGCCGGTGAAGACATGGTTGATGCACTAGTTTTTTTTTCTTCTTTAGGTTGGTTTGCTCAACAGAACTTACCGGCTAAAATCATGGTTTAGTGGCGAGTTTGCCGTGAAGACATGGTTGTTGGTTTTTGGTGTTTTCTTTTCGATTTGTTTCTTAATTTACCATTAGATAAAAAGCCTTGATGCACTAGTTTTTTTTCTTCTTTAGGTTGGTTTGCGGATTTTATTTTCACAATCAAGAGAACGTAAATATTCCCGTTCTCTTACATATTTTTAATTTATGTTAACAACAGACTTTGCTCACTTTCTCCAATAAACAAAAAGGAGAGACATTTGGCTTGACGTCGGCGGTAGCAGACTTCACCTTGTTACAGCAACATTACACATACGGCACAAAACAATATAGGCAAGAAAAAACGCAAAAAATAAGCAAGACTTTTAAGCAAAATGTGAATGAACTGCAAATGAAAACACGGCGCAAAACAGAACACAAAAAAAAATTCAATAGTATAGAAAAAAAAATCGCATACGAATCTACCGACAAAAAGAAAAAATGCGGTACGAGAAAATGACAGGAGTGGCATTTAGAGTTCACACACATTTATAAGTACACATGACTAAACATACATACATACATCCACATATCTATCGTTAAAAATAAGAAACAAAGAAATGCTCTTTTCATTTTTGTTGTAGTTTATTCTTATTAACTTTTCGTTTTTTACTACGCCTTTTTGGAGAATACAGTTTTCGTTCTGTAAACATGATGGAAAAAATGGCCGCCTTTAGCATGCACATACTACAATAAACCAAAATGGTATGTTGAAAAACTGTTTGTCAAAAGGGCGGTGAAATATTTCCACATTGAAAAACTCATGAATTAAATATTTGTAATTTTCTTATATAAATATACACTTTTTCACTTACCGCTTTATAGTTTTCGGTTCAAGCAATTTATTCAATTGAGGTGTATTAATTTTTAATTCTTTTTCTCAATTTGCGCAGCTTAAAATCCAAAATTTATTTTGCGCGTATATACAACACGCGAGAAAAGGAGAATAGTTGAAATTTTTCTGCACACACAAAATAAGAAAAAGAATTATTTCAACTCACCTCTACCTCGTTTGTTTTCTTCTTCTTGATATATGTGTCTGTATACATGATGCTTGCATACATTGTATACACCAATGTTGATTTCAAACCAAGTACTGTAAAAATAAGATTATTTGTAAAGTTTGGTGAATAGATCGAAATGTTGAAAGGCATCAGTGTTGCTTTTCAAGCAACATTGCGTTTCCCCGTGGTGTAAAAATGTTAGTGTGGACTTCATTTTAAACACTAAAATTGGAAACTAATAATTTTACTCTTTAACATATATTATTTAACCCTAGATTGATATACCTTCGTAGAAGCTTGTGCTTAGTTTTGTGTTACTCTATAACTCCAGTAGCAGTCTTAATAGTAGTCTATGTATGTACATATCGCTGTTTTAACTAACTGACCTAACTAACAACTTAAAAATATAACAGGAGAGTAGCTTTTATGGTTGTTTTCAGCGTTGCCACGACCAAAAAAATTTTGTAACCACAATACAAAAAATAGTAACCAAATGCAAAAAAAAGTAACCAAAATTCTTATGTATTTAAAATACTGTTTTACTTGTACTTCAGTTGAAAAATATACATACATATATTAATATATAAAATGGTATAGTATAAATTTGTACTTCACGTATGTATGTGTGTATATATAGCTTATTTATTAACTCTGTGGCAATAAATAATAATGGCTTAAGTTGACATAAGTGCTTTTTCATTTTATTACATATTCTTATTCTCTTCTTCAAGATCTATCACTCAACTAAACTTCAATTAAAAAATGTCATTATTAATAAAACTATACGCATTTATATGTTAACTTAAGTCTTCTTGGAAAATAATACGTAAGCCATAACATCTTACCTCAACTTAATTTTTTTTCGGTAGCTACATCAATATTAATATATTTGAGCATAAAAACTTGTATACACTCTAGTTCAATAACTAACATCCCATCCAAATTATTCTTCATTAAAAAAAGCACTTACTTCGACTTACCATCAATAAAAATTATTTTGCCTTTCAATATAATAGCTTAAGTGCACTTTAATTTTTATTTTTCTAACAATGGATTTTTTCATAACATCTTAACTAAAAAACAGCGAATATTAACTAATAAAACGCTTTCTTTTTTTATAAAATTAACAGTTTTGTTCTAAATAAATGTTTATCATTTTCGGAGGCTAAAAATTTTATATAAAAATCAAACACAATTAATTTTAGACAAAACCCTTAATATCTCTAAACATGAAATTTCGACTTAAGCCATTATTATTTATTGGCACAGAACTTAATGGAGTTAATAACACATGTGATATTTTTTTGCTTGAATTGTCGAATTTGCTAAATATTGTAAAATAGATTGCAAATAAAGTTTAATAAAAAAAAAGTTTTAAAACTACATATATCTTATTATAATTAATAAAATAAATCAATAAAATCAATTTTGTAAAAAAATACTTCAGGAAAATTATTAGAAATTTCAAAAATTGGCTTGTTTTTATGGTTAAGCAATTGTCTATATGAATTTCCTTCCCGCTTGTGGAACTCTTCAGTAGACTTCAACCCAAAAAATTTTTGAATTTAGTTAACAAACTCCGTATGTTTATAGTAAGACTCTTAATACTATATCGAGAATCACAATATACAAACATAATAAGTTTGAAAACCTCAAACAAAAATCTTTACAAAACAACCATCTTTATTCAACTGTGCATCTATTTTATTTATTAGAAATTCCAAACCAAAATATTTTTAGCAACAACAAATAATATATAATTTAGTTACATTCGTTATCAAAACACAATACTGTATAAATAAAGTATTAAGTTTGTTAATATTAAAACAAATCTTTGCCAGACCAAAAATAATGGGAATTGTTTCGATTGATGCACCTTTCTTTAGATTGCATTATTGAATTTACAGTCTTAAAATCGAGCTTATTCCTATATTTAGTTTTGACTAGACTTAGCTGCGAAAATATCCTTTCAGCAGCAGCCGAACTGTGTGGCAGTGACATTAAATTTTACATTAAATTAATTAAATCATAAAAACATTTTCCGTTCAATCCATTTGTATGTTTTGAAACCGCGTCCCAAAATTCAACTATGTCCTTATCATCACTTACTTCTAATTTAGAAAATTTGCCAGCGACTCTCAGCCGATCGGTCGGCTTTGTTCCCTGCTTGTTACGCTCTCAAACTTAAATAAAAAATTCGCTTTTAACTTTTTACATAGTGTTTGACATTTAAAGATTTTGCAACCATGAATGCATCTGAGTTTTGAACCCAGGCTTGTTATGTTCAGAGACAGACATGTATTTTTTTAAAACGCTATGTTGATTATCCAGTGTTGTCTTTTATCTTTTATCAAGCTAATTAGTTATGTGCAAATTTAACATACCACATATGTACATATATACATAAAAATGGTTATTTTTGTGTTGAAAAAAGTAACCAAAATGGAAAAAAAGTACACAAGTACACATTGGAAAAAAAAGTAACAAATTTTGGTTACAAGTAACAAAAACGGCAACGCTGGTTATTTTATGCATTCATTCTTATGGCTGCGTCAGAAATATTTTTCCTTATTTAGTCACACAAGTAATGCTCACAGTCACGAAAATTGTAGACAATGCGCTGATTCACACAGGCATAATTGTGCGAGCATAACATGCCAGTTTGTAGGTGAGAGAGGCAAAGAGAGTGGTTTTGCGGTTGGCATAACTTTTCAACCAGCTTCAACCCCGCATTAGCAGCATAAAACAGCAAATGTTAAATGAATACGAAAAACACCAACACACACACAGCTGTGTATACGAATACATTTTGTGCCAGATGAATTAGTCTCATGTAATTTGGAAAAGAACAAAAACTGTGAGGCTTAAAAATTGTTCTCGTCTAAACTACCTCAATGTGTATTATCACTTATAAAGTCTAGTAGAGGACTTAAATCATTTTTTTTAAATGTCAGTTAATTCGGTCAGTTAAAACAGCGACGATATGTGCGGGCTTATATGTAAGCTATTGCTAGAAGGGAAGGAAAATTACTTTTTGGATTTTGTATCAACTATGAAAACAAAATGTACTTTTTAGACCATGACGGTACCATTTTTTTAAATATTTATTAATAAAAACAGAAACTTAAAAAAATGTGTATAAAAGTTCAGAAGTGTACAATAAAAAACAGAAACTTAACAAAAATGTGTATAAAAATTCAGTATACAATAAATAATGACACAAAAAATATTAAATATTACATTCATAAAGGTACATTCGTAGATTCGACTATTATATTAGAGATTAAAATAAACACAAACACACAAATTAAAGAGTACATAGGCAAAATTAATGTTACCATATAGTAAAACATTGAAATTTTTAAAGTGTACCAAATAACTCGCGGTAGTACCACGGTACCAACAAGGTCAAAAATGTACCATAAAGAGTACAATAGTACTATGATTTCCATCCGTGATTGCTAGTGTTTTGGTATGCATAAAGCTGTAATTGTTTTTATTGAATTTGTGGAACGCACTATCTTGTTACGACGAAATTCATCACAAATGCATATGTGTGATGTACATACATATTTTGTTTGTTTTTGACATTTGTATATCAATTATTTAATATGACATCTAAACGTTTTGCAGATAATAAAGTCGAACAAATGTAAATAGTTTTGAATTTGAGAGTGCAGAAAATCAATCACTTCGTTTCATCCCAACGAAAATAGCTGCTGCAATCGAATGTAAGTACACTTATACGTCGATTTACATGATACTTTTTTTATACGATTTCACTTTTACACGATTATTTTGGTTTTTGTGTAAACTGAGAGATTTATGAAATACCTCGATTTACACGATTTTTTATGTATTTTGAGTAAACTCTTCTGATTTTTTTAATTTTGTTTTTATGAATAGCATTTGTTTTGTTTAATGAATAAAGGTGTATTTTTATGTGTTTTGAGTAAACGCTTCTGATATTTTAAAAACTAAGTTTAACTATAATTTCTTAATAAAATCAACTTTTTACGCGATTCTGCCTTTATTTTCGATTTACACAATATTTCATAAAAAATTTCGATTTACACGACTTTCTCAGGAACGTATCTATCGTGTAAATCGAGGAATGGGTCTATATCAAATTTAAAATCTTGGAACCAATAGAAAATTATAAAAAGTTAAGATAATAGGGAATTGTAAACTTTGAATACATAAACATCTTATTTAAAGAAAACAATAGTCTTCCTGGTCTTATGTTCGTTAGACGATATTCGGTACAAAATTAACAATGTTTTTTGGCTATGAGCTTGAAATGGAAACGACAATTCAAGTGAAGAAACCAAACGAAAAAGAATTAGGGGATTTTGCCATTTTTCGAATTCTCTGTTAGAAAGTTACTGCCCAAAGACGACGACAAATTTTTAAGTTTAAATACCATATTTGCGGTTTAAATAACCCTATATATGTATATACCTATGCTCATTAACAAATTATCCATACATACATATGTATCATCGTCCTTCTAAAGACTTCATAAGTTGAACGTGAGTAGTATCCATATGGATTAGTTTATACAAATATTAGAAACAATTACATTAGGCAGGTTATTAATATAAAGTAAGAATAACAATGGACCTAAAACTGAACCTTGTCCATACATACATACATATGTATCATCGTCCTTCTAAAGGCTTCATAAGTTGAACGTGAGTGGTATCCATATGGATTAGTTTATACCACGATACAATAATATAAAGGTACAACCACATTTGACGTACAAAATTAATTATGATTTTTTCCCCGATTATTTGATTACTGTTTTTTTGTAAACAGAGAGGAGAACGTTGCCACACACATGTAATGGCAACTTTTATTTAGGAATGCTTTTTGAAATGTGTAATTTGAGTTTAGAAATTGTAGTTAAACACACATTTTTTTATGTTAATTGAACATGAGAATAATGAAATCTGTGTGTAATAAGACCTACAAAAGCAAATATTTGATTAATTATTTAATTCAATAGATCACAAAAAAAGCCTCACGACTTGGGATGAAACTTCGTTCTTAAAAACATCGATATAAAGAAACGCCGTAAATAGAAGCGATACATCGATGTTTTATTAGCGGAATTCACGGTTGTTTCATACATACATATAATACACATTCGCATATACTTCGTGTGCAAATTTATTGCTGTTTCACATCAAACACAACACACATACTGCGACATTTGCATTTGAGGTAAACACCTTTCAAAGCTCTTAAATTTGTTCTTGTTTCTTTGCAAAGTAAAAGCAAGCATTGTTGTCGCCGAGATCTGATTGGCTGTTGTGCTGTCGTCGGTGTGAAAGTACAAAAAGCTCCTTATAAAAGTTTGCACATGGTGCATATGGCTTGGACGTAGCTGAATAAGAGTTAATGCTTTGTTGATATATACAACAAACACTGTTCTTCTTTTTTGTTTGCTAAGGACATGGCCTATGATTGGACTAGGAACATGTAATTATCACATTTCTCCTTAAAATGGACCACGTGGTCTAATAGTGTCCTTAAGAATGCTACAACCCGTTAACAATTTCATCCTAATAATGTAAGGCAGCTACGTCCAAACACATACTCTAATATATGTATTTCAGATAAACAGCTTTGATATTGTTTCTTTGCAAAGACCAAAGATGTCGCCGAGATCTGGAGGCAAATCGCGGCACTCGTTATCGAATTACGAAATATTTACATATAAATTATATTGAAATATTTCGTAATTACGTTCGATAACGATTGCCGCAATTTGCCCCCTGCTTGGATGTTATGCTCTCATCAGTGTGAAAACATAAAAGGTCTTTTGTAAAACTTTGCACATAGTGCGTATAGCTTGGACGCAGTTGATGTAAGGCAATACACCAGAGATTATAAAGACAAAGTTCCGCCTTGATTCAGTTGGAAATTTCCTTCCTGTTGTATCTTGCTTGCTGCCGTTGTTGATGCTGCTGTAAGAGTCTAAACACAATGTTTGCGGTGCGGTGCGATTTCTCGTTGCGGAAGAGAAAAATAAACATAATACAACGGAAGACGGCGACGGCAATACTTGGCATTGTTTGTTTAAATTTTTATTAATTTTTTTGTGCATACATTTTTATAAACAATTTATTCTTTCTGTTAAATATTTTGTAATGGCAGTAACTAAAAACAAAAAATGATTAAAATTTTATACATTCGCAGATATATTTGATGAATTTTTTAAGCTTTTATATTTTATGACAAACATTTTTGAACTTCAAAATCATGTTTTCTGTTGTGAACACCGCCAATTATTCAAAAACTATGGCAACATCATAAAGAGAAAGAGAGTCAAAAATTGAGACAAGGCGAATTCACATAAGGTGATCTTAATTCGCCAGCTGACATAAATTTCCTGCTGTCAAATGAACTAAAACGTTAAGAAATATTTTGACAGCAGGAAATTTTACACTAACAAATATACAAGGCGAATACGCAGAGTTGCAAATCAAGACCACCTTATATCAATTCGCCTTGAATTGAGAGAATAAGAAAGTCCGCAAAGAAAATAAAATAGATTTTAAATTTATTCCGTTCCGCACTGCGGGTTTTTACTTCAAAATCGTATGAAAAACCGGACCGCAATGAATTCTAGTTACATTGTGTTCAGACTCTAACTTATTTGCTGTTTATTTTTTATAAATTTATGAAATAATTGAAATATTTTCTATTATTTTTAAGAACGTCAAAAAATTAAAAAAAACTCGGATTTCACAAATTAATAAGGTAGCATTAATTTTGAGAGTAAACAATAATCGGGACAAACGTCAGAAGGTTAATATGGCGACGAAAAGAGAGAATGGGTTTACCTTTATATTATTGTATCATGGTTTATACATATACATATGTACTATAACGCAATAGTATACCGGTGGACCATGTTTAGGATATCCTAATGATATATGGAACGTTTTTTTTCATATAATAGAGTAGTTCTACTTTCTTGCATAGTGTATGGTCTAGTGGAATTTTTATGGAAATGTATAAACCAAATAACGCAATTTTAATATATTTTTTTCAACCTTAAGACTAGTGGTAACGAAACACGTCAGGCGTACTGTACAAACTAGACTTTCCGTTTTGCAGCTCTGTTTTCATATTTTCCAATAAGAAATATACGCTCACATTGTTGCTTTTTATAGTCTTTTCAGGCATAGTTTTAGCAACACTGGGGTGATCCAATAAACACAGGGCTGCCAGATAAAATTACCGACAAATCGTCGAAATCCCGATAAGAATAGGTGTTTTATGCTCGAAAAATCGTATACATATCTTCGGTTGGTTATTGGTTTGTGGCACAGTATATTTGAAATACATTATGTCTGCAGAAAACCAATAATCAACCGACGATATGCTTTATTTTATATATTAATGAGATTAAAACCATTGTCCTGTTTTTACCCCTAATAACTTTGTTCCCGTCAGTGGTAAAATTAGCAAAAATATTGCCAGGCATTAGGTCCTAGCTTTGGTCACAGTTCTTTTGATGCCTGAAATTTTTGATATGAACTTAGTTTTTTTTCACTTATTTTTTTTAGAATATCGATTTACACAGATCAATAAATAATAGATAGTGGGCAAAATTACATCAAAATCTCTTAGTAGGTAGTATGTATATATGAGTTGTAATAGTCGATTTTTCATAAAAAACTGTCATATTTCGACTTTTAAAATATCGTCAGTTGTAAGAAAAAATCGTATAACTGTTTTTGCTATTTTTCGAATCTGGCAGCCGTGAATACACATCTGTTTGTTTGCCCCACTACAAAAATTTGCATTTTAAACCAAATATTGGGAGAACTGACCAAAAATCAATAAATATTTAAGATGAATATACCAACTGGTGTGGTTTCCCATACAAGACAGGTACAAAGCTTATACAAAAGGGCTTTGCGTAACTTGGAATCGTGGTACGATCGTAGGTACGCTTGAAAATACTCGGGTCGTTGGCATAAAAGTAAAGTTTTTCCAGCGCTCAGGTTATGTAATTTGGGAATAAGGAAAAATAATTGAAATTTTTATATTTTTAGAGAAGTTTTCCGCTACCGAGCCGTGCAAATGCGTCAACGTTTCGAAGAAAATCGAAAAGTTAAAGATATGGCAAAAGCGGCCCAAATATTGGCTGATGGCGAGAAAGAGTTATTTGAAACCCAGCATTATCAGCCAATCAAAAGTATGTACCTAGTACTCCTTCAAAAGTAAATGAAGTGTTTTTAACTGTTTATATCTTGTAGTGGCTAACAGCCCTGGTGGCTGTGCTTTCGAACGTGATGTTGAGCCTCCAGACTGGGTCTTGGATTACTGGCATCCTTTGGAAAAAGCCCAATATCCAGAGTTCTTTGCTAAACGTGAACAACGTAAGAAGGAATTTATTTCTTGGTGGGAGAAACAATACGGCAAACCAGATCCCAAAGATTTGCATCATTGAAAAATTCAAGCTTGTAATTAAAACGAAAATAAATAATAAAAAACTAGATCTTTTTGTGTAACAAGCACAGTTTTTCGAGTTTATTAGAAAAAAAATTATACATATACACATTAAATTATGAAGAAAAACTAAATTCTGTTGTACGTATTAAATTAATTACAGTTCTGGCAAAATTCAATAAGAGAAATTAGTTATTTTATAAACAGAAAAGTGAAAAATTTATTTAACATAAGGTGGTTGCGAATTTTTAAAGATTTCTATTTTAGATTGATGGGGCCCATACTTAACTATTACTTAAATATAATTGGTTTGATATACAGAAGCTTAGTATTTTAAAACTTAAAACCAATTTATAAATAAGGGCCTTAGACTTCAAGCTCTTAAGAAAACTAAGTAAACATTAATATCTATTCGCCCTCCAAGCGGGGACGCTTTTTACAACTGTTGCCACCTCCGTTAGCTGAATTGGAGCCTTCTGCAGCATGATCACGTTTTTTGGGCAATATCTTTTTATCCCACTGTTGTGTCAAATAGCGCAGCAGTACGGAACGTTTATCCAAAACTATATGTTGTTCTGAGGGATAATCCTCTGTTGGTAGGTAAACAGATGGTCGTTTTTGTGACGTCCTCATAGCTTGTTCCGTATTGAACTGTGAGAAGTTATCAGCATTATGGCAGGGCAATCCCTTTATAAAATCAGTTACTGACATTTTGGTCAGAATGTTGATTTGCGTTCAATTTTGGTAGCTTAAGGCTTTCTAGAGAATTCAAGTGCTCACTAATGTATGCCCTCTGATGAACTGTTTATTTCGGTCTTCTAAATAAATACGTTGGATTTTACACTAATACTCAATTTACTTGGAATTCTATAATTTTATATATTTTAGTGTCAATATCCACAATATAAATACTTTTTAGATTTTTCGACAAAAATTTGTGTTTTCTATGTTCTTTGTAATTGCTTTTGTTGTTGTCGAAATGTTTCATCATGTCCGTAAAAGTTGCCACATTTTAGATAGCGAAATTACAAATATTAAACAAAAATCCCCATACTCTTATCGAATAATATACATACCACCTCGCTCATTTACTCACACATCATAACTCAAAAAATTTAAATTAATTGCTAATGATACATAATATTGTGTCAATGATGCAGAGTCCTCATATCGTTCATCATATTGTGTAAATATTTTATACAAATATCTTGAGAGCAAAATTGAATTTTCTGTTTCCTTTAAGTGGTGTGTAAATTGAAAATTAAGTAAATGAGCAATTTGTTGGTCTCACACAACGAATTTTAATTCAAGTATTTTTAAGACCATTAATATTATATTCGGATATTAATACATGAAAGAAATTTAACGAACATTACAAAAACAAAACAGTGGTTTTGGTTCCAGAATATAATGATGGGGCATTGTACAATATCTATACTGATTGATATAAGCCAATTATTTACAGTAGACCGAGAAATAGAAATATGTATGTATGTATCTATACAAATTTTGTATCAGAGGTATTAGCTGGTTAATGATTAAACAGAATACCGACTTCAACACATTTTCCATACAAATTGACACAAAAAAACAGCCGCAGAAACCAGTCGTGAAATAGAATCTATTTTATTTTGAGAGCGTTTTTTCTTATGCTCTCACATATACATACATACTTATTCTCACAAAAATGTTACCATACTTTCAATAAATTTCATACATTTTGTAAACAAAACTACAAAGAAAAATAAGCACAAAAGAAAATAAAACAAAAATTAGAGAGCATATGAAGTTACTGCCGTCGATGTTATTATGGGCTTGATTAATTTGTCAGCGATTTTCCTGAAGTTGCAGACTTTATTCTGTTTCTACATTTAGTTTCAATTCATAACGGTCTTAAGATCATAGTAGGTGACAGCTGGCAAGCTCTCTCCCTTCAAACTTGGCAGCACCGTTTAGTTTTATCAAGCCATGTAAGCCGCGGAAATCATAATTTCTTTCACATCTGCAATTTTTATAATTTATTCCAATAAATCTTTTAAATTTAAGTTTTTCAAGTCCTTGCAAATAAATATGCACATATACAATACGATATCCGTAATAATTTGAAAAGGCAACAACGATTGAAGTGCACTTGAAGCCCACGAAAGAAAAATTAAAAGAAAACCCCAATACAATGTAGTATGTATATATGTATGTGTGTAAAATGTTCACAGTTTATTGGAATAATTGTTAACATGTAAATAAGTGTAGTGTTAAAAAAGAAAACATTTTCTAAGTGGTAGCGAACAAATACAGTAAATTTTTAGCAAATTGTACGATTTCCGTACCGCCTAATTTGGAAATACCATAAACACGATCCACAAATGTTATTGGAACCTCGCCCACAGTAAAGCCATGTTGTCTAGCACGCACCAGCATTTCCATTTGAAAGACGTAACCTTTTGAAACGCAACTGGAAATACACTTTTCTAACACATTTTTTTTGTACAATCTGAAAGACCCTGTCAAATCAGAAGCATTTGGACGCAATAAAAGCTGTGATAAAAAGTTGGCTCCACGAGAAATGAGCTTTCGCTTAAAATCCCAACCGAAGACTCCTCCAGAGCCTTGGTAGCGGGTTCCGGACACAATATCATGATTATGATTCTTTTGCAGCTCTATGAAATCAGGTATGAATTTAGGCTAAAAGAAAAATTTTTGAAAAATTTTAAAAAACATTTAAAAGAAAAATCTTACATGATGACTCAAGTCAGCATCCATAATAATAATAAAGTCTCCGGTGGCATGTTGAATACCATGTATATAAGCTGTTCCCAAACCCAATTTTGCTTTACGCGGCCTTAATACAATTTTATCTTCACCATAGATTTTTTGCAAGTCTTCAGCAACTTCCAATGTGCCATCTGGACTCCCATCATCTATGATAATAACTTCAAATTTATAGCCACTTAAGGGATAGATAAGGCAATCGTATTTTTTATTTAACAAACAGTTGAAGATATTTTGGTTGAATGCCTTACCTCTCATTAAGATATTTCATTATTAACCATATAATAATTGGTAAATTATCTTTCTCATTATACGTGGGCAAGAGTATACTATATTTTTGATCCATTTTGTAGAGCTGGAAATTCCAGCAAGTAAAATAAGCATAAGTAAAATTTTGCAAAATCTTTATAATAATGACGTGCCTTTGGACGGTATTATCCTACAGCTGTTAATAACCAGCGTTACCGTTGAAAAATTTCAAAAAGGGGCACAAAAAGAGGATTTTAAAAAAGAAAGTGGCACAAAAAGGAGATTTCTAAGAAAAAAAGGGGCAACTTTAAAATCAAAGAAAATTAAAGAAACAAAATTATTTATTAACCTATTTTTATTAAAAACAAGCAATAACAACCAATTTCTCATGTATAAAAAGTACACAAACATTAATTTTATGAGAACTCATATCAGTTTATTCGTATGTTTTATTTGCAAGTAAAAATTCTAGCTTGGGGCAGAATTAGGTTTTACTTTCTGTTCTGTTACGAATCAGCTCACTCTTTTTTGATTTTAGAAATCTTACACAAGTCTTTAGTTTTTCTGTTTCGTTCTGTTCTCTTACGGTTCAACCTGTGAAAATCCAAAAAAATTTAAGTAATCCTAAGTGACAACATAAATAAAACAAAAATTGTGACTATGGTTTTAAAATTAAAAAAATTAAATTTTTATCAGAAAAACATAAAATTATTTTGAAACATAAAAATAGACGAACTCATCACTTCAGTGGAAAACTCTGGCCGTTCTGCTCAGAAACAGGTGATAAGTTATAACGTAAAATGTAACTATTAAAATTTGGAAACAGAACGGCATAGCACAGAACATCAACATAAAGTAAAGAATAATGAAGCCTGTACTAACTCACGTGAACAAGTACTGATTACTGGGTATGAGATTTATGTACTAGTATATAGAAAAAGGAATTTTTTAATTTTACAATTGTTTATTTGAGGACTGTGAATATATTTCTATAATACCGGCTAGTTGAGTATTTGCAAATAGTTTTTATTTACAAATAAGACGAATATAAACGTAGTATAGATAGCTACTACATATAAAAAAAAAATATATATAAAATCTATGATAATAATAAAACACTGGTCAAAATGTGGTATTTGATATTGATCGAAATTCCAATACAAAATAAATGAAAATTTCGTTTGATATTGAATACCGTAATTTGCCCCAGTTCTTAAGACTTACAAAAAAATTAAAAAATACATTAATAAATTGTTTGTCATCTTTTGAGGAATAATATATATATGGTATTATTTTTATGCATAATACATACTTGTTAAATACCTTCAATATCAATTCTTTTGAAATTGTACATCTGTATTTATTAATAAGTTCTTCACTTAGAATCCATTCATTAAAATCGTTTTGAAATAAATTTAAGGCAGACAGCATGGACAGACAAGTGTCTACTTTCAGTCTATTTGAAAAATTTTTAGCAATGCTAATTTAAATTTACGCTTTATGTTTTTTTTTTCATAAATATGAAATAAGGTGAGTTACACCGACCTTGAAACTGCTGAGTCTGGGTATATTTTTGCGTTTAATTTGGCCAATTTGTATATTGACTTAAACGAGTAGTTGCAACTTATCATCAGCAATAGTCACTTTCCTCTGAAGTGACGAAGTATTTTTTGTGGTAAAAACTCGGATATTTTTCTATCATTTGCTTTTGGGAATTGGCCACGTGTTTGGCTGTTTTAGTTTTCTAAAATCGTGCGATTTCAACTCGATCGGTTTACAGAACAGCCTCTTAAAAATATGTACTTTAATTAAATTTGGCTTTCACAATAGATGTCGAAAATACAGTTAGAATTATCAAGTATGAGTGTGCAATTGCACTCGTATATTTAAAAACACAAATGAAAAGATTCATACCAAGGTGTATGTTTCTATATTAAGTTTGACACATAGGAAATAAAATCTTGTTTAATGTGGTGGAATCTGTACGAATCTGCGTACATTTATTGTCAAAATAAAAACGAAAGTTGACTTTGAACAAAAAGGGGCAAAAAGGGGCACAAAATAATGAAAATGATACTAAAAGGGGAATTAAAAGTAAGGGGCATAAAAAATGGCAAGGCAGTTGCAAAAGGGGCAAAATGCGACTTTAGTCGCACAACGGTAACGCTGTTAATAACTCATGTTAGAGTTGCCAGTGTAAACCTATTTTCTAAGCAGTTTTTTTTGAAAAGGCTTGCCATTAGTTCTTATAATAAATTTCATTATTGTGTTGCCAGTTGCCACTTTGGTATTATTGATGGAAAATGGCAAGTAACAGATGTTAATTTCAGTTCCCATATTGCAAATATTGGCAACTACAAATTCAAAATATTAAAAAAATCAACATTTAATTAAATCGACTATCCCTTATTAGAAAACCGAAAATAGAGTAGGCAATTCTAAAACATTTGTACTTCCTTCTCTTCATCTAAAAATAATTCCGCTGAAATATTTATGATAAGTAATTTTTTAAGCATTTGAAATTTTTATCACACAGACATATGTACATCTTATATTTTCAGTTGCCAATCTGTTATAATGTATTTTCGATAACTGTTTGGCAACTGGATAAATTTGCCATACATAATACCAATTTCAAGTTCAATTACTTTGCAAGTTGACAGGACAACTGAATTTCGTTTGCCATCCATAATTGAACCATTAATTTACACTATGAAAATCAGATCAAAGCAGTTGCCAAAAGTTGTTTCACAGATTCATACTACGCTATGTTGTACATATGTACATATGTATATCTTTACCTGTTTTGTTTTATGCAAGCGTGTTTTCGAAAGCCAGTTGTTTGAACAGGACATACTTGTAAGGTTTGCATCACAAAGTTTCACTTATGTTTTTCGCTAGGTTAACATTGTAACATTTGTAACATGCATATTACATAAGTGAGTATCTGAATTTGTCTGCCAGCAGTTTCTTAAGTAAACATTTTGACAAAAGAACAGTTGAAGTTCAAATTAATTTTTTTTTGGATACGACCAAAGAATATAAATCATATTGAATGCGCATCTCATACAAGCTAAAATTTTCTATGACGGGTATTACCAGTACTACCCGTCCAGCGTACGCACTCTCATTTCTTTCTGCAGTATATGCTACGCTCGCATTTCTGAGAGCAGCGTTGCCGTTGTGACATTAAAGTATCACTTTTGACCCCTTTTCGTGCCAATGAAACTTTTTATGACCCTTTTTTCAATTTATCATTTTGTATCATTTTAACAGAATGTATGCCGTAGGGCAATCATATACACAGTTTAGGATATCAGGTATTAGAAAAAGAGCTGTTCGTCCAGTTGGCGACATTCGGCCCGATGATGTCGATCATTTTATTGTTTTGGTCGATAGAAAAGCCAATAAATGGTGAAAATATTGCAAAAAATCTGACACCCAAATCCTTGATTCCAAATGCAAATTATTTAAATTACTTTCATCTTTAATCTTAATAAAACTTTTTATAAATGTTTATAAGTTAGTAAGTTTTTATAAAATGTTTATGAGTTAAAATAGATTCAAATGAAGTAAATTTGGAAGCCAAAATTGGGGCCTTAAAGTACACATGTATGTATATAAATAATCAGCATCAAAAAAAGTAAAGTAAAATATAGATAGAAAAACTGAAGTTAATTCATTTTCTTTTGATTATAATTTTTCATTTATAAATGAAAAAAGTAAAAATAATTCGAATGATTTATTTTATTTCTATAATACCGGCTAGTAGAGTATTTGCAAATGCAGTTTCAATTTGAAAATAAGACGAGTATAAACGTATTATAGATAGCTACTAAATATTTCATATCCAATGAAATTACAATCGAAATTAAATGCATATTTCCTTCGATATCGAATTCCGTAATTTACCCAATTACTTAAGGTTGATAAAAAAAATTAGAGACTGTAAAAACATAAATACATACATATATTGGACATGGTTCACCTCACTTATTTACTTAAAACAAGTATAACTGAAAAAACTTACTTTGTGGAAAAACCATTTAAAGTTTTGTAGAAAATTTTAAAATTCGATTCTGAAGAGGATAATATAGTTATGTTATTCTTTTAAGGCATTATGCATAATTTATGTTTATACTTTATGTTTTTTTTTTTGCAAATTATATTTTATAAAGATGAAGAAATAAGGTGTACTTCACTGACTTTACAACTGCAGAATTTGGAAACTTATCATCCTTAAAATAAGCTTTATTTCAGCAACAGCACTTTCCTCCGAAAATCGGTATTTTTTGTGGTAAAAACTCGGATATTTTTATATCGTTTTTTTTTGCAATTGGCCGCATGCTTGGCTGTCGAAAAAGTAACAAAATGCGACTTAAGTCGCACAACGGCAACGCTGGTGATAAGAGCAAAGAATATAATGCTCTCAGTGTGTGTTTTCTTGCGCTTTATACTTTCCCCCCGCATCAAAAGCGTAAGCAAAAAATTTTTAATTTCTTAGCTCAGATGCACATACTATACAATTTATAGTCTTTGATACGACCCATAGTGCATTACGTTTGCTGAAAAAACTTGATTTTGGACTTACAACGTTTATACATGAAACCACAGATTATGAAAGTGCGCATGTATTGTTATGTCAAACAATGTACATATATGACACTTGTGTATCTGTCAATTTTCAATCTTCAATAAAACGGGGTTGTCCACTAGTTATTATCCTGGTCAGACTTGAACAAAGTGCATATAGAATGAAATTTAATTAAAAATATAATCAAATGGTGTATGGAGTGAAGATAAATGATTATGCTTAATGAAAATAAATAAATAATAATAAAAATTGTTTAAAGTTATTTGTGGAAGAAAGTGTTAAGTGCTTAAATAAAATAATACAAGTTATAAAAAAAATTCCTTTACTTTAAAGTTTATTAATCTATGTTTTATCATGGCTAAAAAAATACCCTTCAATGTTGTATTTGCTTCTGGTAAGTCAGTATAGGACAAGCTGTGTGTGGTAATGTAGTAAATAATAAATTAACTTCCATTTATATCCAGTATGTACTATATGCATGTATGTACATACATACATACATATGTACATTTGTACTTGAGGTCACTCGAATCTTGCCCTGCCTTTGCTTATTTTTGAAAAGTTTTATCATTATACAAAAATGTTTGCGTAGTTATTCACGCATTAGTGTACTTGAGAAATCGATAAATCTCGGTCTCTATGAGCTTTTTTCTGATAATAGAAAAAGGTACGATTTTTTAAGGACACTTCCATTAGGATGTATAAACATCTTTTCTATGTAATAAGTTACTGATCTATGGCAATGTTTAGACAAATGAATATTATGTACATATGTACGTATATATCGCACATTTACTCAAAGAATTTCATAATTCAAAACATGGAATTTTTGAGTTAATGATGCAGAATTAATTCTCATATCTTTTTTCAAATTCTGTAAAAATTTTATACCAATATCTTGTTTACTCAACTCTTGAGGGAAAAATAAAATTTTCTTTTAGCGTTAAGTTGTGTGTAAATTGAACTTTTCAAACTCGTTTTCTGGCAAAACATTTTTTTTTTTGAATTATGACGTTTAATTATTTGATTATTTTAATGCATATTTATTAAAAATAAAAAAATTTGCACATATTACACAATTTGAAAGTTGAAAAAATGGGCGGGGTTACGCATATTAAAATATATTATGATATTTCATGCGGTTCTACCTAACCGATTTTTACGAAAATTACCACACATCTTAAGCTCTAAAATAGACACAATCCTCTATTTAAAAAAAATGGGCAGAGTCACGCCCATTAAAATTTAATATTTTATTTAAATTGGTTCTACTTTACAGATTTTTACAAGACTTAACACGCACCCTGAGCTGTGAAAACACACAATCTTGCTTTTGAAAAATGGGCGGTGGCACGCCCATTAAAATATAATTTTATATTTCACGTACTTCTTCTATCAGATCTTTGCATTGAAGTTGGTTTTTTTTGGCATTGAAGTTAGTTTCTGCTTTTTCTATTCATATTCAAATTTTGTGTAAAAAGTTTATAAAAAAGTTGTGTTACACGCAGCTCTTGAGAAAAGAAAATAGTCTTATATATTTAATGAGTTGAATGTAAATTGAAGAAAATATTTTCAGCAAAACTAGGTTTATTAAGTTATAACTCTGTTGCAAAAGAGCAGCGATATGGTTTTCATTAAAACATTTACTAAATTAACCTGAAAGTATGCTACACAATATAATAGTATAAAAACTTTCGTTAAGTTATAATAATTTTTTAATCTGTGCTTGGAAGTGTTTGTAAATACCATGTAGGAAGTGTCAATGGTACAACAGTACGGTTTCACTATTGACTTTGTCACCAGCAGCGATGCCAACTTAGTGCTTTTGGCACTATTTTTAGTGCTTTTTGAAGACTCAAAACGCCAAATTTTGAGCGTTAATGCCAAACTAAGAAAAAGCACTAAGTAGTGCTTTTAAGAAATTTCTCTATTTCTTAAAATTATTTTAATAAAATCTTAGTGTATTTATTTGTTTAGTGTAAAAGCATACTTTTTCGTCTGATGATATATTTCATTAAAAATATTGATAATAATGCCGAAATAGAGAATAGCTTAGAAAACATTATTAAATTTCACTCGTTTTTCACGTTAGTGCTTTTTACGCTTTTTAGATTTCAAAATTACGCTTTTTAGTGCTTTTTTAAAACTCTGATGTGCTTCTAGAGCCAAAAAAGTTGGCATCACTGGTCACCAGTACTACTCAGGAATTGTATCCAAGATAATGCGGGCAATTATGTTAAAAATTTCCGTGAGAAATTTTTCCCGGGGAAAAATTCTAAGTAATAGCAAGTAATAGGGAACACAAAAAATTCTAATTTGCTAAAGGAGAAAATTCTCGCGGAATTTTATTCATAATTGCCAATTATTATGACCATATTCATGTTTTTTTCCTAAAGACATTTAACATGTGTATGTCATTGAAAAATCTACTACTGACGTTGCTACTATTGACTACTTAGTTTCTTTGGTAGCATATGTAGACATTGGAAGCAGTAACTCACTAGTACATTTAAGTAATTCTAGTCTGGACTATTGATGTTGCTACTATTGCCCAGGAAAAATACTCTTTGGATAAAAAATAGTATGCCGACAAAAAATTTTCACTCATCTGCTGTCCCCGAGAGTGTGTATCTGACAAAATATTTTATACTCTTCAAAATCGAACATTACTATGTAGACGCTGCGTTGAAAATATCGACAAAAGGTCATCAAAATAGTCGGCAAAGTGGCGATTTGGGGACACTTCTCCCCAAGCTTCCTACGGGGTAGTCTCTACTAACTAAATTTGTATGTGTCATATTTTATATTTTCAATTTGTGGTATCATACATTTTTCCATTAGTTATTCATTTGTTTATTATTAAAACCGTTGACAAATATGAATTAGATTAATTACAGTTTATACAGCAAAGGCTGCAAAAAGTTGTTGCTTATGTGCATATAAACCACTGTAATGGTTTGCTTTTGATTTATACGAACGTGTTTATTTAATGAAATTTTAATTTAATTTAAAATGAATTTAAATGTCCCCCTTTTTGCATTTATATTAATTATGATTGTTAAATTCCATAATTCAGAGTCAAAGGATTTTATTGACGTAAGTTTAAATTTAATTTTACAGCGATTTAATGTTATGCAAAAAAACTTTAATATTCTTTCAGCAGAATTATATAGATGAAATTATAAAAAATCCCAAAAGTGATGTAAGTCTTGTGAGATTTAATAAATTTATAAACAAAATCATTCCCCTTATTGTGGTTGGAATATTTCGATTTCGCCTCCGATTACGACGCTTTTGTGATAGATTAAAGAACAACGCAACATTTTTTCTTTACTCTAGTCGACGTCGAAATACCCCAACAACGATAAGGCCCATTGTTTATCAGCAAATTTTTTTTTCAGGATAATGTAATTATTGGAAATAATATTAAAAATCGTGTTCAGATGAATGGCAAAACGAGAATTCAATTCGCTGAGGGTGAGATGAAGGATACTAAAAAATTGAGTTGGTGGGAAAATTTAAAAAATTTCTTTGGTTAAAAGTTAACTTAAACTTATAAGTATATTACGTTTTTCAAAGAGTTGATATAAATAAAAATTTACCTTCTGTCTCCACAAGCCAGGCAGTTCTAGAAACTTTGTATAAAAACCACTAAAAAATGAGCGCTTTTCTTGTAATTTATCCGCTCAAGTCGATCGCGTGTGTTGCGGAAACAGGTGGTTAATAAAAAATTGGTATTAAAATACGGACTTTTGAAAATAAATTATAGTTTTGAAAATCATCAAAGAATTATTTGTTCAAGATATGAAATTGAAATCGGATTCCAATTAATTTTTACTCAATCAATTTTCTTGCTAAGTCCTAGTTTACACCAGGGATGATAAAGTTGGTACAATTGTACTTTTTTTGGTACTATTCAAACCATAAAAGTACGTTGGTACCCCCGTGACTCATTTGGTACTATTTGAAAAATTTGCGAGAGACTATCCCTTGTTTTATTTTCACTAAAATAATTAATCGCGATCATTTAAAGTATAATCAATTTGAGAGAAAAGTGGCGAATTTGATTTGTTGTTGAGAGCGACTACCTTGTTAGATGTGCATTATTCTTGATTGGTTTATTATAAAGAACTACATTTAACTTCACCGGTGTTTCGTTTTCAATATGATAGCACCGTCTTCATTTGTTTTATCTATTGTATTAATATAAAATTTGTAAGAAATAAAAAACTTGCTATATTATTTTCATACCAATCGTTTAAGTGATGAAATGAAATGAAGCTATGTATGCTACATAAGTACATATGTAAATGAATAAAATTATTTATAATTTTGATTAAAATGTGCTTTGAAATGAAAAACTTTATATATCTAGAAATAAAATTAAAAGTTGTATAGTTACGGATTTTAAAAGAAATGTTAAACATCCGGATTTTAAAAGAAATGTTATAGAACCTTTGCAAAACTAAATAAAGTTAATTTTCATGACGAAATTTTAACCTGGCTAACAAAATTCACTCCCGAATATGTTAGTAGTATAGTATATCTCTTATTAAAAAATATTCCCAAAAGAAAATGAAAGTTATAATACTATAAATAACGAGTTTCGAGCTTTAAAAAATTAATTGGATGAGCTAATGAGCTTTCAAAAGTTATCAGGAGAATTTGTCAATTCCTCACTAATCAGCGAATGTGGAAAGAGTATTTTCATAATCAAAACGAAGACTTGAAAGTCTAATACAAACAAAGGACTTATTGAGAGGCTTTAACTCATATTTTTTTACGAAATTGAGTTTTTCAGTGATTCCAATATATTTAAAATAATTTGAAAACTAACGCTTTTACAATCAGTTGTACAAAAATATTACAGAAAGAATATTACAGTTTCTATTGTGTTTTTACCTTCTCCTGTAAAATACCAATTATTTGAGTTAGGGCCTTTTTACTTGAGACCAACGATATGTATTTACTGCCTGTTCCACTGTCTCTAAGTCTAATAAAATTTCAGTTAATGATGCAGATTAATCCTCATATAGTTCTTTTTTTAAACAAACACAAAATTTTAATTTTTCATTAAGACGTGTGTAAATTGAAAACTTGAAATTTGTGATCTGGCAAAATAGTTTTTTTGAGTTATGGCATTATTTGAGTAAATGAGCGACATCTTCCAAAAATATAATAAAAAAGTTAAAAATACCCATTTTAGTACTATTGGGTTCGAAAAAGTACATTTCAAAAAGCTAATTGGTACCAAATTAGTTTTCTCATTTATCATCGCTGGGTTACACTATGCAAGTCTTATTGCTAAGCTGATTAGTTTGAGAGAAAGAGAGAGAGAGTCAAGAGGAACAGTCAGTTTGACCGTTTGACCGACTAAAGTGGCAATTTGCCACTTTTTCGACTGCGTTTCCCCTTTTTCGACTGCCTTGCCACTTTTTGACCCCCTTTATTTAGGGTGAGTTATATGAAAATACATTAAAAATAAAAAGTTTAGTGCAGTTTTCTAGTTTTTTTAATTTTGCCCCTTTTTTTTGATAAATCCCCTATTTGGTGCCACTTTTTGAAAAATGTCATCGGTCACCCTGGGAACAGTAACATTTCTTTTCTCCTCATCTCTCTCTCTCCTAAAAAACTAATCAGCTTAGCAATAAGACCTGCATACACTGTTGCCAGAATTGACGATTTCTCTGCATTTTGATGATTTTCACCTCTCAAAATACAATAGTGACGATTTTAGGTCCAGAACTGACGATTTTTCTAAATTTAACATATATTTTAGTATTGCATTTTTAGAGTTGGTTGTTTGTTATGTTATAATTTTTTTTGTGTTCAAAATGTTAAATTCTGATATTTATACATAAAATGTTTCTATAACAAAAATACTAATTATTTTTTTATAAATTATCTGTTTTAAAAATAAATATACATATATATACGTGTGTGAATTCTGATTTCATTTTAAGTTTTTTTAACTTTTATTTTAAATTTTAATGGTTTTCATATTTAGGTTATGTACACATATTAAATGTATAGGGTGTTTTTTTAAGTGGTATAGAACTTTGAATTGTAATAAAACACAAGAAAATCGTTTTAATGTCCATCAATTTGGCTTTATTGGAAGGATAATTTTATGCCATTAATGCTTAAATATGATTTCGGGCATGTGGCTGCCGCGGCTGGCTCGAATAAAGCCAATTCTACAGGTCCAATTTTCAACCACTTTTTCGAGCATATGGGGCCGTATGTTGGCAATAACGCCACGAATGTTGGCTTCCAAGTCCCCTAACGTTTCTGGTTTGTTGGCGTAGACGAGCGACTTCACATATCCCCAAAGAAAATAGTCCAATGGTGTCAAATCACACGATCTTGGTGGCCAATTGACAGGTCCATTCCGCGAAATTATGCGCTCATCGAATGTTTCCTTCAATAAATCGATTGTGACGTGCGCTGTGTGGCATGTAGCGCCGTCTTGTTGGAACCACAACTCATCCACATTCATGCCATCCAATTCGGGAACAAAACAGTCGGTTAGTCGGCTCCAATTGCTGTGCACGGTGGCGAATCGATTCATTCGGGTCCTCTTCAACACTTTGCTCTACAGCGGCAATTGTTTCTTCGGTGCGCACTGTTCGACGTCTCTGCGGATGCGTATCATCACATAGAGTAAACGTAGTGCGAAAACGATCCATGGTTAACCGAATTAATTGCTCTGATGGACGATTATGTCGACCGAGCTTGGACGGAGCTTGCGGTAAACTTCGCGAACTGAACCATTATTTTCGAAATAAATTTGCACGATTTGCAAGCGTTGTTCTTTTGTCAGCCTGTTCATGATGAAATGGCAAACCAAACTAAATATTAATCACTTAACAGCTGACAAAATGGCCGCCAGTTAAAAAAATGATGCCAACTTAAAGTTCTATACCTCAATAAAAAACACCCTTTATATGTGCCTGTCACGACTTTCGAACGTTTTCAATTAGAATGAAAATTTCCGAATCGCAAAAAAAAGATTTGGTGTCTGCATACTTCCGAATATTTTTGCAAAATTGGTTGCTAATGAGGTTTAAATTTTCAAATATAATATATAATTATATATATAATATTGGTTTAAATTTCCGAATTTGGTTTAAATTTCCGAATTAGGTAGATGAGATATCAAGCCTAATCTTAAAAAAGATTTCGTTTAAATTAAATTAATTTTAATGTGGAAAAAAGGCTTGCTTGGTGCAGTCGAAAGTAAAACGAAAAAATTATTCGGAAGTGAATGTCAAGACACCAAAAGAAAAAGAAAAGATTCACTTTCACACGGATGTGAAAGGCATGACAGACACGAATAAGTTTGAACCATTGTAATAGTTTTTGTAATAAAACAATTAAAATACAAAAAAATTTAATAAAGAAATATTAAATTTTTTTGTATTTTAATTGTTTATACAAAAAAAAATACAAAAAAATTTAATAAAAAAATATTAAATTTTTTTGTATTTTAATAGTTTTATTACAAAAAACTATTACTATGGTTCAAACTTATTAACTATGCTTTCACATATACATTAAATATATGTGTATTACCTGAACATGAAAACCATTAAAATTAAAAATAAAAGTTAAAAAAACTTAAAATGAAATCAGAATTCACATACGTACATATATATTTATTTTTGAAACAGATAATTTATAAAAAAAAATAATTAGCATTTTTGTTATAGAAACATTTTATGTATAAATATCAGAATTTCACATTTTGAACACAAAAAAATCATAACATAACAAAAAACCAACTTTAAAAATGTAATACTAAAAAAAGTTTCCATATATGTTAAATTTAGAAAAATTGTCATTTCTGGACCTAAAATCGTAACTAGTGTATTTTGAGAGGTGAAAATCGTCAAAATGCAGAGAAATCGTCAATTTTGGCAACAGTGCCTGCATAGCGTAAATTAGGACTAAAGTTCAACCAAAGGAAAAAATTTTCATGTTTACAAAAAAAAATTTTTTTGCAAAAGTTTTCAAGTAAATTTGTTTAATTGAAATTAATATTTATTTATGATAAATTTTATTGTTGTAGTAATCATAGTCTTTTGATGAGAATTGATCATCTACCATTAAGTTCAAACTCAGAAAGAAAAATTGATTCTTCGACTCAAATTTGTTTACCCATTTTTGTTGTTATCGATTACCGTAATATAATATTTTAATGTTTTGATTGTGAACATTCTAAGATAAATAACCATTAATTACGTTTTTAAGGTTCCGTACACCAAAGGTGAAAAGGAACCCTATTGTTTTCACTACCATGTCCGTCTATCTGTTTGTTACACGCTGTTTTCTCGAGAACCGTATGAGCTGAGGACTTGTACCAGAATCTGTAAGACATACATATGACATTTGAAAATTAAAGGCTATTCTAAAAAAAAACGCCAAAAAGAAACAACAAACGAGTTAAAGTCGCACCCTACTTTGTTATTTGGTGAAGAAGTTTTTCTTCTTCTTTGTAAGTACATAAATAAATAGTTTTACATAACTAAAAATATCTATCTAAAAAATATCATTTACTCAAACAACGTCATAACTCAAAAACTAAAATTTTCGAGTTAATAATGCAGAATTAATTGTTTAAAATATTCATTCAAATATCTTGTTTACTCAACTCTTTAAAGCAAAAATAAATTTTCTTTTTCCATTAAGTTGTAGGTAAATTGAAAAGTTTGAAAACATAACAATTTCGATCAGCTGTTTCCTACCGTTGTACTTACATTCCATTAAAGTCGGCTAACTGAATCTTTGACTCCGCCTTAAATAAATAAGGCGTTACTAAACATACATACATACATATACATTTTTAACATTTTCGCTCTTACTGTAAATCTATTGAAATGTTAGTTAGGCCGTCTTACATTTTGGGTGACTGTATACATATTTAAAATGTATCACAATCACTACAATATTTTATATTTTATTAACTGTTTGCTACTTAAACTCAATAAAATAATTAATGCACACATTATTAGGGCAGGCAAAGCAACTCTTGATTTTTCGCCGCCGCTGCTATCTGTATCCTTGTTATAAGTTTTTCCATTGACTTGGACGCGGTTTTTAATATTATTGCCATTTATAATATTATCCTGGGAAATTTTTAAGAAACTAAATGAAAATTTATAAAACTTTAGAGTAAAACGTGGCAAAACTTACGTCACTTTTTGGATTTTTTAAAACTTTATTTATTTCTTGTTCCAGTTCATTCTGCAAAGAGTTTAAAAAAGGCCTAAGTAGCAATTATTTATTATTTATTTATTTATTCAAAACTTACATTGAATATGTCTTGTGCTTCCGATCTTTGTAATTTAACAAACATTATTAAATATATAATGAGAAATATAAGATGCCCTTTCATTTTCGCTGTACTTGCTAATCCAAAGGGAAAGAAACTTGTATTAAAATGATTATTTGTAATTAAATGCATTCATTAATTCGTATGTATGCATTTCAATATATGTACATATCGCTCATTTACTTCAATAGTGGCATAACTCAAAAAATGAGTTTATTGAGTTAATAATGCAGAAAGATGCGGCATTTCGTATTTTATCTTGTGTACAAATTTCATATAAATAGCTTGTACCATCACCTCCTGAGAGAAGAATTTTTTTTCATTTCTCCATTGAGTTGTATGCAAATTGAAAACTTAAAACGCGTTTTGTGCAAAACTGGTTTTTTTGAGTTGTGCCACTATTGAAGTAAATGAGCGATATGTATTTTTAAGCATAACATTGTATTCTGGAACGGTATTTTAAATAAGTTATCGTATTCGTAACGCTTTTTTTCTAAAATTTTATTTCTATATATTTTATATGTTGTCGACGTCACGTCAATGCAAACAATTTGCTCTTGTCTACTCACTGTAGAAAGCAAGCGACTGCTATTGACAATCTCATGCTATTTATGTATTTTTTAGTCCTTAGAGAATATGAGCAGACTGTTAATAACATAAGGGGGATTATTACGAGAAGTCAAGATCTCAAAAAAAGCAAGTTTCATAAAATTTTCCTATCAGCTAAAATGGTCAATTAACTAACAAAAATTAACCAAGATCGGTAGCTCAAATCTTCGGCATTTCTACCCGCAAATTACAAATTAAATATAAATAATCTTTCTGTGTAAAAGATTGTGGTTCAAAAACTATGCGTTAATAATTTCTGACTAATTTAAATTAAATAGCAATTCTTATGATGTTTAAGTACATATGTAAGTCCAATACACATACATATGTATATAAAGGTTCACTAGTGAGTCCCGCTCCAGACTTGCAATTTTTGTTGCAGAAACTTTCTATTTTTTAGTGAGAAAGAGCGAGAGAGGAACGCGAAATCTACATATATATTTCTATTTCATCACTCTCCCACATATTCAAAAATTGCAAGTCTGGACCGGGACTAACCAATTTCTCAAAGTGTTTTCGCCAAACCACAATGTGTATATACGAGTACATATAAATAACTTTAAAATTTCTTGAATGCTTCAACTGAGAAATTATTGCATTTGTAGCATCAGTATTGTTTTGATATCCATTAAAAATATACAATATGAAAATTGCTCTATTTTTACTGCTGGCTGCACCAGTTTTGATCTGTAGCAATTCAGTTCAGGCTTATTATGGACATCAAGCTCACCATGAACTTTATGATAACCTAAATCGTAATAGTATTTATGGCGATAAAGTAAGATAGTTTTGAAATTCCTGCAGTATGAGTTGTTATAAATTTTTTATATTTTTTTTAAGGAAAAAGTTTTTGTACATGCCCAACGTGATCATCAAGTTTATAAAAATCTAGAAAAAGACACATCAACAGTTGTAGTAAAAGATGCCAATGGTAATGTTCAAGAATCGCGACAAATTTTTATCACTAATAAAAAAAATATGTAACTGAAAGAGTGAAGAAAATTCGAAGTTATTAAAATCTTATACCTATACAGATAAAAAACAATATTTTATAGTAATTTTAAATAAATAAAATTAATTGGCAAAAAATGTAAAATGGGTAAAATTAGCCTGCGATGTTTATATAATTATTAAATTACACAATAAAAAGTATTCAACAATTAAGCTGGATTCACCCATTGTTTCGGAACAAAATTTTTGTCCGGACAATTTTTTTTATATGGAGTTTGACGTTTCTCTTTTTGAGAGAGAGAGAGAGAGAGAGAGAGAAGAAGAGAACAAAATTTGATCGGAACATTTTCTACTTGAAGTGGTTTAATTTTAACTTTTGTCCGGACAAAATCGAACTGAGCTGCCAACTATTTTAAATTTTCAGCCAAAGTTGAACTGAGCTGCCACATCATATTATATGAATAATAAAAGAACAGAGTATACTTCTATTTATTACAATAGAAATAAAGAAAAAATAAGAAAAACATATCCATATGTATGGAGTTGAACGAAACCATTGCAGTAAACAATTAAAAAGATGTGTGTGACACAGAAAATTGTAATCATTTGCCGCTGTGCTGCCACTTGTAAAATTAATACGCATCGTTTACACACGTATTTCATATGGTAGCTTTGATTTTCCAGACAAAATGTTCGAAATGGATGAATCGTTTTGCAAAAAACTCTCAGTAAAAAAAATTTTCTCCAGACAAAAATTTTGTTCCGAAACAATGGGTGAATTCACCTTTAATGTTTTCAATTAAGAATTTAATTGAGTGGAAAAACTTAATTGATATTATCAAATTGTTTATAGGGGAAAATTTAATTAATCTTTTAATTGATTTTATAAATATTTTAATTGATACTACAAAATTATTCATATTACTTTTTTGTGTGTATGCATTGATGTAGTTATTAACATTGTAATTCTGGGGTCAGAATCGAATGTGAATGCAGGTATATTAATAATATCGCACTTAATCATTAGTGCAATATTACAACTTAAAGTTAGTTAAAAGTTGGATTTTGTCAGAGTTATAAAAAGTATTTCATTTCACTTTTGCTTACAGTCAGGCTGAGTATGGATATTTAATCGGACAAAAAATATACGAATGATACTCGGGATATTTATTCACCATTGAAAACATGCTTTATTTGTGTGTGTGTGTAAATAAAATCGCCTTGTATACACGCATGTGTAGCCGATTAATAGTCAGAGTATTTTTATAACCATGCGTATAATTCTAGCTCATGCAATCTATAAATTGTGGTTGCAGTGATTTGTGCTGCGTATTTTAAGAAATGTTATTGAATGTTGGTTGTTTATAGTTATACGAATTTAGTTTGATATTAAAGCGTATGTTTGCATATTACTGTGTTTTTTATTTTTAACTGTACGCATTCATAGTTGTTTGATGTCCAATACTCAAAGAGTACTTAAAACATCAATATTATCTGACAAAAAAAAAAAAAAAACTACGATTCTTTAGCCTTTGCGTACGCAGCAGCTGTTTAGTTAAATCATGGGAAATAATGTCGAGGAGATTGTGAATTACAATTGACACTTTTTGAATTACAGTTGATACTTTCTGAACATAAATTGATAAATCTAAATTAAAAGTGACGCTTTCTGAATTATAACAGAAAAAGGTGTAGTCGTAGTCGACATACTCCAACTGTAAACATACTGATTGTCTTTATACAGAGTTTTTGACAATAAATCCAATTTTTTATAGTTTACTGCAATAAACAATATGGTTTTAAAAAATTATATTAATTAATATGAAATTTCAGGAAAAGCGGAAATTTTCGAAATGTAATAATGTATCAATTGCACTTTTGTGACTGCAATGATTATGACTTTGTTGTTATTGCAAATAAATATAAAAATTTCTTATTATTAATATTTTAACAGGAATAACCACAAGTTAGAAACATGACAATTATAAAGGGTTTTCCTGTAAGACAATTCAGAAGGAGAAACAAAAAATAAATTGATATGGAAGCATTTGTTTTTCCATGATTGAATGTTATTAACTTAGTGAAAGTCATTGATATTTAATAATGGCATCATCCCTGTTGGAAAACTCTTTACCATAGATTTATTTTCATCCATTTCCGTGTACGTCCCATACATACATACAACTATTAATAAGATATAAATATAAAACAAATTCCTATAGAATTTAAAACAGTTTAAACAGTCTACTATATTTTTAAAACAGATCTTGTTAACTGCACATTTAAAATATTGAGAATTAATTATGAAGTTTTATTCGCTCCTTGTTATAATAACAATTTGCTGGACGTTGTGTATACAAAACATCGAGGGCAGAAAGGTTTGCTGTTTATTTTTCTTTCTTGTTAATTTATTAAACTGTTTTTTTTTTGCAAATTAAATATTTAAGGTGAAAACCTACGTCAATAATGATAAACGACAAGTTGTAATTTATGATAATAGTGATAAAGCTGTAATTGACAAAGTGAGTGGACGTATTGTGGTACAAGATGGCGTAAGTTTAAAATAGTTTTTTTTCAAGGCATATTTCTATCAGGTACACTCGCCGCTATTGCACTTGAAAAATTTGTTCTTGCGATATCAAAAATTGTATTGAAAAATGTGTGTTGACATCTCAGGGAGATTCAAATTACAAGCTGCAAAAATAATGTCTAGGCGACTACTTTGGTATTAATTTGTCTTGATATTTTTTTCGTTTTGAAAATTTAAACATATTTAAAATCGCTTTTATTTTTAAATTTCAAGAACCACCTTTATGTGAAGGAAGGAAGGCACTAAACAACCTAAGGAAATTCATGACCAAACTTAAGGTAGAATTAGTAAAATCGTATCATTCTACTTTACAGCTTGCCGTATCGTTCAACTTTGTGCACAAGTTATAGAAAATGTAACAGTTTACATAGCACATTTTTTTTTGTCTGGCATTAAATACGGCGTTTTTGACATTCGCTACAGAAAAATCTGTTTTCTGCAGATTTCTACGTCAGCAGTGCTACCACCACATATTTTATAAATAGTAACATGCATTGTATATCGTACGGTTTTTGTCAGCTGACACGCAACATCACGATACGATTTTACTAATTCTATCTTTACTTAAAGTCTATTGGAAGAGAACGTAATATGCTCTTAAAAACGAAATATTAAATATACTTTCTAAAATCATATTTATTTAAAAAAATGTGATGAACATAACATAAACAACAAGGAATAAAAATTAATTGGTTAATTAAAAAGATTTACCCCAAAATATATTTTATGAAAGAAACTTTTTATACCACAATTTTTTCAATCCCATCTTACGAGTATGTTTGAAAGTTTCCTTCCAGAATTATAATTTGACTTGAACAAACAAATCTCATTTGAACAATAGCAGAGTAGTTTTAAGTAAAGTATTCTCTACTTTAGGTTTTAAAATTTATTTTCTTATCATTAACTTGAAAATTAAAGGAAGAGTTCTTTGCATAACCACCAATTTTGACTGTGCCAGCAGCTGCTGCAGCTCCTTTCAGAACTTTCTAAAATCGAATAGAATTTATATATAAGATAAAATTAAAAGAAAAAAACAGAAAGTTTCTCTAAACTTACTTGAACTGTAGCAGCGCTACCGACCTGACTAGCAGACATGTTTATATACAAAAATACGACAAGCACCAAGACGAAAATAAATTTTTTTAAATACATTTTCAAATATGTTTTTTAATAAAAATAAGAACATATAAGGCTAATTCTATTTCACAACAATTTTTATATATTTCAGAACCCAAGCCAAGTGCCCGGTTATTTTATAGTGTTTGAAATTCTAAAAATTAAAATTATAAACCACAAAACTTGAGAAATCTTAAGTTGAAATTTAATTCATCACATTATTGTGGTTTAAGCAGCGACTAATTTTTATTAATACATACCTTTTACTCGAGTCACAGAAAAAAGTATTCACAAATTAATGTTTTCAATTAAGAATTTCATTCAATTTAATTAAATTACATTTTTAATTGTATTAATTAATTTGAGTGGAAAAACTTCATTGATATTATCAAATTGCTTATAGGTGAAAAGAAAATTTTAATTAATTTTTTAATTGATATTACAAATATCTTAATTGATATTACAAAGTTATTCATATTACTTTGTTGTGTGGTAACACATACGAGAAATATGGTTGACATCAAAGTGTTCGAAATTATAATAGCATTGTTATGATAAGTATTTGCAACAACAAATGTTTTGCATCCATTTGGAGTATAAAAATAGGCGTGATAGACTTAGCAGCAATTTTGCCTTTATTTATAAAAGAATATATACTATTACTAGGTGATAGTGATAGAGAAGACCTGCTTTTGGCAGTTTTTTTTAATAAGGAAATGTTGCAGCGCCTCTGGTGTCAATTAGGTGTATTAAATTTTCAAAGCTGTGTTTTGTAGCCATATTATTTATTATTTTATATTTATTTATTATATTACAAGAATAATGGATTGCCAGTGTTGAGGAATGTATTGCCAATATAAGAGAAAAGTATTGCCAATGTTGCTTTTGAGCGTAATATTTTGCGCCATATTTAGTGAACATACATATGTGTGTGCCCTTAACTATGAAAGTGGTCTGAGTCATATGCACTTTTGCTTCGAAATATTGAATAAATTTTAAAAAAACTTCAATACATAAAGGGTGTCCCAACAAGATCGTGAAACTTTATTATATCGTAAAGTAGACAAAATGAGGTTATGTGTGGAACAACAAATCGGGCAGATGGCCGCCGCGGCTTTGCTGGCACACACGCGATCTTTTAATGAAATTTTCAATCGCCGTTTTGCATAAATGCAAATTTCCTCTTTTAAGGCTTGAGTCGTCGTCGGCTTATTCGCGTAAACCATCGACTTCAAAAAACCCCAAAGAAAAAAGTCTAATGGTGTTAAATCGCACGATCTAGGCGGCCAATTCTGGTCTCTAAAACTCGAAATAACACGACTGGGAAATGACTGATGTAGCAATTGAATTGTTTCTCTGGCTATATGACATGTGGCGCCGTCTTGTTGAAACCACATGCCCTCCACATTCATTTCTTCAATTCAAGGCACGAAAAAACTGGCTATCATTTCACGATACCGAACACCATTGACTGTTTGCGCTTGACCTGCGTTTGAGCGACATCATCACGTACAGCTGCGACATTTTCGGTCGATCGACCTGGTCGAAGGCGCGTTGTTGTCTTTACATCACTAACAGACCCAGTTTCGGCAAATTTATCCATTAATCTCTTTACAGTTGACTCTTTTGGAGCATTATTGTGACCCCAAATTGATCGCAAATTTGCGAACTGTAGCCGAAAAACTTTCACCATTTTGGTAAAACAATTTCACAATGAGAATGCGTTGTTCATTCGTGTAGCGCTCCATTTTTACTAACCTCGTACATTCTACTAGCAAACAATAACAATTGTTCAAATGTCAAACAATGACACTTCGAATGGCGCCAAATTTAAATCTTGCGTTCTTGTTGGGACACCCTTTATTTAATAAATTTTAAATAAATTCGTTTTTATCGAGACTAGTACATCTCTAAATTAAAATCTTGCATAATATAAAAATATTTTTTAATTTATTGAAATGTAATCTACCAAATATCTCGACCAAATAAATATAAGATTTAGAACACTTTCATAATTAAGGGCTCATATATAAAGGCATACTCGTTATATTTTATTTTAGTCGAATTTTTTTCAAGTCATGCTGGTAACAAACCATTACCATTTACATAAAAACTTTTTGATATGCTTAAAAATAAATAAATTAATAAACCTGTTCGCTAGAGCAGTATACATCAGAGAATGACAAAAGTATGAATGCGTACAGCTAAAAAAAAAACACACACGCAAACACACGCATTAATATTAAACCAAATACGTATAACTATAAATAACAAACAGTTATAAAGTATAAAAATACTCTGACTATTAATCGGCTATATATGCGTGTATATAGGACTATTTTATTTACACACATAAAGCATGTTTTCAAAGAGCCAAAATACATTTTCCATTCCATTTTATATACACAAATGAATGCATACAGTGGCGAATAATGATTAAATATCCCGAGTACCATGCCTATATTTTTTTGTCCAAGTAAATATCCATATTCTGACTATAAGCATATTCCGACTATAAGTATGACAGGGAGTCAATACGCTTGATACGCATGTGCTTTTTGATTTGCAGTTGTAGCGTGTTTTAGTTTTTCTAGAGATGCTCTTGCTATAGTTATAGTTGCTTGAGTGAAAATATGTAAGGGTATGAATTGTTTGCACTAGAATTATGATTATGAGCAGTTACTAAAATTAAGGCTATTTATTTAAGTAAATATATTATTTTTGAATATTTATTGTCATTCTCTGGTACACATACAAAATTTATTAGTGTTCTTGTACATACCTACATATGAGCATTTCCACAGAAAAGTCCACATTTTTTCACGTTACATTACTTTGTGATGTAGCTTTTTTTTCAAGAAAATCTTTTGTTTTATATAATTTTTTCATGTTGTAGAGCGTAATTAGCTCTACATTTAAAAAAATCGAACATCATGGCTCTAAAATACAAAGCTAATTGCTTGGTGACGTAACGTGACAAAAGGTGGACTTTTCTGTGGAAATGCCCATATTAAATCAACAAAAATTTTGAAATTTACAAAACATGCAATAAATGTATGTAGTATGTCATAAATACTATTATTTTAAAGTTTTCATTGAGAGCTTTTATCCTCTGTTGCCTTTGGGAGAGCTTGGTCTGCTTTGGGGTTTAGTATGTATATTCACGTCGAGAGAGGAATTTGTTACATAACCAGCTGCAACTACTTTTGGTCCATGCTTTGCAGCTCCCTGCATGGCTTTCTGCAACAGTATCGAAAAACAAGTTTCAAAAGCAAAAATATATATACTATCATATCTATGCATAATAAAAAACTGGCATGAAGTTAGCATAAGTGGTTAAATTGAACATGATCGCAAAGAGATTTGCTATAATATTTCACATTAAAAATCACTATATTATGCACTGCTTTTTAATGTCAAATTGTTGGGAATAACTTGTTGACACCCAGTTAAATTTCGTGACTTATGCTAACTTCATGTCATTTTTAAATTATGCATAAGGCTGGATATATTCAAACTTACTTTTGCCGTATCGGCGGCAGCTTTGGCCGCAGTACTGCCGGCATTACCAGCATCCGAAAAGTTCAGGAACACAGCCAAAGCGATTACTAAAATCAGGATAAATTTTTTAAAATACATTTTAAATTTTTAGTATCCAATCAAAATAATGCGTGATACACTTGTTTGAAATTCTCGAGGTTTTATAACGGATTAAGATCTAAAGCCTCTTTTTTATAGTCTTGGAAATGTCAAGTAAAATACATACATATGTATGTATTTGTAGAAATATATTGAAAGAGCATAAATTAATTAATTAATCAGTAACCGCAAAACTTAAAAAATTCACTGCTGTACTGTGACACATAAATGTGGGTGGGAAAAATTATTCTTTGTTTGAATCATATATTGCTTACAGTTTATTTAAATGATCTGAATATAAAATGCGTTTTGAAATAACTTTTAACAGTGTATGTTAAAATGTTACCAACTACCTTAGTATATATACATATCGTTACCTTAATACAGAAAGGCCCTAACACATAATTTTTTTGAAATCGAGTTTTTTGTATATTTCGATAGAAGAATATCTAGAAAAAACTGGCATGAAGTTAGCATAAGTGGCAAAATTGAACATTATCTTAAAGAGTTTTGCCATAAAAGTTCTCATTTAAAATCACGCTAGCACTTAGTAGCGAGTTAAAACTATGTAATGCACCCATTTTTAATATCAAATTGCATGGAGGAACTCGTTAACATCTAATTCAAATTCGTCACTTATGCTAACTTCATGCCAATTTTTTCTTGTACATAAGGCCGCTAATGTATCGAAAAATACAAAAACCTCGATTTCTATATTAAGGTAACGATATGCTCTTATTATTAACTACTTTTTCTGGCAATCAAATTTTAGTGAAACCCAAAATTGTTAGCAGTTTTACTCTCCATTAATAAACTTAAGTTCCATGGAATTTCTACTGACTAGAACCAAACATCTTTTAAATGCGCTCAAGAGCTATGACTTTCAAATCAGATTTATTTAATTAGACACAAAAAAAGCGATGAACCAACCCATTGTTCTTTCTATATAAGACGTTGAGGTCTTAAGATAGTTAATCGATTCGGTTCGGTAGATTTCGAAAATAAAATTTTCACAAAACTGTTTTAGACATATTTTAAAATAAGTACTAAGTGTATCGGCTTCAAAATCTATCACGTCGATTGCTGCCAATTTGATTAAAATCGGGTAATTCTTTCGAGAACGGGAGACCTACAAGGTCACCCGTTTCCCATTCTAAATGTAGGAGGTGTAAATAATCTGAACCTTTGTATACTTTTTTTAATGATCTGCATCAGTAGGAATGTATTAGAGAATGGCAAAAGTATCGTTTTAAGTGCTCTTTGAGTATTGGCCGTCAAACAATTATGAATACGTACAGCTAAAAATAAAAAACGTTCATATGCAAACACCAGCAGTAATTTTAAACTGCAACTAAAATTTATAGACTGAGCTACAATCATATGCATGAGCATAAAAATACTCTACATATTCATCGGCTACAAATGCATATACATATACAGGGCTATACACAAATGTGTGCATTTGGTGGCGAATGATGAATAAATATCCCGAGTATCATGCGCATAATTTTTTTGTCCGGCTAAATATCCATGCTCTGAGTATAAGCATACTCCGACTATAATTATGACAGAAATTGATTTTCATTGCTTCCAAAAAATCAATATTTTTAATATGCCGATAATTTGCAGAAAAGCAAGTAGACACTTGCTTTAGTCATACAAAAACTTGTAATTCCTTAATAACTTTAAGGCCTTACTCATAAAAAATATCAAAACAAAATTTATTTTATAAACAAACAAAAAATAAGCAAAAAGCAGTTAAAATATACTCAATCACCATCTTTTAAAAATTCGTGTTTTTGTTTAAAGAAATTTGTGAACTAATTTTGGTATAAGAATTAAAATTTATTTACTTGAATTTACATGAAAATACTTTTTCCCGTTTAAATTCATGTAAAAGAAAATAAATTGCTGAAATGGGTAACTTTCTACCATTTTTCCTAGGGGAAAATATATTTTTATGGAACGCCAAAAAGGAAATTTTTCTTAAATTTGCACCACTTCACATCGCAAACTATAAGTTTTCATGACTTCTTTGGAATGTCTTTTTTTACTGGGTAACCATTAACAACAAATCGTTTATCTGAATAAAAACGTTTATCATTTACGGCCTATCCTGTGTGTGTCGGCAGAAAACGTTCGACGGATTACTGATATTGAAAACAAAAACAAAATTTCTTATTTTATTGTTGTTTTGAAAAGTAAAAAAAGAACTTCCAAGGAAGTCAATAAGATGTGTAAGTAGTGAAGTAGTGTAGTGTGTGAAGTAGTGTAAATTTGGATAATTTGTAATGATTTTTGTACAGAATTGACATTGCAAGAAATTCTCTTTTTAACCGGCTTCAAAAAAAAAAAGGAGGAGGTTATCAATGCGTCCCTTTTTTTTTTTTTTTGTAAAAATTCTTCTTTTATCTGATAGGGTCTAGCTTTCCATTAGTCCCATTGTAAAAAAGTGGGCGGGGATACGCCCACATTTTTGAAATTTAATTTTATGATATTTGACTTATTTGATTGCTGCGAAACCTAGCAAACACCTTTGGTTCTTGTAATTATACAATTTGAAAGTTGAAAAAATGGGCGGGGTTACGCCCATTAAAATTTATTATAATATTTCACGAGGTTCTACTTAATCGATTTTTATGAAACTTACCACCCAGCTTGAGCTCTAAAATAGTCACAATCCTCCATTAAAAAAATGGCCGGAGTCACGCCCATTAAAATTTAATATATTATGTTAAGTGGTTCTACTGTACCGATTTTTTAAGACTAAACACGCGCCCCGAGCTCTGAAAAACACACAATATTGCATTTAAAAAATGGGCGTAGGCACTTCCATTAAAATTATCTTCTATCAGATGTTTGCATTGAAGTCGGTTTTTTTGCGGAATTATTTGATACCTATTCCGTGATTCTGAAGTCATTTTCATGATGTTAAGTAAATTCGATTTTTTGTATGACCTTTTTAATGAATGCATAGGAAAAAATTTTTAATTACTTGTACACAAAAAAAAAAACTAAATTTTGTTTTGAGTAACCAAATTCATTGAATCAGTAAATAAAGGCTGTCCCAATAAGAACGCAAGATTTAACTTTGGCGTCATTCGAAGTGTCATTGTTTGCCATTTGAACAATTGTTATTGTTTGCTAGTAGAAGGTACGAGGTTAGTAAATTTAATTTTTTTTTTATTTTGTATGAATGCGGACCTACAAAGAAATTTGTAGATTCTGATAACAATTTTACTTTCAAAAATTGGCTTGTTTTTGTGGTTAAGTATTTCGTTCCCGCTTTTGGACCTCGTCAGTAGACTTCAACCCAAAAAATTTTTTGAATTTAGCTAACAAACTCCGTATGTTTATAGTAAGACTATTAATACTATATTGAGAAACACAATATGCAAACATAATAAGTTTGAAAACCGCAAACAAAAATCTTAAAAAAATAAAATGTTTTTTATATCTATAAAATAATTTTTAGAAAAATTAAAAAAAAAATCAGACAAATTTTTTTTACAGTATATAAAAATAAATTTAACTGAAAATAAAAAATTTAAACTTAAAAAAAATAAATCAAATTTTTTTTAAAAATTTTTTGTTAAAATTTTTTTTTTACATAAAATAAAATTGGATCAAATAATTTACTGGAACAATAAAAAATATTTATTGAAACTGAATTATATTTCAAAACACACGTTTGTTTGAAAATTTTTTGGGAATAATTTTTTCTGTGTATAGAGTAGGGAAAAAACTCGACACCAACCATGGAAAGACTAAATATCAAAAATTTCGTTTAAATCAATATATTTTGTATAATTAAAAATGTCATATATCGTGACATCGAATTAGTTTGTTTTGCTAAATTAATTATCTGGATATTGTCAAAAATACACACTTATTGATACTTTGGAAGTAAAGAAAAAGTAGTTGCTCAACAGAGAAACAAGCCGTCCGGCTGACATTCACAGCCGCTTTTTATAAATTTTTTAAACACATTCCTTTAAAAAAATTTCAAACAGCTGATGTCTTCCATATAATTTGTAATATAATAATATATAATATAATATAATATAATATAATATAATATAATATAATATAATATAATATAATATAATATAATATAATATAATATAATATAATATAATATAATATAATATAATATAATATAATATAATATAATATAATATAATATAATATAATATAATATAATATAATATAATATAATATAATATAATATAATATAATATAATATAATATAATATAATATAATATAATATAATATAATATAATATAATATAATATAATATAATATAATATAATATAATATAATATAATATAATATAATATAATATAATATAATATAATATAATATAATATAATATAATATAATATAATATAATATAATATAATATAATATAATATAATATAATATAATATAATATAATATAATATAATATAATATAATATAATATAATATAATATAATATAATATAATATAATATAATATAATATAATATAATATAATATAATATAATATAATATAATATAATATAATATAATATAATATAATATAATATAATATAATATAATATAATATAATATAATATAATATAATATAATATAATATAATATAATATAATATAATATAATATAATATAATATAATATAATATAATATAATATAATATAATATAATATAATATAATATAATATAATATAATATAATATAATATAATATAATATAATATAATATAATATAATATAATATAATATAATATAATATAATATGATATAATATATAATTTTGAGCTGAGGCAAGCTGCATGAATCGGCGGCGGCTTGAAATTACATTACAAGTAGGCGGCAGCTGTGAGCTGATCGGCTTGTTTCTCTGTTGCTCAATAATTCCTTGAAGTTTTTTTCACTGAGAAGTTGGTGCTCGAACTTTTTCTGTCGACATCGTTAAACAGGCTGTTAATTGATTTATTTATTTTTATTTATTTACTTAAATTCAATTAACTAACCGAGCCATGAAGGCCATATTTAATTTAAAAAGAAAACTATTAAAAAAATTAAAAATATATCGTTGCCTTAATATAGAAATGCCCTACTCATAATTTTTTGAAATCGAGATATTTGTATTTTTCGACACATTAGATTAAATTAGATTAATTAAAAAAATAGTGAATTAAGGCCTTTCTATATCAAGGTAAAGATATGTATTGTACGTAAATATATAACAATAACAAAAATTTTTAATAAATATAAAAATACAATTTTTATATACATATATTTGAGAATTCCTTTGCTTGTAGATAATGTCATAAATACTCATACTATTATTTTAATGTATACCTTGAAAGCCTTTATCCTCTGTTGCCTTTAGGGGAGCTTGGTCTACTATCTGACTTAGGATTAAATTTGACGCTGGCAGTGGAGTTCGCTACATAACCACCTGCAATAACTGTAGGTGCGTTCTTTGCAGCTCCTTTTAAGGCTTTCTGCAATAGAATAGGGCAACGGTATGAAAAAGAAAGTTACAAAATAAAAGGAAATATACTCGCACAATATACGTGTGTATGTATATTCAAACTTACTTTTGCAGTATCGGCGGCAGCTTTGGCTGCAGTACTGCCGGCATTACCAGCATCCGAAAAGTTCAGGAACACAGCCAAAGCGATTACTAAAATCAGGATAAATTTTGTAAAATACATTTTAAATTTTTAGTATACAATCAAAATAATGCGTGATACACTTGTTTGAAATTCTCGAGGTTTTATAACGAATTAATATCGAAAGCTTCTTATTTTATAGTCTTAGAAATGTGCAGTAAAATATGTATGTAGTAATATATACATAGATACGAATATGTTAAGTATATTGAAATCGTAAGGATTATTCACTAACCGCAAAAGTTAAAAATTTCTTTGATACATAAATGCGGATGGGAAATTTTTTTAATAATTTTTTCTTTATATATATTTAAATGATTACGCATAAATGCATTCATAAACTAAAAAAACATTTTACAACGTTTTACCAACTATTTCTTTATTTTATTTACAACACAGAAAAAACTAAATTTCGTTTTCAAATTCATTGAATCAGTAAATTTTGTGTGTGAATGCGGACCTACAAAGAAATTTGTAGATTCTGATAACAATTTTGTAAAAATTTAACTGAAAAAAAAATTTTATTTTTAGTTAAATTATTATGGCATTAGAGAAAAAAGTTAACTGAAACTCAAAATATTTTCAGTCAGGAACAGAAAAACATTTTTGCAGATTTTTTTTTGTATTATTCATCAAAAAATAATTTTATAATTTACAAACACATTAACTTGAATTTTTCGTATTATCAGAAAATAAATTAACTGAATCAATAACAATTCTTAAAATTTTTTTTTTTTTTTTTTAAATAGTAAAAGTTTTATCTGAAAAAAAATAACTGAATCAAATGAAAGGTTCAACTATTTTTTTTACTTTCAAAAATTGGCTTGTTTTTATGGTTAAGCATTTCGTTACCGCTTTTAGAACTCGTCAGTAGACTTCAACCCAAAAAATTTTTTTATTTAGCTAACAAGCTCCGTATGTTTATAGTAAGACTCTTAATACTATATTGAGAATCCCAATATACAAACATAATAAGTTTGAAAACCGCAAACAAAAATCTTTAAAAAAATAAAATGTTTTTTAAAATTAAAAAAAATCAGACAAATTTTTTTACATTATATAAAAATAAATTTAACTGAAAATAAGAAATTTAAATAAAAAAAAATCTAAAATTTTTTTTTTACATATTTTACTTTATATAGATAATTTTCATTCTATACAGTTTTTTTTACATAAAATAAAATTGGAACAAATAATTTACTGGAACAGTAAAAAATATTTACTGAAACTAAATTATATTTCAAAACACACGTTTGTTTGAAAATATTTTGGGAATAATTTTTTCTGTGAAGAAATAAAATATTAAAAACTTTCCAATTTTGCATGCGAAGTTACGTAAACATATGTAAAATTAAAATAAAAAACGTAGGGCCTAATTTTGAAAAAGGCAACGCGTAGCTTGACAAATTTTGTTTGTGTAATTTAAATTTTTTCCGTATAAAATTTGTCAACTCTTAGCGTTTTAACTTTACAAAATTAGGCCCTTAGTTATTTTCGAAATTATAAAAAAATATTTATAAGCTTCTTGTAAAAATATTAATTTGTAACATCGAGCCATAACCGCCAAAATAGCTTAAGCGACACATTTTTGGACTTCGCTTTTTTGACAAAAATCGATTATTGACGATCGTAAATAATAGATTTTGATACAATAATTAAGTTAGAAAATTATGTCGCTTAAGTTTTTTTTGGCGGCTATGGCACAATACGTAGGAATGCTTCGTTTATTTTGCCGAAGAAGTAAAAGAGGAAAAGTTTTTTAATAAAATGTTGCATTAAATATTTTCTGTTTATCTTTTAAAATACTAGTAACTTCTATCTGTTATAGTTAAAAAAACTTTTAAATTTTCAAAACAATTTTGGAAATATATTTTGACACATGGAGAGGAGAAAAAATAACGTGTTTCGGTGTTTTGAAAGTTTATATCTGAAACTGTTATAAAAAGAGAGTTGAAGTCGCCTCTCTCTGGCGCATTGCAATGGTGAATCGCCATAACAAATATTGAAACCGTTGCTCCTTAAGTATAGGACGGGCTTAAACATTAGTGTAAAATCTTACGAGGAACATTTTTATGGAGCATTTTACCCCTCTAACTCTTCTCCTTTTGGGTGTTATTTATCCGTTTTGAAAAATACTGAAAAAAGTACCCTTTAGCTGGAATGTTTAAAATGTTCTACAGAAATATTAATCATAGAATTCGACTGTATAAAAAAGATCGAATTTTAAGGGTCTGTTTGAAGATATCGAAAGTTTGTTTTATAATTTACATTGAAAACAAAAATAAATTTTCTTATTTTATTGTTGCTTTCAATATAAATTATAAAACGAACGTGTTCTTTCGACATCATTAAACAGTTCAACACCAGAAATTAGTCACAACTCAAAATGTTAATTTCTGATTTTCTTATACATACTTGCGTTTTCGGTTTAGAATGTGTTCAGCAATTTTATGTAAAATCCTACGAGGATCTAACTAATCTTCTAGCCCCTCTTTTTATAGGTATTTTATGTCCCTTTTTTGAAAAAGGCGTCAAATAAGTACGAATAAATGAATGAGTAATATGGAAAAATGCATACGGCTAATACGAGGGTAGGTCAATAAGTCTCTGATTTTTTAATACGTTATTTTAGAAAACGAACTTTTTATAAAAACGACCTGTAATTAAATTAAAAAAGTCTCGGACTTATTGACCTGCCCTCACATATAAGTCGCTAAAAAATTTTTGTGTGCCGAGCTTTTTAAATGTTTTCATTTAAATTGCTACAATATTCTATTATTGTATCCTCTTAGTGAACATAAGATTTCAATACACTTTAACAAAACAAAAAAAATATAAAAAATATATAAAAAAATTTAGCTTTTTAAAAAAAATCATGGTCGATGCAACCTTGAAAAGATTTTAATCATGATTTCCTAGTTTTATATAAATTTATTTCAATTACTTTTATATACAAAATTCAAATCAAGATTTCTTGTAACACCAATATAACTGATTTCTATTTCAACCAATCTACTTGCTTCTCTTGGGTGACTTAGGCCTTGAGTTGTAACTAACCGATGCAGGATTTGTAGTTATATTGACTTCGTGCGTTTTGTTGGCTGAATAAACACCCGCAACTACGGGATATTTGGATATTTTCTTAGCTCCTTCCGCAACAGCTTTCTGTAGTTTAGAAAAAAAAAATAATTGTAATAATTTGTTGCTTAAGTTAAGATTACATTAGAAATAGAAAAATTACTCCAGCTCTACTGGCAGATTGTCCTGCATCGGTGATGTTCATCAAGTGTACAAAACCAATGATCAATACCAAGATAAGCTTTGTTAAATCCATATTTCTTATGTTTATAGTGGAGGTATTACTTGTTAAAGTACTAAATATTTAATGAGTTGGCTTAGAATGTTCGAATACAATTTATATAGTTCACAGCATAATAATAAAATATTTTCAAAACCACAGAAAATACTTGTGGTTATTGAAATTGTAAAGCCTTAATAATATCTTATGATAACTATAATAATTTGTATTGCGTTTCATACCACGCAAATTTTCTTTAACTTTAATAAGCAAAATGCTTGAATCAGTAAAAACTTTTAATTTTGCGCATATCACCAAAAATGAATTGCAAGAATTTAGAAAACGCATTTTTTCTCAATTAATACTATTTTTATAATGTCACTTAAAGTGTTTAATTGAATGAATAAACAAATTATATGTTACATTTCGTTCGTACTGATGCCAACTCATCAGAATTCCGTCAACAAATTTCACATCTTTATAATGGGTGTTTTTTATTGAGGTATAGAACTTTAAGTTGGCATCACTTTTTTAACTGGCGGCTATTTTGTCAGCTGTCAAGTGATTAATATTTAGTTTGGTTTGCCATTTCATCATGAACAGGTTGACAAAAGAACAACGCTTGCAAATCGTGCAAATTTATTTCGAAAATAATGGTTCAGTTCGCGAAGTTTACCGCAAGCTCCGTCCATTTTATGGTCGACATAATCGTCCATCAGAGCAATTAATTCGGTTAACCATGGATCGTTTTCGCACTACGTTTACTCTATGTGATAATACGCATCCGCAGAGACGTCGAACAGTGCGCACCGAAGAAACAATTGCCGCTGTAGAGCAAAGTGTTGAAGAGGACCCGAATGAATCGATTCGCCACCGTGCACAGCAATTGGAGCTTTGTCCATCAACTTTATGGAAGATTTTGCGCAAAGATCTTGGCTTGCGACCTTACAAGATCCAGCTTGTGCAAGAATTAAAGCCGCGAGACCATGCAATGCGTCGTGATTTTGGTGTATGGGCCGAAAATGAGATTGATCTCGATGCTGATTTTCATCGCAAAATTTTGTTCAGTGATGAGGCTCATTTTTGGTTGAATGGCTATGTCAACAAGCAAAATTGCCGCATTTTGAGTGAAGAGAATCCACATGAGACCCTTGAGACGCCATTACATCCACAAAAACTGACTGTTTGGTGTGCTCTATGGGCTGGTGGAGTCATTGGGCCATACTTCTTCCGAAATAATGCTGGAGAGTCAGTTACCGTTAATGGAGACCGGTATAGAGCCATGATAACCGACTGTTTTGTTCCCGAATTGGATGGCATGAATGTGGATGAGTTGTGGTTCCAACAAGACGGCGCTACATGCCACACAGCGCACGTCACAATCGATTTATTGAAGGAAACATTCGGTGAGCGCATAATTTCGCGGAATGGACCTGTCAATTGGCCACCAAGATCGTGTGATTTGACACCATTGGATTATTTTCTTTGGGGATATGTGAAGTCGCTCGTCTACGCCAACAAACCAGAAACGTTAGGGGAGTTGGAAGCCAACATTCGTGGCGTTATTGCCAACATACGGCCCCATATGCTCGAAAAAGTGGTTGAAAATTGGACCTGTAGAATTGGCTTTATTCGAGCCAGCCGCGGCGGCCACATGCCCGAAATCATATTTAAACATTAATGGCATAAAATTATCCTTCCAATAAAGCCAAATTGATGGACATTAAAACGATTTTCTTGTGTTTTATTTCAATTCGAAGTTCTATACCTCTAAAAAAACACCCGTTACAAAGACTCATATAAAATATTCTCTAGCCTTTTTGTATTTTATCACACTTGCTTGCAAAGTATTATTTTCGAATCAAAGTAATAATATTTTTCTTGCTGTTTTCAGATAATCAAACATTTCTTTTTCTACTTTTGTCAAAGTAAATATAAATGCTTAAAATCATAAAGTAAGGGCTATTGTTAAAACTGTTTTCGCTGCTAAATAATTTTACCTATTTTTTTTGATGTACATAATCATAAAACTTAAAAATGCTGATAACAAATTATTGCATATTTCTAAAGGGTCCACCATCTAACGTTTTTTTTTCAACTAGCGCTTATTTCGTGAATGGTAACACTTAACTCATGTCTGATTTGACAGATAATTAGTTTTATCCTGCCAACTGACCATCCAATGCGTTTTCGCTTCGCTAAGTGGGCCTGCGATCGACTTACAGAAGATGCCGAATTTGCCAAAAAAAAAAAAATCATCTTTTCAGATGAAGTTCATTTTGATCTTGGCGGGTATGTAAACAAGCAAAATTGTCGCATTTGTGGCACAGAAAACCCGCACGCATACATTGAAAAGCCGACGCACCCAAAACGAGTCACTGTTTGGTGCGTATTTTGGTCCAGAGGCATAATTGGGCCATTTTTTTTCGAAAATGAGCAAGAAGTGGCCGTTACAGTCAATGGCGATCGTTATCGGGCCATGTTGAACGAATTTTTGTTCACAAAAATTGAAGATGAGGATATTGTCAACATTTGGTTTCAACAGGACGGCGCTACGTGCCACACAGCCGAAGCTTCAGTAGTTTTTTTTATAGCATTTTCAAAAAAAATAAAAGTTATCTGGCGGACCCTTTAGTTCTTGGCATGTATCATAAAAATGCTGCATACTTTAGGGGCTTTAAGTTTTTTTTCTCCAGAAAAACTAAACTGCAGTATTTCAATATATTTCCCTTTTGATGCTTGGGAGTTTTTTTAATCCTTTTTCCCACATGTAAGTAACGGGAAGAAATATGCCGCACACAATAAAATCTAAGCCTGTAAGATGTTGAAGCTTATTGTATAAGATGTAAGAAATGGCAAAATGCAAAAAAAATGTTTTGTTCTTTTGTGATAAAAAATCTTTATGTACATACATATACTACTATTGGAATAAAGCCAATATTTTATTTTTATTTTATTTGCAGCCTCTTGTTATTCAGTTGTGAGACAACATTTTTCATTGGTGTACTATGTATGTAGAGTTTTTTTTAGTAACATGATTAAAGCTATTTCTTTGCTATATATGCAGTTGATGGTTATGTTTCTTATCTATCGAAATTTCTATGGCGAATGTGCCATTCATTGCCTTACACAATATTTATAATATTAAGTCATGATTTAAATCTGTCTGGTTTGTTAAGGTCAAGTAGGATTAAGCTTGAGATTTTCTTAGAAAATTTTAATATTTCATCTTTCGAGTTTTTAGTACTTTTGAGTCAGTGTAGTTAACACATTAGGATTGCCAGCTTTATTTTTGGAAAAAGCGGGACAAGTTAAAAAAAGTTAAAAAATCACGCGATTTTCAAAAGTTTCGCGGTACAAAAAATAAGAACACTGAAATATTTCTACTTTAAAGAACATAGGAGTTATTTATAAAAATTATTAAGGCTTTATAAATGTTTAATAAGCAAAATTTATTATGAAAATATAGTGTGTTTTAAAAACCTTTTACAAAGCCTTAATAATTTTTATAAATAAGACTGTAAATTTATTAAAATAAATTAACGTTTTTTACAAAACAAATACAAGTTCTTACATCAATTAAGAATTAACGAATTTAAATATAACAGTTGGACTTGAAAACAAAATAAAATAACCCGGTTACATTAATCGTGCGCTTCTAGAAAATAACATAATAGGAATTAAATGGAAACGTTTTGAAATATTTGCGGCGAATTTGACATCACCATATGTAGGGCAATCATGAATAAAATTCCGCGATAAATTTCTCCGTTTTCCAATTAGAACTTTTTGTTTTTCCTATTACCTGCTATTGTTTGAAATTGTTCTCCGTAAAAAATTTTTTAGCGTAATTTTATTCATGATTGCCCTCATAATATAATTTTATTGCATTGTTATTTAACACATGAAATTTGTTTTATATAGCTTAACAGCATAGCTCTAACCGGGTGTCCTGAGACAGCTCTCTTCTTTTGTTTTAACTATAAATTCTCTAATTCCCAAATAAAATTATATTAGGTTAATCTTCTTAAATTTTCTTCTTGACATTTTTCAGATTTTTTTCTTCAATTTGTGAGCTTTCTTTTAAAAACTTCAACAATTTCTGTTTATTCATATAAATTTGCATGCGAAACTTACAGTACCAAGGCTAATTCTTCGTTATTCGGCGTAAAGTTAACTAAAATTATACTTTGAATCAACTGTTAAGATGTACTTGATCTTCATTAGTTGAAAAAAGTTATTGTTAAATTAAAAAAATAAAACTTAAAAAAGCGGGATTGTTGTATCCCGCGCGGCACGCGTGACTTAATTTAAAAAAGCAGGACAATCCCGCGAAAAGCGGTACACATTGAAGCGGTACAATTTGAATGTATTATTTACACTGTTTAGAACAATGTTTGCCTAAAAAGAATAAAGACTGACAGAGAATTCCCCAATTTAACTGTAAAAGACCTACATTTCTGAAAATCGACTTGAGCGCTTAAAAGTGCTCTCATGCAAAGCAGTCAAATATGACTTAAGCACTTTTTCATTATTGCCACAGATAATAATAATGTTTTCTTTAATTTTACAGTTCCTTTTTTAGAGTTTACTAAGTAAGTTTTTTTTTTAAAAATGCATTGGCGCATAATCATAGTCAAAACAAAGTATACTTTCAGAGCAAGTTTTTACTCAAGATTAGGGATGAAATTAATTTTAATCTTTATTTGTGGTTTTCGGGTAGTCGATTATATGGTTTTGTTAACTAGTTTAAGAGGCCAATCGTGTTGTTTCAATCTTATATTGTGAAACATATAACTTAAAAAAAAATTTTTTTCATAAAATAATTAAAAAACACATAAATAAATATGTATATACATTTTATATTATTTATTTACTTATTTAACACGCACAATATTTTCTTCTTACAACAAAAAAATCAAAGTGTGTTAATAAAATTATGACTTTTGCATAGAAATTTTTGCCACTATTTTGTTCCTCATTATGGTAATATTACATACAAAAAAAGTTTAAACTACCACTCAAAAACATCAATTCCAATTAATGTGAGATTAAGTTCATTTTCGGGTTAGCTAATTACAGTAAGAGACTAACTAAGTTCAATCTCGAACCCAAAAATTGGTCTTAATAGTTTATATTAAGTATTTTTTATGTTAATATATATATATATATATATATATATATATATATATATATATATGTTCCCGTCGTTACTATAAGGAACATAGGGCCTCTTTTATGTTAATAGTCATGTTTTAAATTTTTAAAGTATACTCTTTTGACTATGAATATGAGCCAATCTTTTTAAAAATAATTTTATTGGCCCTATAAAAATAATACTGTATAATGGGTGTTTCCTTAGTTATTTTCACACTTTGGTTGCGTTAACATTTTTAAATTTAAAATAAATTCTATTAATTGTTTGCGGTTTAATTTTTTCCCCTTACATATGATGAATCAGTTGTAATTTTTATAGGGTATACGATAAAATATTAATTAATAATTACTTATAAATGTACAATGTGCTAGAAATGAATCTTCAACTTTTCACCTTAACGTACTAAATTGGCCTCTTAGTTTCACACTGTGCGTTTTAAAAATGATATGCTCCGATTTTTGTTATGAAAAAGTTAAATCATGCTGTAATAATTTTATGCGGTCTGCCGACGATGCTGTGTTTATTTTTTAATGTGTGGAATACATATTAAATATCAAATTTTACTGTGGTAACCAAACATTGCGGCAGAGAAGTTAATATGGCTGCCATAATAACGTCGTAACCATGTATTCGAGCGGCATGTTGTCTTTCAATCTAAACTTGTTTTTTTTTTTAAGAAAACTTCAAAGAAAAAACAGCATCTGCAATAATCATTAATATACAATAACTCTTATATTGCAATTAATTTATTTTATCGAACACCCTACAACTCTTGCATGTCTCGTGACTCTAGTATTTAAGCGACTACCGCACAATTTTGCTCTAACATATTACTTTAAACGTTTAATAAGTGATAATATTTTACCATGAATTTGCTTAAGAATTTCTTTTTCGTTCTGGTAATTTTAGCCATTTCGATGGTCACCATAGACGCTGGTCAAGCGATGTCCAAATTACAGAGAGTAAGTTCTGTTTCAACACTTAACTTTAAAAGATAATAATGCAAACTCAAACCCAATAGCCAGCTGGTACCATAAAAGGCGTCAGTACAGGATCTGGATTGAATAAGCCTGACAAAACCAAAAATGCACAAGGATGAACTTTATTTGAATATTTCGTAAAGTTTTATAAAAAGAAATGAATAAATTAAATTATATCTAAAACTTATTTTCATATTGCTTAATAATTTTATTGTACTGCACTTTTACATAGAAAATTCTCTTGATCATACTCATATTTTTTGAACACCCTATAACTTTTACATATCTCGTAACTCTGGTATTTAAGCGACTGCTACTCTATCTTGCTCTAATATTTTACTTTAAACACTTAATAAGTGATAATCTTTTGTAATGAACTTGTTCAAGAATTTCTTTTTTGTCTTGGTTATATTAATCATTTCGATAATTAGCATTGAGGCCGGTCAAGTGTTTTCAAAAATGGAAAAAGTAAGTTCATTTTCAACATTAAAAATTTAAAAATAATAATGTTATATAAAAAAACAATAACAATTTAATAGCAACCCGTAAGAGACTTTTCAACTACTCCGCCGTCAAGAGGGTCGAAGAATGGAAAAATTATTGAAAATTCTCTTAAGTTTAACAAAACTAAATAAATAAAACTGTTTGTAAAATTTATATTAGTTTTGCATCAATTAAATATTTGTTTAAATGCATTTTATTTAATTTTTCAAAACTTTCCCGACAAGCAAAATAATACGAAAATGACTCGAAATCGTATTGCTTGGAAGAAAAATATTGCGGCAACAATCATATTCGCATTGCGGAAGTTTCCGCTTCTGGACAGGTTGTGCGGCCAGGGCGATGCTTCGAAGAGATACGAATGCAATAATACTTCTAGGAGATAAAACTGTGATATTGATATTATTTATAACGATAGACTATCTCCTAAAGAACAATTTTACAATTTTGCTAAAATATCTGAAGGAAGAAAAATATAGGATATCGTAGTCACCCCTGGATTAAAACTACCATTAATTTAAATTCAAAGCAATTTTTTATGGTCAACTCAATTCTATTTATCATCACAGGAGTCATCATATGTTCAGTATAAAAAGGAATTTCATGAAAATTTTCTGATTGTTTTTATTTTAAATTAAATATTTTTTTATCTTCCAGACTGAACAAAATGCAACATTTTAATAACACAAAATACCTTGTTAAAGGAAAAACTAAATAGTCAATACATTTTGAGCTTCATTCATTCAAAAAGTTTCAATAAAATGAAAATACTTTAATATCAAAAAAGTATTGCTCTAATGATTTTTCTTCTAAATGATAAAAATAAGATATTGTATTTTTTATATCTTCTGGGTAAGATATCTTCCAAATGTTTGTAGGGTTATATTAAACAGGATTATGGTTTTATTCATACATTTACTAAAATAACTTATTTTCTTATTTATTTGTGCTTTGAATTCTGATGAGTTGATTTGTGTGGAACATTATTCTACTGCCAGAATGATATAGAGTTGGGACCTGATTATTTTCATGATCGTGTTCGTATGTATCTCACATAATTTTAGAATAGCGAGATAATGAATCGATTCGATTTGGTTGATTTTGCGAATTTTGTAAACGAATTTCTTTCAAATAAATTTTGAGTAACTAATCCAAAATCTAAATATCGTTGCCTTAATATAGAAAGGCCATAACTCATTATTTTTTGAAATCTAGTGTTGTTTGTATAGTTCGATATAAGAACATCTAATGTATCAAAAACTACAAAAATCTCAAATTCAAAAAAAGCTTTTTATTTTAATAACTCCAAAAGTTTTCGTCAAATTGATTTTTAGAATGAATTTAATTTTTTGAAATTTGATATAAATTAGTTCGAGTGATGTCGTTGTCTAAATTAGTCATGCTTATTCCAGTTGTCGATATCAACGTCACCTTAACACAATACATAAAATTGAGGCTTGTGTACCCGTTGTCGAAAATAACTGACTCCTAGTGGCAAGTTTATGGTACTTTCTAGACCTTGCGGAACAGAAATATATTGTCAGAGAGCGGGTAAACAAGCCCCAATTTTTTGGAATTGTGTTAAAGTGACATCGATGTTGGCAACTGGAATAAGGGTGAATATTAATTGCTACAAGAGTACTTGTCAAAAATATATTTTCGGTTCCAGAGATATTGGCGCATATTCAGAAATTATCACTAAGTGTTAACTTTTTCAAGTACCTATTTAAGTTATTCATAGTTGATTACTTTCAGCAGTAAAAGTTTACACTTAATTAAGGGTAAAGCTGTAACTAAATACCAACTAACTAATACATTCAAAGAACAGCTGGTTGATTTCATTTACAATTTATTTGAAAAGTAAAATCAATTTGTGGCTTTTTAAAATGCACAAAACAACAAATACTCTTTATTTTCTAACAATTTACTATATAATAATATTACCTTACTTCTTGCATTTATTCCTATTGCGTCCAAAAAAATATCCATATAAAGTAATAAAATAAATTAGAGATGTGTTTTTGGTCAACAAAATTTTATTGAATAACTTTATTTTTACAGGCCCTTATTTTAATTGATTTATATACAGACTATGACTAAAAAATTACATTTTTAGAATTTGTAAATTTGTTTAAGTAAATAAAACTGTTTTTTGATAGCTTCATAAGCTTTTTAATTAATTGCAGAATTTATCGTTCAAAATATTATCGACATTTTATGCTCTCTACATAACAATATGCAAGGTTGCATTTCGTTTACCAGCTGAAAGCGGTTGCTGCACTAGTTATGAATTGTGAATAAGAGCTATAACTATCTATGAACTATATTTTAGTTTCTGTTTTATTAGTTTCGACTTTGGTTACGATTTCTGAATATGCGCCATTGTTGTTGAAAATTATAAAAAATAGTTTTTTTTTTGCTTACTTTACAGTAAAAGTTATTCAGGGCTGATCTACTTTACTTTTTCTCTTGCTCATCACATCAATTTAAAAGTGTTTTAAATTTTGTATTCAGCACGAAGTAATAATATAATAATTATAAGCTTTTTCTATAAAAATTGGAGGTGAATTTTATATGAGAAAAAATCCTACGCGGGCAAAATAAAACATATGTGACCTTCTCCGAGAAAATAGACCTATTGTGTGTACATGAAGTTTTGAGAAAAACTCATTTCATCTTATACCCTTTTAGGTACCAGAATCCACTCTTAAGTCCAAACCCATTTTTTGACACAATAGGTCCCTTTTCTCGGAGAAGGTCACATATCTCACTTTCTACTTATGATGAAAAACTCTTGTACAGCGAAAAACTATAAAAATATTAGAATATGTATTTTTATATTCAGAAATAATAAGAGTATTTAACAGTTTTTTTACAGAAATGTTGAATGTACCATCAGAGCACACTTTTCTTATAGAAAAATGTACGTACCGTCACAGCAATTTTTTTTTTAAATTTACGTGCCGTTGAGCACACTTTTCTTAGCGAAAATTTTACTGGGCCTTCACAGCACACTTTTCTATAGAAAAGTTTAAAGTGTGCTACTATTGCTATTTATTTATTAATATTTTATTTTTTGCTAAACAACAACTTGATTAAAAATAATCACATCTGCGTAGATGATTTACTAAAATTTTTAAAAGTTAACAATACGTTTTATTTTTCATAAATATAGTATAGAGGCCTCTACTTGATTATTTCATTAAAAATTAACACCAAAAGCCATTATATACCTGCCTTCTCTTCTGTCCGATACGTCATAATTGCTGTGATCTGGTTCGCTCTCCGTATGAGTTCTGTTCCAGTGCGGATTCATTTTTAGATAGTCCTTCTCATAATATTTTGCTCTGCTGGCCTTAATAGTAGTTGCACAATAAAAAAATGAAATAATAACAAATATGAGAGACAATTTTAAAAAATACATCCTTATAATTTGATTTTTAAATACATATAAACTAAAAAGAATTTATTTGTATGCGTAGTTAAAACTGATTCATGGAAAAAAATTATAAAAATCGCCTAAACCACACGCAGTTACGCGAACAAGTTGTAATTAGTTTTGAGTGAGAAAATAAACTTTTTAAAAGTTCTTATATCTGAACACTGCTGTCAGCAAACGCAGATAACATTTTTATGTGAAATGAGCTTTTTGTTATGGATTTTTCTTTTTTTTCGAGTAGAAAATATTCAAATTAAGTGTCCACAAACTATACTCCCTACTCCCAGGCAAGCAAGGCTAATCTAGCGAGATCGGAAAGCAACAAGGCAATATTTACTGGGGCGGTTGCTTGTTCAATCTTTTATTTTCTGGCATAATAAAAATTGATTTTGAACATATCTCAGAACGGCAAGACATGTTATAAGCATAAAAATTCGAAAGCATTTTCTTTCGTTTCGAATTACAGAGTAGACCCCCTGCTGATTCATTCGTTACCACAAATGGAAAATGTCAAAAATTTTTTGGATTTTAAATACCTGTACCTGGATTCAGTAACTTTTATTACGATAATCGTATCTCTATAATAAATGTGAAGAAAATTTATCTACTTTGCTATTCAGTAACATACATATTTTAACGATATTCGATATCGACTGAAGTAAAAACAAAATCAAAAGCGCGACGCAAAGTAGGGTATTGTATTTATCAGCCTATGTATGTATGTAAGTATGTATGTATGTTTGTATCTATGTATGATGTCGGTTCCTTTGCGGCACTATATAAACCGGCCATGTGGACGGATGATGATTCTTATATCAACCGATTTGTCTTAATCCCGGTAGTGTCACGAAAGATATGACAAAAGTCTAAACCCAATATTGTAAATGCGACATATATAAAAAGCCGGCGAAATGGTTATCATTCGACAGGTATTTTAAAATAATCTCTCTCTTATGATTTCTCTTATGACTTTTCAATTCGAATGACCATTTAGGATATTTAACGGTTCAAAGTTGGTCGCAATCGGAATTTTTGATTCTTTTAATTACTACTTTATTATTCTTTGTGCTTTTCGCTTATTTTCAAATATTTTATACAGATTTGCCACATGATATTGAATTAAATGGTGATTAAACTATAGCTGGATAACACCGTAAACAAAAAATTGCGGAATGACATTATCGTTACGATTTTTGGTTCGCAAAAATTTACAGAATCCAGGTTCTTTAAAACGAAAAAAAAACATAAACGAATTTTTGATAGTTTTTAATTATTGTTCGAAACACAAAGGCAATTGTAATTATTCGGACAAACAGACACTAGCAGAACGGAACAATATGCTGTTTTTTTAGGTCACTGTACAGCCTTCATCATCAGTATTCAGATGTTTGTAATACTTTGTGCAGTAAAAGTTAATTTTAGCTTGAACCTTGTATACAAATTTTCCAGTGCAAAAAGAATACGTGAATTGTATCACAATTTGTTTAAAGAGTTTTCTTAACAATATCTGCTTTCTAATTATAATAACAAAAATTAAAAATTTTAAAAACCCCCGACTTTTTTCAGAAAAGATGTTATATCTTCTAAACGGCTGGACCGATTTTCTTCAAACATAGCTAAGAACCCTCTCGATCAAGTCATCTTTCAAACAGAAAAATGAAAATCGGTCCAGCCGTTTGGCCTGTACGTGGGCACGGACAGACACACAGATAGACAGACACACACTACAAACTTATAACACCCTTTTTTTATTCGGGGGTTAAAAAAACAAACTAGAGAAAATTTCCTACATTCATAATTTTTTCATAAGCTTATACATACGTACGAACGTCGCAAAATTTACTTCCGCAATCGCCCTGGAAAAAAGCACATTTCCACAAAACCTTGACGTAGACTAAGCGGCTCATATATTTTTGTGTAATATTCTCAATATTATTGTGCCATGTGTACACTATCGGCCATATGTATAATCAAAAATTGGCATGAAGTTAGCATAAGTGACAAAATTGAACTAAGTGTTGACGAGTTCCACTATACAATTTGACATTAAAAATCCCCGCATAATGTAGTTTTAACACAGCGTTACATCCTAGCATGATTTTTAATGTAAAATTATATGGCAAAACACGTTAAGATCATGTTAAATGCCACTTATGCTAACTCCATGCCAATTTTTGATTATACATATGGCCGTATGTGAACATACATAAATATTGTTTTCATACATATTGTTTGGAGTTTTTTGTTGAAAAAAAATCTATTAAACTGTGTTCACGGTATATTCAAATTATATACATATGTAAATACATGTGTAAAATTTTATTAAAAATATGACAATGAAAATCTGATTTATACCAAATATTTCTTCCACTGTTGTATTGTGTCACATGTGTTAGAAAAAAACTCTTCTTGAAACTGTCATCAACATAAGCTTTATTGTAATTGTTTTTCTAATTCATCGGCAGCAGCCTCTACTACACTTTTGGCCAAATGCGCCTATTAAAGAAGAAAAAAATACAATAAATTAATGAAATAGAAAGAAACTAGACTGTAGAAATTTAGCACTACTAATTTGAAAATTAAAAACAACATTTTAATTGTTGCAAACTATAATACTTACACCTGGATGTTTTTTGCATCCATGAGCTTTTATTTTAAAACCTTTTGCTGCAGTATGCACAATTAAGACCAATAATACAGCGGCCATAAATGCCCAAATATTTGAAAGTTTCATGATGATTTTTTTAAAACTAATTACATTCAATTCTAAAATGCTATATATATATACATATTTACCTATCGCTCGTTTACTAAAACAACGTTATAATTCAAAAACTTCAGTTTGAGTGAGTGATGCAGACACAATTAATCCTTATATCGTTATTCATATTATGAAAAAATTTCAAAAAAAGTGTTCACCAATTAATGTTTTCATTTAAGAATTTTATTGATTCAATTAAATGTTTAATTGTACTAATTAGTTTGAGTGGATAAACTTAATTGATATTATCAAATTGTTTATAGGTAAAAATTTAACCAAGTTTTTAATTGATATTACAAATATTTTAATTGATATTACAAAATTATTCATATTAATTTTTTGTGCGCATTTAGTCGTATTTAAATTGAAAACTTTTCTGCCAGTTTACAGGACAATTAAAAATTCTCGTCTGTTTATTTATATTGGAAACACAAACAAAGCACTCAAATTTGAGAGCAGACGATAATTTTTAATTTTCTTCTATAAACTGGCAGATAAACTCTTTTTCTAGCAAATGAGTTTTTTGAGTTATGTACTTGGCCTGTTAATGCATATACAGGGATGTGATGCAAATTGATTTATAAAATTGAATTGATTTAAAATAGAAAATAACCTGTGATATGCTTATTATTTTCAATTTTTAAATATATTTTGATTAAATGTCATTTATAAAGTGTTCGATATTGTATGTATTGCCATTTTCGGTGTGTTGGTTTTTTTTTCAAGCCAATATACTGATTCTGAAAATCGTTCGAAATTCGTCACATCTTTCCAAAGCGAATCGATTTCAGTCGCATACCTGATATACGAGGTCAGGTTAATAAGTCCGACACTTGTTTAATTTAATTACAGGTATATTTTTTATAAAAAGTCGTTAAATAAACTTTAAAAAAATTTCGATACTTATTGACCTGCCCTCGTACATATGTATGTATAGTGATAATGGAAAAACAAACAAAATAAAATACGTAAATTTCATTCTTTGCTGTCAATAATTTTACAGGAGAGACAAAATACTGTTAACGTTTTCTTTCTTTCGAACAGCATTAAAATGTCATGTATTATAAAAAGTTTATTTACCAGGTTTACACTCTAAGCCGACGATATATGTATGTGCCCTTAATTATGAAAGTGGCCTAAGTCATATATTTCTTTGGTCGAGATAATTAGTAGATTACCATTGAACCACATTGAAAAAATTTTTATATAATGCAACTTTTTAATTTAGAGTTATACTAGTCTCGAGTAATATAAATTTAACTAATATTTATTCAATATTTATTGATTTTTTTAATACTTATTTAATATTTCGAATTAAAAATGCATATGACTTAGATCACTTTCATAATGACATGGAGGTCCATTAGAAAACAAAATCTTTGAAACTATACTCAAAATTTATGAATATTTTGTTATGTGTTACTCACTGATAATATTAAAAAAAAAAATTATAAAAACCGACAAAAAGGCGATAAAAAAAATAGTAAAAACCGGTTTTAAAACTGTTTAAACAATCAAACCCCAAACGAAATTTGCCCCAACCAGCCCAAAAATGTGGTTTTCGTAAAAAATCCGAACTAAACACAAAAAAAACCGGTTCTGAACCGAAAAAAAATTACGCGATGCTTGCTGCTGGTAATGTAACTTTCTTTTGGTGAAAGAATTTAAAAAAATAAGTTTTAAGGACACTGGTAATGTAGCGTTCTATTGGCGAAGGAACTTTCAAAATCGGTTTAAGGTACCAACAGACGACATGTTTTTTACATATGTTTTTTAAAGTTTTCGATTCGTATGTTTTTCTTTATGCTTGTCAATATTGGTTAATTTACATAAGGTTTATAATTTTTGGTCGCAAACGTACATTTAGTATCACTTCTTCTTTTTCAGTACATAAATATCCACGTAGTTTGTTTTATGAATGGCTTGCAGCCGTCGAAATATTTTTGGTTCCGTCGCTGAAGTACTGGCGACGCAAATGTGCTTTTTAAATTTTTTCTTTTTTAAACAAGACGTTGAGGTTGTATCTAAAAATCTATACATTTTTGGACTCATTTTAATAAAACGACGTTAAATTAAAAAAAAATATATAATTTATTTGTCTTGCAAAATACTTCATTCAGACGGCTAATGATAGTGCACATAATCATCCGCCGACGAATTTGTTCGCATGACATAGACATTTGGAGCTGTATGTTTAACATAAGAAAATAGAGCACGCTCTATTTCAAATAATGTCTTATGTCTTTTGTCATGTTTTTTACACAAGCAATGTTTTAAAGGTAACACACGACATGTTTCCGTTTACATATGTAAATTTTGGCAAATACAATGTGAAAAACATGTCGTCTGTTAGTACCTTTAGTGGTTTGGGCGTGAAAGCGTAGCAAACAAGAGCTCAGTTAAAAAAATGACTTGCAGCTTTTTAATTGGTTTTAATATTTTAGATGTTTAAGACATTTTATACGAAGTTATCTTCGAATGCACTAAATCGTCCGATCAGCAGAACACTGTGTATCACAGTTTTTCGTTTTTGGAAATCGCACGATTTCAAAAAACTTGATTTACAGAGCCATTGGGCCACTGTGAATTTGGCTTCTATGCAGGGTTGTCAGATTTTTTCCGATCTATTTCACCAAATTGATTTCAAAAATCGTCAAAAGTCGCAAAAAATCAGTTTTATGTAGTTTTTCTTAGTATATATTTAATAATAAATTTCTTTTTATATATCACTTTTTTAATATAAATTTTTATAAAATGATGGTATCAAAATTTATCAGAAAATCACCAAAACTAGAAATGAAATCGCCAAAAATTATTTCTTAAAAATTTTTCTCATCCAAATTCAAAACGCATTAATGACTATAATTAATATAAGAAAAATTATCAAATTTATTTTTCTTCAACAAACTAATTTTCCTGAATTAGAAAAATTTGGAAAAAAATAGCCATAATAATAGCCAACAAATTTATTTATCGCCATAAAAATCGCCAACAAATTATTTTATCGCCAGAAAAATCGCCATGTCGCCATGCCAAAAATTTGGACGCCAAACAAATTGAAAAATCGCCACGTTTGGCAGCCCTGCTTCTATGTTTTAAAACTTATCTAAGAATCTATTATCTATTGTTTTGGTATTGATTAAAAAACATATGTATGTATATGTTATTAATTGTAATTTTATTTAAAAGCATTATTCGTCTTCAGTAACTGCATCAACTAATTTGCGTATCCCTTCTTCAGCGGCAGCCCCCGCTACATGTTTAGCTATGTGCACCTATTAAAGAAAAATAATGCAACAAATTAATATAATCAAAAAGAAAGAAGCTAGACTGTAGAAATATACTACTTACAGTTCCTTTGCTTCCAGATTTACATGCCTTCTTTAAATTCTTCTTCTTGGCTTCAATATGCCCAGTTAAGAGCAGCATTACCGCTGCAATAAATATCCAAAGAATTGAAAGTCTCATGACTTTTTAAACTGCCTTTCTATTCCAAAGCTCTTTATATACTATTTGTATATGTGTTTAAGTACTTTAATGAAATTTTATACTTCTATGTGATGGAAATCGATTTCTAAAAACGAATCGATTTACAATAGAACTAAGTTGTGATATGCTCATTGTTTCCGTATTCCATAACTTTTTTTTTTTGGTTTTTAACACATTTTTAAACATTTTCCTTATATTTATTTTCAAAATTGTGTTGGAGTGCTGGTATTTTATTCTTTGATGAGCTTGTGTAAAGCAATTCGACTGAAATTGGGCAAAAATTACTCGTAATTACGAAAATCGGAATCGTTGTAAAATCATTCGATTTTAATTTCATACGTCCTGGATTAATTGTGATGAACAATCTAAATAAAATAAATAGTAGATCATTTCTACGACGAGGGTTACTAGTTATGCATATGTATATGTAAATTTTAAATTGTTGCATAAATTGATCGGAAAGTACACCTAAATATTACATTTGTTTTATAGAACGGTTCCCTCCTCTTGGGTTGACTGTTTTTCGAATATTCATGTGTTGACTGTTATTGTACTAAATAGGCAAAAGCTATTGAACCGACTTCAAAATAATAAAATAAAACCTTTAGCCAGTTCACAAAGTATGCTATTGCATCATATGTATGTATATGTATAGAGTAAACTTTCATGACGGTCATAGAAATGTTGCCCATGTTTTTTCAGTCTGCTATTTAATATCTGTATGAAAATACCCATCAATCATTTGCGAAAATGAGTTTGTATGTGCAACACCAACGATAATTGATGAGAAATCTAAAAATTTTGATTTTGGCAAATTTTGATGTCACATTTTACTTACATTTTTGTGGGACACATATCTCTAATTACAATTAATAAAACATTTTTTTTTACAAATTATCTACGAATCTAGTACCTACTGTTTTGGTATTTATTCAAAATTGACATTTTTATCAACATTTATTGTATTACATGTACTTTTATAAAAGAAATAAATAATTAAGTAGCATGATTAATTATTTGTCGAATTCCTTCTTCAGCAGCAGCACCTGCTGCATGGGCTGCTATGCGCTTCTATTAAAAAGAAATAATAAATAAAATAGAAAGAAGCTAGCAAGGCGAATTGATACCAGGTGGTCCCGATTTGCAACTCTGCATGTTCGCTTTATGTATATTTGTTAGTGTAAAATTTCCTGCTGTCAGAAAATTTCCAAACGTTTTGGTTTGATTTGACAGCAGATAAATTAACAGCTGATCATCAGCTGCTAAATTAAGATCAAGTGGTATGAATTCGCCTTGTAGGATCTATTAGTAAATGCATCACTGCTCTGCAATATACGAGCAAAGTTTTATTTAAAATGCAATACAATGATGGTAATCTTTTTCAGTAGCAGCTGTGTTTGTACTCCATATTTGACATTATTTGTGTTTTGTCTACTTCAGTAAAGTAATTAAGGACATTTCAATTTACATTTGCTACGCAGTGATGCATTTACGAACAGGCCCATAATACTTACAGTTCCTTTGCCTGCAGAACGGCATGGCTTCTTTGATTTCTTCTTCTTGGCTTCAATATGCCCACTTAAGAGCAGCATTACAGCGGCAATTAATATCCAAAGATTTGAAAGTCTCATGACCTTTTAAAACTACTAACTTTTTATTCTAAACCCCTTTATATACTATTTGTGTATGTGTACTTTAATGTAATATAAATCGATTTTTAAAAACGAATCGATTTACAATAGCACAAAGTTATGATATGCTCATTATTTCCCTTTTCTAAATATTTTTTGTTTGTTTTTAACACATTTTTAAAAATTTCCTGACATATTTTTTTAAATTCTTATGTATTGTTTGTATTTTAATTTCTGATGTGCTTATTTAAATAAACCAACTAGACTGAAGTTGGGCCGAAATTAATTCGGAAAACCGTTCGAAATTCGTCATACATTTCCGAAACGAATCATTTTAAAATCATTCGATTTCTATTTCACACTTACCTGATAAATTGTTATAATAAAACTAAATAAAGGGTTACTATTTATATGTATTTTCTTAGTGAAAACGTCTTTATATTAATAACTTTTAAATTTTTGCATAAAATAATCGGTTGCTTTAAGGTTGATCTAAATATATGTACATACATCAGATTTATTTTTAGGTATAGAAATTTTTCTTCGTCTTGTATTCATGCTTACACATATTTTCCCTACCACATCAAACTATCCAATATGAAAATTTGCAATTTTCAGAAGAGCGCGAAGACCCCTCAATTGTGAATTTAAAGTCAGCGTATTCCTAAAAGTGCCAGGTTCAAAACATTTCTTATTGAGTTATCTATCGTCCATGAGAATTTCAGCATTTTGAAACAAGGCATATCGTGTAAATAAGGGTACCATGATAACGAACCTAAAAAACTAATTTTGCATATTGGACAGTTTGACGTGGTAGGGACGATATGTGCTTATCTCTAATTTCAATTAATAAAACACTTATTTTACATAAGCTAGAATAAAACGGATTGCAATTTTTATCAATATTAGTTTTATGTACATTTAATATCATTAAAAAAAATTATTATTAAGTAGCTTGATTAATTAATTGCCGAATTCCTTCTTCAGCTGCAACTTCTGCTACATGTTTTGCTATGTTCTTCTAATAAAGAGAAATAATAAAAAAAATGCAAAATAAATTATTGCGTAACTTGATTAACTAATTGTTTAACCCCTTCTTCAGCAAGAGCCCCTGCTATATGTTTAGCTATGTGCTTCTATTAATGAGTAAAACGCATACAATAAAATATTTTGAAGCTAGGCTGCAGAAATATAATACTTACGGTTCCTTTGCTTCCAGAACGGCATGGCTTCTTTGATTTCTTCTTCTTGGCTTCAATATGCACAGTTAAGAGCAGCATTACCGCGGCAATAAATATCAAAAGATTGGAGAGTCTCATGACCTTTTAAAACTAATATATTTCTATTCCAAATCCCTTTATATACTATTTGTATATGTATGTAAGTACTTTAATGCAAATGAAAGGCTTATTGTAATAATATCATATGCCCCAAAACAATTTTTTTTTTGAGATAATAGACTTTTACATTAAAAAAAATATAAAAAATAGTTCTTATATTAAATTATATTATACACTCTTTTACAAGGGAAAACAGCAATATGGCGGTAATAATTGTTTTCATAAATCAATGCGGCTTATGATGTTATTGCAGAAAATATATCAACAATTTTCAAGTATTTACTTTTAAATAAATTATTGCACCAGTTGTCGTTCTAGCAAAATGTAAACAATTAATATCAATATAATAAACGTTCATTCTTAGCAAACATTTGCCCAAAAAAGCGTAACTACTAAATACTAATAAAAAACTTTTGATTCGGGCACGTGTTTATTAAGTTCAACAGTTTCCAATAATGTTGGATTTCATAACATTGTCTATTAGTTATGAATGAAACTCTTTAACTTAATAAATACATGTTTGAATCAAACGAGTTTTCATTGGCATTTAGTGCTAACGCCTTTTTTTAGAGCAAAAACATCATAACTACTAAAATTAAAAAAAAAATATATCTCGCTGGGTTTTGAGATATATTCATCGTTTCTGCACACATTCATGCGGGATTAAAAAAAATGTGTGTGTACTCCCCAATCGTAAGCACCTTAAATTTTACTGAATAATACATTATTTTTGTTTGAGAAGCCCAAATAGTACTATTATTATTTTTTGCCTTCAAGCATCCAAAAGTTAATGGATTACTGTTTGCCTAAAAGTATTCAAAACTTAATGGGTTATTGTTTGCCAACAAATATGCAACAGTTAATAGATTACTTAAATTTTCCAACAAAGGTCAAAATAAGGTAATTGTAAAACAAAAGTTAATTTATTAAAAAATTAAACTACGGATCTTCTTTATTTTCAAAGGTAGAAGTCTACTCTGTAATTTGTCTAAATATATTTCATTAATAACTGGAATGTACTAAAATAAACACTTTCACATAATGATATAAATAAGTCCTTATTTTATTCATTATGGGGCAGTTATTATTATACACATAAAATAATTAGATAAATAAGTGCCGCTCATTACTGTGTAGTGTAAGACATTAAAAATCGTGAAAAGTTTTTGCTGAGAATTATCGTCTAAATCAGAAACTAATAAGAAAATATCGTTATAATCAATATATAAAACATATAAAAGCAGTTTTTCAATTTTGGTGACTTATGATGTTATTACAATAAGCCCTTCAATTTTATGCTTGTATGCGAAAATAAAATCGAATCGATTTAAAATAGACACGCTAATTATTTCCGTCTTTTCAATATTTTTAAAAAATTTCGTTATACTTCGTTTCAAAATTTCTGTGCTTATTCAAAGTCAATATCGAAATCGTTCGAAGTTTGTAACACATTTCCCCAACGAATCGTTTTGAAATCATTCGATTTCCGTTGAGTACATATGCTCCTGATACATTGTGAGAAACAATAATAACACCCTGTACAACGATATCAAAACTTCGCGTTCATTCACATTCTAAGCGAATGAAAATTGATTTGGGTTCAGTAACAATGAACATTTATTCGAACGGCAAGTCGAAAAAAATCGTAAGTGTTTTTATATAAAATTTCAAAATCAGCCACTTGCTATTTTGCTTTCGAGTAGTGAAATATATCTGTCTAGAAGCCATTAATTAAAGTTTGTAAAAAGATTATGTTTATCACTTTATTATTTTATTTTTTATTTTTTTATGAAACCCCAAATATGTGAGTTTTTTGTTGTTATTTAAAAAAAAAATTAAGTAAAAAGCAAATACTTTTTTTTATTCACACTGCCCATTGTAGTTCACTTTTTTTTTGATTATTTTTTTTTATATATGTACATTATACAAAGGAAGTAGTCGCAGTTGTCCAATACTATAATAGTTGTGTTCGAGTACGCAAAAGTTTTCACAAATCTTTACTGAACTTTACTGCATTTTAATAAATTGCTTTCATTTACCCAAAATACAGTAAATAAGAATAAAAATTGAGAGAGTAAAGTGACAGTTCTTGACTGAGTATTTTGCAAAGTTTTACTGCAGAAATTTTTCGTAGTAAAGTTTAGTAAGATATAAACATATGATTCAAAAAGTAACCAAAAAAAGTGTAAGCAAACGAAAAGTGTAAAAATTTTACAAAAGGTTAAACAAAAATTGTGATAGTCTTAGAAAAATAATTAATTTATAAAGTATAATAATAATAACTGTTAATATACATGTTTTGTAATTTATTTTATTCATCCTTTTGTTTTGCAAATTATTTTAATTACTCAGAGTTTTAGACTTAAGGTACATATCTGGTTACTTAGTACTGTACTCGTTTTTAAGATAATCAGGAATATTATTAAATCAAGGAAATCAAGAAGAAATTAATTACAAATATTACATGAAATAAATTACAAAATTTATTCTTAGATTATATTATATCGAGTAAAAGAGTTGAATAGTCAAAAGTTTATATATTTTTCAACACCATGCAGAGTTGGAGTCAGCTGTTTAATTAATAATACTAATTTTTACTATTTTTTCGTTTTTGTACTTATTCCAGCAACAGTACTCTTTAACCGACTTCGTCTCTATTTTTTTTTGAGGTTGTTGCTTCATAACTCGGTACATTTTAGACCGATTGTAAAAATTCTTTTTTTTGTCTACATTTTACTGCAAAAGTAAAATGGCACACCTAATTATAATTATCCCTTTTTTGTATTGATTACAAACACATGTGATAGAACAAACACTTTAAAAGTTTTTATTAACACTAGTTGTATTGATTGTAATTTTCTTATAAAATGCTTAAATTCTATTAGCAATTTGCCTAACTCCTTCTTGAGCAGCAACTCCTGCTGCATGTTTAGCTATCTGCATCTATTAAAAAGAAATAATACAACAAATTAATAATATAAAAATACACTAGGCTACAGAAATTCAATAATTGAACTATTGCTGTAAATTATACTTACAGCTGGATTATAATGTCCTTTGCCTCCACCACCGCTGCCCTTCGCACCCTTAGCACTAATATTCACAGTTAAGAACAGCATTACAGCGGCAATAAATAACCAAAGGTTTGAAAGTCTCATGACCTTTTACAACTACAACCTTTCTATTCTAAACTCCTTTATATACTATTACATGTTTAAAAATAAATCGATGTTTAAAAACGAATCGATTTACAATAGAACAAAGTTGTGATACGCTCATTATTTCCGTCTTCAAAAAATATTCCTTACATAGATGAAATACAGAAGTATATTTATTTGACATAAAGTCTTTATTTATTTATTAATTGTTGTAAAAAGGTGATGTAATATAAAATATTAAAAATACTTGTTTTGTAAAGATTTTTGCTTGCAGCTTTCAAACTTATTATGTTTGTATATTGTGATTTTCAATATAGTATTAAGGGCTTAATTTTGTAAAACGCAACTCCAAGCGTTGACAAATTTTACATGGAGAATTTAAATTACAAAAACAAAATACATATAAAATTTGTCAACGCTAAGCGTTGCGTTTTACAAAATTAGGCCCTAAGAGTCTTACCATAAACATAAGAAGTTTGTTAGGTAAATTCAAATTTTTTTTTTTGGTTGAAGTCTACTGATGAGTTCCAAACGCGGTAATGAAATGCATATAGACAACTGCTTAGCCACAAAAACAAGCGAAATTTTCAAATTCCTTAAATTTAAAAAAAAGTTGTTCTGTATTGTTTGCATTTTATTTTCTGATGTGCTTATTTAAATAAAGCAAATAGACTGAAGTTGGGCCGAAAGTAGTTCGGAAAACCGTTCGAAATTCGTCATACATTTCCGAAACGAATTATTTTAAAATCATTCGATTTCTATTTCATACGTACTGATAAATTGTTATAAACAAACTAAATAAAGGGTCACTATTTATGTATATGTACATACGAGTATTTTGTAAGTGAAAACGTCTTGATATTAATAACTTTTGAATTTTTGCATAAAATGATCGGTTGCTCTAAGGTTGACCTAAATACAACAGATTTATTTTTATGTATAGAAAGTTTTCCTCCTCTTGTACTTATGCTTATCTCTAATTTCAATTAATAAAACACTTTTTTTTACAATTTATCTACGAATCTAGTATCTGCTGTCTTGGTATGTATTAAATAATATAAGCTGCAATTTTTATAAACATTAGTTTTATTACATATACACATTATAAAAATTGTTATTAAGTAGCTTGATTAATTAATTGCCGAATTCCTTCTTCAGCAACAGCTTCTGCTACATGTGTTACTATGCCCTTCTAATAAAGAGAAATAATTTAAAAAAAAAAAATGCAAAATAAATTGTTGTGTAACTTGATTAACTAAGTCTTTACCCCTTCTTGGGCAACAGCCCCTGCTATTTGTTTAGCTATGTGCTTCTATTAAAGAGAAATAAAAAAAAAACAAAATAATAGAATATAACAAAAATTAAAAATTTTAAAAACCCCCGAATATATATAGAAAATATGTGATATCTTCTAAACGGCTGGACCGATTTTTTTAAAACATACTCAATCAAGTCACCTTTTAAACATAAAAAAACTAAATTAAAATCGGTCCAGCCGTTTGGTCTGTACGTGGATACGGACAGACACACAGATATACAGATACACAGACACCCACTACAAACTTATAACACCCCCTTTTTTGGTCGGTGGTTAAAAATAGAATGAAGCTAGGCTGCAGAAATATAATACTTACGGTTCCTTTGCTTCCAGATCGGCATGGCTTCTTTGGTTTCTTTTTGGCTTCAATATGCACAGTTAAGAGCAGCATTACTGCGGTAATAAATATCCAAAGATTTGAAAGTCTCATGACCTTTTAAAACAACTACCTTTCCATTCCAAATCCATTTATATACTATTTTTATATGTATGTAAGTACTTTAATGCAAATGAAGGGCTTATTGTAATAATATCATATGCCCTAAAACAATTATTTTGAGATAATAGACTTTTAAGTTAAAAAAAATATATAAAAAATAGGTCTTTCATGAATTATACTATACACCCTATAACGAACTTCTCTGAAACGACTACTATCACATACCCATCGTTGGACAACAGCAATATGCCGGAAATTACTACCGGAATTCACGGTTGGCCTTATAGAACTTTTACATATTGTAGCTTAAGTAATTCTTGGTAAATTTAAAGCAAAGCAACAACAATTTACTAAAGCTACAATATGTAAAAGATCTACAAGGCCAACCGTGAGTTTCGCTGCTTATTAAAAAAAATCAATGTGGCTTATGATGTTATCGCATAAAATAAATTTAATTTTTCCAAGTGCAAAATTTTCATTTATGTATTTACTTTTAAATAAATTATTAAACTAGCAGTTGTCGTTCTAGCAAAATGGAAATAATTAATATCAGTATAATAAACTAAAGGTACATACGTTCACACTTAGCAAGCATTTGCTCAAAAATTTGTAACCATTTTTGATGCTGTTTATTAATGATGATGTTTATTAAGTTAAACAGTTTCCAATAATGTTGCATTCCATAAAATTGTCTATTAGTTATGAATGAAACCGTTCATTCACTGTGTTTGAATCAAACGAGTTTTCATTAGCATTTAGTGGTTACGCCTTTTCTAGGCAAATGTTCGCCAAGTGCGACCGTACCTTAACTTATGCAATAATTTCTTCACCATTATGACTCATCAAATAATTTTGAAAAATTTTTTTTTTAGAGCAAAAACATCATAAGCCACCAAAATAAAAAAAAAATATCTCGCTGGATTTTCAGATATATTTATCGCTCCTGCAGACATTCATGCGGTTTAAAAAAAAAAAAAATCATGATTTTCATGAATAACTTCTTCAAAATTTTCAATTCTGAATTAAAATGTGAAAAAAATGGTTTCGCTTATGATGTTATTACGAAAAAAAAAAATTCAACAAAAACATTGAAATGCAAGAACTCAATTATCATCCAAATCAGAAAATAATTAGAAAATAATTTACATCTTTTTTATAATCAATAGGAAAAACTCATAAAAGCAGTTTTTCAATTCTGGTGACTTATGATATTATTGCAATAAGCCCTTCAATTTTATAATTGATGTGATGGAAATCAATTTTTAAAAATGAATTGATTTAAAATAGATACGCTAATTATTTCCGCCTTCTGAATACTTTTAAAAATTTTCGTTACATTTTCAAAATTACTGTGCTTATTCAAAGCCCATATACTAAAGTTGGTCCGAAATTAATTCTAACAATCGCTTGAAATTCACCACACATTTCCAAAACGAATCGTTTTAAGGTCATTCGATTTCAGTTACGTACATAAAGAATAATAACATCCTGTACATCGATATCGAAACGACGCGTTCATTCCCATTCTAAGCGAATGAAAGAAAATTGATTTGGGTTCATTAACAACGAACATTTATTCGAACGGCAAGTAGAAATAAAAGTAAGTGTTTTCATATAAAATTTCAAAATCAGCCACTTGCTATTTTGCTTTCGACTAGTAAAATTTATCTGCCAAGAAGTCATTAATTAAAGATTGCAAAAAGATTATTTTTATCACTTTATTATTATACTTATTCACATTGTTTTAATCAATCTATATACATACATATGTACACCCAGAAAAAAGATTGGTTGGAAAACGGTTAGTCCAATAAAATATTATTTGAATTAACTATATTTCAGTTCACGCTATCAATTTTCTGTTAATCCAAAAAACAATCCATGTTCATTGCCATAAGGGCATAATTGTAACAAAGATATGAATGTGACAATACTTAAATTGATTGCATCAACCGAGCGTATGCTTTTGTCATGACTAATAAACTGATTAGTTAACCCAACCGAATAAAATATTACGAATTGAATTTTACTACCAACTTTTGGTATAAGCAACTAAAAAATTGTCCTTCTATATTAAAATTAAAATAAAAACTTTCAATCAGTTGCTGCAACTAACTACAGGTTGTGTTTACTATAATAGTTTATAGCAGCAAATTAAAAAAATTAACTTTTGTGACTTTCAAAGATATTATGATTTGTGAATTCTCAAATGGTTTTTGAAAGTCTGTGCATAAGATAACAGGTTTGTGGCTTTTCAAAATGTGTGGTTGAAGAAATGTATATTGACATGCTTCACCATTAGGAAATAAATTTCAATTAAAATAAACTTATGACAATATGTCAAATAATAAATTTCTTAAATTGTGTATTTTTATTTGCGTTTATTGTTTATTTTTATATAAGCAAGGAAGGCCAATTTTTCTTTTACAGGTACCAATTATGATATTGTTTTAATTATATTAACCAAATTTTCGGTAGCAAGAATAACATTTATTTCAAATTCCATACTGTCAACCAATTTTTTCTGTTGCTGCAACTATTGTGTTTGGGGTTATAATAAAAATATAGTGGTACCACAAGAAAATTTCAGTCGTTATAGCAGAATTCTATGATAGTTGCTGCAACCGCTAAAATTCAATTGGCAACAAATTCGGTTGTCACAACGAATCTGTTTTCTCTGTGTATATAAAATCGTAGTGTGTGTTTGTTCCTAACGCATTATTTCTGGAACTATAAGAGCTGTGGAGCTGTAATTTTCAGTACAGATTCTGGTCAATACCCAATAGGTTTACGTTTTGTTTTTAGCCCAACAAGTGACCACTATGAGAAACAATTTGTAGTTAAGAAATTAATAATCACCCCTTTCGTGAACAATTTTTCCCTCGAAATATTTTCCCTTTTCCCCAAATTGCAATCGTGAATAATTTTCCCCTTTCTTGATTCCTCTTATCACGAATAATATTTTTCTCATTTCAATAAATAATGTCCACGATTAATAACAATAATTCCTTGCAACACCTTTTTTCATTGAACATGAATCTCTTTGGTTCACATGTAGTAAATTTTATGGCTGTGGTATACTAAAGAATTTTTTGCAGGGCACCTAAAATATTTAAAAACACAAACTTACACTCAATAACATTTCATTTGAAATCCAAAATAAGTTTATTTCTTATAATTAAACTTAATTTGCTTGATTTTCAATTAATTTTTAAGCTTTACAAGTTTTTTATCGTTTTTTACATTCACTACGCATTAATAGCGGGAACAAACGTTCCCCTGACATTCACGATTGCAAATTTCCCCTCATGGGGAATGATAATTTTATGGGAGCAAAAATTTCACATTTTATTCACAATACGGGTGATTATTTAAAAGACAAAGCAACGCTTTAAATTTGGGGAAGGAAAAAGTAATCACAAAACACAACAAGAAACGAAACTAGAGAGAAATTTACAATCGCTTAAAACCCTTGAAATAGGGTAAAAATGCATTTAAAACCAGAGATAAAGAAAAACTCGGAATGAAATAGCATATGACATGATTCATTTCGAATTATAATTCTCAATGAAATAGCATACGACATGACGCATATTTCGAATTATAATTCACAATTCCTGTTGTATTAATAATTTGTTTAAATTGTGGTTTATTACCCATGACTAAGTTATAAGGTGCAAGCTTTGAGTTTGTTGTTCTCGCTCATTTAGCTTGTGTTGTTCATTATTGCTGTTATTGAATAAAAATTAGGGAAAATAAAAATGAAGTTTCAGTCATATTTTGCGACAATATTTTTCGTCTTAATGACTATCCAGCTAACCGAATCATTTCCCATGGTAAGAATAAAAAAATATATATTTTTACCAATATAATTTAAATAATAATTATAATTTTTTTTCATTAGTTAAGAGCTGCATACAATCCCATACCTAAAATGGATTGGAGTACAAATGAACAAGAGCCTTGGTACAAATTTTGGAGATAAAGAAGTTAAGAAAGAACATCAATTTTAGCTCACCAATAAAGCACAAAATACAATTTTTGGTTGTTAAGAATTGAGTACATATTTAATATTTCCAAATTTTATAATTTTAAGTTAATATTAATTTATAAAAAATATAATAAAAAGTTAACAAAAATCAATTGCCCGTTTTTTAACGAAAGTGAATTTTAATCCATAAATTTTTCCAAAATCATTATTTTACATTTTCAGAAAAATACTTTTTATTAAAAATGCATTCAAATAATTAATTTGCTGCTGGTTAAGCACGTCTAGATGTATTTCGTTGCTGCTAAGCAACACTTCAGTAGAATTCAACAAAATTCAAAAAAGCTTACAAAGCCCCTTATAGCAAAACTATCAACACATTATTGAGAATTGCAAAATTACAATCATAGTTGGCTAAGAAACTTTTTCAAAAACAACAAATAATGGGCCTTACCTAGGATTTACACGTGCAAGTGCAAGTTCGAAAAACTCAATACACTCAAACTCTTTTACTAACACAACTACACTTTCGGCACTTGCAGTCTACTTCCAACTCAACTGCCAAGGCATTTTACAAGACAGTGACTTGTTTCACTTGCGGCAAGTAAATGGAAAGTTAGCTAACAGTGTTGCCCTATTAACACTTTAGTAGAAATTAACTGTATTTCAGTGTAATGTTATATGAGTTTTTACTAATTTTAAATACATTTAAAAGCTAATTTAATATATATTTTCTTAAATATTCATAAATCAAGCGGTCAATGAATTTTTTAGACATAAATAACATTAAAATAACAGGAATTAAGTTCAATATTATCTGATTCCCCCAAAATTAACCTTTTTTATGTTATGGACAACTCTGCAATAAAAGGCAAACATGCAAGTTGCAAGACAGTCGGGCATTTGTATGAAATTTTCGTTGATAATACGTACACAGAGCTTGCATGCAAGGTACTTGCATGTGTATACGCAGGGTTATCGTAGTTGATGACTTCGGATATTTGCTCCAGATTAAAGAAACAATTTGCGGTGTTCTTTAATCTATTACAAAAACGTCGTTGTCGAAAGCGAAATACGCCAACCACGATAAGCACCTAGGAAAAAATTACACATTACCATTAGAACTACTTGCCATATAATGACTTACTTTTCTGATTGCCAATTTTCATTACTCGCTTACAAATCACATTACCTAAAATTTAAAAAAATGACGTGCAAGTTTCTAAATGAAGAGAATGATTTTTTTAGACGAAATAGATTACGTGAAATGTTGAAAAATAAAAAAAATGTAAGTACTTCCCAAGGATCGATTATTTTAGTCTCACGCCTTGTTAAAACCATTAAGCTGATAATCCAGTAGGGAAGTGCTTCCATCAAAAATGCTTAATTCCAAACTCGATTACCTTTTTTGAAATTTTTTGCTGGGCGTGTATTTGCCTATTTTGTTTTTCTGCTAACTTTTTATGTCAAGGCAACACTCGATAAATAATAACAAAATATTGAATTAAAAATTATTATTTTCATTCGAGAACTTATAATCCTCCTTGCTTTGTAACTATTCGCCGATGCGCAGAGAGTATTTGAGCTAAAAAGTTGGATAATACTGTTTTTTTTAGTTTATATTGCTTATGAAATATTATTGAGTGCCCCTAGATCAATGAAACTTGGCAAAAATATTTCTTATATTTCTAGGCTGTTAAACCATGAAAATAAGGAAAATTGGATAAAGGGAAAAAAGTTCCTAGTCCCACCTCTGAAAAATTAAATTGTTTTCTTAACTTTTTTCATACTTTTGTTTAGTAAATTCATCTTTTAACGTCAGCGAAAATTCAAATCCCTAAACTTGGACCCATGAGACCGTGAGATGCGATTTTCGCCCCCGCTTATGTGGGCGATGACAAAAATTTTATTTGCAAAAATAATGTAAATATGAAAAAATTGTACCACCTATGCCTTAATATCATAAAAATTAAACTTATGAGCTTTTATGGGCAGGGGTAAGTATCTCTCTCCTCAAAGCAAAACATTTCATGACTCACAAAAAGGTTTCTTACTTGTATTTATTCATGCAAGATGAGCAAAAACAGAAAAAGTGAAATTTTCAAAAAATCACAAACAAATGGCACAAACTTTCGCAAACTTTTTTCTTGTGTCTAAAATTAGAGATTTTAAATTTTTTTGTGGTATAAAACATAATTCTAATTTTTTTTCTTTTTAATTTTTAAACGCATTATTTCAACATTAATATTCGTAATAATTATTTGTTTTAATACTAAAAACAGTGAGTCTTTATTGGTGTATCAACTGTGAGTGTCGGCAGAGTGAGTGCCGTGTGTGACAAGCGGCAGACAAAGAGGTATTGGTGTATCAACTGTGAGTGACGGCAGAGTGAGTCTCGTAAGTGACGAGCAGCAGACAAAGAGGTATCACTTGATTACTTGCGCAGCCAGCTAAGAGATGTGCGTAAACTACAGCGAGGAAGGCGTAGTGGTAACCAGTTGTGAATATCTGTGTGTAATTTATTAGTTTAAGTTGTATTAGTGTATTTAAGCTCTTGAGTAATTTAGTATAAGTGTATTTGTAAATAAAACTTGTATCATTCTTAACCCTAATTACTACACTCGGCTCTTGTATTCATTTGCAAATCTTCGAATCTACGGAAAAGCGTTTTTATAGAGAGAAAAACGTAACAATATCATATAAACATGTTCAAACCGAAGAAAACATTAAAAACTCGCGAAATTTTCTTCACTTTCCTGACTTTAGTAATATCTCAGAGCTACAAATCACAACTTAAAGTCTTCAAAATTTACAATATGATAAACCCTTTTTTTGTGTATCGAACTGCGTACTAGTTACTTAGTTTTTAAAATTTCCTCAAATTCATTTTTGCCTTTTTGGCCAGGTTTTTCGGTCAAATACTCCTCTGTGCGATGTCACGTCCATATAATATAAAAAAATTAGCACTTGACTACTCGCTCTCGAGTAAAATTTTATGCTATTGCCAGTCAATTCCTGTTTCCTAGAAGCATGAACCTGTCAATAGCAGTCAGTTGTTCTCGACAACGGGTAGACATGCGCCAAGTTTGATATTGTATTGAAGGGACGTCGACAAAAAGTTAAAAAATAAGAGTACTTGAAAATAAAAACAAACTACGAAATTTCGTTGTTGTTTTCAGTATAAATTGTCGAAAGAAAAGTCTTTGTTATTTTGTTTTAGATTTTTGCAATATAAACTTAATTCAAAGTAAATTCATTTTGGAAAAAATTTTCTGGAATGTCCTCACAAATTCGAAAAAAATATTCAATTGCATCCCGTCCGCTAAAATATGTATGTGAAAATATTACCAAATTGCGTTAAAATAATAAAATTGTGCAAGAATTATTTTGAAATTATTTATTTTAAATATGTGATCAACTACAATGAATTTTTAATCAAGGCATAGTTTCTTAATCAGGCTCAATGATAATTGGTTATTTGTAATGCATAAATAATAAAAATAATTAATTATACAATTCGTTATTCGGTCATAATAAATTTATTCAATATTCGTTAAGAATAACGAATTCAGGAATATACATATCGCTAGTTACTTGAACAACGTCGTAACTCAACAAACTAGCTTTAGAGAAAAGGAGCTTAAAGTTTTCAATTTACAAAGAAAATTTTATTTTTCTCTCAAGAGTTGAGTAAATAAGATATTTATATGAAAGTTTTAGACAATATGAATAGCGATATACTCGTAGTAATTAATTCTGCATTATTAACTCAAAAATTGCATTTTTTTGCCAATTAAATAATTTATTGTGCATTTTATCGCTTTGAAGTGCCTGCCTTATAATTGATTTCAAAATAAATAGTATTCCTTATTTGTATTGATTGCAAACACATGTGTTACAACCAGGGACTTAGAACAAACACTTTATAAATTTTTATTAACAGTTGTATTAATTGTAATTTTCTTAGAAAATTTTTAAACTCTATTAGCAAATTGTCGAACTCCTTCTTGAGCAGCAGCTCCTGCTGCATGTCTAGCTATGTGCACCTATTAAAAAGAAATAATACAACAAATTAATAATATAAAAATACACTAGGCTACAGAAATTCAATAATTGAACTATTGCTGTAAATTATACTTACAGCTGGATGATCATGTCCTTTGCCTCCACCACTGTTTCCTTTCGCACCTTTACCCTCAATATTCGCAGTTAAGAGCAGCACTACACCGGTAATAAATAACCAAAGATATGAAAGTTTCATGATGATTTTTTAAACTAATTTAACTCAGTTCTAGAACCCTTTATATAAGCACTTGATGAGTTAATGTAATTTTATATATTTTTATTACATATATTTACCACAAACTAAATGAAATAAATTGTGGTCATTGCTGCCAATGAATATACATATATAGATTTTATGAGAGAACAGCTTATTTTTTGTTTCTATGAAATCAAACATTTATCAAATCGACGAAAGTCGTAATGCTATAACACTCTGTTATGAAACATACTTTTTCGGTTAAGCTTCTGTTAGTTTTTTTAATAAAGGATGGGCAAAGTTGAGGTTAAGAAGTTTATTGACTGTCAAATGATGAAATGTCAATAATTGAGCTGTCATCCTTTGACATTTATTTAGTACAAAGTTGGGAAACTTTAACCATGGAAAGCTACACTCTTGAACAAAGAATTTTAATTGTGAAATTTGTGAATTTTAATTTGAAAGACGGGGTTTACGTGAGCAAACCAGAAGCAACTGACACTCTGAGAGATGAAATTCGGCGCTGCATTGACTAGATAAGCGAAGCTTTTTTGCAAAATGGGGTTAAAAATTTTGTGAAAACAGCGCATGTCTACCGACGTGATAGAGTTGTAAATTTATCCAACATCGTATTCCATTATTAATTCCCATATTTCTACTTTACATTGGTGTCAATAAAATTGAATTTGTCAAAAAGTGTGTTTTCAAACCAATTTATTTTCTAACCTTAAATTTGCCCACCCTTTGTAACCCAAAACTTACAACAAGCAGTCAAAACCAGCCAAACTCAAGAATGCCCATTTCCATTCTTACAAATTCCCTTGCGGGGACTTAATTTTTCTTGTTTTTTGATTTGAGGGGCTTAAAAGCAAAATATATAGTACAAGTGCAAAAAAGAAAATTTTGAGTAATTAAGCTTTAGTATTAAATATTGATTGCTGCATTTAACTAATTTTTTTTTTTAGTTTTGGCATTTGTACCCCTTTGCCGTTAACCCTCTCAATTATCCCACAAGAGAATTTGTAAGAAAAAATTGGGCTATCTTGAGTTAGGCTGGTTTTCGCTGTTTGTGTTATGTTTTGAGGTTTGGAGTGTTCTGACAGACAGAAGTATAAAATTTTTTTTGCCAACATTTCTTCCCCGCCCTCATCCCTTTTTGGGATGCTTTTAGGGTTTGTTAAAATAGAGCCAAATATTAGCGTTATGTGGGGGAGTTTGAGGGTTAATCCATACATATATTCCATAAAAATATTTGCTTTAATATTTTTGAGCAAATTTTTATCGTCTCTTCTAGCAGAATCCATTTTCATAAATTCATAAAATATTTCGTGTTCTATAATAAGTATTATTATTCTTTAAGGAAATGCGAACGCTAAGCAATTGCATTTTCCACTCCGCGAGATCACATAATCACCCCTATCGAGAATATTTTTTGCCTCGAAATATTTCCACTTTTCACCAAATTGCAATCGTGAATAATTTTTCCCTTTCAATTTTTCCCTTGTTTTGATTCCCCTTATCGTCAATAACATTTTTCACGTGAATTCTTTCACTTTTCCCTTAAATTTTTTCACTTAATTTTTGCAGGCGAACTTAACTATTACATTGAATAATTTCGATATTTTCCTTTGAATTATATATTAAAAGTTATAAATATTTATTTTTAGGACAAAATTAGTACGTAAAGTTCATGATTCTTAACAATAATTCTATGCAACACCTGTTTTCATGGAGTATGAATATCTTTGGTTCACACACAATAAATTTTATGATGCTGCACCGCGGTGGTATACTAAAAAATTTTTCTCCACTGCGCCTAAAATATTTAAAACACAACTTTAAAGTTAAAAAAAAATTCATTTGAATCCTAAAAGTTGTGTATTTCTATTTACATATATAACTTAAATTTGTCTGATTTCCAATTAATTTTTAAGCATTACAAATATTATTCCCTTTTTTACATTCACTGGGACTGATAGCGGGGAAAAATTTCACGGGAGATTCACGATAGCATTTTTCATGTGAACAAATATTCCACTTGTTTGTTATTCACGATAGGGGTGAATATGTACATAGAATTCACAAGCCTTGTTGTGTTGATTAAAGTTCTATTTGAAATATTTAAAAAAGAAAATTTTAATCAAAATTTCTCTAAACAAAAACAAATGATTTAATTCACTCTAAGTATGTTCAGCTATTTTTGTTTATCATCTTTGTATGATCATATCCAAAATTATAACAACTATGCAGTCAGCCAAAACATTTAAAAATAAATTAAAAAAACTACATACGAATTGATAACCTTCCTCCTATTTTGTTTTGTGCAACACTTTTTTATATACAAAAAAAATTGTCGTATAATTTGTTGTTTATTTCCCTTTTCGTAATGCAAACCATTATTTTTTCATATAGTGCATTAATTTTTTTTCCGATATTTCATTTTATCCAACAATGAACGTACTGGAGCAATCATAGTCATAAAATAAACCAACATAGTTGCCAAAGCAAACGCTGGTATGACATCAGCATCTACATATCTTGTAAAGAAATTTGTAAAATAACCTAAAGTAATTGTAGTCATGCCCAAGCTAAAGGTAAGCAGGCCAAATAAATTATGACGATATTTGAGTTCGGAGGGTGTATAAATTTTGTGTATAAACTTGGGCTGAAAATAATTGAGCACGCCACCCATTAAGCTGGCAAAGCACATAAATGTGGAAAAGAGGCCTAAAGTGAACAGAAAAAGTAAAGAAATTAAATTATTATATTACATAAAATAGGGAATTTTATAATTTTATTTATTTACCAAATAGACCATGCCAGGTGGTAAAATGTATTTCAGTACTTTGGATTTTACCCAAACCACCTAACAAAATCATTGATCCTCCTATTAGCTGCAGAATTCCATGAAATCGGGATTTATTGAGATGTGAGAAATGATTTGTCACAGGATTTGCGGGATAATGTGACATCAAGGCTTGAGCACTCAGCACATGAAACTGCAAGTAAAAGAAATTTCTTAAGTTAAATTCGACATTTAAAAAGTACTTATTTTATTATAAACAGTGTCACTATATTAGATTTTTTGGAGCTCAATTTAGCTCTGTTTTATTTGAGCATATTTATTTATTATTACTTTATTTGTTTATTATGAATTGTGAAATTTTACTGTCAAAATGCTGAAAGTTTTACTGCATCATTTTGAATATACGAAAACAACCTATCTAAAATCATGTAGGCCCAAGCTGAATTATACGTTTGTCTAAAAAAGACACATTAAACATGTAGTTCTTAAAATCCGAATAGACCCTTGAATCCAAAGAAAGAGAACGTATGCAATAGTCATCTTCATCATCATCACCCCTATCGTGAACATTTTTTCCCTCGAAATGTTTCCCCTCTTCCTGAAATTGCAGTGTTCCCTTTCTCGATTCCTCTTATCGTGAATAATATTTTTCATATGGATTTTTTCACTTTTCCCTTGGTTTTGTTCACTTTATTTTTGCAGGCTAACTGAATAAATACACTGCGTTATTTCAATATTATACTTGCAATTATATACTAAAAGTTATAAATAATTATTTTTAAGACAAGATCAGTAAGTAATGTCCATGATTAATAAAAATAATTCCTTGCAACATCATTTTTCATTGAACACGAATCTCTTTGGTTCACACGCAGTAAATTTTATGGTTGTGGTATACTAAAGAATTTTGTCTATGCCACTTAAAATATTTAAAAACACAACTTTACACACAAAAACAATTCATTTGAAACCTAAAATATGTGTATTTATTATTATTAATCTTAATTTGTTTGATATGCAATTAATTTTTAAGCTTTACAAGTCTTCTTCCCGTTTTTTACATTCACTACGCATTGATAGCGGGAACAAACGTTCACATGACATTCACGATTGTAAATTTCCCTTCATTGGAAACAAAAATTTTACATTTTATTCACGATAGGGGTGATTGATTTTAATTTCCCATTTCCCCGCCAAAATGTCAAAAATTTCCCGGGAATGTTAGGCAGACTTTTCCCGGGAACTCTCGATTCCCAAACCCTAGACATATTTATGTGCATATCGTTACCTTAATATATAAAGGCCTTAACTCATTAATTTTTTTAAATAGATTTTTGCGTTTTTCGATACATTAGATGTTCTTCTATCGAAATGTACAAAAATCTCGATTAAAAAAAATAAAGAGTTAGGGCCTTTGTATATATTAAGATAGCGATATACATAATACTTTGAGTCGTTAGTTAATTTGTTTGTATGTATGATGTGTGTTAAAGCTTTAAGAATGTATTAAAACAAATTATTGCAATATTTTTAATATGAAGTTTTATGCCACCTGTATTCATAACTGATAGCATTATCGGCAAGAAATAGATTTATGAATTTGCATGAATACATACAATTTATGTATGTATGTATATAAGTACGTATCATAAATTTATTAAGTTCAAAGTTCTTCACTGACAACAACCATTGAATGCAGTGTGCACACTTCTACCGATATTCGGTAGATTCTACCGAATATGTTTGTGGATTTAACAATCTACCAATTCTACCGAACAAGGCCTGAAATCTACCTAATATGGTTATTTAGTAATTTAAGTCGATATATGTGTAAATTGCCTATTTCGCCACATAGCAGAGCGGTCATTTTCTGTCGTGAAAATCATTAAAACAGAACAAAGAAATCGGTTAAAAACTGAAACTATAAGTAACCTAATATTTGCCAAAGAATTGTGCCTTGGGGATGAAATATTTATTCCTACCAATGATTTAATAATTTTTGCACAAAAGTTTAAATTCATAAATAGATCTTGCATATAATCTTTGTAGTTACAAATGTTTGTCAAATAAAAGTTATTTTAGTAGCTTTATAAAACCTATGTTCAAAAACTGAATTCCTGTTATTTATGTATATTATTTTATATATGTATGCATAGCATATCTATATAAAGGGTAAGTAAGGGCAAATAACTGGGGATGACACTTTTTTTTATTGGAAATGCTTCATTGTTTATGACAGTTTAATTTCCAATCACATGTGAAGTTTTAAATGCGCTTTTGGAACCTGTTTAGTTTGCACTTACCCTTTATATGTTTCCCTGAATAAAAAAAATTTCTACCGAATTTCATTCAAATCTACAGATTTTTTTTGTCGATTCTACCGAATTTAAAAAAAATTAAGTGTGCACACTGATTGAAAGTCATTAATAAAGACCATATTAAAAAAATAATCTCAAATAAGAGCAAATTAAAATAATCTTCTCATTCCGGCTAAAAACAAAACAAACAATGATTTCTCAAACGTGAATATGACGTGTAATCAGCGTTGCCATAATATTTTTTTGAAAAACTGAAAATTTAGAAGAAAAAAAAACAGGGGGCAAATTACGGCATCCGATAAGACTAGTAATTTAAAAATATTTCAGTTAGAGTTTATATGGAAATATTTTCAAATTACGAGTCGTATCGAATGCCGTGATTTTAATTTAACTTCATTCAATTTGTGTTTTCTTGTTTCGAAATACCATGGTAGCTTTAGTACCATTTTCAAAATCTTTTTTTGGTGAATTTGAGCTGTTTTTCCTATATTTAATTTACCATTTATAATGATAAAAATATATCATGTATAGACGTACGCTAAAGTTAATAAATAGACTATTTATGTATTCAATAATTTTGATAAAAAAATCCGGAGAATCTAGCTATCAAAATAGACTCCGATCACACTATTGTGTTGGATAACGGGATATAGTTGTATAGTCCCAAACAATATAAACAGAAAAATTGGTTTTTTTTTCGAATCACCCTTAAGACGTAAGGGGAGCAAAACTTAATAAATAAGGTAATAAAAATTTTTGCTTCTGTTTTTAAGATGTTTTATTTGAAGAATAAAAGATATTAAAACGTAGAATTGTTGTTGGAAATTTGTATTTATAACAACAATGCTATGGCAATTCCGAACGATTTAATTTCACGTAGAATACAGAACATACCATTATATGTATTTAAATTCTATAGAGTCTACGCTATAATTTGGTATATATTTCGTCGACTTTTATCTGGTATTCATTCAATAAGAGATCGAATTATTTCAATGAAAAAAGGGTAAAACTTTTTTTTCTTTTTTAATGAAGCAAGGCGTATTAATATTAATACAAGGAAATTCTGTATTTCTGTTGTTTTTACAGAAGTATATTGTATAGTTTAAATTTTCTGTATTATTTCTTATGCATATTCTTTCTACCTACATAATTCTAATAAAATTATTAATTAATAGATTTTTATACACATGCATATGAGTAGTTATTGTATGCATTGGAGGTCTACTTTATCGATTTAGTGAAGTAAAATGTTAATTATCTATTGAGTGTGATGTCGAGTACACACTATGACATTGTGTGACATCGCAATAGTGCATACTGGTGGCAACGTTTGTCATTTCCGATATTTTTCGTTGTGTGGCATATTTTTTTCCATATCGAAAACATAATAGGAACGGCGTTGCACACATTTTGAAAATGATACCACAATAAATGCCAGATGTATACTCGGCATCATCATCCAAATTAGTTGAGTTTGCCATCAGTGTAATTTTGAAAACCTGTTGGTTGTGTCAACACTGGTTCTACTTATAGATACATACACACACCCACATGCATAAATAACTACATACATACATTACAATATGCAAGTTTTCTTTGCTAGTTTACTTACCCCGATAACCGTTAAGAACATATGCATGGCAGTATCTTGGAAATTAAGACTGCGAGCCAATAGTGTAACATAGATTCCAATTAATAATATAAAAATATGATTGATACTGTTTAATATACTTTGAATTTGTAGCCAAAATGTAGCTTTTGGCTTATTTGTTAATGTTACTGTAGTCATAATAAAAAATTTTTATGTTGTAAGCTGCAATTATTTTTTAATTTGAAAGTAGAAAACGTACAACTTCTTGCATTAATACCTTTAGTTAAACTGAAAGTTATTTGAATTTTTGAGATACTATTTTTATATAATTTTATTAAATAATAAGAGTATTTAGCAAGAGAATAAAATGTTCTCTTACTTTTCGATGAGCAGGGTACGCAGTCATATTTTATAGCTTATTCCCAATTTGAAATTTTTCATCCCTAAAAATCCCAAAATGGCTATATTCTTATCCACAGAAATACCCACAGTTTCAACCATATTATTTCAAAAGAAAAATTTTCATAGGGCCTGTACAGACTAGCAATTTTTGTTGCAGCAATCCTTGCGTTTGTTTATTGGTGAGATTGGTGAGAATAATGGGGAGGGGTACACAGTTTCATGTGCTCTGCAATTCTCTTTTGATTTGAAATTCGTAATTGTTAATTTCAAGCTTATAGTTATATTTGACGTTTTTTATAATTTTATTTCTTCAGTTGTATGAAAAAAATATATTAAAAAGCAAAAAGAATTGTTAATTTTTCATAGAAATTCGTGGTATAATAAAATTTTTAAATTCATAATTGCATAATTAGAATTTCATAATGTGGACACTTATGCAATTTCAAAGCAGAATTTTAATATAATTAAAAAAAGTCATTTGCATTGAATGTTCTTAAAATTAGTTTTATTTGCACTTTATGTTCTAAGGCTTATATATGTTTACTGATAAAAAAGAAAAATTATGTAAAAAAAATATATTACGTAACGTTATTTTCGGAGTTTTTATACCTCCCAACAAAGTAATGCTTTAAAAAAAAAATTTGGTATACAATTTTCTAAACCGCAACAAATCCTGCCCATTGTTATTGCTCCCAAATAGTATTGTTTGCCGTTGTCAAAATTATTAAAAAAATTGTTTTTTTAGTATTTGACATTCACAGTAATTATTAAGACACAGTTTTTAGATTTGTCAGTCATAAATTTTTATTTATTCAGATTTTTTCCATGAATTTGAAACAATCATAAATAAGAAAAACAAAATACCCTAGGCCTTAAAGTCCCCAGCCAAAAAAAAAAAATTCCCTGGGCATTTACACGAATCCCCTATTAGGGGACAAACCCCTCAAACTAATCGAAGAAGAGAAAAGAGAGTATTTGTGTAGTAAAAGCAGAGCTGTCACTGAAGAAATTCGAAACTACACGTAGGTAAGATGGAATTACCCAACTTAAATAAAAGTACATACATGCGCTGAATTGGGGACGATTATAAAAGCTTGATGAAATATACTGTGACAAAAAGAAAAAGTAATTACGTCTAATTTAGCAATTTTTCAGGATATAAATTTTAAGCTTTAAATAATTTTTTTTGAACTATTCCAACATATTCCTATATATTTATACATATTCCATGCAAAAACGAACATATGCAGGGAAGTGGATAAGTGCGAATTCGAATAATTTCTAATGAATATATTTATGGACATAAAAAATTTCGAATTCAAATACGAGTCATAAAGCTAAAAAAAAACAATTACATACCTATATATCGTTATCTTAATATAGAAACGCCCTAATTCATTATATTTTTGAAATTGAGATTTTTGCATTTTTGAAAACATTAGATGTTCTTCTATCAAAATTACAAAAAGGTCGATTTCGAAAAAAATAATGACTTAGGGCTTTTCTATATTAAGGTAATGATATGTATGTATGTTTATGTATTTAAATAATTTGAAACATTCTGCTAATATAACCGTTATGACTATCGTTCGAATCCCCCGAATTGAAATCCTCTAAAATGCATTTTCATTGTTTATTTGCTTTTAGATGAGGACCCCAACTTTCCGGCTAGTGAACTAAATACACATGGACCTGCCGTTCATGGATGGCGCAGCGCAATCGGTAGTAGTATAACACCACATGATATTATATTAAGATTTCATAAACCAGCTAAAGTATCCCGTATACAGTTATTAGCCCACCAGTATTTAATACGTAAGTTTAAGTTTTTGTTTGATATTTGGAGAACATGTGAAATATATAATTTTTAATTTTTAAAGCTGAAAAGATTGAACTCTGGTTACATTACTCTCCTAAGAGTATACCCAGTACACCTTCCTCGCAATGTTTTGATTTTCTGGGTTTCGTGGCCTTATCGGATAATGCAGCAACCAGTTATAAGTCTCGTGAATTGCAGAGTGTTTCGGTGAATCCTCGCAAAGGAACACATCTTAAATTACGTTTAAGTGGACCCCATGCTAATGAGTTTAATACAGATAAACAAATTGCTTTAATAGCAATTAATGTATTGGGTGAAGAACTGGATAAAGCTGCGGTAACACACAAAGGAAATGAGGGAAACGGTAGCGCTGCATTGGAACAACAACCACAAGATCCGTGGGAGTCAACCTTAGCATCTATATGTGATGATTTATTGTTTTCCATGTATGTAGAAGAATCTATAGCAGACATTATAAGGGAAATGGAAGATCGTAAATTGAAGGCGGTAGCCACGGAACGTTTTGAATACGCTCGCAAGCTTAAATTGTGTATGAATGCTTTACGCACAGCAGGAGAAAGATTAGGACGTTATGCCTTGGCCAAACGCCAAGCAGTGCAACAAGAAGATTTTACTACAGCTAAATTGAGAAAGGAACAAATTGAAATGTACAAGTCTTCAGTCTTTAAACATTTGCTTATTGAAGACTTGCTGGAGAAAAATGGTGAATCTGTGGCATCTAATGATATGGCTTGCGAGGTCTATGCCACAAAGCCTACAATACCAGTAGCGCCCAGCTTGCAAGATGTGGCCCAAGCCTTGGCAGAAGCCCACTTGGTGGCCACCATGAGTCCAAAAAGTGCTCAGGACGATAAGTCATCTACAGATGGTAATAGTTCCACCGGCGGATTGGGGAATATGTCTCAGCACAACCACAGCAACAGCATAAGTGATAATATATCAACGATATCCGCATCTAGTTTGCGCAAATCTCACGATGAAATACCAATTTCACCCAAATTGAACATGAGACGTAGTCCTTCTCGCCATAGTTCACCAATGTCCAGCCAACAGGGCTCCTTGAGAAGGCGCAATAAAAGTGCTCCACGCAATTCCTATGAGGAATATGAAGATCGGGCCATACCCACTTTAAGGCAGTAAGTGCTAATAATATATTTTTTTTAATTTCTTATATTTATATAGATGTGTTTCTCGATAATTATCCTTTAGTCTTAGTGATCTACACAATTAAAGAATCTAGATTACTTCCTAGAGTTTTTGGATGTTCCACTAAACATACACAGATGTAAATGCTACATAGTACATATATTCTAACCGCATGTTTTCTTATTTAGAGAGACGTTAGATAATAATTATGTATTATTCTTTTATTTGTTCTTATGGTTAAATCCACGAGTTAGAAAATTTAGTTTTAAACAATATTTGTTATTTGTTTTTTTATGATTACCTTTAAAAAAAATTATTTAAAAAAATATTTGCCCCTCCCCCTCCACACTCCATTTATAATATCCTGTAATTATGTATTAGAAAATAGATGTGTAAATTTATATGTAAACATATAAAAATTTCATTTTGCTGTACTTATGTTGATGTTATGCCATAAAAACGTTTTAATGATGCAGTTCGAATACTAATGAATTTTTAAGAGAGTGTCAAGGTACCGCTTTGCTGGACTCCGATCCCAATCGCAGTCGTTCACGTTTAAATGATCGTGAACGCCGTCAGGCGGCATTGCCTATCCTAGTTTTTGGTAACGATATGGTGAGTTTGAAATATGATAACAAGACCTTAAGATGTGTGTGAGAAAGGAATTTAAGAAGTTTATAAAGTTTTAAGGAGTACAATTCAAATCAATCGAAATATGTTGCTTCACTATAAGTATCTCACAGCATACTTTGTTCTCATTTGGTTAGTTGCCAGTTTTTCAGAAGATAAGTAAAAATTTATTACATCATCTGGTGGTTACTAGTTTGCCGTAGTAATAATGTATTTTAAATATACTGTGCGGCAAAGCAGTAACCACCCGACGACAGCGATTTGAAGTTGTTTTTAAAATAAATCTTACAAATTTTCGTCCATTCTAATGTAATTAAATATTAAATACATTTTGCTCCTATATAAAATTGTGTAGCATCCATTGTTAAAAACCGCAAAGATTTTTAAAAATATTTTCTTTGAAGTCGTACATAAATAAATTCAATTAAATTTGTTCTTTTTTATTAGTTAACATTCACAATAATTAATAATGGATGTTTTCCATGAATTTGAAACAGACATAAAAAAAAACAAAATAACCAGATTTTTAATCATCCCAAAGATCCCTAGTGGGAAAATTGATTTTCCCAAAAAAAAAATCCCCTAAGGGCAAAAAACACTAAATTAGTCGAAAATGAGAGAATAGAGAGTGTGTGTGTTAAAAACAGTGCTGCCACTGCGGAAAATCGAAACTACTCATAGGGAAGGTAGAATTACCCAATTTAAATAAAAGCACATGGGCTGAATAGGTAAATATTATAAAAACTTTTTACAATATTCTGTGTAAATAAGGAAAAATGCTTAACTGGCTGTTTATAGAAGACAAGTAAAAAATTCTCGTCTGTCTATTTATATTAAAAACAAAATCAAATTTGAGTGCTTTGTTTTTGTGTTAAGTATAAATATGCAGACGGGAATTTTTACTTGTCTTCTATAAACAGGCAGTAATTATGTAACTATTTTTGAGTTCAAACTGTGTGGTAGATAACAAAAACCAAAAGAAAAACTTCTGTGGAGGTACGTAAGCCATCAAACAAAAGCTTTTTTATGGATAAAAATTAATTACGGATTGCGAAAAATTATTTAAATTTGCTTCTGCACGATTGTTTATTTCCACAGTATAAAATAATAATGCAATTATATATATGTATTTCAATTAGTCCATTAATCGAAAATCTCCACATCAGCATAACAGCAAGAAAATTAAACATATATTCGAAAATTCGAACAAGTTTGAAATTTATAACTATTCTTAACATTTATAAATAACGCAGTTTAACATTTAAGGAATTGTGAATGTTGGGAATCTCCAGTTCGAAAAGTGACTTAAATCTAACTTGTATAGTTAAGTTTGAGCTTTGAATACTATTTCTGAATACACAATGCCACACATGTCTTAAACTTTCTTAATTTTCTTTTTTGAAAATCCCAAAATTAATTAATTAGACAACCTTCATAACAGGTTGAACAATTCTATTCACGTCAATTTCAAGATCGTGAAGATGGTCTGGTGCGCTTACGAAATTTTCTCAAGGGACACGAAACGGAGACCCAACCAAATGCAAACAATTCAAACAGTGAAAATTCCGCTGGTCCCAACAAAGTTGCGCGAAGTGCCGCTTTTTTGCTACATCGAACCGTACGTGACGCTGTATATTCAGTTTTTAATCAGGCAACAGAAACGGTACGTGTCCTATTTTTGGAATATGTACCGGGTAGGGTGACTCAAAGTGAAGTTGCAAGGTGTGTAGATCGTCTATTGCCCGAATTGTTGGCGAAATCGGGTGATCCCTCGGCACGCATACATACCTTAGCTCAACATACAATATTAACTATAGCCTCTTGCCCGGAGGTTCAGGAACAACATCTTGTTGCTCCAGCGTTGTCGCGAACAGTCAGTTCTGGCACTCATCCACGTTTAGCCTTGAGTCGTATGCAAATGTTGGAACAAATGGTGTTAAATCAAGGCATTAGCACAGATAAACATAGTGGCTTAACGTGCAGAGCTCTTTCAGAGTGCGGCTGCTCGGGCATACATCATCCTGCGGAGCCGGTGCGTAAAGTAGCCGAGAGAATACTTTTGCTGGTTTACAAAATAAATCCTCGTCTTGTGCGTAAACAGCTTCCGCCTGATGATGATATAACACGACGTAATTTATTGTACCGGCAATTGTTTACGGAATTCGATAAATTGGACTTAGAGCGTAAGTCTGAGATGTTGGAGGCAAATAAATTTGCTGGAGGAAATTGTTCGAGTGATCCACAATCGCCACCCTCCAATCGTAGTGCCGTGGAGAATTTGCATTTGGGTGGTGCTAGTGGTAGCTCCAATAGTCGCGCTAGTGCCTACAGTTTTAGTTGTAAGTCTCCCGATTCACAGTCTAGTCCTATGAGACGTTCCGAAACACGTATTTTGAAAAGTAAAAGTGGCCAGAACTCTTCTCAGGATGGTAATCCAGGTACAAACAATGGTTATTTAACATCGGGCAAACATTTGCCCAACTGCAATGGCAAACAACAGTATAATGAACAATTAAAACGTTCAATGGTTTCCGCCAGTAGCTCTAGGAAAAATTCCAACTCAAACTCCGAATCATTTGAAGAGGCAGCTGATGTAATGTGAGTTTAAAGAAAATTATTATTTTCAGTATGAGTTGCGTAATTATTGTCCTTATCTCTTTATGGAAGACGTTGTCCATTTTGTGACTGGTGTTCGCAAAGTGGTGACCAAACACAACTAGATCGCCATTATTGGAAGTCATGTCCATTTCTAACCAAGTGTCCTCAATGTAGCCATGTGTTAGAGGTGGCCGCCCTTAATTATCATTTAACAAGTGAGTAATTTGATTAAATCTTAGGAAATAATTTATGTTTATCGTACATTTTTTTTTGCAACATTTATAATAAATCACTTTATTTAAATTTTTTTAACGAAAATTAAAAAAAAAAACATTTATAATCCCTTATATGCTTTCGTTTTGCAGAGGAATGTGAAGCCAAAGATAATTATCTAATATGCGAACGATGTACTGAGTCTGTGCATAAACAACTCTACGATCTACACCAAATGGAAGACTACTGCAGAGGTGCAAATTTAAAATTACTTTAAACATTGACCTTTCCTTTCAAACAAATTATTACAGAACTAAAAACTGGTGCGGCGCGATGTCCTTTGTGTCATGATGATGTCCATTTACCTCTGGATGGTGGCTGGAAGCTGCATTTGTTAAGTTCTTCTGGTTGTCCAGGCAATTCAAGAAGGCGTACAAAAAAATCCTCTTAAAGTGATCATTGATACAAAAAAAAAATTAAACAAGAATCCCATTTTTGCCTTCTTCAAATAGAATAAAGGATAAATAAAGCAAAATCAAATCATAACAAAATAAAACATTTTTTTTACCAAGACAGTAAAAAATGTTTATTAGCTCTTCGTTATTTAGGGACATATTAAGCACATTTTATATAAAAATTGCTTAAAACTGAAACTAAAAAAAATTAAGTATTTTGCATAACTTTTGAGCTTACCCATTACTAAATTAAAACAAATGAAATTTTTGAAAACAACAAAAGTATTAACTAAAACTAAAGAAAGTACTACACTAAAAAGCTGAACTTTATAAATTAAGTTTTATACAATTTATATACACACATATAACTTTTTATAAACATATGTTAGTTAAATATTTTTGTTACAACTTTGTTTTTTTTATAAATTTATACCAAAGAAGATAAGTTATTACTTGTGAGAATATATGTTTAAAATCAAAATTGCTTGAGTTTTACTGCTTTACGCCCTTGATTTAGTAAACAATAGACACAAATTTGTTCCTAATTTATTAAAAGTATTAATTTTATATAAAATCCCTTAAATCTAATGTATGTATATATTTTAAAAATCACTGAATTGTTTTTTTTTTATAAAATTTATTTTTCTTCCATTTGAATTTTGTTAAATATGTTTTAAGGATTTTATTTTAAGAAATATTAAGTAGTTAAACGTCCGCTACTTGAAACCCATCCATAAATAAAATTTAGAAAAAATCAATTATAACAAAAATTAAATACAATGTAATTGTAGTTGATAAACATTAAATGAAATTATAAATAAAATTGTAAAAAAAACATACAAAAATTTTAATTTTTGAAGGAAAAAATCCCAAATCGGAAGCAATTTATACTTAAATCCTTCTTGTTAATGATTAAATCGGGTAGAGCGCATAACATGCTGGATGGGACATAAGTAGAATGAATTGTAACATAATCTAACCTAAACTACTGATTGCATTAAAATAACCACAGCCTTTTTCTTAATGTTCGTTTGAAAATATTTAATAAATTTGCTCTTTCATTTGCACTTTGGGAGCATAATTTTTATATATCTTGGGACTTAATCTTGCACCCACTAGATTTTACAGGGATGCGGGCTTTGGACTTAGTACTAAATGTGGTTTAGTCGCGATCTATGCACATTTAACCCAGTTGCGTGCTTCCTAATTGAAAGGTGAGTCACCTCACGAACATTCTAGTGAACATGACTTTAGTTATTCGAATGTTTTGCCGTTCTCTTCAGACTTTTTGATCCAATTTCAAAGGAGAGCAATGCTAAGCGTATCATTTAATTTTCATTTTTAAACAACTATTCAATGAACAATGCCCGGATGCGGAAATCACGCTGTAAGCTAAAAAATAGGAAATGTCTATTTAAAGTCCCTGTGGAAAATAAAAATCTTTCCTCAGTATTGATATTTAAAGTTAACGGTTAAATCTCATTCATAAAAATTTCAACTATTGTGAATACAAATATATTAGATAATACAGTATTTTTAAAATAAGTGCATTCACTGGTCGGTAGTGACGTGCATAAGAGCTATTAACAAATAGTGCTACCGTTGAACATACATATCTGTCATATCTTCATTTATTCAGCAAATCAGATATTTTGCAAGAATGGTGTAGTATAGAATGACTTTAAGCTTCTGAAAATAATAATATTGCATAAAAATAGTTTAATTCATGATATAAATATATCATATATTCTCCCTTTGTTTTTAAAAATAACTATTTTTGAAGTTTGTTTTTTGAGAGAAATAAAGAAAGATGTTCCCATATGGTAAAAAATTTAAGTCTTCCCCTAGAAAGTTTTTACAAAAATCTGTAATTATCTTAACAAAAATTTGGGAATAAATAAAATTATATACATAACTACATATCTGTGTAGTTTAAAAAGTGATTATGTAATAACTTATCTCACATTTTTAAGTTTTCTGCTTAATACAAATCTTTTAACTATATTTTCATCTAAATTTGGCATTGAGAAGCCAAATTGATTGATAATTTGGATTATTTGACAACGAATTTTCATTAAGTTTTATTTGAATATTAATTTGTATTGCATTCTGTTTAATCTACATAATATGTTTCTTGTTGATTGTAACATCCTATTCTAAAAACATTGTCAAATCTTTTGGCAAGTCTATTTCACAGATCTTATAGGCTCTTAGCCACTGTTGGTGAACACCAGGAAATGAAGGGAGTTTAAAAATGCTGCACTCTTATTTCTTTACTTATGCCCTAATTTAGTAAGACGATTTAGGACGCTTTTTTGTTTGAAAATAATTTTCTAGTTTTTGAATTCTCTAAAATACTTTCTTCAAAAATGGTTATTCTGTTCCATAATGAAAAATTAAAATATTATTACCATGTTTTTAAAACATAAAAATAAAATATTATTATTATATATTATATATACAAAAGTTTGAAAAATATATGAAAAGTATGTATTGGATATAATGTTTAGAACAAAATGATAAAGCAAATACATGAACCTTCTAGCATAGACAGCAAATAATGTTGTGAAGAATCATAACTGCGGCTTTTTTCGTCCATAGACAAGACGATACAATCGTCGAACAGAATTTGGGCATTATTGTTTAATTCAAACATTCTGTATTTTATAAAAACAATTTTGAAATAATTTTTTAATAAAATTTTCAAACAAACAGGAAATAGAGGGGGAAATAAATATTAAAATAATACGGTAGCACGATTTTACCGGAAACTTCACAATACTTATACTTGTCAGATGGTGAATGTCAAAAAAAAAATGAGAGAATGGAAGTACCTTCTGTATTTATATCATGGTTTAATTACTTCTTACATACGATGTATTTGAAAGTTTTTAATATGTGGCAGCACTAATGGTCATAGCAAGGAAACGGAGATGGAAAGTGCAACACCATGTTTAATAATGTAACATATGATAATAAGAGTATTTTCAATTTTTGGCTTTTTAATACTCCCAGAGCAATTTCAGTGATAAGGATATTCAGTAAATTTAATTGTCACCGTCTTATTAAGAATAGATCCTTGGGACGTATGTTGAAATCGCAGAACTCAAGAGAATACAGTTATGTTCGTCTTGTTATATGCGAGTTTTTTCATTTGGGTTCAAAAAAAAGTAATATTTTGAATTTATATACATGGATAAAAATTTTTGGTACCATGGATTAAAATGTACCGTTTCGAAGTTCTCGTGCAATCAAAAAAAAAAAGTTTTCCATCCCTGCAAATAAACAAAAAGAAAGAGGGCAATTGGAAAAGAGCATGAAAATAATAGGGCCGAACAGGGATGTCAAAGTTGGTACAATTGTACCTTTTTTGGTACTATTGAATCCCGGAAAGTACAATAGTACACCAATGACTAATTAAGAACATTTAAGGAATCTCCCCAGTTTCACTTTTGAACCAAGCAAATCATATTAATCTGACTTGAAAACAGAGCAAATACTATTAACTTGTATATTTTAAATTTCAACTTGAACAGGTGCAACCATATACTTTAACATCCCAAATTGCAAGCAAATTTGTGAAAACGATTCGGTAGTCAGAACAAAGTTGATAATTTTAATAAAAACAAATAAATATATGTAATTTGAAATCAAAAAATGTTTTAGTACAATTGGGTCAAAAAAGTACAATTTTGAAAGTTGTTAGTACAATTTAAAAATTTTCAATGCCTTCCCTGGTGCCGAATAGTGCAAGAGCGCGAGCAGACTACTTGAAAATCACAGTGAAAGTGAAAATACAAAGAAGTGAAACAAGAACTAATCGTAGCAACGCGGCACGGATAAAAAATAAAATAAAAAACTAGATTTCAAATAAAAACTAAATGTAATTTATAAAAAGACAGCGCCTTAAACAATGTTTAATAATTTTAATTACAAACTGGTTTAACAAGACTAAAAATATTAAAGTGAGGCTATGCTATTGCTCACAGAAAATTCCATGAATAAATCAATAATTTTTAAGAACAAAAATATAAATTAAAAAGTATAAAAAATAACTAAATTTAAATGAAATGTATTAGTAATTAGCATACCTAAAGTTATTGGCCTGTGCCCATCTTCATTAAATTGGCTTTCCTTGGATTGGTGAAGTTTCTGTGTTTTTGTTGTCTTTTATGCCTCCTGATGATATTTATGGTCACTTAAGTGTGTGTTAAGAGCTTCTACTGCTGCTGGAATATTTGTGTTTATTTCATTTAATTGCAATCGAAAAAAATAAATAAAAAAAGTCTCAACTTCGCAAGCAGTTGAATAATAAATCACACGGCTTGTTCAGCTGTTGTTTTTAATTAATTGTAATTGTTTCAAGTTTTTGTGCTCCGATTTTACGCATTTTCTTAATTTCTGACAATAAATAATCATTTAGGAAATATATGTAATAAAATTACAAACGATAAATTTCTTCAAAATTTCATCAAAATACCGTAGTTTTTATTTGTAAATCTCTTCACCATGTCTTTGACACAGCAGCTGCTAAATTATAAGTATTTGACACAGGAGCATCTCAATGGATTTGACAATTATAAGGTAAATTTAATCTTTAAAAAATCCAAAATTCCATTTACTTCGAGAGTGCACAACTAAAAAAAATAGTTTTAGAGAAAACGCGTTCAAAGTTTCCAATTTATATACAACTCAATGAAAACATTAAAAAATGTTATTTCAGGTGCTGGTAGGTAGTCCAAGTTATTTTTATGAAATTTTTCCACAAGTTAAATAAAACACGAAATGCCGAAATTCATTATTAACTAAAAAACTAATTTTTTTTTAGTTATGACACTATCGAAGTAAATGAGTGATTTGTACATACTTATGTACATATATATGTACATATTGTGCATACTATCAATCAGATAATTTATAAAATTGTTTTTGAAATAACATGTTTTCACAGTTTTGTTCACCGTGACCGCGTTCATATATGCTATTTTTTAACTTATATCGCACATTCAGTTCAATAGTGACATAACTCATAAAATTAGTTTTTTGAGTTAATAATGCAGAATAATAATGCATTTCGTGTTTTATCTTGGATACAAATTTCATATAAATAGCTTGTACTATCACCTTCTGAGAGAATAATATTTGTTCATGCCTTCATTGAGTTGTATGTAAATTGAAAACTTTAAACGTGTTTTCTGCAAAACTAGTTTTTTTGAGTTATGACACTATTGGACTGGATGTGCGATATGTAGTTTTAAATATGGTCACCACCTGTGCAAGAACTTCTACTCATACTAAACTGACTATTGTCGACGGCATTCGGCTGAGACACTCATGTTCCTTTTTGTTTAAAATTTCGAAATAGCGTTTTTAACAATAAAGTCCCGGTTCACACGTTTCAACTTTTGTTGTTCAACTCGTAATTCAGCTGTAAGAAAGACGGAGACGGAAGTACAAATATCTCTTTTTTTCTTACAGCTGAATTACGAGTTGAGCAACAAAAGTTGAAACGTGTGAACCGGGACTAATTGTTATGCTCACGTGATTGAGTCAATAGTCTTGTTTCTGGCAACAAGTTCCATCAGACTCAACATTTATTTAAATCAAAGAACTTAGAATCAATTCTGAAAAACGATTCGATTTAAATCTTCTCCATTAAGTAAAAACAAAATTGACTTATAACAATTTCATAAGTCCAATTACATGTATTAAAATATTTATTTATTTATTTTTTACATATTCTATATACAAAGTAAATTTAGTAGAATATGATTGCACAAGTATGGACGGAGTAACTAGACCATATGCCCAAGATGTTATTAACAGAATTTTAAAAAGTTTTTGTGACTGACTATACACGACTTATGCCTTCACATAGGAAGAAACTTTCTGATGTATTAAAATAATTTGCCATTGTTTATTTACTCAAACAATGTCATAACTCAAATAAATGCAGTAAAGTGTGACTTTAACTCGCGCACGAAGGGACACTTGCTACATATGTATGTAATAATATACGAACTTTAGCCTATATAATATATAGTTTTGGCATTTGTTCGTTTTTGAGATTGAATATCACGACTTTTTTTAGTTTTGGATACTTTTCTCTTTTGGCGATTTTTTCGGTTTTTGGGGTTTTTTTCATTTTGGCGATTTTTTAATTTTGGCGATTTTTTTTAATTTAACGATTTTTTTCATTTGGCGATTTATTTTAGTTTCATAAACATTTGTTAATTTGGTGCTTTTTTCGTTTTGGCGATTTTTTTCGGTTTTTGGAGTTTTTTTCGGTTTGGCGATTTTATAATTTTCGGATTTTTTAGTTTTACCGTTTTTGAAAATTTCAAGAGTTTGCCTCTTACGGTTTCCAAGATACAGCAAGTTGTCAAAATTACATTAACTAACAGAACACCCTTTAATTTTAATTTATTAATTACTTTTATAGCTTTGGAAGGTTTTCATAATCCAGATAACAATAGCTGATGAACAGTAAACTGATATGGGTTTTGTATTTTGGTTTTATTGTTAATTTTTCGTTGTTTTATTGATTGGGTGCAATCGCATTTCAATTGCGTGTTCAACCAGGACTCACAAAAGATTGCTAAGGATAAAGCATTCTTTGAACCGGTTTTATTGTGCAAAATTTGTTCGTCTGGTTAATTTTAAAGGCAGAAGTTAAAAATTTTTTTAACGAGATTTTTGATGATATATTGTTTTGCATTTCAAGTGAGTAGTAACGCGTGAAAGGATTATTAAATAAATTATTTTTTAAATTTCGTAATCAAAAATTTAAGATCTACAATTAAAAAAGTTTTAAGTTATAAATAAAATATTTTTTGCTTTGATTTTCGCTTGTGTTCGAAATTTCGAATATGAATTAAAAATTTTCGAAAATTCCTGAAATTTTTTTATTTAAAATTTTTGTTTATTTATATTTAAAAATTCATTTCGTGAACTTATCAGAAATTATTGTGTCATAGCTTACAAGCTTAACTATTAATTTTAAAAGACTTGGGTCAAATGTGCTTTAAAACACCTATAAATTTGAGTTTTAGTTTAAGTATTCGTAAAATACATACTATTTAAATGTTTTTAGAGCAGAAATGGCAAAAGTCTGCATTCTCAAACTTTGATCCCAAATTTCAAGCATGATACGATTTTATACATTAAAAAATTTTACCTTTTCGAACATTTGAAGCAAAGCTATTTTTTTTTTTTGTATTGGAAAATGCATTTGGAGTCAGAAATGACTGCATACAAAATTCTTTGTTTGAAAACACACTTCTTTAACACGAATTGAAAAAAAGTTTCCTAAAACGAATAACAAAGAAATAAAAGAATATCCAAAATAAAAAAATTACATGAAGTCCTAGTTTACACTATGCAAGTCTTATTGCTAAGCTTATAAGTTTGTTAGGAGAGAGAGAGAGAGTGACGATGGGAACAGAAACGTTTTTTCCCCTCACATCTCTCCTAAGAAATTAATCAGCTTAGCAATAAGACTTGTATAGTGTAAACTAGGACGAATCTGAAATATTGAGCCTGGTAAATGAAAATTAAAAATTCCCACTTTTGCTGAAATTGGTGACGCTGTTGAAAACTCTTATTTGAATTGTTAATTGTGTACAGAGAAATGTTATGCAAATTAAAATGCATTAAAAAACTAAAGCATATATTTTACTAATAATAAATAAAATAAATTGCATTACAAATATTTTTATTTTATTCATTGGCCGGCCTCATAGGTCGTTTAGAAGAATTTAATTATCATTTCGTTGCTTTTACTAACTATTCTTAGGTGTAGTTTGCACATTAGAAATGGGCCGCTTGTCTTGAAAATTTGTATGAGATGCTTTTATATTTCTTTACCGATTTGTAATGTGAAAAGTACAACTTGATGTGTTTAGTCGGAAATCGATAACTTTTAAAATAAATGGACTTTGCCAGTGAATCACATTACATATGTGCCCTTAATTATGAAAGTGGTCTAAGTCATATATTTTTCTGGTCCTTGAAAAGTGTCGATAGAATGCTACAACAACAATAAAATAATTAATAAAATAAAATTTTTTTTTCTTTTTAATACCTACAAGTAATCGATTGAACGTTTTCTGTCGACATCGTGGGACAGGCCGTTAAAAATATGGCGCAAATAATCGCAAAATAATAATTGCGTTCGAGAACTCAAACGTTTTTAAATTTCTTTTTTAATGAACTTTACTGGATTGCATTCGCGAACATGTAATCCACTAAATGAGTGGGGAAATTGAGAGAGAACAATTACATTTCACTCAGTTGTAAATGCAAATTCGTACTGTCAGGGCTTAATAATTATGTATTATTTATTCCCATATACATACATATATTACATATTATTATTATTATTACTTTAACTAACACTACAAGATTTTTTATCTCTCCATAAAAGCCAATTAAATGTTGTACTCGTATCATCTGTTAGATTTTTAATTTAATTTACAAAATTGATTTAAAATGTTTCTTTTCTTTATTTGTTTCTTTATAGTATAGTGCACGCGATACTTCGCCATTGAGTGTCTATGTAATGCATCCCTTTTGGAATTGGACTGTCAAGGTAAATGCGCCAAAAAACTAAGTTTAACAAAAAAAAAAAAAAAAAAAACTATAAATAAGAAGTAAAAATAACATAACACAAACCTTAAGTTACTGTTTAAGTGTTACTTTTTATATTTGTGTGAATATCGAAACAAACTGTAGTGCTAAACAAATATTATTGTTCTTTTATCAAACAAACAAATAAAAATCTATAGTGAAGAACTGGCAGGACCCTTGTAAGTTTTTTTATTTGTAATGAATGGCTAACATGCTATGAAAAAAGTAATTAATGATAACAGTGGCCTACTTACAATAATAGAAGAAGAAAAAAATAGTTATCGAAACCTCACAGTTAAAATCTATTTAAGTATTTTTCCATAAAAAGTTTATAGAAATTCGTAAAGCAACTTTTAAACATTGAAGGTATTCATTTCAGTTTTTTTTTTGGAAACATGTAATTTTATTTTACAACAAACACAGGAAAAAAAATTAAATTTTTCCATTTTTTCAAAAAAAAAAAAAAAAAAAAAAAAAAAAAAAACTGAAATTAATACCTTTGTTATGTTAAAAGAAATTTTTTAAGAACTTTTTATAAATAACTGCCAATTATTATTATCCATTATAGCCCATTGTGCAACACATATTTAGTAAACATAAATTCTTACTACATATGTATTTCCTTTAATTTTTACTTTTCTTTATTTTTTACTACAAAAAACATTAATGGCTGAAAGATTAAAAAAATATGATTAAAGAAAATCAATATTTTAGATTGTATTTTGCTTACATACATAATTCCACCTTATCATAATTGACATATTTCGAATTGGACTACGACGTATTTTGTGGCAGGTTAAAGAACAGGGCAGCATTTTTTCTTTAATCTGAGACAAAATAGTCTTAGTAGAAATTATAACGGCCTGATTTATAAGAAAAAGCAGGCAATAATTATAAGTGGCAAAATTGAATATGATCTTAACAAATTTTGCCATATAATTTTACATTGAAAATCAGGCTGGGATTTAATAATGTCGAATTGTATGGAGGAACTCGTTAACAGCTAGTTCAATGTCGTTACTTATGCTAACTTCATGCCAGTTTTTTCTTATACATAAGGCTGTAAATGTGTACATATGTTAAATGCATAAGCGTAGAAAGGACTTTCTGGGAAAAATTGCTTTTGCCTCCCCCTTAGAATTATCAAACATTTCCTGTAGTTATCAATTTTAATATTACTCAGGAAAATCACCAGTCGTAATAGACAAGTAATATATAAATCATTAGCAAGTCATTGTCAAGTTGTAGTTAGGAAGTAGTTAAGTCATTCGCAGGTCATAGTTAAGTCGTAGTCAGCTCATAGTCAAGTCATATTAAAGTCATATTCAACTTATGGCCAAATCACAGTCAAGCCATAGTAAAGTCATAAAAAATTAATTATCAAGTCTTATGAGAGTCACAATCAAGTCATAACAAGTCATGGTCAAGCCATATTTCAGTCATAATCAAGTCTTATTCAAGTCATAGTCAAGTCATTGGGTAGTGTGAATAAAAAAATGTATTTGCTTTTTACTTAAAAATTAAAAAAAAAAACAAAAAACATACATATTTGAGGTTTTAAAATAAATTTTTAAGTAAAAAGCAAATACTTTTTTTATTCACACTACCCACAGTCAAGTCATAGTCAAGTCATAGCCAAGTCATAGCCAAGTCATAGTCAAGTCATAGTCAAGTCATAGTCAAGTCATAGTTAAGTCATAGTCAAGTCATAGTCAAGTCATAGTCAATTAATAGACAAGTCATAGTCAAGTAATAGACAAGATATAGTCAAGTCATAGTCAAGTCATAGTTAAGTAATAGTAAAATCATAGTTAAGTCATAGTCAAGTCATAATCAAGTAGTACTCAAGTCATATTTGGATCATAGTAAAATCATAGCCAGAAGATAGTCAATTCATAATTAATTTACAGTAAAATCAAGTGTCTGTATTTAGTCAAGCCATAATCAAATCATATTCAATTCCAAATCAAGCCACTGACAAGTTATTATAAAATCACAGTCAAGTCACATTCAAGCCATAGTCGAATCATAATAGTCAATTCATAATGAAGTCATTGTCAATCTCCAGCCAAGTCCCAGTCAAGTTATAAGCAAGCAATTCAGATTGAAGCCCAAAATTTTTAAATCAAAACACAAAGTATTTCCATGTTCGATTCTGTAATACGCGTCGACTTGGTAAAAATTACATGGAAGACAAAAAATACTGCATTAATGTAAAAAAATCGTTTTTGTTTATCATACAAAAAAAAAACGCGTTGAAATTCTCATGTTTATTTAATTTTAGAAATTTATGGTAAGACCAGGGTTGTCAGATATGGCGATTTCTCACCAAACGTGGCGATTTTTGGCGATTTTTAAAATAAATTTGGCGAAATGGGGCGGAAAAAATCTGACAAGATAAGACAGCTTTTTCACACGCAAAGTTTACTTTGCTAAGTCTTGAAAAGAGCAAGCGAGCTCTTTTCTCTTCACTCCTACAAAATCAAAACTTTGCAAAGTAAACTTTGCGTGTGGAAAAGCCGTCTAAACAAAAAACATTTTTTTTCCACACGCAAACTTTACTTTTCAAAGTCTTGAGAACGCGAACTTTTTTCTCTTCTCCCCTACAAACTCCAGATTTTGCAAAGTTATGTTTGCGTGTGGAAAAGCTGTCTAAACAAAAAAATTTTGAAACTTTGTTTCAAAAGCTTTGAAATAAAAAAATTCATACCTTTTTTTCTGCTTTCTTGTAATTAACAGTTCTTTCCACGATGGCTGGCGCCAAACGTGATGACCTTCTTGGGCTTTTTGTGTACAGCTATGAATTTCTTTCTGCTCTCTTATTACGATTGGAATTTTTTCGCCAGCACTGGTCTGGAGGGTACAACACCGATACCCTCTTGGGTCTGGTTGTGCACAGCCATAAATATATTTTTGGCCTACACATTGGATGGTATAGATGGCAAACAGGCGAGACGTATAGGTCTGTCGGGACCTTTAGGCGAACTGTTTGATCATGGATTAGATTCGTATACAGCTGTGTTGATACCCACATGTCTGTATAGTATTTTCGGTCGTTCCGCCATATATTCGGTGGCACCCATGCGCATGTATTACGTCTGCTTAATGGTTTTCTTTAATTTCTATATATCTCATTGGGAGAAATATAATACGGGCGTATTATATTTACCCTGGGGCTACGATTTGAGCATGTGGGGCTCAACAGCTATGTACCTGATCACATGGTGGTTTGGCTATGAATTCTGGAAACGTGACTTACCTTTTGGTATACCATTGGGTAGTGCTATTGAATTTGTGCTGCATATCAGCGCCATGTCTAATATGCCCATGGTGGTGGTAAATATTTATAAGTGAGTATATCATTTCAAGAATCATTAAATTTATAATATGTTTCTAATTTGTAATATTTTTTCTACTATCAACTTTAGTTCTTACGCTCAACGTACCGGTAAAATGCGTAATTTAACAGAGGCTATTCGGCCGTTGTGGCCATTTTTTACCTACATGAGCTTATTGCTAATATGGCCTCATATTTCTCCCAACAATATTATGGAAAAGGATCCCAGAGCTTTATTTATGTTAAGCGGCACCATATTTTCCAATATAAGCGTAAGTTTTTCATGACAATTTCTTATCTCTAATAACGTGTTTTTGTTATAATTTATAACAATAATTAATAATCGTCTGCATCTATTTCAAACCAATTCCTTATCAATGTTTATATTAAGCTTTTGTGTGTGTGTGTGTTAGAGTGTTGGTTTTCACCTTAAGTGCTAAATATAGCAGTTAGCCTTCTTTTCGCACTTACTAAATAATTGAAACAAATCAGACGTTATTTTTATAATTGTTCTCTCTTTTATTTTGCTGATAAGCTGTCTACGCGGTTAGCACAATATTATGAATCACAAGTTATTTGAATTTGTTTGCTGGATTTCATATTTTGTTGAGAACAAAAAGATTTTTGTAGCAGATGGCAAATCTAATAAATTTCCTATTATAAAAAAAAATTTATGGAGTTATGAGCTGCCATAATAGTAAACTTTAGAAATGATTTAAATTATAATTGATTTTTGTATAATCTAAAATAAGTGTGTTAAACATATTTTATGGCCGTTTATGGTTTTGATAGGTCGGAAGTATGAATTGTTTATATAATATACAAATGTACATATTTCTTTGGCATTTAGTTGAGGTCATAATCAAGTTGTAATCATGTTATAGTCAGTCACATTCCATACAAAATCAAGTCTTTCAGGTACGAGACATGAAAATTTAATGATTTAAAAACGAATCGTTTAGGAAAAATGTAATGAATTTCAAACGATTTTTAGAATCAATTTGAAGCTATTCCAGAATGAATTAAGTTTAGTCTATCAAGTTGTAAAAACGAACAAATTAATTAAGCTAATCTTCCCTCTATCTATCTCTCACTTCTATCTATTTTTTTAGAGGTATAGAACTTCGAATTGAAATAAAACACAAGAAAATCGTTTTAATGTCCATCAATTTGGCTTTATTGGAAGGATAATTTTATGCCATAAATGTTTAAATATGATTTCGGGCATGTGGCCGCCGGGGCTGGCTCGAATAAAGCCAATTCTACAGGTCCAATTTTCAACCACTTTTTCGAGCATATGGGGCCGTATGTTGGCAATAACGCCACGAATGTTGGCTTCCAAGTCCCCTAACGTTTCTGGTTTGTTGGCGTAGACGAGCGACTTCACATATCCCCAAAGAAAATAATCCAATGGTGTCAAATCACACGATCTTGGTGGCCAATTCACAGGTCCATTCCGCGAAATTATGCGCTCATCGAATGTTTCCTTCAATAAATCGATTGTGACGTGCGCTGTGTGGCATGTAGCGCCGTCTTGTTGTAACCACAACTCATCCACATTCATGCCATTCAATTCGGGAACAAAACAGTCGGTTATCATGGCTCTATACCGGTCTCCATTAACGGTAACTGACTCTCCAGCATTATTTCGGAAGAAGTATGGCCCAATGACTCCACCAGCCCATAGAGCACACCAAACAGTCAGTTTTTGTGGATGTAATGGCGTCTCAAGGGTCTCATGTGGATTCTCTTCACTCAAAATGCGGCAATTTTGCTTGTTGACGTAGCCATTCAACCAAAAATGAGCCTCATCACTGAACAAAATTTTGCGATGAAAATCAGCATCGAGATCAATCTCATTTTCGGCCCATACACCAAAATCACGACGCATTGCATGGTCTCGCGGCTTTAATTCTTGCACAAGCTGGATCTTGTAAGGTCGCAAGCCAAGATCTTTGCGCAAAATCTTCCATAAAGTTGATGGACAAAGCTCCAATTGCTGTGCACGGTGGCGAATCGATTCATTCGGGTCCTCTTCAACACTGCTCTACAGCGGCAATTGTTTCTTCGGTGCGCACTGTTCGACGTCTCTGCGGATGCGTATTATCACATAGAGTAAACGTAGTGCGAAAACGATCCATGGTTAACCGAATTAATTGCTCTGATGGACGATTATGTCGACCATAAAATGGACGGAGCTTGCGGTAAACTTCGCGAACTGAACCATTATTTTCGAAATAAATTTGCACGATTTGCAAGCGTTGTTCTTTTGTCAACCTGTTCATGATGAAATGGCAAACCAAACTAAATATTAATCACTTGACAGCTGACAAAATGGCCGCCAGTTAAAAAAGTGATGCCAACTTAAAGTTCTGTACCTCAATGAAAAACATCCATTACTTGCACTATCCCTTTCCTACTCTCAGGTAACACAAAGGACCCTGTTATTTAGACATGAGCTGAAAACTTGCTTTCTCTTCTCAGTAATCTGCTAACCTAACCTATCAAGTTAAAAAACAAACAATATTTCGAAAGAAATTTAAAAAAATTTTCCCTCAATTTTCAAGGTTTTGAGGTCCTGAGAGTCAACTCTGACTATTTTCGCGGTGATGTCCGTATAGATAGATGTATGTACATATGTATGAGCATGACGGATTGGAATTAAATTTGCAGCATTCGAAAGATGTCGTAAGAGAGTAAATATATTCGGTTTTGAAGATTTCGAAAATTTTCGAAAATAAAATTTTCACAAAACCGTTTTTTATAAAAAAATTTTAAACTATTAAGCAAATCAAGTCCAAAACCTAATCAGCTCTTAGCCTCAAACGGACACGTCGATTGCTGTCAATTTTACTAAAATCAGGTGATTCGTTCGAGAGATATCGTTGGCGTAAAATTTCGAAAAAAAGTTTGTTTTCTAATAACTTCAAAAGTCCTCGTCAAATGTAGATATTAACTGTTTTTTAAATACTTAAAAGTGTAGCTTAGCCGAAAGTTGCAGGGATTGCCTGCAGGGTCAATAGATTCCCAAAATTTTCTGTTTTAAATTGGATCGTTTTCTAGTGGTCAAGCTATATTGAAACCATAGTCGTAGTCAAGTCAGAGTCATTATCCAGTCAGTAACATACTGTAGTCATAGTCAAATCATAATCAAGCCATTCTCAATTCTTAGTCAATTCATTGTTAAATAATTTCTTATTAATATAAAATTTCATCCTCTCATGGTTTACTTATTGTAATTTATTTATAATTTACTTTACTCACATTGAGTCATAATATAAAATCTCTGTACTTCAAAAAATTGAGTGAAGTCTACGAAATATGAAACCATAGTTAGGTCAGTTTAGTTTAGTTTTTGTGAAAATAAGGCAGGCTTATGTATAACGAAAAACTGACATGAAGTAAACGTGAAGTTTAATGTAGTATGTAGTACATGTATGCATTAAACACATAGACCATTGCAGGCAAACAACAACATACCAATTACAAATGCTGTTGACTGCTATCATCATCTTAACTTAATTATATTGACAACGACATCTACATCATAAGTATAGGGTGTTTTTTAAGAAGTATAGAACTTCAAATTGAAATAAAACACAAGAAAATCGTTTTAATGTCCATCAATTTGGCTTTATTGGAAGGATAATTTTATGCCATTAATGTTTAAATATGATTTCGGGCATGTGGCCGCCGCGGCTGGCTCGAATAAAGCCAATTCTACAGGTCCAATTTTTAACCACTTTTTCGAGCATATGGGGCCGTATGTTGGCAATAACGCCACGAATGTTGGCTTCCAAGTCCCCCTAACGTTTCTGGTTTGTTGGCGTAGACGAGCGACTTCACATACCCCCAAAGAAAATAATCCAATGGTGTCAAATCACACGATCTTGGTGGCCAATTGACAGGTCCATTCCGCGAAATTGTGCGCTCATCGAATGTTTCCTTCAATAAATCGATTGTGACGTGCGCTGTGTGGCATGTAGCGCCGTCTTGTTGGAACCACAACTCATCCACATTCATGCCATCCAATTCGGGAACAAAATAGTCGGTTAGTCGGCTCCAATTGCTGTGCACGGTGGCGAATCGATTCATTCGGGTCCTCTTCAACACTTTGCTCTACAGCGGCAATTGTTTCTTCGGTGCGCACTGTTCGACGTCTCTGCGGATGCGTATTATCACATAGAGTAAACGTAGTGTGAAACCGATCCATGGTTAACCGAATTAATTGCTCTGATGGACGATTATGTCGACCATAAAATGGACGGAGCTTGCGGTAAACTTCGCGAACTGAACCATTATTTTCGAAATAAATTTGCACGATTTGCAAACGTTGTTCTTTTGTCAACCTGTTCATGATGAAATGGCAAACCAAACTAAATATTAATCACTTGACAACTGACAAAATGGCCGCCAGTTAAAAAAGTGATGCCAACTTAAAGTTCTATACCTCAATAAAAAACACCCTTTATAAATATGCATGCGGTTTTCGGCGATTTTTTACTTTTGTCGTTTATTTCATTTTGGCGTTTTTCCAAATTGGCGATTTCCTCAGTTTTTGGCGATTTATTATTTAAAACTAAATTTAAATATTTATTAGTTTTTTTTTGCGATTTTTTTCGTTTTGGCGATTTTTCTTCATTTTGGCGATTTTTTTCATTTTGGGGATTTATTTTTTTTGGCGATTTTTTCGGTTTTTGGTGACTTTTTCGATATGACGATTTTTTAATTTTGGGATTTTCTAATTTTAGCGTTTTTGAAAATTTCAAGAATTTGAGTCTTAGGGTTTCTAAGGCCGGGTTTACATCTGTGTGCCATGTGCCAAAGAAAGTGTAACCACTAATTACTAATAAAAAACTGTTTGATTCAGACATAGACACAATCTTCCATTTAATAAAAATGGGCGGATGCACGCCCAATAAAATCTAATTTTACATTTTATTTACTTTTTCTTAACAGATTTTCAAATTTTTTTTTGTTTGAAAGAGTTTACTTCGAGTTTGGTCCCATAAACTTTTATCGAAAATTTACTATCAGATCTTTGCATTGAAGTCGTTTATTTTGGCAGAATTATTTTATAACAAAATAATTTTCATGCCGAACTTTTCTTCTTTTTTCTCTAGTCAGTTGAGTTTTTTTTTGGCACAAGCATAGGGTTGCCATTTATCTTTATCAAGCCGTGGACTATGTGATTAATAGTTAAATTGTTGCTAATTTTTTGTTCTACATAAGGCTGAATAAACTTAAAATTTCTTTTATATTGCAGTGTCGTTTAATTGTTGCCCAAATGTCAAATACTCGTTGTGAAGGATTCCACTGGATGACACCCATTTTTGTCATCTGTATAGCAATGGGGCTATGGCTGCCTATCTTAGAGCGCTTTATGTTATATCTTTTACTACTTGTGACTACATTGACACACTGTCATTATGGTTCTTCGGTAGTTAATCAAATGTGTGAACATTTTAATCGCATATGTTTTAGCGTTCACATGCGCCAGCCAGCCGAAACGATAACAACGTCATTATCCAATACTACTTCCTCTAATAGCAACCTCAAAGTTAATGGTGATAATATAGCTACAGCAACAATAAACTCAAATGCTGCTACAACTTTATCTTCATCTGTGTTGTCTTCTAATTCCAACATGGAAGAATCTGCTAAGAAGCTACAATAATGTTTTTAGTAATTTAAATATATATATTATTTTTTAGGTCTTGCTTCTTTTCAACAAATTAGCACAAAGTTTTATTGTATTTTATATTGTATTAATTGAGGCTGTAAATTGAGATTATGGCTTAAGTTTTATTTATATGTGTGTATGTATATTGTAAGTTTATCTTGAGTTTTAGGCACAGCAAAGTTTTCAGGTTACGATTCGATCGAACTAAAGTTAATAATTACATATGTTTTATAGCATAAGATTAAATTAAATATTTTGTTAAGGTAAGATTTTTATAAAGCCTTCATAAGTTTTATAAATAAGGCAGTAATTTTTTATTTGCAAACATTAGCTTTATTATAAAACAGCGTTTTTTTTTTACTTTTATTTATGTATAGGTTTTAAACTTCCGTGGAGTAGTCCAATATTTTAACTTTCATGAACAACTACTCGTACATAATGCATCTCTCATTTAGTAAAACAACGTCATAAATCAAAAATTCCATTTAACGATGCAGAATTAATCCTCATTCATATTTCATACAAATATTTTGTTTACTCAGCTCTTGAAAGCAAAATAAAATTTTCTTTTTCCATTAACTTGTTTGTAAATTGAAAACTTTAAAACTATTTTATTTTTGAGTTATGAAGTTGTTTGAGTAAATGAGCGATGTATATATGTACATAATGCATTCATCCATTACCAAGTCAGTTTTATTTAATAGAATATTTATTTATGAATTGACCATCTTTAAATACATAAATAGTTTCTGTAAGAGATAAATGAGGCTATTAGCGCAGAAGTGGTGTAACCCACATTGGTTTTTTGATTGCTGTACACATGTTAATTAAATTATTTATTTAATTTTTATTTTATATTTTGTTTATTTTTTATTTTTTGCTTGAAAGAGCTCCTAATTTTATTTAATATTATCTGTTCAATTAAATTATTTCATTGAGCATTAGGTCTGTTTATATTTTTATTTATTTGTTCGATATTTCGTTAACCTTCGGTTAACTTCTTCAGAATATTTCTTATTTTTGGTTTTTTTGATATATAATTTATTTTTGTCTTTTCTCCTTTCAATTACAAAAGTATTTTTAATATATTTTATATTTCTTGTAATTGAAAGGAGTAAAAACAAAAGAAAAAGTTAATGGCTTGTTTCACAATAACGAAAGAAAAAGTTCGATTTACAATTTTTATTGAAAACAAAAACAAATTTTCATATTTTATTGTTCTTTTCAATATAAATTTTCGGTCGAAAGTTTTCTTTTGTTAGTTATTGTGAAACAGGCCATAAGTATAAATAAAAACCAAAAATAAGAAATATCCTGAAGATGTTAAACGAAGTTTAACGAAATATCGAAGTAATAAATATAAACGTACCTAAAGCTCAAAAAAAAAAAAAAAAAAAAAAAAAATAGTAAGGCTAGGCAGAATTCACCATCCTACACAATCGTACGACTTTTCAAAAAATGCATCCCTGGTATGATGAAGTTTATGGAAATTTTCTTGAGTTCTAGCCTTTACTTAATTACTTATTTATTCATAGTAAGCATATGCATCCCAATGAACAATTTGATCGAGAGCACAGTATTCGGTAAAATATTTTATTTATGATTTGAACCTGAATTTCAATTATAATTAAGCCCAAATTGAATAATGCTTAAAACTAAGTTTATCAAATTAATTTATAATTGTGCTAGATGTTACTACGAAAATATCTTTCGAACATTTTTTTCTAGCAGTCACTGCTGTTGTTTATTCTATTCTAAAAAATAATTTTTTATGGACTATTATTTATAGAAACTGGCAGCATTTATTTAAAATAATAAGAAGAATATGACAAGCTAAAAAAATTGTTAGTTGTGTTTTAGATTGATAATTAATATTGTATCTAATACAAAAGTTATCACAGTTTTTTTAGACTTCTATTCTTAAAAATATAGACTTTCGGGTATGCTTTGTATTCCACGTGAATTGATGGAAATATATATTTATATGCTTGCTATGACAATTCCCATCGTTTTAATTTCACGTGGAATACAGAAAATACCCGTTTATTAAGGACGTGGAGAAAATTTATTTATTTTATTTTTTTATTTATTATTATTATATACAAATGAATTCTTAAGCCTATAAGGCCAAATTAAATTCAGAATAATAATACATGGCAACAGAACTTGAAAAATGTCATAACTATCTGAAACTAAAATAATACTTATGAATAACCCCCCATTTTATGCACAAATAATGGAAACTATTTACTATATAACAATCAGTGCTATCATGAATAAAATTCCGCGTGAAATTTTTCACGGGGAACAATTCCAACTAATAGCAAATAATAGGGAAAACAAAAAATTCTAATTGGAAAAGGGAGAAATTTCACGCGGAATTTCATTCATGATAGCCCTGATTAAGTAGTCTGATAAATTGCCTTATAGTAACGTAACAGGTTATTTAACTTAAAATTATACGTGCGCCTTGGCAATCTTTTTGAATTGGATAATAGTTTTGTTAAAATTACGAAATTCGTAAGGAATCGAATTATTCCAAATTTTAGCAACTCTTACAACAAAAGATCGATTCATAACAAGAGTAGTGTGAATTGGGCATATATAATAATATATTAATAATAATATATTTGATCTTAAAGAGCGTCCAAAGTGAAATCTTTGGCATATATATAATGGCTTACCATTTTTCATCATTTTATAAAACTGCGTTATTATGCGTTGATCAATAAAACTATGAAAACTAGAGCCTAAGGTCCCTACTACATAAGCAGAAATGTGGTCCCTGTATTTTAGACTATATATAAACCGCAAGACCCTATTAAAGCAGAGATGAAGTTTTGTAATATTTTGTTGAAACGTTCCCGAGAAGACTTCAATTCCATATAAAAACAGTGGTAGACACAATGAAATAGCGACTCGTTTTTTTTCACTTTTAAAGGAAGAAAGATCCCTGTATTGTACAATCTATTCAATTTGGTGCGACACAAAAGTTATAGGATCGTTGTTAAGATATATCGATGGGGGAATTGAACAGCGAGAAAAAAACATAGCCTTTGATTTGGTGGAGTTAAGAGATAAACGATTATGTTCAGTCCAATCCGCATTATTAATTAGCTCTGCATTCATGTTATTGGCTAAATAATACAAACCCAAACCATTATCGTCCGCTAGCAGTTGAATATCATCTGCGTATGTATAACATTTACAAAAATGTATTTTGCTATAGAGATCATTCATATACATCATAAATATTACCGGTCCCAATATAGATCCCTGTGGCACCCCTCTAAACACTTCCAATAAAGATGATTTTTGAGAATTAAGTTCAACAAATTGCTTTCTATTCTTAAGAACATGACGAATGACCAAAATGAAATTCATTACACAGCTTATGACGAAAAAGTTCATAATCGAGCGAATCAAAAGCTTTGCTTAAGTCTAATGTTACAAGTATAGAGTTGTACGATTTATCCATGTTGTGTCTTAAAGTTTCCACAATGTCTAACACCAAGCCAGTAGTGTTATAGCCCTTTCTGTAACCAGATTGGTAAGGGTTGATAAAATTCCCTAGGCTTAAGTGATTCTGAATTTGATTTTTCAATAAAATCTCAAGAATTTTTGAAGTTGAACTCAATATGCTTATAGGACGAAAATCTGATTGAGAGCGTGGTGTTTTAACTTTAGGAACTGGTATGATCCTGCCAACTTTCCACAGCGCTGGAAACACTGAATACGTAATCACGGAGTTGATCAAATATGTAAAATGTCTCGAAATAAATGGAAATATAAGCTTAAGAAACTTTAGTGGTATGCAGTCTGGACCAATTGAGTTTGATTTAATTATGCTTAAACTTCATGCACTTCGACATTTCTGAAAAAAAAATCTGTTATTGCCGTCAAAAATATTTGTGTAGTTAGTAGGGTCATTTGAAGGTGGAAGAACTGACATGTTATTAAACTCATTTACATCAACGAAATCACTCGTGCAAGCATCTCCGAAAATGCCTTCAGATTTCAGTTTTTTCCAATACTGAGATTGAGAACATCCATCAAAGAACCGTAAGCTAAATAATCTTCTTTTCTGTCTCATTACTACCTTTAGTCTATTTCTGTACTTGTAGTAAATTCTACGATTCTCCGTTGAGTTGTTGCTACAATAAGCACTCCAAGCCAGATTTCGATTTATTCTTGCAATTTTAATTTTTGAAAATTTGCTGAAAGTAAAAAAAACTTATTATTTGGAAAGAAATAAATAAAATACAATTTTTTTTTTTGCAAAAAATGGAAAAACTTTTGTATACATTTGCAACATTAACACAAAGTTACGTTTTTTTTTTTAAATTCAGTTCATCTATTTTCAGCCCCATGGTGTTGAAATCCATGCAAGTGAGGGCAATTATGAATAAAATTCCGCGAGAAATTTTTCCGGGGAATAATTCCAATTAATAGCAAGTAATAGGGAAAACAAAAAATTCTAATTGGAAAAGGGAAAAATTTCTCGGGGAATTTTATTCATAATTGCCCTTGCCCTGATAACTATTTTGAGAACTAACCGAAAAAGTTTACGTAGCTAGAAATTTTTTTTCTCCTATTGACATCTGGGATTGAAAAATAATATGAAGGATCAATTAAAAATTTAATTGTGTGAATTAAACTTTTTAATTAAAAATTTAATTGTGTCAATTAAACTTTTTAATTAATTAAATTTTTAAACAAAAGTTTTATTGCCTCAAAGCTTCAATCAAGCAAGCTTTTCCTCTAAAAAGTTTAATTGACTCAATCAAATTTTCAATTGATTATTTTTATTTTTTTTTTCAATTAAAGGGTGTTAGGAAAAAAATTGTTTATGTGAAAAAATACTTGAAAATAATTTTGAACTCATTTATTGGTACTTAACTAAGCGTTTCATTATTTCGCGTTGCCATTGTTAGACATGACAAAAATAAATTCCTTTAATTTTCCTCATTTTACTTCTGGTATCTTTTGAAATCATAGACTGTGTACCAATTTTTTAATGTAGTTCAACAAAGGAATTAAAAAATATATATTATGTGCATATGGAGTCATAAGCGCCAAAAAAAGCTTAAGCAACATATTTTTGAACTTCGTTTTTCGACGAAAATCGATTACTTATCGTCCTAATAGGGCATTTACACCTGCATAATTTTAATTAAAATCTTTATGAAAATCTATACCGTTTGCACTAAGTTTTTTTTGACATTTATCAAGCCTTTTTATCCAAAACAAAATCCATTAACTGAAAAATTTCCAAAACTACAACCAAAGCCAATTCACACACCTAGATTTCGAGATAATGTAAATGCACTATAAATAATAAATTTTCGTCAAAAAATTAAATTCGAAAATTGTGTCGCGTAAGCTTTTTTTTGGCGGTTATGGCACGATATGTATGTATGTGTGTTTATCACATGAAACACTTTCTTTGAAACGATATCCACGGTATTTCCATGTAAATTTATGCCACTATGGACCATTCAACTAGCCTAGCTAAAATTTATCCAAACGTACAAAAGTCATATCAAAAAAATGAAAAGCAAATTAGACAAGAATAGTTATTTTTTTCGAATATTGATAAAATTTTTATGAAAAAAAGAGCCTTTATATCATTTACAGCCCTATTCTGAATAAAAATTCCCATAGTTTAAAAAATCATTTGGTTACTTTCAGGTAAAATAAAACAACTGAAAACAAGGCGCATTTATTTCCAGGTAATATCAGGATTACAAATACAAAGAAAAAATACAAAAATGAAAAAAACAACATGGTTTTTATATTTGTGATTTGAACGGGCTGGCTGTTCCGTTCAACTATGTGTTGTTAGTCAGAATATTTACAACAGACTTTGGTGTTATTTGTTCATTAATAATTATCACATGTAATTTGGCTTAAAAAGCGATACGAACTTTTAGCCCGTTCAAATCACAAATATAGAAACAAATGGAGTTCGAATAATAATTAAAATTAACTGAAAAACATGGTTTTTAGTTTATCCGAAATATCTAAAATAGAATTTGTTGTAGCACAATAATAATAAAAATTGTTCACATAAAGTTGAAAAAATTTATCCACGATAGCTACCACTAACAAAAATTTGCAACGTTTATCACTTTTCACAATTTTTTAATAGTTTTTTCATATTTTAAAATTTTTTCAAAAGAATTTTTTTAATAAAATATTTTTTACATTGAAAATTTTTTAACATTTTTTTAAATTTCTCTTTCGTAAACAATTATTGAAGTTTCGGATGAACTTTAATTTGGAAAAAAATAGCTCAGCTGCATTTCCGCTATTACCTGGTGAATGTGCCTTGACTGAAAGCAAAAAAAAAAAAAAAAAAAAAAAAACAGACTTCGAAAATTTGAAATTCTCTCCCACTTAGTACTTTTTCGCCATTTGTTTAGAATAGGAGGGCATTGTTCTCGGAAAAAATACCCTGAGAATTATTTTATTTGTCGTTTTAATCAACAAACTGTAAGAAACAATTTTAGAAATATAAATAAATATTGAATATACTATGAAACATCAACAAATCGTTCGCTTATCGCCTTGTGTTCCTATACTAATTCCTTTTGGCCCGGTTTATACAACAAAACTATTCTTGATTTTCTTTTTTTTTCTTTTATTAAGCTAAAACTTGATCAAGCAAAAGATTTTTGCATTTAAACTAGATCCTTATAAATAAAAAATATATAAATTTAAATTTAAGTTTTAAAGTGATTTAAAAAAAAAAATAATTTAAAATTAAGTTTTAAAGTGATTTTTTTCATAACTAACATTAAGCTGAAGTCGCTCGCCCATTTGTTTCCGACAAAATTTTTGGCCTGAAAAATTTATTTTTGTATGTAGTTGTTTTTATTGTTATGTAGAAAAAGAATTGTCATACTACATACAAAAATAAATTTGTTCAGACAGAAATTTTGTCTTGAACAAATAGGTCGAATTTAGCTTTTATTTGCTTTTAATTTGTTGGAGTCTTAATTTAATAACCATTTGAACCTCAATTTGTTTTTTTATGTATGTAACTTATTAATAATTTTAATGTCACAATGCACACAAAAAACGTAAGCGTACCACATAATATTGACAAGAAAAGACATGTTTTACTACCAAATAATTTAATCAATAGCGAGATTTGTTTTATATTCTTACTGCCTTATTCATAAAAAATATTTCAGTTTTATTAAGCGCTTATTTGACATATTTCTATGGGAAATTTGTCAAATAAACCTGTAATAAACCTAAAATATTTTTATGAATAAGACTGTTAATATATATTTATAATAAATGCAGTTTTATATATTTATTTATAATTTATATTTAATTATTTTATATTAAATGTTTTTGCTGTACCTTAAGTTATTTTAGTAAATGTCAATTTATTGTATAATAGCAACAAATTTTTTATGTACAATAACTGATAATTATCCCTAGCTCTAGAAGCGACATCCATGGAAAACGCAAATTAGTATTACATATCTAATTAATTAATCTTTTTATGCAGAATTCCTTCCGCGGTATTTCTAATTAACTACTTATTTATTGAACACTATAGTGTTCGTCTATTACGAACTTTTTCTTAAGATCGTTTGACATAAACTTCTACTTCGATAATTCATAGCAATCAAACTCTGTTTAGGCTTTTGCTAAAATGGCACTATTCAGTCATGGTTGGATTTCTAACTAAAATCTTTATGATAAATGAGGGCCTGACCCACGATATCGACAACGTTCGACTTGTCGCACACTTACATTTGAAACAACAACAAAATATTAAAATTTTGGTTTTGTTTTGAATGTAAGTGTGCGACAAGTTGAAAGTTGTCGACATTGTGGGTTTGGCCCTGAGTTTCTCTTGAAGTTTAAATTAAAAATTTAGAAACAATTTCAATTTAGAATTCATCAAGCACGATTATAAAATTTTATTACTAAAAACAAAATCACAATTAATGTAAAGACTAACAATTTAGTGAATTCGAAATTAAGTTCTATAATTAAACATATAATTTAAAATTTTATTAAAATTCGTTGTTGTAAACAATTTTTGGAATCACTTGATTTATAATATAATCTCATAATATTCCATTTTCTGCATACTTTCAAAAACCAATATTATTTGAAAATTGTTACAGTTTTCCTTGGACTTAAAAATTTCTAAAATATATTAATTAAAATAAAACAATACCAAATAACTAATACAAATTAAATTAATTAAAAGAACAAAAGACATTAAACATCACACCAGAAAATCAATAGTTAAAAAAAATATAGATTATATTAATATGATTTTGATGTTTATAAAGTTAAAATTAAAAAAGAAAAAAATATGCTTTATACAAAAATATTTAATTATGATAATAAACAATTTAAAAGTTTTGAAGACAGTGGAATGCGTTTCTTTTTTAACGAATGGATTAAAAAATCCGAGAGGCAAAGTAAATCTATATTATAAAAAAAATATAATTTTGTCCACACTCATAAATTTATTATTTTTATTAATTTCACTCGTTCTCACGAAGTTTGAAACTAAGATAAAAAAATTAATTAAGAAAAAACAACATGCTATAGTACACCAAGTTTTTACCAGATGACGCAAAAGTGATAAAATGAATGTCAAATTCCCTGCGGAAAATTTTGAGTTTATAAACTGTAGTATTCTAAAAAAATAATTTAGGTTTGAAGTGTATGTTAAAACCAAATTTCTAAATAAATTTTAACTATGTTAAATTAGGTTTAGTGGGTGGCGTTGGCTAAAGTAGTTAGTACGTTGAATACAAAACCGAAAGTCATGGGTTCGATCCCGTTCTCCAACAATCATTAAATAACAACACCACTTATTTTTTCTGATGTGCATTAGTGTCCTTCATATCAGTTTTTGTGAGAAAAGTTCTAGTGATGCAGGCATACGGCACTGGTCACTAAAACTACACCGGCTTCAGCGGATGCTAATCCTAATGTAACATCAGAGCGTCCTTCTTTGTCGGTATTGTTAGCAGAATTATCGGCGAAGTAAAATAACCAATAAAGTGGCTAATAAATACTCCTCATTGGACACCAGAGGCGCTGCAACACTGCATTATTAAAAAAGCGTGCGAAAAAGGAGTTGTAAAAGAATGAAGCCTTTCTTTTATATCTTCCTTCACCACCTGTCTTCCCTATCGTCCTATCGCCCTCTCTCACTATCTTTTCTTCAATTCACAGGTAGTACACAGAGATCATTGTATTGGACCCAAGTGAGGTGGACTCTAAATTTCACTTTTCCTTACCAGCGGCCTTCTTACCTAAACTAGGTTAGGTTAGCTTAGCAGGTTGCTGTTAAAGATGGGTGAAAATGAAGTGTCCAGCCTACTTGGGTCAAATATAATGATCTCTTTGTGCTACCTGTAAGTTGGAGAGAAAGTTGAAATAGAGAAAGGGAGTAGAAAGGTGAAAGAGGTAGATGTAGAATGGAGATGATTAGTTGCTATAGGAGAGGAGAGAGTGGGTCGGGAAATGTATCGTGTGTGAAACAAGAGATTCCTCAAATGTTTTCTAGTGAAGTTCATGAAGTCTTTAGTTCTGTGGGGAATTAGGCGAGGTCAAAGGGTTCTCGATATTGCGCAGGTGGACACATTGCACCATCTGTCTTGAGCTGATTTAAGAAAGACAATATCGAAGCGTCTCCGGCAGGATGAGAGCGGGAGCCCACACACATTGTCGATATCGACTTCTGTGAGTAGAATTTCCCTCTTTGCCAGGTCATCCCCAACCATGTTGCCTGAAATAGTCCCATATACACTCGCTCAATTTAATATGATACGTGAGTGCTGCGCAAGCCTATCCAGAGCGACATTCTTGGGCAAGAAAAGATGTGGTATACAAACCTGTAAGGGACTTAATTGCAGACTGTCTATCAGTTATGATATGGATATCTCTATTTGATATCCGATAGAACCTTAGCCTGCGTACTGCTATTTTAATATGATACATTGCCGGGAGTATAAAGGACATTTGAATTTTGAATTCTAGAATATATACGTCCCCTCCAACTCCCCGCCCCCAGTCTTTAGGTATCCGTGAAAACCTGGGGTGTTATTATGTAATTCGATTCGAAACGGAAACTATTCGAATTTGTATGTTATTAACATTACAATTCGAACACATTTTCGTTCGATTCGGATTACATAATAACCCCCCTGCACGGCTCCTCTCAGTGGGGAAAAGCGTTCTGTCAATGAAATACGAAAATTCCTATTGAAGTATGGTTTCGGAGTGCAGTAGTCAATGAGATCAGGTATTTTATTAAAATTTAAAAAACAATTAATTAAAAATTTAATTAAACTTTTTAATTAATTATGTATATTAGTAAATAACAATTTAATTGACTTAATTAAATTTTTACTTAAACTTTTAATAAATTAAATATCGAAATAAAATTTAAATTTACTCAATTAAATTTTTAATTGATTATTTGAACATTTTTTTCAATTAAAGATGTTAATTGCAGTCATGTTTTTCCTGTGATAAAAATATTTATGAAAAATGTGTTTGCTGGGAAATCGTCTCTTTATTTATGGTTTATTTTACATGTCCAAGTGCTAAAGAGAAACAAAAATCGGAATCTGTTTTAGTACTCGTAGTTTTATTTCTTTGTTTGTAAACTATAGTTAGTTGATTCACTTAATTTAACAGTCTTTATTACTCCAACTTCGAAATAAAACAAATATGTATGTTTAATTTTCAAGGAAAATATAAAAATGTATATCCTTTTTCCTGTTGCTTTTCTGTTTAAATTTTATTTTTAATTCAATGTTTGCGCACTCTTTTGAGAAGATTCAAGAAGTGTGATATAAAGGATTTAGTTCTTGATACGGATTCCACATTGTGTCTGGATTCTAAATATTTCCTAGAGGCTGGAATTTCCACCACCAAGGGTTGTGCATTGTAAGCGGCTACATCGGCATTTAAAGAAAAATTCTGATTTGCTTCAGTAGCTGAGGAGAGGTTATTGGCAGAAGCTGAATTATTTAAAGGAGAAGAGGATGGTGACGATGATGCTGCTGCTGCTGCAGGAATCATAGCATTAGGTTTGTTTTTTCCAAAAGCTGAAAGATTATCATCATCTTAATAAAATGAAATGTTTTAAATGTATCACATCATAATCATTTTAAATTAAGCTTATGAGCATTTTTAACTTACCCAAATCCTCAAATACATCATCTGTGAGCAATAGCAAGGCAGTACTTTCCTCCTGTGGCAGACCAATAAAGAAACCATCCAATTTTATGCGATAATTTTCTTCTCCCTTTTGCCTCTGATCATAGTGCACATCTTGGGAATTCATTAAAGCCGATAAGGCCACTAAAGCTCCAAGATCTTCAGCACTACTGCGTGGTGATATTTGCAAAGGCTTAGCCAAGACACACACCAGACCAAGTAGACAACTAAATGCGAAAACAAATAAACGATTGTGAAATTTGCACATTGTTTTATAATTTCTTGCTGGAGCGTAGAACCTTTTGGTTAAACGTTTGTTTTGAAAGTGATTTCTTGTTTGTAGCATAAGAACTCTTGAAGTTATGAAGCCATTTAGCAATGTTGGGGAGCAAGCAACATTGTTGTGGCAAGAATCTTTTGTAAATACTCGTTCGTACCTGTTTTAAATTCCTTTTTTTTTGAGTATCTTTTTTTCTGCAAACTTTTTCTCAATGGTTACATAAGATGTTTTGGAAGACAGGTTTTTCTTTTGGTTCTAAGTTCAAAGCCAAGTTGAAATGTTGCAGCAGAAGGAGGCAGAAGGTTTGTATGTAGTATCATGTTTGATGTTCTTTGAGTATTTTATGCTGATAAGTTGTTTACAGATACACAAGAATTTTATGCCCAATAAGCAACTTATTATAAGAAATAGAAAATGATATTTAATTAGTTTGTAAAACAATTATTTTTTTAAGTTTTAAAATAGGCATAATTTCCAAGCATTAAAAATTTTAAAAAAGATTAATATAAATGATTTTGCGGTTGTTGTTGGTTAATTTTCTATTTTCTATAATAATTTTCGTTTATGCTTAAGGCCGTGACCGACTAAGGAAAAAGACAACTCCGATCTGATGAATTGTTATTCCCCCTATCGTGAATAAAATGTGAAATTTTTGTTCCCATAAAATTTTCATTCCCTATCAAGGGAAATTTGCTATCGCGAATTTCACGGGAAGGTTTCTCCCGCCATCAATGCGTAGTGAATATAAAAAACGAGAATAAGATTTGTAAAGCTTAAAAATTAATTGAAAATCAGACAAATTTAAGTTTGATAGTAGGAATTACATACATAAATATCTTAGGTGCCGTGGAAAAATTCTTTAGCCACAAAATTTACTGCATGTGAACCAAAGGGATTTATTCATCCATAATCATGGACTGTTCTTGTCCTAAAAAAATTATTTATAACTTTTAATATATAATTGGAAGTATAATATTGAAATTACGCGATATATGGGTGACTCGATAGGTTAGGGAGTAGCGTGTTAGCCTATCAATGTGGAGGTTGCGGGTTCGATTCCCACCATAAACTCTGGTCTGAAAAAATCCATGTGAAAAGTATTATTCACTATAAGGAGGGGAATCAAAAAAGGGAACCGACTTCTGGCATTAAATTATTCACGATTGCAATTTGGGGAAAAGGGAAAATATTTCGAGGGGAAAACCCGTTCACGATAGGGGTGATTGTCTTTTAAAAATGTTCATAGACTCCACCATACCAGGGCTGTTTTTCTCTCTCAAAAATCGCACGATTGTGTAGGATCGCGGCCCTTAAGAAACTCATCATTAGACTTCAATCAAACAATTCTTGAGAAAAGCAAAAAAAAAAAAAAAAAAAATTCGCATGCTTTTAGAAAAACTATCGAAATGTACATAATTGAGAATTGCGTGCACAAACATGTTAAACTAAAAAGCTTAAAACAAAAACCATCTTCATCAGATTCAGAATCCGCTTTTAATTACAGATTTAACGTCAGATATATATGACATATGTATATACTCCCGCATTTTTTAAATTAAAATTGGATGTTGGATTACTAAAAAGAAAATTAAAATTATAATAAAAGTTTTCTATGCTGTATTAATGTTTATTGGGTTTTATTTGAAAATCTCGTTTTTAATGCAAAAAAAAAACACTTCCGCATTTTTCTGTAATCTTCAAATCGTTGCAGGAAAATAAGTTTGAATTATATTTGAAATTCTTTAATGCATTAGACCTGAAATCAATATCAGCAGATGTCTAATTGTAGCGGTATTTAGTTTATTAGCTGATATTTGTTATTAAGCAGTCAGATATATGAATTCTATCAATTAAACTTTTAGTTTTTTTTTATTATTATTTAGATAAAGCAGGAAACAGGGTCCATAACCTTATTGGCTACACCGAAAAAAATCCTAGAAAGATTTTGCGTAAAAAATTAAAATTCAAAAAGCAGCCACGTTAGCCATTGCCAACTTAAATATTTAAGTCCAAAAATGTGTGTTAATGTGCTTACACTTGAAAAAAAAATATGTGAACGTAAAAACGTAAAAAAATTATATTTTACGAAAGCAGTAACTACGAAAGTTTTATTTTTCAATCAGAAATAATTTCTTAATCACGGTTAAGTTCAGTAATTTCAATTCTTATTGAATGAAATATTTTTATTAATTAATGTGAGTTTCTAAAGAAGAGAGGAAAAATTAAACAAGACTTTTTAATAGCTGGGGGAAATACCGATATTTTCTGTGCAGCCACGCACTTCATCAGCACCCTAGTCTATCTACTTGGGTAAAGATTATTATTAACATCAGCTATTTAACGTAAATTTCTAATGAAACGAAATATGAGAAGTGATGAGTTTACTTCGTAAAACGTTGCGTAAAATACTTTGAAAATGTTATAATGAAATTTGATAAAAGAAACACTAGTAATACTCATTTTAACAAAAAGTTCTCGGTTGGGATTACTTAAACTAACAATTTCACCATCTAAGGGCCATTTTCACAACTTGCCTTTAGTTAAAGGTCGGATTTTGTTTGTCCGATAAATATTTTTCATTATTACAACTCGAATTTATTTTATTGATATATACATATATATATATATATATATATATATATATATATATATATATATATTTTTTTTTTTTTTTAATGTATAATAACAATATTTAATGAGTAAAAAATAATAAATGAAGGTTTTATAATACAAAGGCATTTATCGGGCAGACAAAATCCTGCCTTTAGCTGAAGGCAAGCTGTGAAAATGGCCCTAAGAATTTTTATATTTATGCTTAATTTAAAATAATCAGAGATACTCATAAAATATTATAAAATGTAGGTAAATTCGCAATTAATTGATATTTTTATGTTTTAACGTGTAGTGAAAATTTGTTTCTGGTAAAAATTATTTGTCGTTAAAATTTTTTTATTACCTTATGACTTTAAAAACTAACAATTGTAAATATTTATTGCAAATTATTCTTTTTTTTTTGCGATGATACTCTGTAATTAAAATTTGTACTGAATACTGCAATATCAAATAACAAAAATTAAGTTAAACGTTCTATAATAATTACACACCGAACGGGTGGATATAAAACAAGACGCTACATAAACAACAATACAACATAACAATAGATTTTGCTATAAAAAAATTTGATTAGTCGAATTTCGTTTTATGGCTCCTACAAAATTTTATAACGATATAAATAAAATTATAATGTATACAAGTTATTTGTTAATAAACATGTGCAACAATCTACTCGTAGAGCAGTTCGAATCCTTATTAGTTTTAAGAATCATAATTCGATTCGATTCGAAAGTGGGTGCTTCATTATTAATGACAACACAATAACAAAACTAAAGCAATGAAAAAATGATATCAGCTGAGAGCATTAACAAACACTAAGCTCAAAAAATTTCAAGTTTGAGAAAAAACGTCCATAAATTTGGAAAACGATTTTTAATTATACATACATACATATATATGGACATAATTATAATCAGAATGCAATCACTGCACATTTTTCTTGTATCTGTGCCACAGCACACATTTCTTGTAAAAAAGTAGACAATTTTCTTAAAGAAAAGTCGAAACTTTCTTAAAGAAAAGTATACAATTTTCTAAAAGAAAAGTCGAATTTTTTTTTAAACAACAGTCGACATCTTTCTCAAATAAAAGTCGATAGGTCTCTTAAAGAAAAAGCTTTCTTAAAGAGAAGTCGACAATTTGCTTAAAGAAAATCTAAAATTTTCTTAAAGAAAAGTCGAAATTTTTGTTGTAGAAAAGTCGACAATTTTCTTAAAGAAAGTTATAAAATTTTGTTAAAGAAAATTCGAAAATTTTCTTGAGGAAAAATCGACAATTTTCTTAAAGAAAAGTCGAAACTTTCTTAAAGAAAAGTAGAAAATTTTCTTGAGGAAAAATCGACAATTTTCCTAAAGAAAAGTCGAAACTTTCTTAAAGAAAAGTCGACAATTTTCTAAAAGAAAAGCCGAAAATTTTCTTAAAGAAAAGTCGACATCTTTCTTAAATAAAAACCGATAGCTTTCTTAAAGAGAAGTCGACAATTTTCTTAAAGAAAAGTCTACAATTTTCTTAAAGAAAAGTCGAAAATTTTGTTGTAGAAAAGTCTACAATTTGCTTAAAGAAAGTTATACAAATTTGTTAAAGAAAATTCGAAAATTTTGTTGAGGAAAAATCGACAATTTTCTTAAAGAAAAGTCGAAACTTTCTTAAAGAAAAGTAGACAATTTTCTAAAAGAAAAGTCGAAAATTTTCTTAAAGAAGGGTCGACATCTGTCTCAAATAAAAGTCGATAGCTTTTTTAAAGAAAAAGCTTTCTTAAAGAGAAGTCGACAATTTTCTTAAAGAAAAGTCTAAAATTTCCTTAAAGAAAAGTCGAAATTTTTGTTGTAGAAAAGTCGATAACTTTCTTAAAGAAAGTTATACAATTTTGTTAAAGAAAATTCGAAAATTTTCTTGAGGAAAAGTCGAAAATTTTCTTAAAGAAAAGTCGAAAATTTTCTTAAAGAAAAGTCGACAATTTTCGTAAAGAATAGTCGACAATTTTCTTAAAGAAAAGTCGACAATTTCCCTAAAGAGAAGTCGACAATTTTCTTAAAGAAAAGTCGACAATTTTCTTAAAGAAAATCTAAAATTTTCATAAAGAAAAGTCGAAATTTTTGTTGTAGAAAAGTCGACAATTTTCTTAAAGAAAGTTATACAATTTTGTTAAAGAAAATTCGAACATTTTCTTGAGGAAAAATCGACAATTTTCTTAAAGAAAAGTCGAAACTTTCTTAAAGAAAAGTAGACAATTTTCTAAAAGAAAAGTCGAAATTTTTTTTAAGCAAAAGTCGACATCTTTCTCAAATAAAAGTCGATAGCTTTCTTAAAGAAAAAGCTTTCTTAAAGAGAAGTCGACAATTTTCTTAAAGAAAATCTAAAATTTTCTTAAAGAAAAGTCGAAATTTTTGTTGTAGAAAAGTCTACAATTTTCTTAAAGAAAGTTATACAAATTTGTTAAAGAAAATTCGAAAATCTTCTTGAGGAAAAATCGACAGTTTTCCTAAAGAAAAGTTGAAACTTTCTTAAAGAAAAGTAGACAATTTTCTAAAATAAAGGTCGAAAATTTTCTTAAAGAAAAGTCGACATCTGTCTCAAATAAAAGTCGATAGCTTTTTTAAAGAAAAAGCTTTCTTAAAGAGAAGTCGACAATTTTCTTAAAGAAAAGTCTAAAATTTTCTTAAAGAAAAGTCGAAATTTTTGTTGAAGAAAAGTCGACAACTTTCTTAAAGAAAGTTATAAAATTTTGTTAAAGAAAATTCGAAAATTTTCTTGAGGAAAAGTCGAAAATTTTCTTAAAGAAAAGTCGACAATTTTCTTAAAGAAAAGTCGACAATTTTCCTAAAGAGAAGTCGACAATTTTCTTAAAGAAAAGTCGAAAATTTGCTTGAAGAAAAGTCGTCAATTTTCATATAGAAGGCTTGAAATTGTCACACCACTTTCTTCTTATAGAAAAGTCGATTGTGCCACAACAAAATTTTGTTATAGAAATGTAGAAAATGTCACAACACACTTTTCTTATAGAAACTCGACTTTGCCAGAACACATTTTTCTCATGAAAAATACTCTCTCACTCTTTTCGTATAGAAAAGTTGACAGTCACAGCAAAATTTTTTCATGCAAAATTTGAGTGTGTCACACCTACTTTTCTTATAAAAACGTTGCTTGTGTCACAGCAAAGTTTTCCTATAAAAAAGTTGAGTGCGTCAACCTACTTTTCTTATAGAAAAGTTGAGTGTGTCACACCTACTTTTCTCATAGAAAAGTTGAGTGTGTCACACCTACTTTTCTCATAGAAAAGTTGAGTGTGTCACACCTACTTTTCTTAGAGAAAAGTTGAGTGTGTCACACCTACTTTTCTTATAGAAAAGTTGAGTGTGCCACACCTACTTGTCTTATAGAAAAGTTGAGTGTGCCACACCTACTTGTCTTATAGAAAAGTTGAGTGTGTCACACCTACTTGTCTTATAGAAAAGTTGAGTGTGTCACACCTACTTTGCTTATAGAAAAGTTGATTGTGTCACACCTACTTTTCTTATAGAAAACCTGAGTGTGTCACACCTACTTTTCTTATAAAAAAATTTGCGTCACAGCAAAGTTTTCTTATAGAAAAGTTGAGTGTGTCAACCTACTTTTCTTATAGAAAAGTTGAGTCTGTCACACATACTTTTCTTATAGAAAAGTTGAGTATGTCACAACACTGTGTCACAGCGAACTTTTCTTATAGAAAAGTTGAGTGTGACACAGTAAAGTTTTCTTGTAGAAAATTTTACTTTGTCACAGCAAGTAAAAAAATGTCATGCCAGCAGGTATATGTTGTGTTAAACGCAGTTTTAGGGATAGTTTCTATCTAGTTTTTCTAGTTATCTAGAAAACTTTAGTAGAAATGCTTGGCTAACAATGATTAAGATTTTGTGAGCTCTTAAACTATTTTAAGCTATAGACTTTTATTTTGTTACCAACAACTTAATTCACTTAGAATACTTTGTCTCGGTTGTAATGTTAGATAATTGCACAAAAAAAAAAAACGAAACATTTAATTACTTATTACTAATTGTCCAAAACAAACCAAATATTAAGCTTTGTGTTTTCTATATACGAGTATTATATGTACAAGGATATTGACTCATTTTATCAAACATAAATTGTCCTTCAACGTGTGTGAAAATGTTTTCTAGTGAGAGGCAGCAAAATTTACAATATCTTGCTATACAAAATTATGCAATGAAGAAAATTGGCATCGATATTAAGACTCTTCAAAGAAACGAATTGTTGAGAAATCATTACAAGTTATTATTTTTTGTTAGTTGCATAATTTATGTGGAATTTGGTTTGCTTAATTTTGTGGTGCACAGTGGCCTTACGGACATAGATGTGTCCTCTGGTTCCTTGTCCATTTTCAATCAGGCTTGTTTGGTCTTAACTAAATTGACAATATTTCTAAAGAAGGGAGATAAATTTATGAAACTGATTTGGGACATTAATCAGTTGGCGAAGAAAGGTGAGCGAAAACAACAAGGTATGATAATGAAAAAAAAATTAATAATTCTAAATTATTCTAAGCGAATGTCGTTGAGAAAAAGAAATGGTTGTCGGAAAATTTGCGTGCCCAGGTAATAGGAAAAATGTACTTTTATACCTGCTGGGCGGTAGTGGTCTGTAGTGGCGCTTTTCCTTTAATATTAATGGCATTTGAATACAGACAAGATCATCAGTTCAGTCACAAACTACCCTTTGGGGGCAGGTAGGTAGCATGAGTATGTAATAATTATAACAAAAATTAAAAATTTTAAAAACCCCCGACTTTTTTCAGAAAAGATGTTATATCTTCTAAACGGCTGGACCGATTTTCTTCAAACATAGCTAAAACCTCTCGATCAAGTCATCTTTCAAACAGAAAAAACTAAATAAAAATCGGTCCAGCCGCTTGGCCTGTACGTGGACACGGACAGACACACAGATACACAGAAACACAGATACACAGACACACAGACACACAGACACACACTACAAACTTATAACACCCCCTTTTTTAGTCGGGGGTTAAAAATAGAAAAGTTTAAAAATATGGAATTTGGTTTTTTAGGTTTCCCTACGAAAATCACAGCACATTTTTCTTCATTACAAATTATATATTATCCTTGCTCTATATATATGGCCTGCTGAATATGACTGTGGGCGTTGATGCTCTATATGTTTGGTATATCCATAGCATATCGGCCCATTTTCGTATTTTACGATGCCAAGTGGAGAATGCAGCCTTGAAACTAAAAACTGGTAACTGTTCGAATTTCTGTAAAGAGATTACCTCAATCGTGTATTACCACAACCAGAGTTTGGGATTCGTTCAGGTCTTAAATGAGATCTTTGGTGAGATTTTATGGGCTGAAGTCATGTTAAGTTCCTTTCAAATGTGTTTTGCCATCTATACTTTGAACAATGACAGTAATATTTTCAATATGCCTTTAAATATTATGATTCTTGTTGCTGGATTTATGCAAATGACTATTTATTGTTTTGGTGGACAGAAAATTAAGGATGAGGTTGTTTTTTTTAAAGAAATGTACATATGTGCTTTGTTTTACAGCCAAGCGTTTTGTATTTCTTTTAGAGTTTCATGCTGCGCCTAGATTTTTACCTAAGCTTTCCTTGGCACAAAATGTCACCCATGGAGAAGAGGTTAATGTTGTTGCCTCTAATACGTTCGCAAAGATTGTGTGTTCTGAGGGGCATGTTCTTTGAAATCGATCGTAATTTGTTGGTCTATGTAAGTTATTTTTGGAATTAATTAACTTTGTTTAAACTTTTAATGATTTTATTTTGATTTAAGATTTTAAGGACAGCATTTTCTTTCAATACTTTACTTTCTACTATGAAGTAATAAGTCCGAATGCTTTTTGGAAGGAAATATATTTGAGTTTAAGCTGCACTAAAGTTTTTTTTTCACCAAATATCTATATATGTATGTGTAAGGTAAAATGAGGCCCTCAGCGAAAAAGTGGTGTAACTAACATATTTTTATCAAAAAAAAAAAAAAAAAAAAAATTATAGTTTAAAATTTTTAAACTAATATTAATATTTTATTTATTAAGTAAAATATTTTTTTACTAAAAATACATTGAAATTGATTATTGAGGGGTTTAGCTGGATCCTATGCGCATTTCACTGTTGCTAATGCAGATCATCAGGGAAGGGAACCTTTACCCATAAAAAACACTAGTTAAAAAAAATTATATTAAGCTAGCTTTTGGTACTGAAAAGGAAGATGGAGCTGAAAAATTAAATAACTAAGTAGAGAAATGAAGTAATTAAATAGTTCAGACTTACACCTTTTTTACGCTAATAGCCTAAAATGGGGAAGTAGCGACTAACGACTTATTATTGCAGAGAAGACAAGATATTTTTACATGGGTATCCGAATTTTCAAAGTTAACGAAACCATACCAAACCAAAGTTCTCTTGTGGTTCTCTAGAAAAAAAGTTTGGCGACCACTGTTGTATAAGTTTTGTACTATGTGTTGATATATTAAATTGTACTTTCATCATCCTCGAAGTCTAAATACACAGAAAGTGCATAAATAGAACGCGAAATACATCATACATGTAGTTTTTTAACAAAACGTCTTCTAATAAAATGTTTAATAACTCGGTAATTTTCGAGGTAATTTTTTAAAACAAACTTGCGAATTACTCTTAATCAATTATGCTTTGCAAAAAAATTATAAACACTATGGTTTAGGGATTGGTAAATAAATATCTTCAAAAATCGATTTTCGATTTTTCGATCAACTTTTTTAATTTCGATTTTTGAAATCGATTAATCGCACGTTGAAACCAAATGTTGCCAATATTCTCCTCTTCAATTTTTGTGAACAAAAATTCGTTCAACATGGCCCGATAACGATCGCCATTGACTGTAACGGCCACTCCTTGCTCAATAGCCCAATTATGCCTCTGGACAAAAATCCGCACCAAACAGGGACTCGTTTTGGGTGCGTCGGCTTTTCAATGTATGCGTGCGGGTTTTCTGTGCCCCAAATGCGACAATTTTGCTTGTTTAGATACCCGCTAAGATCAAAATGAGCTTCATCTGAAAAGATGATTTTTTTTTTGGCAAAATCGGCATTTTCTGTAAGTCGATCGCAGGCCCACTAAGCGAAGCGAAAACGCATTGGATGGTCAGTTGGCTCGTTCAGCGGAAGGATAAAACTAATTATCTGTCAAATCAGACATGAGCTAAGTGTTACCATTCACGAAATAAGCACTAGTTGAAAAAAAAACGTTAGATGGCGGATCCTTTATATACACATGTATGTAATTATATGCATATTAGATATTAAAGCTGAATTTTTAAATTAAAATTATATGAAAACTTGCTTTAGTTTAGCAATTATTTATATTACGTAAAATAAATTTCAGAAATTATTTCTAAGGATTATTAGTTTAAATGTTTTAAACTAGTCACATTTACTTGTTCTTGTTAACATCAACGTCAGGCAATGTCAAAATAGGGCACTTAAGTACTATTTTCTTCTCAGTAATTGTCTATTTTTAACCGACTCTTGCTATTTTCTAGCCTTTAGAGAAAGAAAGTGTCCTATTTTCGATATTGTCTTGGCATTGATGTCGACAAAAAGCTACGGAATAAAGATGAATAATATTAGTTATCAAACCAATCTTCTTTACTCAGTAATACTTAAAAAAATTGCCAAAATTTTGATATTAATAAAAAATCGATTTTTATACCCCAATAATCGATTTCCGTATAAAATCGCAGACGTAAGATCGATTACAAAAAATCGGGTTTTTTTAACATAAAATCGGTTTTCGATTGAAATCGAAATCGATTTATCAATCCCTACTATGGTTCCAGTATAAGACCTTTCGAATAAATAATTCGAAAGGTCTTAGTCTCTTCTTTCTAAATCCGTTTATAAATTCAAAATCGGTTGAAATTTAACTTAGTTAGAGGTTGATAAGTGCCTACGGGTACGAAAAACCGGTTTTTTACCCGTAACTCAAGATTTTGGAGGTGTGGAAAAATTTCAAATACAGATTGTTGTTATACTCGACAATGCCTACCAGAAAAACGGTAACGCTTCGCAGGTATTTTTTTTTTGTCACACTGTGTAATAATACGTGAATAGATATAAGAAACCGTGATACAAAATAATATCAAGTGTTCAGCTCTTTAAGATAAAATCTTTTCAATAACATTTTTTTAGAACGCTCTAACTACTCTCGATATGAGTCTTTTGTAAGATGTGTTCTGCACTTTTATGTAAAATTCAAAGGAAAATATTTTTGTAGAACATTTTTATTCTACAACTCTTCTCCGTATAGGTATTTTGCATCCCTTTCGTACAAACGTGTCAAGTAGCTATCCTGGAGTGTGGTAAAGTGTTTTTGAATATCATTATAGATAGAAAATAAAAAAATATTGGTGCATATTCTTAGTCAAAACAAACCAGTATTGCCATACAAAATACTGGTTTTAAACTCTTAAAGTATACTTTATTTTGACTATGAATATGTGCCATTTTATTTAACTGAATCTAAATTCTACTTAACTTTTTAGTGCTTTAGTCGGATGAAACGATCACGAATACCAAAATGTCAAACACGTACGAAACACACTCGCGCACGAAGTCAAATTGAATACCAAAAACCTTTATTTTTATATTCAAATAGATACATATTTTTGTTTAATTTCAGAACTTTAAGCTTAAATGATCAAACAGAATTGCGGCATGAACACGTTTTCCATACAAATTGACACAAAAAACAGTACCAGAAAGTAGTCGAGAGATAAAATCTATTTTATTTTGACAGCATATTTTCTTATGCTCTCACATATAAATAAATATTCTCTCAGCAATGCTATCATACTTTCAATAAATTTCATAACTTTGTTATTCAAAACTACAAAGAAAAATAAACACAAAAGAAAATAAAACAGTAATTAGAGAGCATTTGAAGTTACTGCCGTAGATTTTATTATGGACTTTGTTAATTTGACAGCGATTTTTCCTGAAGTTACGGACTTATTCTGTTTGAACATTAAGTGAAACCTACACCATCCAAAAATTTGCTGGTGGTGTGTGTTTGACGAAACAAAATATTAAATATTTTACATACTGGAAATTCATGTGTTTTTTCTTGAAAATTTTGATCAAAACGAAACGACGCGACCACTCACGAAATTAGATTTTCTGTCACGAACACTTAGTGTGGAGTCGAAAAAACACAACACGTGTCCATCTCTACTCTGTACACAAAGCTAGCTAATTTCCCACAAAAATATTGTTTGTTCGATAAAAAAAAAAATAAAAAAAATCTAATGTTCGCATAATTCTTTGTCAAATGACAACCCCAATATATACAGAACATAAATGCATCTGTCATCAAATTATTTGAAGCTTTGCAAAGATCTAAAATACACACTAAACAATTTTTATATAAGAAAATTTAATAATTGATGCCACCTGTATGTATGAGGCAAGTAAAGAAAAAAAAAATAACTGTAAAATTTAATAATTCATTATTATTTTAAATCCAGTTAGATTCAAAATCTTAACTGTTAACAACTACAGTATTTAAACTCACACCTCATGCTGGCGTAACGTTTGTTTTTTCTTCTAATTTCCGTTAAATTTTCAGGGTAAACATAACGGCCAACACACATGCATACATGCGTACATACATGTACATATGCATATATTATTTCTGTTCAAACAAGTATTTAGTATTGAATCTTCATGCATTTTTTTTTTGTAACCAGACCATTAAAAAATTCATCATCTTGAAAAGATGCGTTTCATTTATTATTATTCGTAAAACTTAACATTGATTTTTAAATTACAAATCTCAATATGAGTTCTATGACTTGGCTTAATTGCATTTTCAAGCATTGTATGTACTCGTATTATCAAAAATTTATTACACCTACTTTCTAAAATCTTGTTATATTTTTTTAAAACTAAAATATTATTAACGTTAACATTAGAATTAGTTTGGATTAGATGCAATTATTTTTAATCAAACTAGGAAGTAATTTTCATTAATTCATATAATCATGATAATTCGAAAGATAAATATACGAGTATATATTTTCGTTCAAATAAAATTGATTGTTGAGGAGTACATGGAAAAGCTTTGAAAAAGAAGCTTATATTAAATTAGAGAAGGTTACCGGTGAAAGAGACTTACATTCTATTTTGGGATAATTTTTCTTTTCTGAGTGCACTCGACGTAGAGCGGTGAGATCGAACAGCTGTTTGCATGTCGTAGGCAAACAGATTGACAAAACAGATGAAAAATTGCAATATTGCAATGGAAAAGTTTTAATGACCGCGATTTTTATTTATTGAAGGCAAAATAAGTGAAGTTATAAATATTGCTTTTAACGTCGAAAAAAATTGTGCGTGTTAAATTTTGGCATAACGTACTCGGGAGTTGACCGTTTGTCCACACAGAGAAAATTTCATATTAAAATCTAACAGCCTTATTTATAAAACTTATTAAGGCTTTATAAAGCCTTTTTAACACAAACTTTCATACAAAATTTTCCATAAAAATCTTTTATAAAGCTTTAATAAGTTTTGTAAATAATGCTGTAAGAAAACAATGTTACTTTACAATTTTTCAGCAATGATTTGGCTTCATATGCGTTTGATATTATTTCAACACAATTTAGAGGCTATTCACATAGATTTGTTACAGTTTAAAACATTTATTCTGAAAATGTTGAGAAAAAACGTTTTAAGTCCTAGGTTACAATATGCAAGTCTTATTGCTAACAGCGTTGCCGCTTTGGTTACTTTTAACCAAAATTGGTTACTTTTTTTTCCAATGTGTACTTGTGTACTTTTTTCCCATTTTGGTTACTTTTCTTCAACACAAAAATAACCATTTTTATATGGTATATAAACTTGAATATAACTAACTATTGAGATAAACTATCACGCGATTGAAAGAATTTTCGTGGCTAAAAAAACATGGATGTGATTTTCAAACAGATGGTAAATATTGTATCCCAATAGAAATTGCTCAGATGTTCTAAATTGGAAATAAGGAGTTGAATTTTGGGACAAAGTTTCAAAACATACAAATGAATTCAAAAAAATTTTTTGGTGTCTTTATTAAATTTTGTTTTTAGTTTAATGTCATTTTCACACACTTCGGGGTCTTCTGAAAGAATATTTTCCCAGCTAGGTTTAGTCAGAACTAAATGCAGGAATAAGATTGATTTCAATACCAACTCTATAATGCATATGTATGTATATTTTAATAGTTTATCTATTCAGTCATGTGTTTGGATAACGAATATAACACTGTGTTTTTTTAAGTCATGGAAATATAATCATATACGAACACCACTGCATGATAAAAGGCAAAAAAAAAAAAAGACCGGTGTCTTGCCCCAGGTCATGCACATTTTTGTTTGCCCCAAAGATTTGGGGCCTCGGTGTCATTTTTGCATTTTCTCCGGTTCATATCATTCGGAATTTTGATTTACTCTTTGAGGCAAAGTTGTAGCTCTTGTCATACAACAAAAATTGTGAACACATAAAATTAAAAAAACATCTTCAAGATCAAAATCGCAAAAAAATTAAAAAAAATTTGAGTTTTATACCTTTTTCCCCTGTTCAGGTACATAGGTAGCAATCGGTTCAAAATTCAAGGAAACTATCAACGATAAAAATGTGCCTAAGATTTCAATAAACAACTTTCTACAACATATGCATTTCCTAGGAATGATTCTTAACACCGTTTGGGTAGCGCTTAGGCAGCCACAAAAGTAAAAAATTTCAAAGCAAATGAAATTAAAAAAACGGTATTTGTTCATTAATATTTATCACATGTAATTTGGCTCAAAAAGCGATACGAACTTTAGCCCGTTCAAATCACAAATATAGGTATTAAGAATCGTTCCTAAGAAGTTAATGCTTTCTAGAAAGTTGTTCATTGAGATCTTAGGTACATTTTGTTGGTTGTTTCCTTGAATATTCAACGGTTTGCTACCTATGGACCTGAACAGGAGAAAAAATGTGATTCTTTTTTTAATTTGCCACAGATACATATATTTCTTAACAGAAGTACAAATAAAACAGTACATATGTACATATATTAAATATATAGAGATTTTGGGTACTTTTTGTCGCCTTTGGTTACTTTTTTCCATATTTTGGTTGCAAAAATATTTTGGTTGTGGCAACGCTGATTGCTAAGCTGAAAAGAAACATTTCTGTTCCCCTCGTCTCTCTCTCCCACAAACTAATCAGCTTAGCAATAAGATTTGCATAGTGTAAATTAGGACTAAGAGTAGGAAATAAGGGTATACAAACTCCAAAAATTGCGTTGCATAATCTTCAAATGAAAGAAAAGTTTTCCTTTTAAAATAACTTTATTTCATTATGATTTAACAGTAATCGTAATGTTAAATCAAAACGAAAAATCATGTTGAATAAAAGTTATTTCAAGTTGAAACAAAGTGAATTTGATACTGAAATAGCACGAAGAACTGTGTTGAACCAAAGTTATTTCAAGTTGAAACAACATGAATTTCACTTAATGTATTAAGATGATTTGATTATTAATTATTTAACAAGGTGGCGCACAGTGGTTCGAATTAGAAAAAAAGTGTAAGAAATCTGTGTATTTGAAAGTTGAGATCCGCCAACAAACCGATGTATGCAAAAACTAGAAAGGCTGACTCAGGCCTCTCAATACTCTTAGTATTGAAATTTGGACCAGCCTGTTGTAACGCATGGTGAGCTACAGTGTGTTAAAGCTGACTACCTCACGCATAAAAAACCTTGTTGACCTCATAACTTTTACAAATATCATTTGATTTAAATTTCAGCAGCCAGTTTTTTTTAAGGAAATCAAAGATACAGATTTATTGCCCTGTGAAATCATTGTGTGGCGTAAAGTAATGTTAGTGTTTGAAGTTGCTGCTATTTTGTCATAAATGCAAAAATGAGTTAAGTGCTTAGTTTTTGTAACTTGTGAGTTTTCGCATCGAGAACAATTATAAAAAATTAAATTATTTGTCGTTGATAGCAGACTAACGCGCATTTTGAGAAGAAAATAAAAAAAGTGAGTTTCGTGTGGTCATTAAAGCCATCACTCAAACTAAGGCGAAGCTTGATAAATACTATGGGTACTCTTCACCATCAATTTAATTGGTAAAAAAGTGGTTTAATGAATTTTGTTGTGGCCGTACAAGCCGAACGTTCTGGACGCCCAGTTGAGGTCTCTACATCTTAAATAATTGAAAAAATTCACGATGTGGTTTTGGATCGGAGACTGAAAGTAAGAGAGATTGTTGAAGCCATAGGCATCTCACATTGTTCAATGAATTTAATTTTGAATGATCACTTGGATATGATAAAGCTTTCCGCAAGATGGGTGCCGCGTTTGCTCACAATCGACCACAAACGTAAGTGCAGTTTCCATGGCAAAAATCCATGAATTGTGCTGCGAATTGCTTCCTCATCCGCCCCATTCTGCAGATTTAGGCCCGAGTGACTATTTATTGTTCCCAAACTTGAAGAAATGGTGCGGCGTGAAGAGATTTGACTCCAACTACGAATCATCTCACAAACAAATGCCTATTTTGATGATTTCGACAAATCATATTTTTCGGAAGGCATAAAAAAATGGGAGAAACGTTGGACGAAGCGTATATAACTCATAAAATAATTTGTTGAAAAATAAAATAATTTTAATATAAAAACTAAAAACCTATGTTTCTTGATAAAGTCACTGAGTTAATGACCCACCCTCGTATAGCGTAAGTGTAAAATGAAAATTATCATAGCTTTTCTTCAGATTGTGTTTGTATTTTGTTGTTGGAATTTAAAGAAAAGCTACGATATTAGGATTTACATATTAAAATGTTTGTCTTATAAAATTGCATATTCTTATAGCAAATTTATATAATTTAGTTAATACAAATGAATAAGTAATGAGGATTAACAGATTACGTGCTAAAATAATCAACACTAGAAACATGAAAAAAAATCGTCGTATTAAATATAAAATGTTTTTGCAAGCAACCTTTAAACTATCGGCTGTAAGGAATAATAAATTAATAAATTAAATGTCCCTAAATATAATTCTATGTTTGTGTGTTGTTGTGGTCTTTGATGACGTCATGCCCAGTAGAATTTTTTTTTGAAAAGATCAAGCCCGATTCAAGTAATATAAAATTGAAACAAGTTTCATATTTTTTTTAAAGCTTTACTAAAAAATTTTATAATAAACGGAAAATTTCAATTGAATTTGCTATTTTGAATCGATTTCCATCACAACCCAACCTCCGTGTGCATCATAGCGTCTACAAATTTTTTTTTTATCAGTTCGATAAGAGGCGTATATGCTTTGGGAGTTACAAGAGCACTTATAAGTCTGTATACAGACTCATAAAGTCCTTTTAGAAGTTATACCTTAAAATGTACATATGTAAGTTCTTTAAACAAACTAGTAAATAGAGAAATTTGTTCTTGAGATGTGATGTGTATGTATTTCAATTAAAGAGATTTCTTCGCTAGACCATTTTAGCCCGGTCAAATTAGCCCAAAAAATAGGGATACCCTTGCATTAATTCAGAATAAGCTGAAATTTTGCAGGCACGAGGGTATACCACTCTAATGAAATGTCGAAAAGTCCTCATTGATTCCGTGTGTGCAAAAATATGTATTCAAGGTCAAAGTTAATAAAAATGGGGTTTTTGGATTTTTTGGCCAAACGGTTAGTTTTATAATAAAAATATCTGAGACGAAAATATAGATCAGGTAATTATCTACTTAAATTGTCCCGATACTTTTTTCTCTAAGATTTATAATTTCTGAGAAAAAGCCATGCGAAGGTTAGCTGGAGCTGTATCAATGGGAATGGGATCAATGGGTACTTTTCAGGATATCATGAGAGTTGTATCGCCTACGTGCCTGCAAAATTGTAGCTTGTTTATTCTGGGTGGGCTATTTCCATTAAAAGGTGAAATATCGCATTTTTTAATTTTGTGCAAAAAAATATATATCATCACCTAAAATCCAAAAAGCCGTAACAACCAAAAAATTCAAAATAGATTTTTTGATTTATTATGATTTATTATGAATTACATCACAATCAATCAAAAATTCTATCTTGAATTTTTTGGTTGTTACGGCCTTTTAGATTTTACATGACGATATATATGTACATATATATGAATTATTTCAATATTTCCTGTAGAATATTCTAATAATTTTTTTTGCTTTAATTTTTTGCAGTTGAGGCATCATTCCCCCTCTTCCTTTACAAGAACCATCATCATTTTCAACTTGCCAACCAGTTCCATTCTAAAATAAATTTTCCACTTTTTCATGCCGCATTTTCACGTTACATTGCGATCATGACCAAATAAACTTGTTTTTATGTGTGTGTGTGTGTGTGTGTGTGTGTTTTTTTTTGGTTCATTTCATATTCTAAACCACTTGTCTTTTGGCATTTGTTACTCTAATGTTTCTTCTTTTTTTTATATCAATTCTGCAGAAAAACCAAACATTTCTCTTCTTCATTTAAACATGCGGTGAATGTATAATTTTTTCAATTTTCCTCAATTTTCTTCCCAGGCGCAAGTGAGTTTCATAAAAGCTTTTGAATGACCAAGTACGAGTACAATGTCTTGCTACTCGCAGATAGTTATTTGCAAGTCAGTGAACTTTTTGTTCTTTCACAAGTCTTGGAATTTATAAAATATTTTTTTTTTTGCAATTAGGAGAGTCTTTGATTTTTCTATGCGATCGATCGATTGGTTTGTTCGGTGCAAAACGTTTAAATTGCTTTTGACTGTTATAAAACTATCTTAATTGAATAGTTTCTTTTTCTCAAGAAGTGATAAAAAGAAAAACAAATAAATGTAATTGATGAGTTGGGGATTGGTTTAGGAATTTACAGAATACACCAAGAGAAAATAATTGTAAAAATAACAATTTTTTTTTGCCAGTATTATTGAAGTTTTTTCTCCTTATGCAAAAACGATTGTTAAACTTAAAGTTGGTTTTACAAAGGAATTTTGTATGGCAAGACCGATTTTAACATATACTTTAACTTTAACAAACGTTTTTGCATAAGGGGGTTTATTATTATTTATTTTTAACCCCCGACTAAAAAAAGGGGTGTTATAAGTTTGTAGTGTGTGTCTGTGTGTCTGTGTATCTGTGTGTCTGTCCGTGTCCACGTACAGGCCAAACGGCTGGACCGATTTTCATTTAGTTTTTTCTGTTTGAAAGATGACTTAATCGAGAGGGTTCTTAGCTATGTTTGAAGAAAATCGTTCCAGTCTTTTAGAAGATCTTTTCTGAAAAAAGTCGGGGGTTTTTAAAATTTTTAATTTTTGTTATTGTTTATTTGTTGATTTCTTTTATACAAAAAATATTTTAAACATTTTTCTTCAAGATTCTTTTCATGTAGAAAAACATCCACTATGTCAAGGCAAAACGTTCTTTCGTTCAACAATTTATAATATTAAAAACAAAAACAAATATTTGTATTCTCCCACTTGACCTGAGATTCGATAAAAACGAATGCTCACTAAAGCGAAGAAATTTCGAAACAAAATTGTTCGATATTTGTTCGCAAATTTAAAAAAAAATTTGAATGTTCACTAAAGCTTCGAGCTTCGAACTTCTATCGTCAGTTTTTCGAATGGGTGACGGTAGCTGAGTGGATGTGTTTCAGCCTGTTAGTCTAGAGTTACCAAGTTCGAGCCATGACAGCAGTGTAAGTTAGAAAATAAAAAAAGAACACACACCTACATATGTACAATAATTGAACAGAAAAAAATTTGCCACGATAGCGTAGTTGATGTGTGCTATTGTAGTCTTTTAGAGTGGAGGTATTTACCATGTTCAAACTCTGCAGCGTAAGTTAAGGTATTAAAAAAATAAAGAATATAAGTTAAAATAAATAAATTCAAAATAAAATTAATTTTTTACTTTTTCTGCTGCCTTTTTTGCGATTTCGAAATTGGTTCGATATTCTTTCATTTTTGATATTGTTAGCGAAACATCGATAACGAATGTTTTTTGGGACAAAACTGAGCGGCAGATGAACTTTTTTCGATTATCGATAGTTTTACCCGATAAATGAGAGACATATTCGAAATCGATATCAATAACGAAAGTCTTGGTTAACTGTGCCTATTGTCGTTCTAATACCCTCATGTGTGTGCGTGAACCAGGCTGATATAGTTACCATTTCTACTGTTTTATTCATAAAAAATAATTTTATTTTATAAGGGCTTTAAAAAAGAAATTTTGTATGGAATTCCGTTTTATAAACCTTTTCTAAATCAAAAATATTTTTTATGAATCTAATCTCTAATCTTTAAACGACTCCAAAAAAGTAAAAGAATCTCTTTAACCGATAAAAAAAGAAGCAGTTCTCAATTTCATAATTTTTTTACATTATTTTTTATTCATTATTTTCATTTTTTCCCGAAAACTGAGGAGCTTGAGTTTTGAGATCTGGGATTAGATTCAGATTATTTTTAAGATAATTTTGTAGACTGTTTCAAGGAGCTTAATGCCCCTTCATTTATTACAGTTCTTTAGGGACCATTTTTTTTCAAATTTTTATTAGAGATGTGCAAATGTCGTGAATCGCGTGAGTCGTGATCAAATATTATAACTAATCACGCGTGAGTGCGTGAGCGTGATTGAAAAAAATTTACTCGTGCGTGATCGTGCGTGAGCTTTTTTAAATAATCACGCACGAATTCTCACGCTCTCACGAGATAACATTCCTGCATAGGTACATATGTATGTAACTGTATTAAATCTTTTGAAATAAATTATTTTATAATAATAAATGCATATATGTATGTATAGTAATATGTATGGTAGTATGAGCTTACAAACACAATGAATACCCCCAAACAAAATACTTCGACTTTTTCTGAAGTCGGACTTGTCGTACCGAATTCGTTAAGACATTTCGGTAGTTTCTCTGAACAATTTTTTTAAACATTAACCCCCTTATGCAAAAAAATATTTTACTTTAGCTTTAAAGTTCATATTAGTTGCCAAGCACTTTAAGGCTAACATAGCTTTGTTAAGAAATCCTATGCAAAAGACAACTTTAATTATTTTGTTATCTAATAATGAATACTGGTAACACCACCGTGTTCAACAACCACTTCACAGCTTATGATGTACAAAATCGAATACAATTTCATTCGGGTATTCAAATAATTTTTTATTTTATGAAATAAATTTTCATTATCTTGAAGTAAAGCAACCTAATTTAAAAAATATGAGCTTCTGACATGGTAATAAAACAGATAAACACAACTATGAAGTAAAAGTAAAAAAATGTGAAAAATTATCACAATTTGTTTTATTCGAATGAAACGAGTATTTGAATATCCAGCTTTTTTCGATTTGTTTTGATTGAATGTACATCACTAAAACATTTTTGTATAATTATATTTATTTTAATATTTTTTTATGGATTTTGCTATGTATTTCGAATCAGTTGGATAATTTGGTGATGTTTCCCATTACATGACAGAAATAATAAATTTAAGATAAGAGCAGGCACTTCTAGCTTCATTTTCAGATGTAACATGAATCAGTATGTGCTATATTAATAAAAATATTTGAGGTACAAAACACACATTTTGGAAATATCAACTTAAAGTAGTCTTAACAAACGTGGGTGCCTACTTTAGAATTATTATACAATAATTTTTTTAGAATACAACTTTACTTAACATTGCTTGGCAAAGCTTTATTAAGTTTTTTGCATTTGATTTTTGAGTACATAAGTAAAAGTTTGTGAATTTTTTTTTTTTAAATAAATATGTATGTATATGTTGATAAAAAAAAGGATTGTAACAAATATTAAAAAACGTGAGTATGTGCAAATTATTTCGACAATAGCAGCAATATAACAGTGAAGCGGTACTCTGATATAAAAGCAAAAAGAAATCGTACCTACATGTCGTTACGAATTCGTACCGACTTATCGTAACGAATTCGTACCGACTTATCGTAACGAATTCCTACCGACATATCGTTACGAAGTCGTGTCAACCATTTCATACAAAAATTGTTTCGATTTCGGTAATATTTCGGTGCCGAAATCGGAAGATTTTGTCGATCAATCGTTGTATACATACACCTTTGTAAGTATGTATGTATGTTTCTTAGATACCCTTTAGGAAGTATCAATTGAGAAACACTACTAATTCAAACGTGCCTTTGTCAACAATACTACTGACGAATTACAGCGCGCTGTAGGGGGGAGGGGTGGGGTTCGAGTTTTGTTATGATTTGTTATGGTGGAGGGGAGTCTTTGAAAATGTTACGTAACAGAAAAATTTTAGTAATTTTTATGTTTTCTCATTTAATATGCTTTTCTCATTTATTTGATTATCATGTATTTAATTGATCATACGTCTTACCTTCACGTTTACATATATTATGTATGTATACATACATACATGTGCGGAATGTCAATTTTTGATATACGAGAATTCGAATTCGAATAGTTAAAATGATATCCGCGAATACGAATATTTAAAACGATATAAAATTAACTTTGCTTTATTTTAATTTACATTATAAATTTTGCAAAAAGACGAGCATACATATATACATAGATATGTATGTACATATTTATAATATACATATTATGTAAGAACCTATTTTTCAACCCAAAAAACATGAAAATTATATTATACATATACTTTTTCGTGAGCGTGCGTGATCGTGATAAGTTGTGAACTACTCGTATGTGATTAAAAATATTTTATTCGTGAGCGTACGTGATCGTGAAAATGTTCAAAATCATTCGTGCGTAAAAGTGCGTGAGTAAAATAGTTTTCTGCGTGAGAGTGCGTGTCGTGAGTCAGAAACACTCACGTGCATATCTCTAATTTTTATTATCTTGTTCAATCGTTTGGTAGCCGTTCCTGGTGCTAGACTTCTAAAGGGTGGTTAAATTTTAAGGGCCGATGTTGATTTTGAATAAAACACAAATTATTTAGGAAATTATTGTCGTTTCTTTTTGTTATGATAATATGGTATGGTTCAATTATGTACAGAACAAAATATCGGACAAATGGAGACCTCCATCCGATGGTTCAAATTTTCGATGACGCTGAGGCCGAATTATCTCACCCGTTAGCTCTTGAATTATTGCTGGTTTATCGACGTACACCTTTTCTTTCAAATAACCTCAAATAACGAAGTCCAACGGTATCAAATCACATGATCTTAGCGGCCAATTGACATCGCATTTTTCGCTCAAAAGAGCCATTGTTTCGTTAGCTGTTTGCAAGTGGCACCGTCCTGTTGAAACCACATATCGGCCACATCCATATCTTCCAATTCGGGCCAAAAAAGTTCGTTATCATCCCTCGATAGCCAACACCATTCACAGCAACGGCCCGGTGATGCCGCCAGCCCATAAACCGCACCGAGCAGTCACTCTTTGGGGGTGCATTTGTTTTTCGATAATCACTCTTGGATTATCATTCGCCCAAATGCGGCAATTCTGCTTATTGATGAATCCCCTGAGGTGAATAACTTTAACGCGTTGCTCGATTGTGTATCTTTCCATGGTTCAAATTGAGTTAGTCTGAAATTGAGAAATGTCAAATGAAATGCTGAAAAAAACTTGACGTTTAGGTGTGGTTCACATTCAACATCGGCCCTTAAAATTTAACCACCTTTTATTATAAAGGTGTATATAATGGGTGTTTTTTATTGAGGTATAGAACTTTAAGTTGGCATCACTTTTTTAACTGGCGGCCATTTTGTCAGCTGTCAAGTGATTAATATTTAGTTTGGTTTGCCATTTCATCATGAACAGCTTGACAAAAGAACAACGCTTGCAAATCGTGCAAATTTATTTCGAAAATAATGGTTCAGTTCGCGAAGTTTACCGCAAGCTCCGTCCATTTTATGGTCGACATAATCGCCCATCAGAGCAATTAATTCGGTTAACCATGGATCGTTTTCGCACTACGTTTACTCTATGTGATAATACGCATCCGCAGAGACGTCGAACAGTGCGCACCGAAGAAACAATTGCCGCTGTAGAGCAAAGTGTTGAAGAGGACCCGAATGAATCGATTCGCCACCGTGCACAGCAATTGGAGCCGACTAACCGACTATTTTGTTCCCGAATTGGATGGCATGAATGTGGATGAGTTGTGGTTCCAACACAACATGTCATACAGCGCACGTCACAATCGATTTATTGAAGAAAACATTCGATGAGCGCATAATTTCGCGGAATGGACCTGTCAATTGGCCACCAAGATCGTGTGATTTGACACCATTGGATTATTTTCTTTGGGGATATGTGAAGTCGCTCGTCTACGCCAACAAACCAGAAACGTTAGGGGACTTGGAAGCCAACATTCGTGGCGTTATTGCCAACATACGGCCCCATATGCTCGAAAAAGTGGTTGAAAATTGGACCTGTAGAATTGGCTTTATTCGAGCCAGCCGCGGCGGCCACATGCCCGAAATCATATTTAAACATTAATGGCATAAAATTATCCTTCCAATAAAGCCAAATTGATGGACATTAAAACGGATTTGTTGTGTTTTATTTCAATTCGAAGCTCTATACCTCTAAAAAAAACACCCGATAGTTCCTAGCGTAATTGAAGAGTAAATTTGTAATAAATAGTTCCGCTAGAATTTCATTTTCTCCCGGTGACTTGTTGCAAAATTAACCCTAGCGTATTTTTTCATTTTTAATGTACTTCTGGTACATATTTCAGGTGAACATTCATGATTCATTCTGGGTAGAATAGTATAATCTTGTGATAAATATTTCTGGGGAACGATTAAACCCATTTATCCCCTTTTGAGGACACTTGTTCAACCCCTTTTTTCAAAGTAACAAAAAAGACTCATACGGGTTAAAATACTCCATAAAAATTTTTAAGTGCTGTACACGTTCAGTATCTAAAAAAACAAGTGCGAACAAATATAAAATTAATCCTAAAGCGCATTTAAAGTTTTACCCCCATATGCAAAAAAATAAAGTGTGCTTCAAGTATACATTAAAACCGGTTTTTGTATGGAAATTTTGTTTTAACAAACACTTCAAGCACACGTTATTTTTTTTTTTTTGCATATGGGGGTTAATTAATTTCTGGTGTTTTAGTTAAATTTCCAATTTGGTTGCATTCAAAATAAAAAATTAGAATTTTATGGCAAATGTTTTTGTGGAACATCCTTATTCGTTATCTTCCTGCTTAGGATACATTTTTAGAGGGGACAATTTTATGAATTTTATTTTTCACACACGGTGATTTGCGCCCATTAAAAACTTCTATTCATACATGCTTTCGGTGGTTATGTGTATTCACGCGATTATGGGAAAATGTTGCCCCCGATCACGCTTGAGTCACTCAAATATTGTGAATTTAATATTTCTTTTGACTCTGTAAAATGAATTTTCTTTTAGTTGATCGCTAAATTGCCTACAAACGCTTCTAAACCACCATTCATAATTACTCATAATTTTAATAACAAAACCATAAGATTTGTAATGAAATGAGTGCAAGTCCCAGTATTCCAGCAGATGATAAAGAAGAAGTAAAATCTTACCAAGATTCGTGTGTATGTATGCACGTACATAAAATTATAAAGAAAGTCTTAAGAAAGTCTTAAAGTTAGACTTTGTAGGTTCCCATGTAATCTGAGCGAGCGTAAATATGAGTTGTGTGACAACAACAAAAATATAAAAAAAATGCAGTTAAAGTGTGTATCAGCCTTGACGACAGACCGTGTAGCTCCCATCGACGACAACAACCACAGCAAGAACTCGGCGAAAGTCAACAAAACAAAACAAAACAAACCAAAGCAAAACAAAACAAAATCAAATAAAAAACAAATAGAATTTATTTATGTGTATGTCGCTTATTGTTGTTGTGGAAGTTGTTGTAAATATCATAAGAAGTAAAAATTAACAGCAAAAGCAATAAATAGTAGTCAGTGCTTGTCAGGTGTAGGGTTCGCAGTTGGCAGTTTTTATTTCAATTTTAAAAGTTTAACTGAATCTAAATTATTTTGAATTTTTTAGGGTGACTTTTTGAGTTCAAGATTAGAGATTAAATTAAACTTAATCATAAAATTTAAAATGAGTTTGAAATTTATTTTATTTAAAATTTTTCATAAATTTTTTTCCTAAAATGGATTTTAAATTCACTTAATATTTTTATGAATATGGGGGTAAAAGTTTATTTAACTGAATCTAAATTATTTTTAATTTTTTTTAGGGCGACTTTTTGAGTTCAAGATTAGAGATTAAATTAACCTTAACCTTCATTTGTGCTTTTTGGGTAGTCGATTATACGGTTATACATATTTGCTAGTTTAAGCAGCCAATCGTGGTGGTTTAATCTTACATTAATATTGACAACATACACTTGTAAAACATATAATTTTTGTAAATATTATATGATAAAATAATTTAAAAACGCATAAATAAATATATGTATATTATTTATTAATAATGGCGGTTTCTTCAGAAAATATTGCAACTATTTTGTTCCTCAGTATGGTAATACTACGCACAATAAGAAGTTTAAACTACCACTCAAAATCATCAAACTGAATCAATGTGAGATTAAGTTAACTTTTGGATTAGCTTATTAGAGAACTTATTAGGAAAGTTCGTTCGATTGTTACGTACAAATACGCCATATTAACGCAAATCAAAAGGTAATATAAATAAATTGAGAATACTTCTCCTTCTTCTTGGAACCTAATATTTTTTTTATTCTTTTCCACGCAAACATTTCATATAATAATTGCGTATGTATTACAAGAAACAAAAATTCTCGTATTCCATTACATGAAAAGTTCATGTTTGCGATTAAAAAGCTAAAATATGTGGTGACACAGCAAATGTTGCATTTCTCCAGCCAGTTAAAACTAACTTTTTTTTTGTTTTCTCAAAGAAAATCACATCAGTTAATAAAAACATTTCCACTTGTAATGAAAAAATAATTCGAAATATTGAATTGAATAAAAAGAAAATGTTATAGTTGCTATTTGAGAACTCCATCATATCGTATTGTAACCGCCGACAAAGCTCAGTCGACATAATTTTCGAATTTAGTTTTTTGACGAAGATCGATTATTTAGGATCAAAGGTAATCGATTTTCGTCGAAAAAACGAAGTTTAGAAAATATGTCGATTAAGCTTTTTTTTGGCGGTTATGGCTAGATATTCTATATTAGATTTTATACCTATCAAGTGGTTCTATTATGCAAAAAGTCGGTGGGGCCATACCCACAAAATTTCCTTAGTTTATGTTGTGTACTTCTTGTACTCAAATAATTTCTATGAAATATCACATTTTGTAGAATATTTTCTACACCGATTTTACGAAAGGAGTAAAAGAATCAATACTGGGAAGTGGGAAGTAAACTACTCAGCACATTCCCTGCCTAAAATACTCTTTTAAATAAAATTCACTCCTAGAGCTAGTTTCTTATTAATTAGTTAAACTTAGTTTAACAAACGTTTGAGTTAACCAAGTAACAAATTTAAACCTCCCATGCTGTTTTTCAGTAATGGATTAAGAGTTGCCAATTTAGCCAGAAATGTCTTACTTTGTTTTCAATCTCTTTCATTCATTTTCATTCTTGAAAATATTTTGTGTAAGTAGGGCAACACTTGAAAAGTGATTTGAAAAATCTTTAATTTTATTCAAAAACTTCAATAACTGTTTTCTAAGTTTTTGCAGAATTAAAAAATAAATAATGTGTTAGTGTTTTTTATGGGAATTGTTACAATTTAAGCTTAAAATTTTTAAACGCACTAATAATCCCAAATTATTATTTTACTTACGTCCCTTTTCACAATGTATGATTAAGAATTATTATGTTAAACTTTCATTTAAACAAATGAGAAGCTCAACGACAAATAACAAAGTTGAAACAAGAACTCAATAATAAATTTTTTTTTTTTATTTTCTTACCTTACCATTGCTACATTGGCTGACTTTTTTCAGTTCGAAATTGTAGTTGTAAGAGTATATAAAAAGAAGATAAATGTAAATAATCAAGAATAGAGTCTTGCCAAACAAGTATTTTTTTGGCCGGATGCAGTCAAGTTAATAATTAGTGTTTTTTATGGGATTTGTTACAATTTAATTTAAATTTTTTTAACGAACTAATAATCTCAAATTATTATTTTGATTATTAAGTAAAATATTTTTTTATTAAAATACATTGAAATTTTAAACTTAAATAAATAATATGGTCTTAAAAAATAGTGGCGGTCCAAAAATAAAAAAAGATCATCAAATTTTAAATCCAACGAAATGGAATTTCTTTATAATTAATAATAAAACATCATATGCAGACTTCCTTGCTAAACGAAATCTTTGAAATAATTCCAATTCATTACATACCTAAAAATAATTTGATCATGTCCTTATCTCTTATTTTTCCCACAAATTGTCCTGTCCAAGTTATTATAGGTTTCACTCGAAACTTCTAACTTGAGCTTAACTCAACAATGTTGCTCGGTTAAACTAAGATTATGAGCCAAAAAAAGCAATGTGAGTCCGATCACAGGGGAGATGTGTAAACATCTAGTAATGAAAAATTTTTGTTTTAAGTTGGAAGTACTTTTTATTTTAGTATATTTTTATTAGGGGGGGGGGGGGGGGGTTAGGGGAAATTAAACTCCTTTTTTAAATAAAATATGAAGGCAAACCTTCAAATGGGCGATATCCGCACATACATATGTACAAACAGCTATTTTGTTTTGGTTTTTATCTACTCTATCAGAATTAGTCGTTAGAACTTTGTTATTGTTTAAAAATCTTTTTTTTTTGTGCTTTATAGTAAAATCATAAGCTTAAGTTTTTTCCATTGCAATGCAAGCCCTAAACTTGAAGAAGCAGATGCTCATGATGATGATTGTCGTTGTTTTTTTAAATGGTCAAGTTTTCATAACTATACTTACATATTTTTTCTTGATAATTTTTAGTTAGTGGCCAAGCACATTGATTGTAAGTGTGTCTGTATGTATAACTCACTTTGTAAAAGTAACTGACAAAAATGAATGAGTTAGTGAGTGAGTGAGTGAGTGTATTGCGTGTGTTTGTATGTAGAAGAAAAAAATTTTATTTTTATTTGTGTTTAGTATAGAACGCTAAAAACGAAGTGTTAACTTGGCTAACAAGAGTTAAAAGCATTCAGTAGTTAACAGCTTGAGCGCGAGTTAAGAACGTTTTATATATTTGTTTGTATAGTATAGTTTGTATAGTGCGAAAGTAAAAGAAAGTCTGTTAAATTAAATTAAACGAAAAGAAATTTTTCTTCAAAATTCGAAAATAAATTATAACAAAAAAAAAAAAAAAAAAGTACAACCATAAAATGCAAAGCTTGATTTTATATGCAGCGCTTTTAAGCGCTGTGGCAGGTTATAAGTCGCCCTCGCAGTCAGGATCTCTAGGCAAGGCTATTACTTCGCTACAACCAGAAATTACCACCTTTAGATTGGAAATGTCTTCAACAACGCCAGAAGAACCGTCCAGTTCAACTGCTGCCACTACAGAAGCCACTTCAAGCCAGTCGAATTTGATAGAAGAAGTGGTATCCGAATTGCCGGTTTCCTTGCCACCCATTTTGGAGGAGGTTGATTTACCAAATCTACCCAACCGACGTCTTGTTACCTACGATCAGCGCCAGGAGGGTCAATATAATATACGAGCTGATTTGGATAATTTTATGATAATTTTAGTACCTCCTGGGCCCTCAGAGGGCTTAGATATATTGGACTTGCTGACAAAGTCTTCGCTACGCAAAACCTCTCACAGTTCGAAGGGGAAAAAGAAGCATTATTCATCAGCTGCCGCCTTCAAGCCAGATGCTTTCAAGCATCTGAATTATTTGCGAGCTAATAATCAGCTTTACAGCGGTTCCTCAAGACCCGGGGAATACATAGATGGTCGCACTCCTTATCATGTGGATATTAGTTCACTAAACGAAGACGAAGTGCAACCACGTTTAAATCCCGATAGACAAGTTGATGTCTTGCCACCTTCTTATCCTCTGGCCTATCAGCATCTTATGAAGCCCTATCATTTGGAAGCTGAGTCCTCTTTGCTGCCACCTGCGGAGACTAGTAGTAATGCAGGTAAAACTATTAAAAGCTAAATAAAATTTTCCCTTTTCCTTTACTATAACTATTGAAATTTTTAAACTAGAATCTAATTCCTCCCCGAATTCTGGCTTCTTTCGCTTTGCCCGCTACATAAGGGGAGATAGTTTTTTGGATTCAAATCGTGCTACCTCTTCCAATCGTTTAGGTTCCCAGTCTTCCACCTTTAGAAGACAACAGTTGCCCATATATCGTTCGGATCTCTCGATGGGAGCTGCCCAATTATATCCCCCTTTGGATGTGCCACATTTTAGTTTTCATTCGGCACGCAACTTTGGGTCAAAATCTTCTTCCTCCCCTCAATCCTTGGCTGATGAAATTGACAGTAAACAGATCCTGGACTCCGATTTAGGTTACAGTGAGTATATTGTACCTCCTGCCCATCTGCCCCTGGAGGATGATTTCGAATTGGCTTTTAATGATGACAGTTTGTTGGAAGGTGAGGCAAAGGCTTTGCTCAGCGATGGCATAGAACGTTGTGCTCCCGGTAAGAGACGTGATAGTTATGGTGTTTGCCGGGAAATAGAGGGTTATTAAGGGGGCTTGATGTGCATTGAAAGAAAAAATTATTTTTCTTTATATTTTGCTTCTCTATTAAGGTACATGTAATAGAATGGACTGCGTAGTTAATAAAGTTGTTTAGTTTAAGATAATATTTTAAAATTGTAAGCAATAAAATAATTTACAATTGTTCTTATTTTCAAGAAAACTTTAATTTATATTAATAAAATATTTTTAATTAAAATTAAAGTTTTTTTTTTTAATTTTAGAGATTTCTTTTAAGGCCTTAAATTTGTTTATATAATAGAAAGCAAATGAAGAAATGGTGTTATTGAAATAATAATAATAAATAGCTACGAACAATAAAAAAAAAAATAGAAAGTGCTAGCACCAACTTTCCTCTGCCACATGAAACGTTACAGCTGAGTATTTGTGCTAATTTTTCTCTAGTTGCTCTTATATATAAATTATTTGTTTTTTAGAGTAAAGAGAATTCTTGACCAGATGAACGTAATTTAATTTTTGTGTGGTTCTCTTTTTGGTTGATGGACGGATAGGCAAAGTTTACAAAAAATGTTGTGTTGTATTTTTGGACTTACGAAGACGACCCCCCCCCCATTTTTTTCTTATTGTTATTTTGTGTTTATATTCATATTTTACTTGAGCCGGAATAATATGCTTGAGTATACCACTGCAAACTGCAGATGGCACTGCCTCACGTGAGCAGCTGAAGTTACCCTACGTCTCTACTAGCCATCAACTTGGACATGACATGGACATGATGCCAGCAGAGCAACTGTGAAAAATTTATCAACTCCTTTGTTGTGGTGAATGCGTGCGATGTCCATGTTCAGGCATATCAAAGTGATTTGCGTTAGTGCAATAGAGATGTAATATTTACCAATTTTGTTCTGTCTCTTTTTCCTTCCATTGCAAATGGTTGCGGACTGAGAATCTCATGGCGAACATTGTTGCTCACCATATGTTCGGGAATCCATATCAGAAAGTTGGACGAAAGTTGGACATGAGCGGTCTCCATTAGCCATTTGCGATGTCCGACATGATGCCCATACCAAGTTTATGACTAGTGGAGACCGCTGGTTATGAATTATTGTGTGCATTGACATTAGACTCCTGCACAAGAACACTTACAAGAACTTTTAGGATATGAGAGATTTTTAAAATGATTTGCTACAGCGTAATCTTCTAAAACAAACGCTAAACAACACTGTTTGCAAGAAAATCGTTTCAGTTATTGCAGGTATAGGAGTAAAGAAGAAAATACTTCTTGACGAAATAATTTTTGATGCTTGCTTCTTCATACGTATGGGCGCGTATACAAACGTTATGCATGTACATACATACACGTTGTGTGCATGATTTTTTATTTTTCTGTGCACATACAACCGCATACACATGCATTGACATTAGTTGTATGCGCTTGCTTTAAGAACCCACATTTAAACACAAAAATAGCTTACCATCTACATCTTACATACACACACTCAAACGTACAATATGCAAAATAACAAGCATACACGCATCAACGCTACTTTTTTTGAGTGTTTGTTACGAACAAGAAGTCTTCGCGACATCGCTTGTTTACATATATGTATATACGTACATCAACACATCCATCGTGCTTCGCTTAATAAACAACATCATTTATTGTTGGTTTAGTTTAATACATGCTACGGCAATACATTTAAAAAACAAGAAATATTTACATTTCAAGAGTGTTTACGCAGCCCTCTAATTGGCATGATTTACACGTACTCGTATATGTGACAGCGCATAGAGCCTAAGGGTAAAAAAAAAATCAATTTTCACTTTTTTTTTTTTTTTGATGTGGACAACATCTGAGCATCTAATGAGACCGATCCCATGCCCCAAAAGTGTTCCCTCCCAGAGATATGCGCGTTCTATTCAGTGATGGTACACCAAAGATACACGTATTTGAATCTTTAAAATGGCTCTCCTGAACAAAACAGGTTTTTACCCTTAGGTCCCTTTCTATTTTGCGCGTCACATATATTAGTAGGGAGACAGATGCCATTATCTTATTTTCCTATTTTTTCAATTTGTAAATTTTTTTTTTTTAATGTAGGGTACTAGTTACTCATCGTTGATGGCAGTGATGTGTATGATCTTCATATAAATATTTAATAAATGCATTAAAGTGCGATTTTGATTCGCACATGTAGGGATCCGTATGGACACTACATATGTAATACTATACAAACTTTAGCATATATAACAGAATATGTTACCTAATGTAGATGTTAAAAAATGTTTTTTTTTAGTTCTAGCGTTTTTTTTGTTTTGCCGATTTTTTTTCGGGTTTTGGCGTTTATTTTTTGTTTTTAACGATTTTTTTAGTTTTTGCGATTTTTTTCTTCTTAGATTTCTTTTCGGTATTTCGTGAATTTTTTGGTTGTTTTTTATTCTTAGAGATTTTTCAATTTCGGCGTTTTTTTTCGTTTTGACGATTTTTTTCTTCGTTTTGTCGATTTTTTTCGGTTTTTGGTGATGTTGTTAGGTTTTTGGCGACCTTTTACTTCTAGTGATTTTTTTATTTGCGTTTTGGCGATTTATTTTATTTTTGGTGATATTTTTCATTTTAGCGCTTTTTTCTTTTTGGCGATTTTCCGTTTCGGTATTTGTTTTTAATTTCGGGATTATTTAGTTTGAGAGTTTTTGAAAATTTCAAGAGTTTGCCTTTGACGGTTTCCAAGATACAGCAAGTTGTCAAAACACATAGTCAAAATTACATTAACTGATAGAATACCCTTTAATTTTGATTTTTTTAATATCAGTGCTAATTAGTGTAGTTTGCATAAAAATGCACTAACTTTGAAAATTTCAAATGTCTATACATAAGATTTCAAAATTTTTCGCTGCTCGTTTTAGAATACTCTTTAAATTTTGACTGTCATATATTTTTATTGTTTTAACGGCCAAATTTTTACATAGTCTGTGAAAATTTCAGGTACGTAGCTCTTACGGTGCTTGCAAAAACAACCTGTGACAGATAGACAGACGGACAACGGACATCGCAGCGAAAACAACAAGGAATCCTTCCTTTTTACCTTTTTATAGAAATTTAAAATTAAAGTATCTGAGATATGTACGAAATATTAAAGTTTCAGCCCTAAAATATTTTATTTTCTAATTAGTGTTTTTTTATATATTTTATTTTCTTTTTCCAATATTTTCTGCAAAGTTTTTTAAATGTAATTTAGAAGAAAATTGCTTCTTTTATTATCCAGATTTTCTAAAATAATTAAATGCCGCCTTAAACATTTCTCGCAGTTCGTTCAAAAATTTCAACTGTGCACAGATGTTGAACAGTTGCAAAGCATGCGCAACAGCTGATCATGCATACGCAGTAAATGTGCAATCAGACGTGCCATAACCATAGCAAACAGCCGTTTGAACCAAAACAATGGGAAACACTGTATTCGTTTATAGGTAACATGCCATAACACCATTGCTATTCCCATAGAAACAAATTGAATTTTGGTTTGTTTATGGTTATGGCATTATGGCTACGGCACGTCGAATTGCACCTTAAAACTTGGCAGAATTATTGCATATATGTATGTATATACATACATATGCATCTGCTGAACTTAGGAACATACCCATAATGTTTTTTGGTGTCTATTTTCTTTTTAGAAAAGTCATATTTATTAAAAAAAAAATACTAAAAGATTTGACAGACAGACTCTTAAATATTTTATTCTATAAATTTAAATATTTTTTTTTCTTTAACTTCTGGTTATTAAGATAAATAATAAGGTACCTTTGAAATATTATATTGATGAGCAGTAATTAAAACTGTTTAAATAATAATATAAAACTTATATGCTTGACTTATTTTTAAATACGTCTACTTTTATTCAATAACAAATTTCTGATTCAGCGATTGTGCTTAAGTTCCTACTAACATGATTTAAAAGCTAATATAATAATTAATTTCTCATATACTAATCTTATTAATATTTAAAAACGCTTGTAAAAATAAACATTTGTTATTTAAATTTTTAAAATTTCTTTCTTTGTAATAAGACCACAATAAATCTTTTAATCACATGTACTGACAATAAAATTGTTATTCAAAACACGCACAATTTATTTTATTCTTTGTTTCATTTCATTTGGGGACGATTCCCCATTAAGCGATTGAAGTAAAAAGCGGTTTTGTTTGACAAATAAGGAATATCTAAATAATAACGCAAACAAACAAGTGAATTTACGCTTTAATTTTAACTTGAAAAATTTACGCGTAAATAATTTGAAATTGTTGTAATTTATTCATTCATATAAATTAATTTAAGTTACAACTAAAAAATTACAACTGTGTGTAGGTGACAGAACAACTTAAGTCTAAAATGAAAAATTAGAAAATAAAAGCTTAAAAGAAATTGTGAATGAATTATTTTGTTCATAAGCAATTTTATTCATATAGATTTAGATATGAATATATTTGTTTGAATTATAGTCCATACACCAGTTATTTTTAAATAAAAAACATTACTAATTAAAATAAAAACAAAGTGCAATAAAATAATAATTTTAATTATAAAATTAAGTTCAATGACCTGCAACTTACACAACTCGATTGTCTACGAAAAAATAAAATCAATTAAAAAAATCATGCCTATCATATCTCAAAACGTTTTATTTTAATTGAATTAAACAAACATATTTATCTTTTTTACCGTTAAATTATTAAGAAACCAAACAACCGCTAAATGGAATGAACAACTGCCAGCAAAACCGGAAATGCAAACGAAATACGTTGTCTGCTTGAAAGAGTTGTAATGAATGTTTTGCACACACACTTGACGGACATGCAGGAACCTCTAGAGACAAAGAAAATTCTTTCTTTAGAAAAAGGTAAATGTTTACTTAGCTCTTCTGAACACATCACAATGCAGCTAAAAACGCAATAAAAAACTTAAATAAATTAATTTCTACACAATTCCTTCTTCTTCTTGTTCAGGAGTTTGTCTGAAGTTTTACGTCATGTGTTGCAGTTGCTTGACATTAAACATTTTTAATACTGCTTACGTTGTAATTCTGCTTTTAATGGTCACTGACCAAGAACTCTGCATAAGAGATGGTATGACAGCACTTATGGCAAGACATGTGCACATACGTATGTACATACTTATGTATATATTTTAGTATTTTTTTTTTTTTGTTTAATTAAAATCTGGCTAGAGTACTTTTGATGTGAAACCTAAATTTTAATCTCTTAAGAGTGTATATAAAATTGACTAGATATAAACAAATGAAATTCGGCATAAAATTTAATTTATTAAAAAAAAAAATTAATTGAATTTTATGTTAACTTTCCATTTTTCTTTTATATGTTAAAAACAGGTTTTATGTTTCTTGTTAGTATTTTATTTATTTTGGCAACAATAACAAAAAAAAAAAAAAACGTATTCTGAATCGAGTAAAGATGTTTGTTGTGAAATTTTTTAACTTATTGTGCTTGTGCACATAATTTTCAATAACATTTCGATTTCGAGAGTATTTCTATAAACCTGCATACGGAGGTTTTTGCTCTTTTTCTCAAGAATTTTTGGTTGAAGTGTGCAGATGAGCTTCTTAAGCAGAAACAAACAAACAAAAACTATTCATGTCAAAGTATTTTAGCAGTGATGCCAACTTAGCCCTTTTAGGGCTAGATTTAGCCCGTTTTCAGTCAGTCAAAACGCGAAAAAAAATGTTTAGCCCCAAACTAAAAAACGCGCAAACCTAGCACTTTTCAGCCCTTTTAGCCCCTTTTTAGTTTTTGCTCGATATGGCTACATTTAAACTTTTGCGCACTTTTTCTTCCTTTAATCTAGCAAAATAAAATGAGTAAAAAGTCGATATTGCTTTACCAATTTAAAAAAGAAGAATAATATAGAGTAATCTTTTATTTCTTCCAAATTTGTTATGCTTTGAAAGTTATTCAGTGCAGCCTAAAACAGATAATGTATGTTTTTGGAAGAGCGAGAAATCGAAATTTTATTTAATAACGGCCAATTTTAAATGTATCTATTTATGTAAACATACATATGTATATATATTTCTATTATATATGTATGTATGTATATTCTAACTATTTAATCTACGTATGTACATACCTTATTGAAATCTAATATGAAATGTAAATGAAATATGTACAATATTGAAGCTCTAAAGCTATGTATGTGTTGATCTCGTGATAGTTATTTATATTGTAATAAATTACTTTACAAAAATTGATATGATGTTTTTATTTTCAACAGAAACATTTTAATAATAGCCCCTTTTCGCGCTTTTTCGAAAAATTTTACTATTTTTTTTTTATTTTTGAATATTTTTTCAATTTAGCCCTTTCTAGCGCTTTTTTCAAAAATTTTTACGCGTTTTGAGTCCAAAAGTTGGCATCACTGTATTTTAGACTTAACGTTAGATAATTATACATACTTCGGTATTTTGTATTTCAAATAAAAAATAACGTTGAATCATGGAATTTTTTCCCATGTCATATTTTTTGTTTATTAGTTTTTGTTTTAATTTTATTTATTTAATTTTAAATAATTTAGTTTTATTTTGTTTTATTTTATTTTATTTTATTTTATTTTACTTTATTTTATTTTATTTTATTTTATTTTATTTTATTTTATTTTATTTTATTTTATTTTATTTTATTTTATTTTATTCTATTTTATTTTATTTTATTTTATTTTATTTTATTTTATTCTATTTTATTTTATTTTATTTTATTTTATTTTATTTTATTTTATTTTATTTTATTTTATTTTATTTTACTTTATTTAGTTTAATTTAATTTAATTTAATTATTACTTTTGCGCATTATAAACAAGATATCTATGTATATACACACATACATATGTACATTGCATTGAATATATGAGCTTGGGTCAACTTTTAGGGCCGGACGCACCCCCTAAAACACAACTTTTTGGTATGAAATTTTTTTGTATTTTTTTTACATAAAACTGAACCGATTTAGGGGGGTGAGAGTAGAAGAAATCCAAAAAAAAAAAAGAAACGGACACCCTAATGTACATAAATAAATTATTTGTGAGCCAACAAACATGTCTCACTACATAGTTATTTTTCTGAATAGAAATAAATGCAGATTTTCATATTTAAATTGTAGACAGTAGTCAGGCTTTAAAGAAAAAACTGTTTTTTTTTATCTTGAACGCAAATAGAAGAAATATAGTATAATCGACACTCACAATAAAGCTGATAAGACAAGTATTTTTCATGTCTATCAGATCGGACATCGAATGAAAATTCTAATAAAAGCCCCCTCCAGTATTTGTCATATTTTTACAACTAGAATTTAAATTAAAACAAATTCTGATCTGGATCGTTTGAACTGCTTTTGATTTTAAACTTTTGATTATTTACTAAAAAGCTTGGGTGTCCTGAGTTCCAAGCTATCGAGAGTTAACTGTATTAATTTCTAAGTAATATGTACATACTAGTGGTGTAACGAATGTCAATTATTTGATATTCGCGAATACGAATACGAATACGAATATTATATGCAATATGAAATATTAAAAAATTGTTATGAAAAAGGACTTCACACTCTTGTTGGCGTACTTTAAAGTTAATAAAAAGTACCCAAAATGTTAATGATCGTCATTAAATAATATTTGAAAATGATACAAAGCACAAATTTCTATAAAAATTAATGTATTTGTACAAACTAAAATTTTTAGTCATTTATTTAAATTTCGTTTAGGATTTATGCACTTATTTATTTAATTTCTTTGGAAAAATATTCGTATTCGTGTTCGCCTGAAAATGGCCGAATATTCGACAATTCGAATTCGAATACGAATATTCGTGCATCACTATTACATACATATTATTACATTACTTTTGTTGCACGTGCAAGCTTCTTTGCATACAATTTTATGGCTGTTGAAAACCTTTCTACTTGTAGTTCACAATTATCATTCGAAATAAAATAATTATTATATCTACCAGAAATTTATCCGTTTTTCCATAATCTGATATGATAAAAATTATATCATATAAACAATTTTCACTCCGAATTACATACATGTGAAACGGTTTACTCTAATACTGGTTTAGCTATAAAAACTTGCTATAAATAAACTAAACAGACAGACATACATGCATAAAAAATTTTCGTGTTTACCTGCTGGTACAAAACTAAGGGTGTTTTTCATAACTGTCTTAAGGGTTTATATATAAGGGGGTTGTAAAATTAGCTTAATACTACCTTAGCAAAAAAAAAAAAATTATTTATTGTATCTATTCACAATGGTGGTGTGTAATTTGCTTAAGAGTATTTCACAAATTCCTGTTCACTATACAGTACACTGTTATTACTACGTTATTATTTAGTTAACACTATGTTAAAAGCTTTTGTTTTAGAACTGTTAGTTTTACCAGAAGTCTTCGTGTTAAGCATATTAAAATGAGAATTATGGGTATGTCTTTCAAGAAATGTAAATACATATTAATAAATCTTTAGTTAAGTATGTTTCAAAGCCAACTGACCTACTTAATGTTTTTTATTGGTTTATTTTTTGGTTTTGACACACATATACAAAAATAAAACATAAAATTTTTTACTTTTACTTTTAATGATTGAGATTTTGAATATAATTTGCATAAAGTAGTATGTATATGAATTTAATCTTTCAGATTTTTAATAAAAAAGTGAATATTTTACAAGCTGAGTTTCATCAGAAGCTTAACTTGATTTAGAATTTATGAATATTAAAAATTCCAGCAATGACTTGTAGAATTTGTCATTTGTTTAAGCAACTCTTTTGAAAAGAAATATAGCTAGACTGTTGTAAAAGTCGAGTTTTTTTGCAATATCCGAGTAAATAATATTGTTTGTTCTATAGATATATATACATATATATCTTTCGTTACCTTAACATAAAAAATCCCTAACTCATTATTTTTTTGAAATATTTTTTTAATAAAATAATGATTTAAACCCTTTCTATATTAAAATAACGATATGAGTATGTATTTCAATTATATAAAAAATTTTTTGATTAATTTTTTGGTTAAGCAAAATATATATATACATTTCGTTCCAGATTATGCAGCTCTTCAGTAAACTTCAACCCAAAAGTCTTTGAAATAAGCTAAGAAACTTTATATACTTATTCATAATATGTTATTGAGAATCACAATATACAAACATAATACCCCTTACTGTAAATGGCGTCGTTGACGTCACATCAAGACGACAGTAAATATTGTCACTTGTCTACTCTTTACCGGCAACAATTGGTTCTTATTGACAATCTCTAACTAATCTCTAAGGCTTTGCAAATTAATGGAGTATGTCAATAGTAGTCAATTGTTGTCGACAATGAGTAGACAAGTGACAATTTTTACTTTCGTCTTGATGTGACGTCGACGGGGGAATAAGTTTTAACCGAAAAAAACAAAAATTTTATTATATAATTTAAAAGAACTTCGCAGCTAAATCGGCTTTAGTTTTTTCCAACAAAATATCTGGTGCCTAGTTCTTGCCTCACTGTAAATCATGCAAAATTTTGCGATTTTTAAAACGCTCATTTGTGAGCTCAGCCTTATAGAAAATATTTTTCTCAAGTACTCTTAAAATCCATTAAAGAAATAATGTATTTGTTACTGACTTCACTAGTATTTTTTTCTAAGATTTAAAAGACTTTATTGTCTCATAAATATACATTTTTCTTTAATTCTAAATTCACTTAAAAACCAAATTAGAAGTAAATTTATAATGGAAAAGTCACACAAATTTAAGTTAAGTAAACCAGTAGATTTAACCAGCATAACAAACCTCAACCATAAACACAAATTCAAAGTCAGACAAAAATTTTTCTAAATAAATTTGCCTGCCATTTTGTAGTTTAAAACAATAAAAGAAGTTTATTTCTCTCCCACCCAAATAGTCTTAAAAATACTACTTTGAATTACTTTTTTTTATACGCTTTACATATTTAAATAAGAATCTATCACCTCATTAATTTTAGCCAAAGGGCTGTAATAGAGACGAGAAACCTTAGATTCAGTTATACGCACACACAATCAGGCATAATCAGTGAAATGCATGCACGAGCTTGAAAATCACACAGACACATAGATATGCCTTTCAAAAGGATTGGAAGAAGGCGGAGTGAAATTATTTCAGTAGTTTGAAGTTGGTGGTATAGTTTGCTGAACTTGTTATTGCGTTAACTTTGTGTCAAGCACATAATAAGCAGTTGTTTATCTGTGTGTTAGAGCGTACATAACTGTATTGTTTTACTTGCAATGTACACGCATACAAATGTAGATACTTGCATACAGTCTGTCGAGAAAGACTTTGCATATTGAAAATTTTTAAACTTGTTTAAAATTTATTAATAATAATAAGAAGAAACTAATAGTGTGCCGAGAGAAAGAGAGCGAAAGTACTATATATCAATGGCTTAATATAAAACGCGCGGAACTGGAATTTTCAATATTTTATAGGAGAAGCAAAAAAAAACTGAAGAAAACTACAGCATTCACATGCAGAAATAATTTTTTAAGTTGCCATAAGTACGTGATTTTTAATTGTAACGAACTAAGATCTTCAAGAAAAAAATTGAGATACGCCGTTTTTATACTAAGCCATCGATATATTTTATGCACTTGTCCTCTTTTCTCATTATAAGACCAAAATTTGAGTAAAAAAAATCTGACTAAAATTAACTATGGTTTTATAAAAAGTGACACAAACTAAAATATAGCAATTTCCGATGAATTTTTCCCTTTTCCCATTTCTCCTATTATGAATTCAAATTTTCCCGGGGAAAAAATTCCGGAGAAAAAAGTAAGTATTGCAAATAAAGGGAGTATTTTTTGAGTGTTTACTCCCACAAAAGTGAAAAATTTCAAACAAATGAAATTAAAAAATTTTCACTTTTGCGGCTACCTAAGCGCTACCTAAGAATTAAGAATCATTCCTAGGAAGTTCATACGTTCTAGAAAGTTGTTTATTGAGATCTTAGGTACATTTTTGTATTTGATTGTTTCCTTGAATTTTGAATGGTTTGCTACTTATGGACCTGAACAGGGGGAAAAAGGTAAAAAAATAAAATTTTTTTAAATTTTTTTGCGAGTTTAATTTTGAAGATAAAGTTTTGTTTGATTTTATATGTTCACAAAAGCTAAAAAGTTCATTTTCATTTTTTTACGAGTATTTAGAAAATCACATTAATTAATAAAAATATTTCATTCAATAACAATTGAAAATACTGAATTAAGAAATTATTTCTGAAAATAATTTTTTTTTATTAAATTTCTGTTGCGGAAGTTTTGCGTTAGAGCAGAATAGAATGTAAATACAAACAGCTTATCCAGCTTTTTCTCTTTCCCGCATTTTTCATGACTATTTAGAATAGGAGGATATTTTCCCCGGAAAAGATTATGGGAAGGAGAAAAAACTCCCTGGGAAAATTCATAATTAGGCTGATTATCATTATGAAATAGTATCAACCGGGTTAAGATTTTGTAGTGCTGAGTAAAAAAAGTGTTATTTTAAAATAAAAAAAATATTTTATTTAAATAAAATAAAGTAAAAATTTTAATTTTTCTTTAATGTGAAAACATTCTTAACATACTGTACCTAGTGAACATACATATTAGAGGGCTGCGCAAACAGTCTTGAAATGTAAATACATCTTGTTTTTTAAATGTATTCTCGTGGCATGTATTATATATTAAACCAATGATAAATGCTGTCGTTTAATAAGGGAAGCACGATGGATGTATTAAGATACATGTATACGAACATTTACAAGCGATGTAGCGAAGACTTCTTGTTTGTAACAAACACTCAAAAGAAGTAGTGTTGATGCGTGAAGCTTGTTATTTTGCATATTGTGTGTGTAAGATGTAGATGGTAAGCTATAATAAATGTGCGCGTTTGTATGTACGCATGTGTGTATGTGTGCGTATGTACATTCATAACGTTTGCATACGCGCCAAATCGTATAAAGAAGCAAGTATCACAAATTCTTCCGTCACGAAGTATTTTCTTCTTTACTCCTATAACTGCAGTAACTGAAACAAATGTCTTGCTAACAGTGTTGTATAGCATTTCTTTTAGAAGATTTCGCTGTAGTAAAGCATTTCAAAAATCCCTCATGTCATAAAAGTTCTTGTAAGTGGTCTTTTGCAGGGGTCTAATACATGTTTCTGTAGTGTATAGTATTATTAAGGCGTAAGACGTCTTGTTAAACTCTAAGGTCGTGTTGAGGGAAATTTTAACTGAATATCAGATGAGCGAAAAACAAACAAGAAAGTAAAAGTTTTGCAACTAATACCAGTGATGGGAAATGAGATTTGCATTTCGGTACCAAAAAAAAAATTTTGTAGTACTTTTTTGATCCCGAGAGTACCAAAAACTATTTTTTTATTTAAATTTTATTAACAAAAAATTATATAAAATTTATTACAAATAAATAAGAAAATGAACAAAAAGCATATAATTACATATGTACATAACCAGACAGAAATTGTGATTTTGCGCAAAAAGTATGTGCCTTCACAACACTTTAAATACAAAATTACGACTCTTCCAAAAATTTTGTACCACCACAGTACTACAAACACAAAAATATTAGCTTGTGTTTTCAAATACCGTGTTCTTAGTAATCCTATACCACTAAAACACCGTAAATACAAAAAGTTGACTTAAGTTTGAAAATTTCCATTGTGACGACCTTATAAATTTGTATTTAGAGTATTGCATCAACATTAAAAACAATAGTTGGAGGACGGTCATTCGGCGTTACCATTTTAATATTATGAGTTCCTTAAAATATTAGTAAACAGATGTTATACTGATGTTAGTTGTATCCGCAGACCATCGTAACAACATCGTGCTGATTGTCTTATTCTGTCTGGGTGGGTATAAATATTAAAGTTATAACAAAAACAGGTTTTAGACTTCAATAAATCTTTGGCCTGGATAAGACTATACTGTTGGAACATAAATTCTATTCCTTTGTGTTGTTTTTATGATATTGTGGTAAGAGAAAATCCTTTCGATATTTACAGAGGAGTGAGGTATCGTAAACTACTCTCGATTTACCAGGAAACATGTATTCGTCCAATGCGTTTTTAGTTATAGCCACGGAAGTCCAGAAACTGCATACATATATAGGGTGTTTTTTAAGAGGTATAGAACTTTGAATTGAAATAAAACACAAGAAAATCGTTTTAATGTCCATCAATTTGGCTTTATTGGAAGGATAATTTTATGCCATTAATGTTTAAATATGATTTCGGGCATGTGGCCGCCGCGGCTGGCTCGAATAAAGCCAATTCTACAGGTCCAATTTTCAACCACTTTTTCGAGCATATGGGGCCGTATATTGGCAATAACGCCACGAATGTTGGCTTCCAAGTCCCCTAACGTTTTTGGTTTGTTGGCGTAGACGAGCGACTTCACATATCCCCAAAGAAAATAATCCAATGGTGTCAAATCACACGATCTTGGTGGCCAATTGACAGGTCCATTCCGCGAAATTATGCGCTCATCGAATGTTTCCTTCAATAAATCGATTGTGACGTGCGCTTTGTGGCATGTAGAGCCGTCTTGTTGGAACCACAACTCATCCACATTCATGCCATCCAATTCGGGAACAAAATAGTCGGTTATCATGGCTCTATACCGGTCTCCATTCATTCGGGTCCTATTCAACACTTTGCTCTACAGCGGCAATTGTTTCTTCGGTGCGCACTGTTCGACGTCTCTGCGGATGCGTATTATCACATAGAGTAAACGTAGTGCGAAAACGATCCATGGTTAACCGAATTAATTGCTCTGATGGACGATTATGTCGACCATAAAATGGACGGAGCTTGCGGTAAACTTCGCGAACTGAACCATTATTTTCGAAATAAATTTGCACGATTTGCAAGTGTTGTTCTTTTGTCAACCTGTTCATGATGAAATGGCAAACCAAACTAAATATTAATCACTTGACAGCTGACAAAATGGCCGCCAGTTAAAAAAATGATGCCAACTTAAAGTTCTATACCTCAATAAAAAACACCCTTTATTTTCTGTTGTTAATGGCTTCAGTTCTTCCATAGTATGCTATATATTGGTTGATAATATTTTAAAAATTTTGCTTTTCGCTGCGAAACACTTTAATTAAAAGTAGTATAATTAACAAATAAAATATTTTCAGAGGGATACTTACCAAACTAAACTGTCAAAGTCGACTTTTGCTCTAAGAACTTGACAGAATGTAATATAAACTTTTTACAATTTTCTTTAAACTGAAACAGTTGTTTCAACATGATTTCTGTTTACATAGAGAGCAACTTCTGTGCCACAGAAAATATCATTGAATCAAATATAATTTTCATTTATATTTAATTGTGATTGGTTGGGTACACTTTTCTAAAATGTCTTTACTAATAACCTTTCGTGCCAGTTGTCGAAAAAGAAATTTAATTCTTCGCAAAAATATATGCATACGCGCATCTTCCGACTATATTTCTAAGCTGGCCGTGAGAGTATCAAACGTGTTGCGGGAGTACTACGGTACTTTTTCATGTCAAATAGTATCAAAAAAAGTACGATCGTACCAACTTTCCCATCACTGACTAATACTATTCTTTTATTCTTCTTTTTTAAGTGAAATAAGAAGCATTTCAAATAGCACAAAAATCCTCTGGCAAGAAAACTGCAATGTTTCATTGCCTCTGCATACTTCAGCAAGTGTTACAAAGTTTTTTACTCAACATAACATACCAGTGCAAATAGCTGTAGCTGAAAAGTTTTAAAAGTTTTGCATTTTTAAATTTAGTTAACACAAAGCAAAATGCAATTGTGGGCTATATTAGAGTGTAATGAAAATAACCGTCGTCTTAAATCAGTCAAGATACACCGAAAAAAAAAAATTATCTGTATATGCTAAAATAAAAATTGAGCTACTTTCATTATATGAAAAAATAATAGTAAGACTAAGATATAAAATTGAAAAATGAGACAAAAAAAATTCATGAAAACCTAAATAGCTGGTCTTTGGATGCGAAGCACTTAATTCTCGCTAATAGGCCAGTTTCAAGGGAAACAGTAGTTCCTAATTGAGAGGGTTTTTTTTCTCAGGAAGTTATTTGAAACTGTAAAAGTAACCATAAATTTTTTTCAAATTTACAACATTTTTTTTTAATTTTTTTTTAATTTTTTGAATTTTTTTCAGTGAATTTTAGAAAAACACTTCATTTACAAAAAAAAAAAAAAAAATCAAAATGATTTTTCTTCAATATAATACTAGCATATAATTTTTTTATATTAATTTTTTTTAAATAATGCTTGTTATTTCCATTGTTGCTATAAGATACATATTTTTTCTCTATTTAAAAAGTTTATTTTGCCTTGCAATTTTTTAGTAAGATGTTGTATGTTTGTATGTTGCTTATTTGTGGGTTTTACATTTTAGTATTTGTATAGGATAAAGTTTATTCAGTGTTTCGAAAAAATTTTTTATTTTACAAAATCGTGACATAAATTTGAAATGTAATTAGAAAAATAAGTTTTAGTCCTTTTGTCTAGTCTGCGTTTTTTTCTCCTCTTTCTTGTGTGTTCTTCTTTGTTATTCTTTACAAACGAGCCGGTTAGATGCTTGAGTATTTATGTGCTTCTGTTATTAAAGAGCCTGCAAAAGGAAAATAATTTCAAAGGATTCCTTATATTTGAATACGAGTTAAACTTTTTTATGATAATAGCTAAGTGAGTTCTTTTTATTATCTTGCATTAATAGAATTCAATTTAATTGGATAAAATAAAATTAACATTTTTATGTTTGTACTTAAATGAAATTTCGAATTTGAAAACAATCGTTAGTATGCTTTTTGTTGGATATAACCAAAGAATATAAATCATATAGAATGCGCATCTCATACAAGCTAAAATTTTCTATGACGGGTATTACCAGTACTACCTGTCCAGCGTACGCACTCTCATTTCTTTCTGCAGTGTATGCTACCAGCGTGACCGTTTGACCGACTAAAGTGGCAATTTGCAACTTTTTCGACTGCGTTTCCCCTTTTTCGACTGCCTTGCCACTTTTTGATCCCATTTCTTTAGGGTGAGTTATATGAAAATACATTAAAAATATAAAGTTTAGTGCAGTTTTCCTGTTTTTTTAATTTTGCCCCTTTTTTTTTTTTGATAAATCCCCTATTTGGTGCCACTTTTTGAAAAATGTCATCGGTCACCCTGTATGCTACGCTCGCATTGCTGAGAGCAGTGTTGCCGTTGTGACACTAAAGCATCACTTTTGACCCTTTTTCGTCCCAATGACACTTTTTATGACCATTTTTTCAATTTATCCCTTTGTATCAGTTTAACAGAATGTATGCCGTAGTGCAATCATATACACAGTTTAGCATATCAGATATTAGAAAAAGAGCTGTTCGTCCAGTTGGCGATATTCGGCTCGATGATGTCGATCATTTTATTGTTTTGGTCGATAGAAAAGCCAATAAATGGTGAAAATATTGCAAAAAATCTGACACCGAAATCCTTGATTCCAAATGCAAATTATTTCTCGGAGTATCACAATTAAAAAATTATGTATTTTAACTTACTTTCATCTTTAATCTTAATAAAACTTTTTATAAGTTAGTAAGTAAGTTTTTTTATAAAATGTTTATAAGTTAAAATAGGTTCAAATGAAGTAAATTTGGAAGCTAAAATTGGGGCTTTAAAGTATACTTGTATGTAAATAAATGATCAACATCAAAAAAAGTAAAGTAAAATATAGATGGAAAACTGAAGTTAATTAATTTTCTTTTTATTATAATTTTTCATTTATAAATGAAAAAAGTAAAAATAATTCAAATAATTAATTAATTAACTACGAACATATTTCTATAATACCGGCGAGTAGAGTATTTACAAATACAGATTTTAATTGCAAATAAGACGAGTATAATCCTATTATAGATAACTACCAATTAAAAAAAAAAATCATGAAATCTAAAAAAAGAGTGGTCAAGTTGCGGCATTTCATATCGAATGAAATTCCAATGAAATTCCAATCGGTATTTTTTGTGGTAAAACTCGGATATTTTTACATATTTTTTTTGCAATTGGCCGCATGTTTTGCTGTTGAAAAAGTAGCAAAATGCGACTTAAGTCGCACAACGGCAACGCTGGTGATTAGAGCAAAGAATATAATGGTATTAGTGTGTGTTTGCTTGCGCTTTATACTCCCCCCGCCCCCCGCATCTAAAGCGTAAGCAAAAAATGTTTAATTTTTTAGCTCAGATGCGCATTCTATACAATTTATATTCTTTGATATAACGCACAAGAGATTGTGTAAAAAAGTTTCTTAGAATTAAAGCTGAGGTAATTGCGCTGATTTACACGGGCATAATTATGCTGACATAACATGCCAGTTTGTTGGTGAGAGAGGCAAAGAGAGAGGTTTTGCGGTTGGCATAACTTTTCAACCAGCTTCAACCCCGTATTAGCAGCATAAAACCAATACACACACAACTTAAAAAACAGCAAATGTTAAATGAATACTAAAAACACTAACACACACACAGCTGTGTATACGTATACATTTTGTACCAGACGAATTAGTCGCGTGTAATTTGGAAAAGAACAAAAATTGTGCGGCTTAACTACCTCATTGAGCAATTATATTTTAAACTTTTCGTAGCATTAATGCCGTAGCACAATTCGACAATTGTATCGTCTTGTGTAAGGACGAAAATAAGCCGCAGTTATGATTCTTTAAGACAATTATTATTTATTGTCTATACTATATATGGTTTATGATTTTGTTCCAAACATTATATCCAACACATATATAAATATATGATAAATATTTTTCAAACTATTTTATAAAACTTTAATTTAATTTTTATATTTCAAAAACATGGTAATAATCTTTTTATTTTTCATTATCAAAAACAACAACAATTTTTGAAGAAAATAGTTTATACCGCATTTAAATTATCTCGAAATCTAGTATACTTGATTTTAAATCTTTATCGAAATCTATAGGGTTTACACTAAGCTTTTTTTTAAATTTTTAGGATTTCAAAATCCTCTATCTAAAATTTTATCTTAAACTGTAACCCAAAAAGTGTCGACTTAGCTCATTCACACACCTTCAGTAGAAAATTTTGTATAGCGTAGCTAATTCCCTCACCTTTTATATAAATATGTGTGTATGATGTATTAAAAAAATAAAAAATATTAGATTTTGAGTAGATTTCCTACAAATTTACTAGAATTTAGTAAAATGCAACTCGAACTGCCCTATAATAACATTTTGACAATATCAAAATGAAATAAGCATTAAAATTAGTTTTGATCATACCTCTAGGAGCACCAAATAATTGTTCCCACCTTATTTATGGAAACATTTAAAAACTGGAGTACCAAGATCAAATTTATAGGAATGCATATATCATATATTTAATGTCATATAAATTCATTGAAAGGCTGGCAGGTATTGTAGTAAATTTTAGCATTCGATAACGAACGGAATCTTAAAACATTTCCTTAGAGTTGAAACAGAAACATTTCTAAACGTCGTTCGATATTGAGTGCCACATAATTTTTCTAATCAATTATTTGTGAGACTATTATATTTCCTTTAAACTTTTAATAGTAAATTATACACAGTTGCTGCTTTTAATTTTTTTTTAGAAAATATTTTCTAAAATATCTAAAGATTTTGTGCCCAGATATATTAAACATTTCATTAAATCTCTGAAAGTGCTTTTATACCAGCACAAAATTTAGCATATTTCAATTAAAATCTTTATTTAAATCTTTACCGTTTACACCAAGTTCTTTTTTTCATTTATCAAGGTTTCGTAACCAAAACAGAAACCCTTGACTGAAACAACTGCAATGCAGCTAATGCAAACATCTTTTTGAGTACATTGGTTTATTTTTTTTAGTACAATTTTGAAATAGCCATAGTGGCATCACTAAGTTCTACTGGATTTTAAGTAGTTTTTAACAAAATTTAGTGATGAAGTAGATTTTGTTTTGTATGGGAAATCGAATCGATTTGAAATGTAGTAAGTATTAAATTTTGCTAAGATATCAATGCACTTTTAAACAAATTTTATTTGAAATATAATGAGACACTTGCACCTGCAGGAAATCTAGTAAATTTGATTTTGAACCTTTTTAAAAATCTATACCGTTTACACCAAGTGTTTTTTTCACATATTTAGTAAGATATCTTATCCAACAAAAAAGATATCTTATTCCATAAAAAATCACTAATTATTAAATTGACTGCACCAGGTCAAAAAATACTTGTGTGGCAACACTCTATTCTAAAATAGCTGTTGTTGTTATTTACATTTATTTTCTGTTTACATACTTTTACAACTAAAATTTGAAGCTGAAAAAAAGTTAGCCAATGTAGTAATGGCAAAGAAAATAAAAAACATGTTGATTATTGAGTTCTTGTTTCAACTTTGTTATTTGTTTTAAGCTTCTCATTTGTTTAAATGAAAGTTTATGACATAATAACTCTAGTTGTTCTAAGAAACTTTGGGTAAAGGTTCCTTGATGATCTGCATTAGCAACAGTGAAATGCGCATAGGATCCAGCTAAACCCCTTGTTTAATTCTGCATTATTAAATAACACATAAATGCAGACTTATGGAGGTTGGTCTGTTGAGGGGTTTTACTTGGTAGAAGCAAATTAGGCTTACCTTTTTTAAACTTCTGTACTGTGATGGGGATGGGAGAACTTCAGGAGGGGGGATTACCTGATTTATTAGAAATAACAGATACACCAAGTATTTCCTTCAAACCAACTTACATGAATAATTATTTTATTCAACTATGAAAAATAAACCTGATCACTTCAATGGTTACAAAGCAAGTGTTTTTACAAAAAACTTTAAAGACACAAAATGCCGCCTAAATTATCAAAATTAGTACAAAAGGGTAATTTTCAAGTTACAACCAAAAAAATACTTCGTTAAAAGATACTTATTCACAATAATTCAAATGCAGGGTTAGAAATTTTGATAAGACACAAAATTGAATAATTAGGCTTTAAGGCATAAGTACAAATTGTTTATAAAAAATTCATTAAATAAAATATGTAAAAATTTGAAATATAAAAAGGATTTTTAAACACCCCTCAATAATCAATTTCAATGTATTTTTAATAAAAAAAATATTTTACTTAATAAGTAAAATATTAATTTGGGATTTAAAGACAAAACTATTAACTAAAAATTTTCTAAACTACAGCCAAACAACTGCGATGAAGCTAATTCACAAACCTTTTTGAGTAGAAAGTCTTAATTGTTAGAACAATAAAAGAAAATCAAAGTTGTATCACTAAGTTCTACTAGACTTTTAATATATTTCGACAAAATCTAGTGCTGAAAAATCTACTCAAAATCTACTATACTTAGCTCAAAATCTCGTAAGTACTAGATTATGGTCAGCTGTAAACGCACTATTAATTTTAAATATAGATTGAAAGGCATTTAAAGATTTAGATAAAATAAAATATCTATAAACATTATAATTTTCCTGTGAATATTTTTCGAAATTTTTTTGCACTATGCTTAAAGATTTTGTGTTAAAATATATTGAAAGTTTCATTAAATAACTTGAAAAATTGTTGTTTTAAATAGCAAACCGAAAATACTAAATTATTATAATTTTCATGTAAATATTTTACAAAGTTTGTATACCAAATCTGGAAATTGTAGCTGCACTACTATTATTTACAAATGTCAAACCGTTTACTCGTAGTTTTATCAATGTAATATTTAACAGATTTGCTAAACAAACACATATATATGTATATACATACATAATCTATACATAAATATGTACCCTGCAGAAAGTGCGAATAGTGAAATTGTGGTGATTTACTAGTGACGTTGTCAGTAGCACTATTGACCAGGTGTACCCCAGCCAATGGTATCATCTATTGACATTTAACATTAGCTTGTCATTGAAAATCCACCACTAGACTATAGCACTACTGACCTAGTACCTCTTTCGGGACCACATGGAGACATTGGCACCAAAGATTCACTAGTAAATTTTAGGGGCTCTAGTCTACAATATTGATATATCCCTCTCGTTGTCAATAGTAAACTTATAGTGATTTTCTAGCGACATTGTCAATAGTGCTACTGACTAGGTGTACCCCAGCCAATGCAAATGCCTATTGACAAATAACATAGGGTTGTCATTAAAAATCTATCAGTAGACTTTAGCACTATTGAGAAGGTAGTTCTTTTACGACTATATGGAGATATTTGAACTGAAGATTCACTCGTAGATTTTAGTGACCCTCGTCTACATATATTTATTTAATATTATTGCACAACATAATAAAAAAAAACAAACTATTGACGCGTTCATTGACAATATCACCAGAAATACACTAGAACTGTCGTCTCTAACGTATCTCTACTCGCGCATAAAAGGAAAGTTGTCGACATTTTAACTAGTACAATTGTCGCTGGAGAAAGAGTATTGACATAGAGACATATGGTTCTAAGTTGACTAGAGGGTATATATGAACATATACATACATAGTTTCATTGCCGTGTATGCTGTTGAATTATTGTTATGATTATTCTTGTTTATAGAGCCAAGTCTAACTAATAATGATTTTCTATTTATTTTCTTTGGCTGGCAACAAAATAAATAAATGACTGTTTGCAAATACAGAAACGCACATCCTGTTTAAAATTTACCTTTTGTTTAGCTATAGAGGATTAAAATTTATGCAAAAATTTTTTGGTGGAATAATTTATGAAAACAATAAAATAACGCGCATAATAAACAATAGGAATATTAACTCAAAATTAAACTTAAATTTAATGAATTAAAAAAATAAACACATATATTTATTAGATAATATTTAGTTATATATACTTTGCAAGTTATATTGTAAATACAATTTTATACTTATCAATTTTTTTTTGCAAAATAATCGGACTGAAAATGTATTTAAATTTTTAAGTTAATACCCTTTTTGTGGAAAATGTTTGCTCAACACAAAAAAAAAAAAAAATTATAAATAATGTGATTATAAATGTAAACATGTGTTCGAAAATTAATGTGGTTATTTAGCACATATCGAAAGCCTATTTTAAAGGAAGGTAAGGTGAGAGATGTGGCAAATAATATCCCCCAAATATTTTGCAATAATTTCAATGAATAATTTTTTTTATATTTTTTTAAAAATATCCTGCACGTAGGCAGGCTGCTGATACTTGTAGTATTTATTTATTTTTTTTTACTAATTTTTATTTCCAATTGCTTGTAATTTCCCCCATTATATATATTTTATTTTTAAGTTTACTCCTCCAGACTCATGTGCATTTTTACTCACTGCATTGACTTAATTATTATTATTTACATTAAATCCTACGGTTTTGTATTGTTAAACGCTTCATATAAAGGGAAAAGAGAAGTAATAAAAATAATAATAAATAATAATAAAAATAAAGTTTGATATGTCATTGTAAATCATCAATATCAGGTGGTCCCAACAGTGCAGCTGAGTATTTTCGCCACTTGTAATTTAAATAACCCTCAGATGTCAATACGCATTTTTCAATCCATTTTTTTGACATACCAAATATGAATTTAAAAAAAGAAAAAAATTGATCCGGGCTTGCTTATATTAAAAAATGAAAAAAAAGTGCTCAAGTCGAGATAAGCTGATTTTAAGTTAATGGTGCCTCCGTAATCTGCATACTCAAAAGTACCCCTAGTCAAAATCTCTATTAATTTGTGTGATTTTTCAGGAAGTTACAGCACTATGACTTGCTACTTATATTTTTTAGACTTTTAATCTCATTTGGAATAACAGCTTAAGTATATTTCAACTTAAATGTATTACTTGTAGTGTGTAGAACAATGTTTGCTTAAAAAAAATTAAGTTAAACTGATAATTTCCCAATTTAACTGTAAAAGAAAAAAATTTCGGAAAATCGACTTAATCGGATCGTTTTTCTAAGCTAAGCCCTCTCGATTAAGTCACCTTTTAAACAGAAAAAACTAAATCAAAATCGGTCCAGCCGTTTGGTATATACGTGGACACGGACTAATACTAATTCACACACAAATTAATTTTTAAGTACAATTAAAACAACAATAACTAGTAAATAATTTGTAAAGAATAAACGACAATGGCAAGACTAATGTAAATTTAGAGATGGTAAAATTAATCTTTCAAAAAACCTTTCAGCAAATTGAAATAAGATCAATCAAAACAATTCATATATTCCATTTGCATTAAAAGTTGCGTATATAAAGCAGAAATCTACAACAACAGACCCCACACAGTGGACCAAACACAAAGAACTCTGACGATGAAGTTGTAGTGGCCTTCAGAAACAGCTGGTTGTTCCGTTCTACTACGTGTTTGCCAGAATATTTACAATTAACTTTGGTGTTATTTGTTCATTAATAATTATCACATGTAATTTGGCTTACAAAGCGATTCGAACTTTAGCCTGATCAAATCATAAATATAAAGAAAAAAAAAATAGTTTCATTAGTAATAGTGTGTTTCCATTTGAGCAAAATCTAGTGCTTACGAGATTTTAGGTAAAATCTAATAGATTTCCCACAAAAAAAATCTACTTCGTCTTTAGATTTTGTGGAAATCTACTTAAAATCTAGTACAACTTACGGCCCTTTCCACAATGTACAATTAAAAGCTAACAGAGACTTTAACGACAAATTTTGTATGAAGAACTGTCAGTTAAAGTTTACGTTAAGTCTCAATCATGCATTGTAAAAAGGGACGTTAGTGATACAATTATCGTGTTATTTAAATTTGTGCTAAAAAGTCAGTCTGTGTACTTAAAAAGGTGTGTGAATTAGCTAAATTGCAGTTGTTTGGTTGTATATATACATATATATGTTCCTTTCACTCCTCGAGGGAGCATAGGGCCATTGTTTGGTTGTAGTTTTGGAAAAATTTTAGTTAATAGCTTTTGTTTTGAATTAAAAATCTTGATAAATGTCAAAAAACTTGGTGTAAACGGTAGACATTTTCATTAAAATATTAATTAAAATCTGCTTAATTTTGTGCAGGTGCAAATGCTTTATAAGTTCTACTTAATTTTCAGTTGATTTCGACAAAATCTTGTGACGAATGAGATTTTGTTTGATATGGAAAATCTACAAATCTACAAATCTAGAATCTTACGAAATCTCGTAAGTACTAGATTTTGTTCAGATGTAAATGCACTATTACAAAGAATTTGCAAGATTATTAAAATACAAAAAGAATCCCATATTTCATTAAAACGATGCTTACATTTATCCGGAAATTTTATCAATTAGAATTCAAGTCCAACATAATTCACCATGACCTCAAAATTTCACCAACAAAGCAACAGCAATGTCACAAGCTGAGAATAAGTGAAATTTATTTGCTGATGTTTAAGCAATGTCTATATGCATTTCATTGCTGCTTTAACAAATCGTCAGTAGACTTCAACTACACATTTTGAACAGATACAAACCTCTTATCTTATGCCCAGACTTTGAAAAACTATTTGTGAATTCACAAATAAAAATATTTTTGAAAATCTCAAAAGAAGAATAAGTGTAGTAGACTAATAAACTTACACAGAAAAAATTATTCCCAAAATATTTTCAAACAAACGTGTGTTTTGAAATATAATTTAGTTTCAGTAAATATTTTTTACTGTTGCAGTAAATTATTTGTTCAAATTTTATTTTATGTAAAAAAAAACTGTATAGAATGAAAATTGTCTATATAAAGTAAGATTTGTAAAAAACATTTTTAGATATATTTATTTTTATTTAAATTTATTTTCAGTTAAATTTATTTTTAACCCCCGACTAAAAAAAGTGGTGCTATAAGTTTGTAGTGTGTGTCTGTGTATCTGTGTATCTGTGTGTCTGTCCGTGTCCACGTACAGGCTAAACGGCTGGACCGATTTTCATTTAGTTTTTTCTGTTTAAAAGATGACTTGATCGAGAGGGTTCTTAGCTATGTTTGAAAAAAATCGGTCCAGCCGTTTAGAAGATATAACATCTTTCCTGAAAAAAGTCGGGGGTTTTTAAAATTTTTAATTTTTGTTATTATATACTGTAAAAAAATTTGTCTGATTTTTTTTAAATTTTTCTACAAATTATTTTGTAGATATAAAAAACATTTTAAATCACAAATATAGAAAAAACATTTTATTTTTTTTTTAAGATTTTTGTTTGCGTTTTTCAAACTTATTATGTTTGCATATTGTGATTCTCAATATAGTATTAAGAGCCTTACTATAAACATACGGAGTTTGTTAGCTAAATTAAAAAATTTTTTGGGTTGAAGTCTACTGACGAGTTCTAAAAGCGGGAACGAAATGCTTAACCATAAAAACAAGCCAATTTTTGAAAGTAAAAAAAAAAAAAAAATAGTTGAACCTTTCATTTGATTCAGTTTTTTTTTCAGATAAAACTTTTACTAATTTAAAAAAAAAATTAAGAATTGGTATTGATTCAGTTAATTTATTTTCTGATAATACAAAAAATTTTAGTGAATGTGTTTGTAAATTATAAAAAAAATTTGCTGAATAATACAAAAAAAAAAAAAAAATATGCAAAAATGTTTTTCTGTTCCTATTAATAAATTTGACTGAAAATATTTTGAGTTTCAGTTAACTTTTTTCTCTAATGCCATAATAATTTAACTAAAAATAAAATTTTTTTCCAGTTAAATTTTTACAAAATTGTTATCAGAGTATTCAAATTTCTTTCTTTGCAGGTCCGCATTCACACAAAAAATTTACTGATTCAATGAATTTGGTTTATATAAATAAATTTCTTGAGAAGTTAAGAATTCTTTTCAGTTCTCCTAAAAGTTGTATATCTACAAAAAATGTAAAACTTTAAAGTGTAAAATAGTCCTCCACTATTTTAAGAAAACTCTCTCCGACTTAGAGCTGCAAAACTATCGATGGTACTATCGATAGTATCGATAGTTTTGTATTAAGTAGACTATCGATATTTTTTTTCGATATTGATACTATCGACAAGAACACGCAACTAAAAGAGGAAAAATCAAAGTCAATAAAAACGGAATGATGGCGACTGTATAATAAAAAATGCAACATTCAAATTTCGCCGCCTGTAAACCTTTATTATAATAATGGTTATCATTACATATGGGTATAAATGTGAAAACAAATTAATTAGTTTTGATTTGTTTCAACATAAGATGTCAGCCAAATTACATGTGATAATTATTAATGAACAAATAACAACAAAGTCTGTTGTAAATATTCTGACTAACAACACATAGTTGAACGGAACAGCCAGCCGTTTTCGAAGGCCACTAAACCTTGATCATCAGCGTTCTTTTGTGTTTGGTCCACTGTGTGTGGTGTCAGTAGATGTAGATTTCTGCTTTATATACTTAGCATTAATGCATATTGATGTCAGTTTTTATCTACTAGATGCAAATTGCATAAAAATACAATTATTATATACCAACGACTTTGATACATGAAAAAATTTAACGGCTACTGGACTGTCTCCGCTCTTTACTTTTAAATAACAGGTGACGCTAAATAGTTTGCTTCTCCTTCTTTTAAACCAATACTTTTTAGCTAACTTCAATAGTTTAAGTAATGATGAAAGATTTTTTTATTTTATATCTTTTTAATTAATTTTTTATTGATCCATCTATCTATCTGTTTGCTTTTTCGTTTATTTTTTATAGAACTGTGTATATATGTTTGTTGAATATGTGTATTAAAAAGATTGGAACTAAAAGTTTAAAAAAAAATCAAGTTTCTTTTTACTTTATGGAATGATTAAAAAATTCAAGATTTTATATTAGAAAAATACACAATTGATAGGTTTCTAAGAATCAAAAACTATCGATAGTATCGATGGCATCAATGAATACTATCGAAACTATCGAATGGAGCCACTATCGATAGTTTTGCAGCTCTACTCCGACTTTCATGAAAAAATCGGTTATACACACATCAATTCTTCTTGCCTAAGTTTTGATTTTGTATGAGAGAGCTGAACGAAAAGTTTGTATTATTCACATAACTTTCTTTTTCTTTCTCAGTGTAAAATCAAAAATTGAGCAAGTGATTTTGATGTGTGTGACCAAAAACGAAGCACTTTAAATCTTTTATCATAGGTGTTGTATATATATTTATCATAAAATTTTATTATTGTTCTATATACAGTTAAGGATACTTAGCATTCCCTATAGCCGAATTCTTTCTCTTCGGTTATTATACACATGTATGCTTTTTGAATACTCTGTGTTTTATAAAATTATATCCTGCATGCAAGAATGATGGTAATTTCATTACGTTTCATTTGCCAGATTTATGAACAACATTCTCTTACACCTATTTCAGGTATTTGATGGCCATAAGCACATATGTTAACTGTAACTGTAGATAAGGTTAATAAAATAAACCTTTTTTATTGTTACAAAAATAAAAAAATATGGAGATAAACAAACGCCACTTGATTGTTTTATGTTGCAACACAAGGGCAAAATGTAAGAATCTTGACATTACGAATATTTATATAAAACAATTCTTTTTTTTTTTTTGTTAAATTAATGGTTGTTTGATTTTGCACATTCAATCCTTCATAAATGAATTTTTATTAAATTTGGTTTGATAGTACGAGTAGAAATTCGAAATTATACTCCATACAGAGGACACAATAGAGCTCTCACTGGTGAATTTTGTAAAAGACCATACAATTTATTTATACCCTCCGGTGAAAAGGTGTTTTTTGCAGGTATTAATTTTTACAAAAGAGGCATTTTTTCCAAAGGCGTTTTTACAAAAAAAAAAAAAAAAAAAAAAAAAAAATCAGGAAATAGTTTTTTTATACAAAAGGTACTTTTCACGTAAGGTAACATTTACAAATAGTACTTCTTAGAAAACTTATTTCTCTTAAAGGAATTTGAGCAAAAATATTTTTTTCAAACGTAACTTTTAAGAAATGGGCACATTTTATATTTTATCTAAAAGCTGCTTTTTTTTTACAAAAAACTCGTATCGAAAAAGGACGTTTTACAAAAGTTAAGCGCCCCATCCACTTGCAATATAATTGTGCAATTTTTTGTATTGTACAATAATATCGCCAACGGGTATATCATATTCGAAAACGATGTTAACAAACTGTTACCGAAATATTGAAAAAAAAAAATTAATTAAAATTTAATAAAAACGACCTCGAGCTTAACAAACATAAAAAAACAAAAGAAAATTTTTACAAAAGGTACTTTTTACATAAAAGTATTTTTTGCAAAAAGGTACTTAATAACAAAAAGTACTTTTTCACAAAAAGGTACATTTAACAAAAGGTACTTTTTTACAAAAACATAATTATTTACAAAGAGGTACTTATTTACAAAAAGGTACTTCTTTACACAAAGGTACTTTTTTAACAACGGTACTTTTTTAGCAAAAGGTACTTTTTTACAAAAGGGTACTTTTTACATAAGAGAATTTTTTACAAAAACGTACATTTTAACAAAAAGGTACTTTTTTACAAAAACATACTTTTTTACAAAAAGGAATTTTTTTACACAAAAGTACTTTTTTGCAAAAAGCTACTTTTTAACACAAAGATACTTTTTTACACAAAGGTACTTTTTACGAAATGTACTTTTTTCCCAATTTTTTTTTTGTGCATAATTATATTGTTAGAAAATATACTTTGCACCAAATTTGCTTTCTGCAATAAGCACTTTTTGCAAGAGGTACTATTTATAAAATATACTTTTTACAAAAGGTACTTTTTACAACAGATATTTTTTATGCATAGAACTCTTTACAAAACCAAATTTTTAGAACTGTTTTAAAAAATTCTTCTTCTTCAAGAAGACAGAAAAAGTAGAAGTTGTTAAAGAGGACCGATATCTTTGTATCTCATTAGCTTTGCTAGAAATTAGTTTGAGTACTTTTGTTTAATCAATATTAAAGTAAATGAATTTGAATATCTTAGATTATAAATAGTTTTATTTATTTATTCTCAATACTTTATTGGCAGTTTGTCCATAAGTACCGTGTTAGCTTTTTTCAATTGTGGTTGAAGTCTACTGATGAATTGCTTAAGCAGCAACGAAATACATCTATATGTGCTTAACCAACAACAAATAAGCTTTTTGATGTGTAAACATCTATAGCTACGGGGTAAAAATCTTTTTCACAATACAATCACAAATTTTGACTGAGATTTCTTTGCTGAGATGCACACAGCGTTGTCAAATCGGTGTAATATTGTAAATATGTACATAGGAATTTGCTGGTTTTTGTTTGTTAGGGTCGTTAGGTTTTTTGCTTTATTAGGGTTCCGTACACCAAAGGTGAAAATAATAATTGCTTTATTAGGGTTCCGTACACCAAAGGTGAAAATGAACCCTATTGTTTTCGCTACGCTGTCCGTTCCTCTGTTACAGGGTATTTCCTCGAGAACCGTAAGAGCTACGGACCTGAAATTCGGACACAGTGTGTAGACATTTGGCCGCTACAACAGCAAATATATGAGAGTTAAAAATTAAAGGGTGTTCCGAAACGAGCAACGAAAAATATTAAAATCCCATGTAATATACATACACTTGAATTTTGTAAAGTTAGTGTATTTTTATACAGACTACAACAATTAAAACAATTAACAGTAAATTTAAAAAATTTAAATTAAAGGGTTTTCCATCAGTTAATGCAATTTTGACTTTGTAACTTTGACAACTTGCTGTATCTTGGAAACCGTAAGAGCAAAACTCTTAAAATGTTCAAAATCGGTAAAACTAAAAAATCAAAAAATTATAAAATCGCCAAATCCAAAAAAAAAAAAAAAAATCGCCAAAAAAATTGCCAAAACCGAAAAAAGCACCAAATAAAAAAAAATTCAAAATGAAAAAAATCGCCAAAGTGAAAAAAAAATCCAAAAACAGAAAAATAATCGCCAAAATGAAAAAAAAATAGCCAAAATAAAAAAAATCGCAAGAATTAAAAAAACCCTTAAACAAAAAAATCGCCAAAATTAAAAAATCGCCTAAATAAAAAAACCCCAAAAACAAACAAAAAACGCCAAAATGAAAAAAAGCAATGTGAGTCCGATCACAGAGGAGATGTGTAAACATCTAGTAATGAATTTTTTTTTTTAAGTTGGAAGTACTTATGCTTTTAGTATATTTTTTTAAATTATTATGAATACGGCCCTACGATTTTACTGATAATGCAAATTAAATTTCATTATCAGTAAAAATTTACTGAATTTTTTCAGTAATCAGTAAATTTACTGCAATTTTTAATGCAGTACATACATACATATATACTGCAGTGTGCCCATTTACCTACTAACCAAATAAGTTAAATAAAACAAACAAAAACAAGCAAATTCCAATAGCCCAATTCACAATCTTGTGCAAATGGTCTTGCATCGTTGCATGTGTAAAGTGGTATAGTATATTGATACTCACCACTAAGAATTGTTAAGTGGTGAGTATCAATATATTTACCATTTTGCACATGCTACGATGCAAGACCATTTGCACAAGTTTGTGAATTGGGCTTATGTATTTACAACATTACAAGTTTTGATACTTTTAATTGATTAGTTAATAAAAATATACTAAAAAAAAGTACTTCCAACTTAAAACAAATTTTTCATTACTAGATGTCTACACATCTCCCCTGTGATCGGACTCACATTGCTTTTTTTTTAAATATTTTAATTAAATCAAATTCTTTGTTGTAACTTTAATTTTTATAAAATAATTTATTAAATTTTTTAATTTACTTGTTATTTTATTTAATGCAGGTTTAATAATAAATTTATCGAAACGAAAAAAAAAATGTTTAAATGTATCTGTTGCAATAAATATTTTGTAAATAAAATATTTTATCCTGCTCTGAAATATGTACATGTTTGGTAACTTTGTATAACATTAACGAGAACTTGTATTTAAATATTTGTTATGTTTTATGTAAATTATTGTAATACAATAGTTTACTTTGTGCGAAAGTGCTTTTATTAATTCATTTTTCATTCATGTCCAATTAAAATGTGTAAATGTTTGGACCATTGCCGGCAAACGATGTTTTTGCATTTTTTGTTTTCATTTGTTTAAATAATATGCATAAATTTTTATGAAATCTGACACACTGTTGGAACGATACGAAAATAGTAATTTAACAAATTTAGTGATAACATTTTAATTATATTTAAAGCAACTTGATGTGGTTTAAAATTAAAACACTCGTACATTTTCGTATAATGCAAAATTTTGTTTTATATATGTACATATTTGTTCTTTGTTCTAGTCATCTCTCGTCTTTTGTACTTAAACGGCTTATCTATGATTCCTACAATGGAATCGAAAATAGACTAATTAAATAAATATTATTTACTTCTTAACAAATCAATAATCATTAAGTCATACCTGAAGTACTCGTATCTGCTTAAATGAACATCTTGAATGTCATCATTAGACTATTAAAGCTACTTTCATTCATCTTACAACTAAGTAGTATGAATGTAAGACTTCACTCGTCTAGTATTCGTATATTTGGAAAATGAGTCTACAAGATAGTTAATCAGATTTTCATCATTGATAGAAAAGTCTTTAAATATGTATCCATGTGTGAGTGCATGTGTTTATTGCCCAGTTGATCAAATTTTTTAAAATGATATTCATTGTTTTTAAGGACTTTAAGATATTTTGTTTGAGCCCAATGGTAACGAAATAAAAACTCTTAAAAAGGAGCAGTAGGACAGAGACTAAAAGAATATATATTTGCTCAATTCATAAGCTATTGTAGGAGTCGTATTTCGTACAAACGTTGTTGGTAATTTCTATGTAAACATTTGCTTATAAACAATGTTGTTATTGAAATTACCAACAATTCATGTACGAACCAGGGAAAGCCAAAAAGTTACTATTTCAATGCACAATACATATCGATACTCCAACGACAATGCGCTGATTTACACGGGCATAATTGTGCTGGCATAACATGCCAGTTTGTAGGTGAGAAAGGCAAAGAGAGTGGTTTTGCGGTTGGCATAACTTTTCAACCAGCTTCAACCCCGCATTAGCAGCATAAAACCAATACACACACAAATTAAAAAATAGCAAATGTTAAATGAATACTAAAAACACTAACACACACACAGCTGTGTATACGAATACATTTTGTGCCAGATGAATTAGTCTCGTGTAATTTGGAAAAGAACAAAAATTGTGCGGCTTAAAAATTGTTCTCGTCTAAACTACCTCAATGAGTATGATAGCACATTCGCATCAACAAGCATGCTTACATACAGGCATACATATCTATAGCTATCAACACAATTAAGTGCGACAAATATCGATAGGTGCGGGTTCGATCAAACAAATGTGCTATAGATATTCGTATCAATAAGATACGAATTAAGCAATGTGCGCACAAGCATGTAATGACGAGTATGACTATATGAACAATGTTACCAAATATGTAAGTAAATAAAAAAAAATCGTTGTGTATGAATTTAACAAATGCTTAATTTATATTATGCATTTTTTTTCATGAAATCTATTTCACGAAACTTTTTCTATTTGCTAATAGAGAAGACACGTAACATGAATTTCTGAAGCATTTTTGACAGCTTTTTTGATCTAATGTGGTTCTCCAGGAGCCTGTTTACAAATGAAAAAACTTTCATACAACCAATTTTATGAAAAAATGCGTGAATACGAGGCGGGGTTCTTTAGCAAATTTCTATTAAAAAAGTCATATATTGCAAAAATTATGCAAACTCACAATGATTTAAGCAAAAAAAAAAAAAAAAAAAAAAAAAAAATCCTCTAAAACTGATTATATAAACCTAAAAAAGCAATAAGTCGAAAATTTGTTCCGCATATTAATCGCGAAAACTTGCAAAAATGCGAATATCATTTAAAAAAAATGTCCAAAACCTAAAAAATGTGAACGAAAATACTCAGTAGATTTTAAAAATCAAAAACAATCTCACTTACAAAAAGTTGCGAAAATTCGTGAATAATTTTTTAATTGAAAAAAGCTTAAAATGTATTTAAAATAAACACCAAAACTGTAACGAATGTCAAAAACTTGGTAACATAAAAAAAGATGAAAGATATCATAGTCTGATACTGGTTGAAAATGTTTAAAACTGCCAAATAACAAATAATTGGGAACAATCACTTTTATTGCAAAAAAAAAAAAAAAAAAAAAAAATCATTTGCGATAAAAATCGGTAAACTCGTAAAAAAAGCCAAGATTTGGTTAAAAAGTGAGTTTCATCGTGGAAATTGGCGATAAACCGGCGCTAAAATTGCTAAAATTGTAAGGAATGCCATGGTTCAACCTTCCAACCACTTATCTCAGATCCGAAATGGTTCGTGTTACTATACCCGCGGTCAAATTACTCCCGTAAATATTTAATAGGGCTTTTAGATCTAAGGACTGCGAAGAGTGTGTGTGTGGGTAAAACATTTTTATTGAATTTTATGTTAAAATAGTTTGATAAAATGTTATTACCTCAACAACTACAAACTAGTATTTCTGGCAACACTTATCAAAAAATATTTAAAAAACCGAATGTGTTGCAAGTGTGTCTGATGTAACGAAAAATGCGCACCGATACATACAAGTACGAAATAAAATGCGCAGGGGCATACGCAAGTATGAAAATGAATAGATATCAAATAGAGACCTGCGTAAACAGTCTTGAAATGTAAATACGTCATGTTTTTTAAATGTATTCACGTCGCATGTATTATACTAAACCAATAATAAATGCTGTCGTACTATAAGCGAAGCACGATGGATGTATTGGTGTACGTGTATACCAGTGTTAACAAGCGATGACGCCAAGACGCCAAGATGCTTGTTATTTTTCATATTGTACGTTTGAGTGTGTGTGTAATATGTAGATGGTAAGCTATTATGTGATTAACCGCATACAACTAATGTTAATGCATGTGTGTGCGTTTGCATGTGCGTAGAAAAATAAAAGATCATGCACACATACATGCATGACGTTTGTACACGCGCTCATGCGTAGAAAGAAGCAAGCATCACAAATTCTTCCGTCACGAAATATTTTCTTCTTTACTCCTATACCTACAATACTGAAATAAATATTTTGCAAACAGTGTTGTTAACGTTTGTTTTAGAAGATTTCGCTGTAATAAAGCATTTGAAAAATCCCTCATGACTTAAAAGTTCTTATAAGATATCTTGTGCAGGACACTAATATCAACACGCACTAGCATAAAAAATGTTCGATATGTGCGGGAGTATCTAGCATTTTTTGTATCGATTGGCTTTCCCTGTTACGAACTACTACTCCCACAATAGATTGTGAATTAAGCAATTGTTTTGATAAAGCATTGATAAGGAAATTTATTAGCTTACTTCATACACCCAAATAAGACGCTATAAGCTATTATAAATTCGTCAAGATATCAATAGTGCGCAATTTATCAAATGTTTTGTATGCAAATTACAAATTACGTCTTGCCTTTGAAGATTAACTAGAACCACATATACACCATTTCAGATGTCTCGAAGACATGAGCAACTGGGATATGTTCGTAATGTGGACTATAACATTGAAGCATCAACTACTTCCATGCATTCAAAAATTAGTTTCACATAATATGTTTTTTTTTCCAGAAAAATCTCATGTTATTTAATTCAGTTCTTATATCCTCCACCAAAAATGGGAAGGGCATACATATGCTTTATGGCCCTATGCTCCCTCGAGGAGTGAAAGGAAAAATGTATATATATATATATATATATATATATACATATGTAGTAAGTCTGTCATTCCGTATGTAAGTTCCACAATATTCATATGCGGCCCCACAAAGTGCATATAATCTGTGTCTTTATGAAGGGGGTAGTCGAGTGAGCGATGTCTCTTGGTTTTCCGAGGACTCCTGCAAAGTTAGAGATTTCGACGTTAGAGTGATGTGTCAGAATATTAAATAGATTGGCATTGAAAGTCCGCAAAATCAAGAAATTGGCTTCAGGACTGGAAAATTATGCTTTTTTTATAAAAATAAATAATTTTTTTTACTCTCTTTATATACCCCATACGTACGTCGGTGGAGAGTATATAAGATTCGTCTTAGCCTAATATAATATTCTTACTTGTTTTCTTTAACTCTATTTTGAGACTTATTGAAATAACGTACATGTTTATTTATTTGTAAAAGCAAGATATTCGATTATAAGTGGGTAACTATGACAGCAGACTTGAATTCAGAGAAAAAACTGTTGAAAAAAATTGAAAAATTTAATTTTAAAAATTCATGAAAACATTAATTTCACACAAAATATTTATATCATTCTTATTATTATTTGAGCATCTGTTATCTAAAGGCAGCAACGTTGCCCGCTAAATTTAACGCGTTTAAACTATGAAAAAACCGCGCTTTTGTACGTCCTTGAAAAAACGCGCTAAATTGGAATTGTAAGAAGTTGATTTTGTTATCGTTCTTTTTTTAATAAAAGGAAAATTTCTTACAAAATATGAATTAAAAAATATTAATTCCTTCATTAAAATATCGAATATTGAAAACTGTTTAATATTGATAAACAATTTCACAACAAGTCTTAAATGCCTAACAGATTACTTACTTTTTGTAAGACGTTGATGATAGAAATCTTGACGTTTCTGTAACAGATTGAAGGAAGCTTGTACAAGTTCCTTTTAAAAACAAAAAGCTGCTATTAAACCTCAACGTATACTCGAACAAATTTTAATTTTTCCCAAAATATCTTGACTATTAAGCCTGATGAAGTAAGCGTTTTTTTTTTTTGTTTATTTTTAGCATTTCAGGGAGAAGGAAAATTTCCCTTAAGCAAATTTCCAATAACCCTTTTTCTACAAAATTTTCCTTTTCATTATCGCATATGAAAAACATTATTTATGAGTCAAGATAAAGAGGACCTTGGGGGTAAGTGTTTTTTCGTCAATACATGCAGATGTAAATGTTTGTTTCAAGCACATGCGTACACATGTAAATACAAATGTGCTTTTATATGTATGTTACAAAAAGTAAAGAACTTTAAAATTTATCGCTTTTTCTTATTGTATTGTTCAACAGTTAAAGTAATCGTATACGAGGGTGACTTATTTTTTTTATTAATATTTTGAAAAATCTAAAACAAAAGCTTTTCCAAATGTCTTAGTTTTATTAACCTTATAGTTTAAGCAACATTTATTATTATGGCTTCATATGATATGCCATATTATGCTGTATATATTTTGGGTACTGCTTTATCGAAAGAATCATAAAAGTAAACCCTCGTTTTTGTTTATAACTTTATTATACAAGAATTGTTAGCGCTTGAGTATAAAACATTTAACCATAGACACTCACATAAAAACCTCAATTTTTTTTCCAAAAACTCTTATAACAAATATGTATCGTATTTATGACAAAAATAAAACGAATTGCTTTGACTGCAACTAAAAGCGTATGGAAATTTCATTTAAATAATAAATAAAAAGAAATGTGTCTGCAACAGTTAAAATATTTATTTTTTACGATTATTGTCATATGATGAAGGTTAAATAATGTTTGTTCTCCTGTGCAATAACGTCTGCTTGCTCTGCTACAAGGCTGATGAAAGTATGTATCTGCAATTTTGGGGGAAAGTATCTAGTTTTATTTAGTGGTAAGTTATCGCAACTAATATAGAGGAAAATTTTTTCCTCTATTATAAAAATGACAACAAAAAAAAAAACGGTTATGTGACATTTTTATGTTTAGCAATTTGAGTCATAAATTTTAAAGAGGAAAAGCTAAATTTTAATTTCGAAAATTTAAATGGTTTTAATAAACATATTTGTATGACGTAGTTAATGTATACATATAGGTATAAATACACCAATATAAGTTCATGTTTTTATATATTTATGCCTCAAATGATTTCACGTTTAACGAGTATTTATTTTAGAAAAAGTGTTAACTCTTAAATGAGCTCCAAACCTGAGAACTCCAAAGGACTTGAGAGCAAACTATACTTATAGCGAACTATCTTAGTATTTTATAAACCTATAAAAAAATTATTTTTTTAAGTAACCCTTGAAAGAAGTGTGTATTAAAAAATATATACTTAAAAAAAGCAGCTTTAAAAAAGCAGAGCCTTTTGATATAAGTACTTTCTGATTTTTTTTTGGAACAAAATAGCTTTTGAAAGAAGGTCTTTAGCAAAAAAAAGTACCCTTTCAAATGAGTACTTTAAAAAATACCTTTAAAAAATACATTAAAAAAGCTGCGTTTTAAAAAATGTACCTTTTATACAAGTACCTATTATAACAAGAATCTTTTTAAAAAAGTACATATTAAAATAAAGTACCTTTTAAAAAAGTAAGTTTAAAAAAATCACTATTTTACAAAGTACTTTTTTTAAGAAAAGTATTTTTTGAAAAAAGAAAATTTAAAAAAAAAGTTCCTCAAAAAGTAAATTTTAAAACAAGTAACTTTTAAAAATATATTTTAAAACAAGAACCTTTTTAAAAAAGCATCTTTACAAAAATTACATTATAAAAAAGTACCGTTTCAAGAAGTATAATTTAAAAAATTATCTGTTAAAAAAATACGCTTTAAAAAAGTAACTTTTAGAAAAGTACATTTTAGAAAAGTACCTTTAGAAAAGTACCTTTTAAAACAAGCATCTTTTTGAAAAAGTACCTTTGAAATAAGTACCTTTTAAAACAAGCATCTTTTTGAAAAAGTACCTTTTAAAATAAAGTACCTTTTAAAAAAGTGCATTTGAAAAATTTACCCTTTAAAAAAAGTAAAAATCAAAAAGTACCTTTTTAAGAAAAGTCCTTCTTTAAAAAGATACCTTATAAAAAAGTACCTCAAAAAGTACATTTTAAAACAAGTAACTTTTAAAAAATTTAAAACTAGTGTGTACATAGCTTTAAGAAAGTACCTTTAAAAAAATTACGTAACATATACAATATACCTTTAAAAAATGTACCTTTAAAAAAATTACATTATAAAAAAGTACCTTTTGAAAACCATTCGTAAAATGTTTATTTGAAAAGAACTCTTTTCAAAAGTACCTTTTGATAGAACAACTACAAAAAAGTACCTATGGAAAACACTAAATATTTTTTGGAAAAAAAAACACCTCTTGAAGTGCGCTTTGGGAAACATCCTCTTGTAAAAGAGTATTCTTGGAAGAAATTACTTTTAGAAAAAATTACTTTTCGAAATGAGTAGTTTTGAAAAAAGTGGCTCTTTAAAAAAGTACCTTTTAAGAAATCTAACTTTCGAAAAAGTAACTTTTGAAATTATTACTTTTGTAAAGATACTTTTTGAAATTATTAAGTACTTTTGGATGAAGAGCATCTAGGCAAAGTATCTTTTGAGAGAAATAATTAAAAAAATTACAAGATTACCTCATGAAATAGTTGCCATTTGAAGAAAGCTACTGTTGAAATAGGTACCTTTTGCAAAAAGTACATTTTGAAAATTAACTTTAAGAAATATCTGGTGAGAGAAGTACAATTTGGAAAAAAATCAAAAGCTTTGAAAAAAGTAAATCTTAGAGAAAATCTCTTTTATAACTGTACATTTTGAAATAAGTACTTTTTTCAAGAACTAGTAGTAGAAAAAAGTACTTTTTGAAAAATTTACCTTTTGATTAAAATACCTGAATATTAAACAAATAGCTCTTGAAAAAAGTACCTTTTGAGACAAGTACCTTTCAATTGAGGAAATTACAAAAAAAAAATCCCATAAAAAGTGCATAGTAAAATAATTGCTTTTTAAAAACAGTTCCTTTTGAAAATTATAAGTTTTGAGAGGAGTACATTTAGGAAATCTACAATAGCTTTGAATAAATTAGCTTCTGAAAAAGAGTGAGTACCTTTTGAAGAAAATTAGTTTTGAGAGAAGTATATTTTTGAAAAAAGTACGTTTAGGAAAAAAGTACGTTATGAAAAAAATACTTTAAAAAAAATACATTTTGAAAAAAATTACGTTTTGAAAAAGTACCTTTTGAAGAAAATACTTGCTGGAAAAAATTACTTTGGAAATGAAAAAGTACCTTCGAAAGAGTACCTTTTAAAACGTACGTTTCGAAAAAGTACATGTTGAAAAAAAGTGGCATTTGAAAAAAGTATCTTTAGAAAAAAAGTAACTTTAAAAAAAGTACCGCTTGAAAAAGTACCTTTGGAAAAAGTATTTTTTGAAACAAGGATCTTTTAATTGAATTATATTTTAAATAGTATCGCTCAAAACAAGGACCTTTCAAGAAAAGTACCTTTAAAAAAAAGTATCTTTTAAAAAAAGTATCTTTTAAAAAACTTTGCTTTAAAAAAAAAAATACATTTTAAAAAGTATCACAAAAAAAAAATATTAAAAATGTACTCCTTAAGAAAGTAGCTTTTCGGCCCGTCGTGCCAAAAATGGTATACTAATATCTTCATGATAATAAAAATATTTTTTATAGAAAATAGAAATTTTTTATGTTTAACAACAACAACTTCGTTTTTATAGAAAAAAATGTTTTAAAACTAGTCATGGTCAGACAGGAGAAAACTATGTAAAAAAGGTTTTTGAGTAAAAAAATTTGATTGTGTCAATTTATATTGAGCTACATACACGAGGCAGCATCGAACATTATAAGCCAGCACTTAAAAACTCGAACATCGAAAATAAAATCCTGGTCGATGAATGTTGTGTATACATATGTACGAGTATCATAAAACTGTGTGTTAGTGTATGTAGTTACTCTTATTTGCCGATATTAACTGTTTCTGTTTACACAAGCAACGAGAAATAAGACAGGACAAGGCCTTGCCCGTGTACTGTTATGTTATAGTGCGTTTTTTTATATTTTATGCACAATACGTTGCATACTTTATGGTGTATTTTTAAATACATGCTATATACTGCAGACTTTGGCAAAGTTTTAAGATATTAGTAGCTAAGACTACGAGGATTTTAACCGTGACAAACTTAAAACATGGTCACACAGTGACAGTGGGCTTATAAAGTCATACTCTAAAAACCTGATGTTTTCATGAAAAAAAGTTCGTGGGTATTGGTTGGCTTATATGCTGCTCATCTATCTATTTTCTAGTTTAGTTTCACTTGTTTATTTTTAGTTTTTGTGCTTCTGCTTGATTGCTGGTTTCCTGCTATTGCTTAACGTGTACAAGTGAAATCTTTGCTGCCACTCTGAATTATAGTTACATGCTTGTCTGGTTTTAGTTTTTTTGTGTGTGTTTACTTTCAGATTTTTTTTTTTTATGGAGTGATAAAATTTTAGAGATTTCCTCATGTTATTTTGTTTTATGTATGTGAGTAGAGTAAAATTGTAGCATATACATATATTTAGAAGGTATTAACGTTTAGTGCAAGTGGATAATAAATATTAAACTGGTAATTAGGAAATAGATAAAATGCTTTCCATGTGCCATTAAAGTAAACACATAGTTTAGACAAATTTATAAAATTTCATATGCGCAAATTCTGCTAAGTAGAGAATTTTTAAAAGGAAAAAATTTTGAATTAGTATTTTAGCAAGTTTATGTGAAATAGAAGAAGAGAAGAAAAAGAAGAAGAGAAACCTTATAACTTTTAGTTTATTGGCATAATTTTAGTTGTTTCAATTTAAAGCCTAGTATGTAGTTCTTACGGAATTTTAGGTTCTTATACAAACATTTGCTAGTACACAGAGAAAACAACCGAATTTGTTGCCAATTGAATTTTGGCGGTTGCAGCAACTATCATAGAATTCTGCTACAGCGACTGAAATTTTCTTGTGGTACCACTATATTTTAATTATAACCCTAAACCCAATAGTTGCAGCAACAGAAAAAATTGGTTGACAGTATGGAATTTGAAATAAATGTTATTCTTGCTACCGAAAATTTGGTTAATATAATTAAAACAATATCATAATTGGTACCTGTAAAAGAATAATTGGCCTTCCTTGCTGAAAAAAAATAAACAATAAATGCAAATAATAGCAAAATTAAAAATTTTAAAAACCCCCGACTTTTTTCAAAAAAGTTGTTATATCTTTTAAACGGCTGGACCGATTTTCTTCAAACATAGCTAAAAACCCTCTCGATCAAGTCATCTTTCAAACAAAAAAAAAACTAAATGGAAATCGGTCCAGCCGTTTGGCCTGTACGTGGACACAGACAGACACGCAGATACACAGATACACAGACACACAGACACACACTACAAACTTAAAAATACACAATTTAAGAAATTTATTATTTGACATATTGTCATAAGTTTATTTTAATTGAAATTTATTTCCTAATGGTGAAGCATGTCTATATACATTTCTTCAACCACACATTTTGAAAAGCCACAAACCTGTTATCTTATGCACAGCCTTTTTTTAACTTGCTGCTATAAACTATAATAGTAAACTCAACCTCTAGTTAGTTGCAGCAACTGATTGAAAGTTTTTATTTTAATTTTATTATACATAGAACGATAATTTTTTAGTTGCTAATACCCAAAGTTGGTAGTAAAATTCAATTCGTAATATTTTATTCGGTTGGGTTAACCAATCAGTTAATTAGTCATGACAAAAGCATACGCTCGGTTGATGCAATCAATTTAACTATTGTCACAATCATATCTTTGTTACAATTATGCCCTTATGGCAATGAACATGGATTGTTTTTTGGATTAACAGAAAATTGGTAGCGTGAACTGAAATATAGTTAATGCAAATGATATTTTATTGGACTAACCATTTTCCAACCAATCTTTTTTCTGGGTGTACGGACTTTCAAGGGAAAAGTACAACATATTTGTGCAATTTATTGCCTATCTTAGGGATGTTATAAATATAAGTGGAGACTTTTTTCAGTCAACTGAAATAAAATTAAATGTTCATACAATTGTTTGGCCACGGAATTTCGACATTTCTAATTTTCATTAAATTGTAATTAATTTTTATGGTTTTTGTGTATTGTTAACCAAAAAAATATACGTGTGTGTATGCAAACATAATTCAAAAGGCTACACGGTTATTTTTCCTTGTAGAAATAAATATAAATTTACAAACTTGAGATTCCGTAAGAATTCCGTACAGGGCTTTATTACGAAATAAATTGCTATGTGAGCTTTCATTTTTAAGAGAAAAAAAAAACCAATATAATTGCATTTTATGCACATCTTTATTAATTTTTAAAATAATTAAGCATTGTTGTGGGATTTAATATCAAACAAAACTCTTTGACAGGAAAGCCACCACAATCCCCTAATTTATGCTATACAATTTTAACCATATTTTTAATCCTTAAAGTATGCATTTGTTTTTGTGGTCTTTGTTTGTTTTTTTGTGCCCCATTGCTATTGTTTATTGCAATTGAAAACTCAAAAATTGCACAGACTGTAAATAAGTAAATAAATTTCCCTTTCACAGACATTAGATGCTCAAAAGATGACCCCGGGTTACCTCAGCCACACAAGCAGAAAAGTCTAACAATGATGATGTATATGATGTTATTTTTTTTGTCAAGTGATGAAATGATGTTTATCATGTATAGATGGATAGACAACAAACAAAACTTGATGTCTAGCCAGAAAAACAATAGCACAAGTGGCCATTGAAAGAGTATGTCCTTATTATTTGAATAAGGTGAAGAGCATTAAGTTAACAAAAACAGCAAGAACAACAACAACAACAACAACAACAACAACAACAACAACAACAACAAACTGAATAGTCGGCAAGGACAGATATAGAAAATATGATTGATAGCAGAGGTGCAGGGAAAGTGTAGTATACTTTTAGGTGTATTTGCAATAACTAACAAACTTTGAAAAATGAAAAGGGCTTATCTTAATAACTCTTATTTAAACTGCTTGTTTGCTGTTGCTGCTGTTTCTTTGTTTATTTGCCAATTCAATTAAAGTACAATCAAGCGTAAAGTGTTAGATTTTGTTGGCCATTTGTTTAAGACAAAAGAAAAGCCAGACAATAGCCAACTGTGGTAATAAATTTTTAATACCTTTTGCTTTGATTTAGATTTTTTATTAAGCACAGTGGTTGTGATTTTAAATCAAGAATTTAATTCCTTTAATTACCAAAAGTGCGCTATAATTTATTAGTGCTAATTTTGTTTGCTGTGGCATTTATCACCCACTCATTTACTGGCGTTAACATTTCATTACTCTCCATTTTATGGTAATTAATTGGTATTGTTTAAAGCTTAACCTTATCCTATTCTACTCATCTCTCAATTATGTTTCCAGCTAAATCTCGCTCTTTGTTGCCTAATGCATTTTGGGGTTTATGGAGTAAGTACGCATTGCATACTTTAGGGCGATTGTATTGTTGTGTAATTACACTCAAATATTTGGAGGGAAAGCAGTGAAATTTTTGAGTTGTATAAAAAAAACAAATTATAAATCTATTTGGCGTTTGCTTTAAGAATAAGGGGAAGGAAAATATTTGCTATGTAAGTGAGGGGATGGGTAACAGTGGCAAAATTATAAGGATAAAAGCTCAATTATAATAATGTAATTTAAATCTTAATATTTTAGGCTTAAGAAGCAATATATTGGCTATATCGATTTGTATATAATTTTATTTTATAACTTGACTTGATTTCTATAGGAAATGTAAGAAGGAAAAAGAAAGAGAAGGCAAAATACGGAGACTAATAATCTTCTTTCTTTTTGTGTGAAGCAATATAAATAAACCTTTACGAAAATTCCTTATTAATTTTTTTTTTGCAAAAGATATTAACCTTCATAATATAATCCATCAATTTCAAGTCATATAATATGCTATTAAATATCTTACTTGTTCTATTATATTTTCTCTGCTTATCAAAACCTTGATTTTGCAAAGTAAACTATAGCATATGTTAAGGCGGGTATAATAGTATTATGTAAAAAATATCTATTTAGAAGGGTGGTGTTTTATTTTCCTTTTAAAAAAGGAGGATGAGTGTTGGAAAATCATCTCCTTTTACTTTTAGTATGACCAGGTTGCTTATTATAAATAAAACGTACGTATGAGCACCATTATTACGTTATCTTGATTAGCCATTATATGATATTATAACAAGATTATACTTTGCTTTTTTTGATACATGTCTAGTTGAGTCTATGTAATTTATGTTGACAATAAGCTAGAGTGTTGCATAGAATGATTTATTTTATTTGTTTTCTGTTTTTGTATTTTTTAAATGGCAGAGCAAATAGTCTGGAAGAGTGAAATGAAGCTAAGACATTATTAAATTATTTAAAAAGAAAGCCATAGGAAAATATAAAAGATAAGCTGAGGGAAAAAATCAAGAAAGAAATTAAGTGTGCTTGTAACATTTCGGAAAAGCTTGCCAATGGCGTTTTTAACGATTTTGTAAAAGTTTTGCATACACACAAATTTCGATTATGTTTTAATAAAAACACAAAAAATTTATTACAATTCGCTAAAAATAAGAAATGTCTCGAATTCCGTGAGCAAATAATTTTATGAACATTAACGGCCTAACCCACGATGTCACCAGAAATCGTTCGATCGATCGAATACTTATATTGAAAACAACAAAAAATTTTCTAATATTATTGTTATTTGCAATATAAGTTGTCGATCGAACGTTTGCTGGTGACATCGTGGGACAGGCCTTAATTTTTGTTTCAGTTCACTGAAAAAAGTCTCCACTTATATTTATAACATCCCTAAGATAGGCAATACATTTTAAAAAGGCTGTATAATTTTCTTTTGAAAGTCCGTATTAGCAAATCGTAATTTCTTTATGAAATTTACCCATCTGAACTTCCGTAAATTTTCTTACATACAGTTCATATGGGAAAGTGAAATTCCATATAAACTCCGTACCAGGTTTTAAACCCATTACGGAGTTCTTACGGAAATTCACATTTGTAAATTTACATTTATTTCTACACGAAAAACAAATCGAGAAGCCTTTTATGTAGAATTATGTTTGCATACACAAAAAATTCATTTATTTTTCAATTTAAAACACACAAAAACACTGAAAATTAATCACAAATTGTAGGTAAAATCAAGTATGTCAAAAATTCGTTGACCAAACAATTGGGTGAGCATTAATTTTTCTTTCAATTGACTGGAAAAAGGCTCTACTTATAAATATTTATAACATCCCTAAGATAGGCAATAAATTTAAAAAAATTCAATGTATATTTCTTTAGAAACTCCGTACTAGCAAATGGAAATTCTTTTAGGAAATTTATTTTTTCCGTATTTTTTTTACACACAGTTTTTAGGAGAACCATAAGTTCTGTATGAACTCCGTACCAGGCTTAAATTTTAAAAATTCCGTATACTTTTCTTTTGAAAGTCGGTACTTGTGAATGGAAATCTCTATGAAATTTTGCAACCAGAATTTCCGCAATTTCTTCTTTTAACATACAGTTCATATGGGAATTTAGATTTCCGTAAGAAATCCGTGCTAGCTTTTATATATAAAAATGTTGTTGATTTCATTTTTCAAAAAAGTTAAACACCCTTTCATCCATTAAATTTATTTGCTTTTATTTTTGATTTTTATTTTATTTATTGCTTGGTTTTCCCCCAGCCATTTCATTTAAACCCTTAAAATATCGATCAGCCAGTCCTTCCACTCAGTCTGTAATGTTGTCAATTTTTTGTTTAAAAATTAATTCTAATAAATTAAACCTCAGTCAAATCAGCAGGCTGACAACATACATGTATGTACATATGTATTTATTTACGTTTAAAAATAAAATAAAACTTAAATACAGAGCTATTAAATATGGTTCTAACGCGGACACACAGAAAACTCGTTTGTTGTTTTATTAACGAAAAGCAAAAAAATAAAAAAAAAAACAAAAGCAAGGCAAGAGGGCAAAACTGTTGCATACCTTTAAACACAGTGCAGCAAACAAAATACTTTGCATACTTTTAGATGCGTTTAACAACAAACGTTGGCCAAAGGTTTGTCGTTGTTGTTCCTTTTTGGTTTTTTTCTATTGGAGTGGGAATAAAGAGTTGAGTGCATGAATAATTGATTTCATTTCAACAACAACATACAGCAAAAGCATGTACACGCCGGTTCCGTAACTGCACAAAATGACAATGTGACATTTTGTGTCTGGCATTCATACATCAAAAGGAGTTGAAATACTAACTCCCGGGTCTATTCATTTAAATAAGCTATAACGGTTGGAGGAGTTAAGACATTAACTGCTATGCCCAGTAGGACTGTCGGAGTTTTGAAATGGTTATTTAAGAAACTTGAAAGTGGCATTTCGGCTGCGTAACCAAAATCAAATTTAAAAATTTTAACACTTTTCGTTTTTGTTTGTTATGTTTACATTCATTTACTCTTAAACATATGCTTGGGAAATTGTGCTTTATTTCTTTTTTTTTTTTTTTGTTGGTTCTATTACCACACACTCAATTGCAGTTTATTTACAAATTCTCACTATAGAGTATTTTGTCTTTGTTTGTTCGTTAAATTCTCAATTATCCTTATTGCCTGCATGGACATGGTTACGAAGGCTTTGGCCACGCATTTATACAGCAACTGCTTTGCCTTGGAATATTTGTGTATTTGCCTATTCGATGGTATAAAGTTGTTGTTGCTGCTGCTGTTTATATTTTAAAATTCCTTTGTCCTTTAATCCTTGACAACTGTTTGCTGTTTGTGTACGTATGTGTGTGTGTGTGTGTGTGTGTGTGTGTGTATGTGCCTTGTAACCTGGGGTATCGCAGCGTTCATTGTTTTTCAGTTCAGCACAAACATTCAAATAAAAATTGAAGATGGAGGAATTGTTGTCATGGTTTATCAGTCATTTGCCATTCACTCATTTATAGTTGTTGTTATTGTTGGCCATAGAGTCAATCATACATGTAGCCCATCCCTTTGTGCTATTCATTCATCCATTTATTCATTCAATATCATTTGTTCATTTATACAGCTTTATTAAAGTTGTTGCTTCCGCGTCCAGGTATGTCCGTTTGTGTGGTTTTTTTATTCACTTTGATGCTGCTGCTCATTTGTTGTTATGACTATATTGTTTACTCGTTAAAATGGTTTTTTTTGATGAGATTTATATATGATTTTTTTATAATTTTAATTTTACTTAATGTTTCTATAGAGGCAGATGTACTTTATTTATTTTTTATTTTTTTCGAAAGCAATAATCGCTTATTATTATTTCAATATAATTTTTGGATTATGTAGCATATCCACAGGAGCTTAAAAATGTTTTTAAACAAATTAGAAAAAAAATGTAATGAAAGATAGGAATGAAATGCAGAAGGGTATATAAATGAGGAACGAATGAGCAAATAAATAGAAACTAGTTTGAAATGCATGGAACATAAGTAAACATATTTTATTTGTAATGAAATTACTTCACAGCAAAAAATTTCAAAAAACGTAATCGGGTTTGGAATTAAGCATTTTTGGTGGAAGCACTTCTCTACTGGATTACCAACTTAATGATTTTAACAAGGCGTGATTCTTACTTACTTTTTTATTTGTCAACATATTCACGTAATCTATTAAATCTAAAATAATCATTCTACTCATTTATCAGCTTGTACAGCATTTTATCAAGTTTTATGTAAAGTGATTTGTAAGCGACTAATGAAATTTGGTAATCAAAAAAGTAAGTCATTATGTGGCAAGTAATACTGATGGTAATATGTAATTTTTTGCTGGGTTGCTATTATATACTTCTGTTGTCCATATTCTATTCCCCAAGAGTAGTGAACTTTTGCTTTCTATATGACAATTATTAATTATCGAAGGAAATATCGGCTTATTATTTTATTAAAATTTCACACAATTTAAGGGGTCAACTACTGCTTTTTTTCAATGAAAAATGCTGTTTGTTCCACAATTTAAGGGAAATTCAGGTTCCCATATGAAGTTTATGAACAAAAAAAAAAAACTTACGAAAATTCAGGCTGGAAAATTTTATAAAGAACTAGTACGGACTTTCAAAAGAAAAATACACGGAATTTTTAAAATCTATTGCCTATCTTGGGGATGTAATAAATATAAGTGGAGACTTTTTTCAGTCAACTGCAACAAAAATTACTGCCTGTCCCACGATGTCACTCGCAAACGTTCGAATGACAACTTATATTGAAAACAACAACAAATTTTCTAATGTTATTGTTGTTTGCAATACAAGTTGTCATTCGAACGTTTGTGAGTGACATCGTGGGACAGGCAGTTATTGTTCATACAAATGTTTGGTCATGGAATGATTGACAATTCTAATTGTCATCAAATTGTAATTAACATTTGTGTTTTTGTTTCTATATAAAAGCTTACACGATTATTTTCCGTGTAGAAATAAATGTAAATGTATAAGCGTGAAATTTTGTAAGAAATCCGTAAAAAAAAACAAAAAAAAGTTAAGCCTGCTACGGAGTTTCACATTTGTAAATTTCTATTTAATTCTACACGGAACAATAATCGTGTAGCGTTTTGTGTACAATTATGTTTGCATACACATTAATTCATTTATTTCTTAATTTACAACACACAAAAACATTAAAAACTAACTACAAATTGATTAATATTAGAAATGTCAAAAATTCCGTTACCAAACAATTGTTTAAACATTAATTTTTTTTTCAGTTAAATGAAAAATGTCTCCACTTATATTTATAACATCACTAAGATAGGCAATAAATTTCAAAAATTTCGTGTATATTTCTTTTAGAAGTCCGTACTGGCAAATTGAAATTTCTTTATGAAATTTACCAACCTGAATTTCCGTAATTTTTCTTACATGCAGTTTGTATGCGAGCCTGAAATTCCGTATGAACTCCAAACCAGACCTTAAGCCCGATTAAGAAATTATTTCTGATTAAAATTTCACATAATTTAAGGCGTCCACTACTGCTTTTTTTATGAAAAATGGCATTTATTCGACAATTTAAAGCTGGTACGGAGGTCTTACGGAATTTCAGGTTCTCATATGAACTGTATACAAAATAAGTTGAAAAAGTTAAGAAATTTGCCAACCCGTATTTGTTTACAGAATTTTTTAAATCTATTGCCTATCTTAGGGGTGCGATAAATCTAAGAGGAGACTTTTTTCAGTCAACTGCAACATAAAATTAATGTTCATACAATTGTTTGGTGAGGGAATTTTTGCTATTTCTAATTGTCATCAATTTGTTATTAATTTTTAGTGTTTTGGTGTGTTGTAAATTCAAAAATAAATGAATTTTTGTGTATGCAATCGAAATTAAAAAAAAATGAGTTTGTACCTTTCTTTATTAAGGTAATGATATATGCTCCTTCGTGTTTCAGTGAAAAACTTCGTTAAATTATTTTTACCGACTGTACCTTTGCTGTTTCTTCATAAGAAAAACTTCTATGTCGATACCACTCCAGTTCCATGCCCTTAAAAATCATCAAAGATAAAACGCGTAAAACTCGCTTCTTTAATCAGACCATAGTTTAAATTTTTCAGCATTGCTTACTACACTGCTAACAAATTTTTTTTTTTAGAAGAACTGTCGTGTAAGAAAAAAATATCTCACTAGCTATATTTTATATTAAAGTACATGTAATGATTTGATGTTTCTAAAAGGACATAAGCACAATGATGACGGCACGTCAGCCATATTACATGCAACGCATTTCCTTTGCAAAAAAAATTAACACAAATTATTATGACAATATTAATAAGAGTATTAGCTAATAGATTGATATAAAAAAATAGAATAATGCTCTGAAATCCAACAACAAAGTAAACTGTATTTGCCGTTGAACATCATTGTCACGTACATTTTCTACATAAATGCCGCTCAGCTGTTTATTGCTCACTAATACTTATTTTATGGTTCTCTTTTAGCTTAAGATATTTTTCTTGTTTTCTTTGGCGTGATTATTGAAAGTAAGCAAAAAAAAAAAAACAAAAAAAAACTTTTATACCGTCCATTGGACTCTGCAAACGGATACAATCGGAACTGTCATTTCCATTATAGCCAAACACCGAAATAACATTTATATTTATAAAAAAAAAGTTTCTTTCAAATACAAAACTTTATTTTTGCAATGGCAGTTTGTCTCTCATTGTTTGTTCTCGTCAATTTATTGTGACATCTCATTGAAGCACATTGTTGAGCCATGTCCTGTGCCAATGGTATGAATGTTCGCTCGCTTCACCAATTGATGTTGTTGTTGTTGTTGTCCTTAGTATTGTGGGCTGTTTGTATTTTAACATCTTTGTATAAATATTTTCCACTTTATCATGTTTTATAGAGACAAGATTGATTTTTAATGCCAGCTTGGTTTATTGTCGAACCAGCAATAACTACAACCATATTTTTTTAGTATTTTTTCTTGCTGTTATTCATTGAGTCACTTCGATGCTTTGTCAAGGGGTCAATTTACATTTCTTTTGCATGAATACGTGCAACTTAATTAACTTTCGTGGAAAATATTTTTCCGGATTTTGTCGTAGTGCCAATGGCAAAAAAGCATGATAATGAAAATTAAGTCAATACTGCTCTTTATGAGTTACGATAATAAAGTCGAAGTAAATTTAAGAGTCTGCTTTTGCAAAACTTTTATTGAATACTAAGTAAATATGTACAGATTAATGTAGAGAAAAAAATAGCGAAAGAATTTTTTTCATTGATAAAATATTTGCTTTGGTTGGTAATCATTATCTTTGATAATGTTTTTTTTTGTGGAGTTTCAAAAAATAAGTTAGAAATTATATTTTAATAAATTATATATTCTCCAAAGGACTGCAATTGCCTGTTTGCTTAATGCAGCTAAAAAAATCATAGAAAATCTTGACGTTTGCTATGAATTACAGACTCACTCTCTCACACTCATTGCTGTGCTTTTATATTTAATAGACAATTTAGAATAAATTTTTCAGCAAAAGTTGTAGTTTTATAATGTAAAAACCTATTAGTTTTTACAAAAACTTCTTTGATGCAGTACGTTAGATTATTCTACAAACTTAAATCAGACAATAGTGTTGCATACTTTTAGGAATGAACATTTTTTCTTGCGTTTTAGCTTTTAGGCCTAGTACGGAGTTCTTACGGAAATTCAGGTCTGGGAACCTGAACTGTATGAAAAAAAAACTTACGGAATTTCAGGTTGGTAAATTTCATTAAGAAATTTCCATTTGCTTGTACGGACTTTCAAAAGAAAAGTGTATTGAATTTTTGAAATTTATTGCCTATCCTAGGGATGTTATAAATATAAGTGGAGACTTTTTTCAGTCAACTGAAACAAAAATTAAAAGTTGAATAAAATCGTCAAATTGAAAAAAAATTTCAAACTGAGAAAATCGTCAAATTGAAAAAATCGCCATATTGAAAAATCGTCCAATTGAAAAAGTCGCCAATTGAAAAAGTTGCCAAATTGAAAAAAAAAATCTTCAAATTAAGAACATCAAAAAATTGAAAAAAATCGTCAAATTGAAAAAATCGTAGAATTGAAAAAATCATCAAATTGAGAAAATCGCGAATTTAAAAAAATCGTAAAATTGAAAAAATCTTTGAATTGGGAAATTCGTCAAATTGAAAAATTGTCAAATTTAAAAATGGTAAAAAATAATCAAAGATGGTCTCATAAATAAAAATCATAAGTCTGGGCAAAATTCGAAGTTGAAAAAATTGTCACATTAAAAAAGTCTCCAATTTGAAAAAATCTTTAAATTGAGAAAATCTTTAAATTTAAAAAATCTTTTAATTGAAAAAATCGTCAAATTAAAAAAATCTTCAAATTTAAAAAATCGTTAAATTGAAAAAAAAAATCATCAAATTAAAAAAAAAAACGATTCAAGGACGCTTTAATAAATAAAAATCATAATTTTGGATAGGAGTCGTCAAATTGAGAAAGTCACCATATTGAAGAAAATCTTCAAATCAAGAAAATCGTCAAATTGAAAAAGTGTCCAAAGTGAAAAATCTTCAAATCAAGAAAATCGTCAAATTGAAAAAGTGTCCAAAGTGAAAAATCTTCAAATTGAGAAAATCGTCAGATGGAAAAAATCGTCAAATTGAAAAAGTCCTCAAATTAAAAAAATCGTCAAATTGGAAAAAACAAGAAAAAACGAGTCAGGCGATTTAGTTAATAAAAATCATCCTTTTGGACAAAAATCGTTAAGTTGAAAAAGTCTTCAAATTGAGAAAATCGTCAAACTGAAATAATCGTCAAATTAAAAAGTCGCCAAATTGAAAAAATTGTCATATTAAGAAAAATCTTCAAATTGAAAAAATCGTCCAATTGAAACAATCTCCAAATTAAAAAAATCGTCAAGTTGAAAAAAAATCTTCATATTGAGAAAATCTTCAAATTGAAAAAATCTTTAAATTGAGAAAATCGTCAAGTTGAAAAAAATCGTCAAATTGAAAAAATCATCAAGTTGAAAAAATCGTAAAATTGAAAAAATATTAAAAAACGATTCAAGAACGCTTTACTAAATATAAATCATAATTTTAGGCAAAAATCGTCAAGTTGAAAATATCGTCTAATCGAAACAGTTAGCAAATCGAAAAATCTTCAAATTGAGAAAATCTTCAAATGAAAAAAAACGTCAAATTGAAAAACTCGTCAAATTGAAAAAATGTTCAAATTAAGAAAATCGTCAAATTGAAAAATTCGTCCAAATGGCAAAAATAGTGAAAGCTGGACGCATATCTATCTATATTTCGAGTTTCATAAATATCGGTTGGATAGACACGGAGAGGCACCTCTTGCTCCTAGTTTGAATAAAATTTAAAACTTGTGAATATCCTTTGAAATTCATAATAATTTCTTGGATAGTTACAGAGGAGCATAAATTGCCTCTTGGTCATAAAACTAAAACAAATATTTTCAAAGACATGAATGTCTTACCGCCTCATGTCCCTATCCTAATCAATTTAACGACACAATAAATTCATTATGCCTGTTGGGAGCATTTATTTAACATTTTGCTGATATAATTTTGGAAACCGGACATTTGCCAAGCATTAAATAACTACTCCACGACAATTGGGAATAGAAAATCGGTCAAGTCGTTTTGAAGTTTTGGGATACTAACATTAATTTTTTTACGATGCAAACAATATCCACGGTGGACTTACTTCAAAGAGTAAAACAATCAATGACGAACATTATGCAACCGTACTGGATCAATTAAATGGGTACACGAACAAAAAAATTACTGCATTTGTTAAAGAAAAAGTTAAAGAAATGATTTTTTTTATCCAAAAACTAGTGTTTTAATGAAAAATTCAAAGACTTTTTGACCTGCTCTCGTAGAATCTTAAAAAAAACCCCAAAAATATTCATTCCATACTTTCCATAAAAAAGTCTTTTGGACGTCCTGAATTCCTTTTAAAATCACGCATTTTACAATTGCCTGCAGATCATATTTTTACAACAAACCTTTTAAAATCATAAAAAAACACAAACTTTTGTTTTGCCAAACAAGTCATGTTTTGTTTTTATTCTACTCCTTCTAGGATTTTTTTTTTTAAGACGTCATTCTTAAAGGAGAAATATTTCCCCAGCAAAAATACCCTTCTTTCCAATGAGCAACAAATCCTTTTAAAGTTCTCTTGTAATTTTTATGCAACTAATTTCTTCTCTCATTTCCTAACAGTATTTTTGCTCTCTCAAAAAAAAAAAGTTCTCTCTATTATGGGAAATTTATTTATATCTTTTTTCTTTTTTTTTGTAAATTTGTGTAAACTTAAAAAAGAACCGGCTCTTGAAACTTATTTAGAATGTGATTACAATTACTTTTTGTCGTCAACCTTAAGCCGGATTGTTACCTTGAATGGTTGGCTCCGTTCAGTCACAGCAAAACCACTTTAATATAGAAAACCATACGCCATGTTTATACTAGTGGTTTTATTCTATGGTAAAACAATATACAGTATTTATATGAAGTTTATGGAATCCTACTGTTCTGGTTTTTTGCCAGGCAGAGGGAAACTAAAATACTCCTAGTATCCTTTGGTATAGCTTGCATATTAACACTACAGTGGTTTGCTGCCAGTTAAAATGTCAGTGAGAAAGTGTGTGTGAGTGTGTGGTTGTGTGTGGGTGCGTGTGGTTTATTTTTGCATAAAACACCAGTTGCTTATGGTTACTTTAGCTCTCTATATACAAATGCATGTATATGGGATTTTCTGTTTTGCTTGGTGCTTGCTCTTCTGCTCTGTCATGTGCGAGTATTCATTTTAATGTAGAGCGTATGTACATATGTATATGAGTAGTTGTGTATGTGTGTGTGTAGTGGTGCTTATATTAGCCTGTCTTGTAGTTATTTGTTTGTTAAATGCATAATGATTTTCGGTTTAGTTTAACCTGGCCTTAGTTTCCTTCATATCTCAACATACCTTATTTTACTCGTATTATATAAAAATAATTGTAAACATTTTTCTAACTTGTGAGCGTGTGCTTATGTGCAAAGTTTTTATGCAAAAATGTGTTTGGTTTTGACACAGAGTATTTAGTAGCTTAGAGGTGTACTGTGAAAAGTGTTTGTCTTGCTTTGTGTGTGTGTGTGTGTGTGTTAAGTATTTTTAAAACTATAACATAAAAGCATATCATACTCTTAGGAACTGTCAAGGTTTTTTCCAGTTTGCTTTCTGACACAGTATTGTAATTCATTGTTCTTATTAGAATTGAGTTAGAGAATCCTGCAGTTAAATAGAAAACAAAGAGTATGAGTTTGTGGCAATTATAAAAACAATTTCTTATATTGCTAATTGAATTTTGCTTAAAAGATAACAAATACTTTTTAATTTCTTGTCCCTTGAGGGAATAAATTGGTTTCTATGGAGTGATAGAGCACTTAAAATGAATTATTATTGGCTAATATTTAAATTTTAAGAGCTACTACATTTGCTTTATTTGTATGGATGTAAAATATAAATTTCACAAGGTTCAAGTTCTTCAAATAACAGAAACAATTAAGAAAACTCGAAAAATTGTCTAATTTATATTTTAATCGCATTTTTTCACAAAAATTAATATTTTATTTATTCAGCAAGATAAGAATTGTTTCTTATAAACACATGAAAATTAATTATTGAAGGTTTTATGCGCAATTCAGTGTTGTCAATGCAGATCATCAGGGAACCTTCTTTATCCAAAAATTTCTTAGAACAACTAGATATATTAAAAAACGGCTGGCTGTTTCGTTCAAGTATGTGTTGTTAGTCAGAATATTTACAACAGACTTTGGTGTTATTTGTTCATTAATAATTATCACATGTAATTTGGCTTAAAAAGCAATACGAACCTAAGCCCGTTCAAATCACAAATATAGAAGCAAATGGAGTTCGAATAATAAACAAAATTAACTAAAATTAAATAAAAATATACTTAATAGTAACAAACCAAAAAAGTTTGTCTTAAGTAGAACAAAAATAAGCAAATTAACTGACATGTGCATAATTAGTAAAGAACAAACGACAATGGTAAGACTGTTGTAAATATAGAGATGGTAAAATTGAGCTTTCATTACAAAAAAGCTTTCAGCAAATTGAAGTAAGATGAATCAAAACAATTCACACATTCCATTTGCAATAATGTATAAGTATATATAAGCAGAAATCTACATCTACTGACACAACCCACACAGTGGACCAACCACAAAAGAACGCTGATGATGAAGGTTTAGTGGCCTTCGAAAACGGCTGGCTGTTCCGTTCAACTATGTGTTGTCAGTCAGAATATTTAAAACAGACTTTGGTGTTATTTGTTCTTTAATAATTATCACATGTAATTTGGCTTAAAAAGCAATACGAACCTTAGCCCGTTCAAATCTCAAAAACTAGATATATTGTTTTAAACTTTCATTTAAATAAACGAAAAGTTAAAAAATGTCACTTATGAGTTCCAACAAAAAATGAAATGTGGGAGTGAAACTATTGCTACAAAGAAAACGTTTGGACAATATTTGGTGCATATTTTTAGGATTGGGAAATAAAAATATTAATGTAATTATTTGTTTGTTTAAATAAGTTTACTAATAACTAGATACGAAAATAAATAGATAGATAAATAAAAAAAAGTAATAATAAATAAATATATAAATAAATAATTTTGCAAAAAAAACGACTTCAATGCAAATATCTGAAAGAACATTTTCGAAAAAAAAATTTATAGGACGGAATTGGAAGTAAACTATTTTAAACAAAAAAAAAAACCTGTTGGTTAAGAATAAGTACGTGAAAAACAAATTAAAATTTAATGGTCGTGTCTCCGCTCATTTTTTAAAATGCAAGATTGTGTCTATCTTACTTACCACTCATAAGCTCATGGTATACAGAAAAAAATGATTTTGATATTTGAATACGAAAATCGTTGATTCAATAAAAAAATCTTTCGAATTTTCTGTGATGACGATTTTTGCATTATTGATAAATAAAATTGTATGCACGTTTATTGAATATATTTTTTTTTTCAGCCAATAAAGAAACTTAATGAATCAAAGAAAAAAGTTGTTGACTGAAATTTTATTTTCAGTGATAATTGTTATTGTGTTGTGTGAATGTCACATTTTTCAACCCCTTTTTGTTTGCTTTTGCTTGGCTGCTACTAAAACTAAATGTGTTTGGGATGAGTCGAACCGGCAATCTCTTGACTAATAAACTAACGTACTTACCACTCAGCTAAGGAGCAAATGTTTTTGGATACGCAAATAATGAATACACACAAAACATGATTTCTTTTGTTTCTTCTAATCTAAAAATAACTTTGTTGAGTAAAAAAAAACAAGCCACGACGTTTTTCGGCTTCTTGTCCGAATGCACACGAATACAACAACAACAATCAAAATAAACAACAAAATCAGCGCATGACCAGGTTTAGTCAATCAACAAGCAAGGAAAACACTAACACAAATAAATGACATTAAATGATATTTTAAAATGTGCGGAATTGATAAATACAATATTCAAGTTAATGACAAATATTATTGAAACTAAAATTTTATTCAATAGCATGGTTTTATTGAAAATAATTCTTGTCTATTTTTTTCTGTGTATGTGGTAAGTTTTGTGGAAGTCGGTTTAGTAGAAACAGGTGAAATATGGCAATAAATTTTAATGGGCGTGGTACCGCCCATTTTTTTAAAATTTAAAATTGTGTAATTACTAGGTTTCATAGCAATCCAATAAATATATTATGAAATAAGAAAAAAATTGTGGGCGTGTCCACGCCCACTTTTTCTACAATGAGATACAAAAATAATTTTTGCAATTTATGTACCGGCTATGAAGTAACAATGTCAAAAAATAAAAATAAAAAAATACAGACAAATTGAATGAAGTCGGTTAAAAATAAATAAATAAATAGATTAGAAAATAAACATATGGATAATAATTAAAAACCTAGTAAATATATAAATTAACGAAATAAAAAAATTACCTAAAAGTTTTATGAATATTTACAAGGTGTATCTAACTAGGTGGCAGTGCTACTTCAG